>OY288253.1:15589365-16189365 GCA_958450325.1 Agrostemma githago | reverse complement strand
ATTAGTGACAAATCCCTTGTCATCTTCATCAACCTTCATCTTAATTCTTTATGCAATTTTCTTCTTTATTGTTGATTTTCCTCCATAGTTGGTATATTTCACTTCGTCTCCCTAATCTCGAGTCTAGATTTAATATTTTTCTTTCATTATTGCACTATTTTCATTGATTTTGTTTGTCTTGAATTTAGATCGTTTTGTAGTTTATTTAATTGATTGCAATTTCTTCGTTGTATTGCTGTTATTTTCTCTAGATTTAATCATTATGCATCGTTGATGTGGGTTAAGTCGTCTCACCCAATCAAGGTAAACCTAATGCTACTAATCAGAAGATAGCGGCAAGTAAGGTATCGAATCCACAGGAAAACAGTTAAACGCGTCTAATAGCTATGGCAATTCTAAAATGCTCTAAACGGTTTGATTGATGGAAAAATATAAAAAACCACTAGAATACGATACTAAATAATCGAATCTAACAATGAGATGAAAACTAAGGTCACGGGTTCACAATAGATGTTCAACAATTATGCGACAATAATAATAAACACATAAACATGCTAGTCGGCTATAACACGTTCTCTCGAATCGTGTCAACCTAAGAAGGATCTAACGGGCTCTCGCAACTTATTAGACTCCCTACTAAATCGCGCGTGATCTAATCCTAATTCGGCTTTCGCACAGGAACTAGAAGTTTCCAAACAGATTAAAATGTTGTGGCCTTTAACAAATTAATCGACAAACAATACACGCGAAAGTGGTACTAGCATAATTATAAATTTAGTATCAAAGCAACATAATCGTATAATAATCCATTGATTCCCCTCAACCCTAGCGAGAAAATTAGCTACGCATGATGATTACGAAACAACAAATTGCATACATGTAATTCATGATAAAAAGTGAATCAAATAAATCTAATGATAAACGAACGGAAATCAAACGAACTAAACGGAACAACGAATTTCAAATAACGAGAATTACGACGAACTAAGTAATTTACGATGAAGATTGGAACGTAAATTTGAAAATTGCATAAAACGAAATTACCGAAATCGAGTCTGAGTTGAAACCGAGTGCTAGAATGCTAAGAGTCACGAGTTTTCTAAAGAAAAAATCTAAGTATGAAAAGTGATAGTAGGAAAAATGATACAACTCTTAGTTATACAAAAAATAGGCAGAAATGGGCTGCGTGTCCCGCCGTCCGGCTGGCAGGCCGCCTGTCACATGCAGGGGCCGAAGCACAACTAAAAATGAAGCTTAAATCTCCTTTGTGTCACGCCGGCCGGCTGGCAGGCCGCCTGTCACATGCAGGCTGGCGCGCACAACACTAATAAAAGAAGTAATGGGCCGCTTTCCATGGCCCAATGAATCAACACTTCTCATTTCTTCTTCGCCTAAACGTCTTGAAGCACGGGTTTTGTCTCGGGATCGTTCTTCTAACTAGATATGAGTGTAAATGTACGTAAAGACCTGAAATCGTGTAGAATCTACAAAAACACTCACTCAAAGCAAAATGTTAGAAGAAACGGCTCTAAGGAGCGCGTTCCGACCGGAAAAGACAACGGAATCGAGGGAATAAAGTTATATAAACACGACACATCAAACTCCTCCGAACCGAACCCTTGCTTGTCCTCAAGCAAGACCCGTAAGAAAACAACTAATATAATACCGAAACAACTTTAAGCAAATAATAGGCAACCAAATACTCATGTCCGTCATAGCAAACATCTAACCAAGTCTAAGAAACGAATTCCAAGACGGGAAATAGGAAAAAATAATTCACCAACAAATATACAACTTCACCAAGCATAATATGTAGAAACCACATTTTCAACCAAAACCCTTGCATAGGCTACTCACGGAGTCACTCATCGCTCAATTAGGAAGGGTGTGTATATGTGAAAAATATATATATGAAAACGCTCAACTACTCCAACTCATGGAAATATGCCCGCAATCTAGTGTCGTATCGACCTCTAAATTTTTACAAAACATGCTAAGATCACATAGGGAGGCAAAGATGGTGATAACAAGGTAGAAGGTGGAAATCGATATGGTCATGTGAGGTTAAAGCCAAGCTAGTGAACTAACTAGTGTGATAATGCTCAACTCAAAAATTCTTCCACTTCCATAAACAAAACAAAACAAGTCACAAACCAACGAGAACGAGTCCGGGGTCAAAAAAGAGGGCGCTCAAATTTCATCAAGTAAACGGGAAATAAAAGTAACGAGAATAACATATTTTTGTTGTTTTGATTTTTTCTCTATTTTCTTTTTCGATTCTTTTTTATTTTTTCCCGATTTTTTCTTCCTTTTTTTTTTTATTTTTTCTCAACTTTTTTTTTGATTTGATATCTTATTTTTCTTTTTTTTTTTTTTTTTCAAAGCTCGATGAAATTAGAGGCAAATGTACAATGACTTAATTTGACCCGGACAAGATCTACATACTCCCTTGAAACAGATTCAACCACATCCAAACATCCATAAGAAATCTCCATATTCACACAATAACGAGCATAGAACGCACTTGGTGACCTACTTCATCAAGCTTGGCTAGGTAGGCAAATTTGATTTTGTAGTTCATTTTGTGAATTCTTTAACATTTTAGCCAAGGAGAAAATGGATAGAAATAAATGAAAATGAAAATGTCCCAAAAATGATCACTAGGCAAGTTAGTCAAAATGAAGGTGCAAACACCATACTTATGCGTATTGACATAGCATATTCCACGAGGAGACCTACACACACAACCTAAGTGGTAGCCAGGTATGAATGTACTGGCTACAGGAGGCTCTAAATCTCACCAATTTTGTAGCTAAAGCCTAGATGCAAGGTTGGTCTAAATGGGAACCACAAATTATAGCTCAGTTGGTTGCAAACTTATCGATTAATTATTATTCCACATAACAAAGGTCAAATGAATGCCAATTAAGAATGAGTAGGTAGCCTAAAGAGTGCAAATTATCATCATTGCTGCATAATCGGTATCATAGACAAACGCTAAGACTCAAGGAAATAAAACTAGAAATACTAAAAACTCCCCCACGCTAGACTCGACATTGTCCTCAATGTCCATATCATACAGACTCAAAATTGGTGGGGGGACAGAAATAAAAACCGAGGATAGAGAAAAAACATACCAATTATGTACACGGAGAGGTAGCGGAGTCAGCAATCCGCTACTGATCAGCATCATAATCACCAAAATCATCATCCTCCATATCATCATCTGCAGCAGTCCCAGAGCCTGACGCACCACCTGTATACCAACCACCTCCCTGATAATCACTAGCGGCTCCAAAAGCAGGGCCCGTCGGGGCACTGAAAGAGTCAGTGTGAAGATGGAAGCCGCCATGAATCGAAGGGTCAGTATAACCACCCACGGGCCACGAAAAGTACGAGGGGTAAGGGCCCTGTGCTGGCACAACAGCACGCCTAGCATAGTCATCATATACGGGATACATCCCGAGGCACTGATCAGTATATAGCCTGTCTAGACGAGCGTGAGTTGCAGCGGTGTCGGCACGAGTCTCCGTACGAAAAGTATCAAGGTCAGAACGGGACGAGCCGGCACTCAACTCCATGCGCTCCATCCATGCAATCAGATCGGGATGGAGAGGAGCATACTGGGGTGGTGGAGGGGGCTGCTCAAAAGTAGTAGTGGTGGTGGGCTCAGAAGCAGACTGAGATGGACTGGGCTTAGAGGCGGGCTGGGAGGTACTAGGCTCGCTCGTGGGACGTTGAGTATAGGTAACAGCATGCGACGAAGGAAGAGAGCTAGGGGCAGCAACGGGTAAGAAATATTTAGGCTGATCAGCTTCAAGTGACAAAACCGACCCGGTTTGCAAAATGATAGTCGCCTGCTCATGAATAAGCCAAGCCCAACGATTCTGATGCCTAGAAGAAATCCAGTTAAGAGAAGCCAAATATCGGAGGCTAAGGGTAATCTCGCCCGGGACCGAATCATGATCCGCTTCGCGAAAAGCGGTCAACCGGAGAGCCAAATGCGTGACTAACCCGCCTATATAAATTGGAACATCGGCAACGGCCGTAGCTATTCTCCTAAACTGAAGGACAAGGTGATAGGCAATATTAATATGCCACACCTTTGGCTTACGCCGCAAGTACGAGCCCAAAATTGACACCTCCTCGGTGCACACATTATGTGGCTCCTTCCTAGCAAATATTGTCCATCCCATAAACCTCTGCCAAACCTTTATGACCGGATTATGAATATTATTTGAACTCATATGCCCCGCGGTAGTGTACGGGGCATCAGCAATGCATTCCCAAAAATCACCCACCCTAAAGTTAGCATACTCGGGTAGTGAACGGTCCTCATAATCCTTTAAATCAAAGCACTCCCCAAAGTGCTTCAGACTCAGCTTAAAACTAGTATTCAGGAGACGGAACTCAACAGAAATCTCACCAGACCGTCTATTTTTATTTACCTCAATTGAACTCAGAAATTCCAACGTAAGTTGAGTAAGCGTATTACGACGCATCGTAAAAAATGTACCCATACCAACACCTTTAAACAATAGTCCCAAAGCATAATCTAAGCCTAAAGTTTGCATAGCATCACGATCGATAAAACGAGTAGGAAAAATAGACCGCTTTCTCAAGTTCTGAAACCGTACCTTTTGGTCAAGCGTGGTAAAAATTACGCCCGGAAAAACTGGATCGGAATCAATGTCGGGTTGAGTATGGTCGTTTCTGGTGTGCTTGTTCTGAGTAGGCATTGCAAATCAGCAGAAAGTAGCAAACTTGGGCGAAATATGGGGAAATTTTGAGGAGAGAGAGTGAAGAAGGTGAAGGAATGAAGCTGGAAATTGAAGGGAAATTGGGGTTTGGGAGGTGAGAGAAAGTTGAAGGGGCGAATGACTGAAAGAATCACGAAGAAAATTGGGTTTGGGGGTATGTTGTGCGCCCCGGCCGGTCTGGACTGGCGGCCGGCTGGCCGGCCGGACTGCCCTTCTCATTATTTTTGATTTTTTAAATCGAAAATTTCCTCTCACAGCCAGCCGGTATGGACCGGGGGCCAGTTGGCCGGCCGGAATGCCCTTTTTTGAGATTTTTGCTCCAATTTCCCTTATTTTTTCTTTGTGCCTCGGCCCCTGAAGTCTATAGGGGGCCTGGGCACAGGCTGAGGTGCACAAATTCTTCTTTTCGAGTTCAAATTCAACTCGTACCTTGGCCCCTGAAGTCGACAGGCCCCCTAGGCCTAGGCTGAGGTGACCTGCTATAAAATCAAGAGTACGGTGAATTTTGTCTTCTCTTTTTTCCCTAATATCTTCAATTCAAATCATTTTCGATGATTCTGCGCATCTCCAAGAATGTTAGTCCCTCCTCTCATCCTCACTAAGATAACTAAAATAAAAATAAAAATAAAAAAACGAGAATGAGGGAAATTATTTACATACTCGGGCTGCCTCCCGGTAGCGCTGGTTTTGAGTCCTGCACGACTTGGATGAATTTCTCGATTTAGTGGTATGAGGGAATGGGATGAAGTTGTATAACTTCAATCGCTCCAACTTGAGCACCTTCATGATATAGTTTCAAACGTTGACCATTTACCTTGAATCGTTCACCTGAATCATTCTCGACTTCAATCGAACCAAATTTACCCACATGGGTGACAAAAAAAGGTCCGGACCAACGAGATTTTAACTTTCCGGGAAACAACCGGAGCCTAGAATTGAATAATAATACCTTATCCCCCACATTGAACTAACGGTGAAAGATATGCTTGTCATGCCACCGATTGGTGCGCTCCTTATAAACTTGAGCACTATCATAGGCACCAAGACGAAATTCCTCGAACTCATTCAGCTGCATGAGTCTCTTCTCCCCACTCAAATGTGGATCCAAGTTAAGCTCCTTAATCGCCCACCAAGCCTTATACTAAAGCTCGACCGGTAAATGACATGACTTGCCATAGACCAATCGGTAAGGCGAAGTACCAATAGGCGTTTTAAAGGCGGTACGATAGGCCCATAGTGTATCATCTAGCTTAGAGCTCCAATCCTTTCGAGCTTTGGACACGACCTTCTGGAGAATAGGCTTGATTTCCCTATTGGACACCTCAACTTGCCAACTTGTTTGAGGGTGGTAGGCAAGGCCGGTACGGTGAGAGACACCGTACTTAGCAAGTAAAGCATCAAGTCGCTTCTCCTGAAAATGGCTTCCACCATCACTAATAATCGCTCTTGGAACACCAAAGCGGGGAAAAATAGTTTTTTTAAACAGAGATATTACCGTTCTAGCATCATTAGCAGGAGATGCTACCGTCTCCACCCACTTGAAGACATAATCAACCGCAACCAAAATATATCGGTTGCCCTTGGATGACGGGAACGGGCCTTGATAGTCTATACCCCAAACATCAAAAATTTCTACTTCGAGAATCCCATTTTGAGGCATCTCATGCCTCCTAGAAATATTACCGGTCCTTTGACATGCATTGCAGGACATAATAAAAGCTTGGGCATCCCGGAATAAGGTTGGCCAATAAAAACCCGACTGGAGGACCTTAGCCGTGGTTCGGCTCGTTCCATGATGGCCACCATATGGTGATGAATGAAAACTTTCTAAAATTCCCCGAACTTCCCATTGAGGGACACATCGACGAAAAATACCATCAGCACACTCCTTAAATAAATAAGGATCATCCCAGAAAAATTGTCGAACATCATGTAGAAATTTTTTCTTTTGCTGATAAGAAAGATCAGAAGGTAATACCTTGCCAACTAAATAATTAGCATAATCCGCATACCAAGGTCCTTCGCTTTCACCGGTAGCTAAGGCCATGAGAGAATCATCGGGAAAAGAGTCATCTATGGGGATGACAACTCCTTCCTCCTCAACTCTAAGCCTCGATAAATGATCCGCAACGGCATTTTCCGCTCCCTTCTTATCCCGGATCGAGAAATCAAACTCTTGGAGTAGTAAGATCCATCGAAGTAGTCGGGGCTTCGCTTCTTTCTTGGCAAGGAGGTACTTAAGAGCCACGTGATCGGTGAAAACAATGACTTCCGATCCAACCAAATAGGTTCTAAATTTTTCCAAAGCATATACTATAGCTAGCAATTCCTTCTCGGTGGTTGCATAGTTAACTTGAGCATTATCAAGTGTTTTGCTAGCGTAGTATATAGCATGCAAGACCTTGTCCTTACTTTGGCCCAAAACCGCTCCAACAGCATAATCACTCGCGTCACACATTATCTCGAATGGCAAATTCCAATCCGGTGACTGAATAATCGGAGCAGAAATGAGGGAATGCTTAATCCTGTCAAAAGCTTCCACACACTCATTAGTAAAGTCGAAAGGGGCATCCTTTAGGAGCAATTGTGTAAGTGGTTTAGCAATTTTGGAAAAGTCCTTGATAAAGCGGCGATAAAATCCCGCATGACCAAGGAAACTTCTCACTCCCTTCACATTAATCGGCAAGGGCAATTGCTCAATCACTTGCACCTTCGCTTTATCCACCTGAATGCCCTTTTCGGAGACCACATGACCCAAAACTACACCCTCAGTGACCTTAAAATGGCACTTTTCCCAATTCAAGACCAAACTAACCTCGACACATCGGTTTAAAATGGTATCCAAATTAGCTAAACAAGTTGAAAAACGCATACCATACAAACTAAAGTCGTCCATAAACACTTCCATAATGGACTCGATGTAGTCGGAAAAGATGCTCATCATGCACCTTTGAAAGGTGGCGGGTGCGTTACATAGCCCGAATGGCATCCTGCGATATGCAAAAGTGCCATATGGACAAGTGAATGTGGTCTTTTCTTGATCGGCGGGGTGTATCGGGATTTGGAAAAATCCTGAAAATCCATCTAAATAGCAAAAATATTTGTGAGAAGCTAGTCTCTCAAGCATTTGGTCGATAAAGGGCAATGGGAAATGGTCTTTAAGTGTAGCGGTGTTCAACTTTCTATAGTCTATGCACATTCTCCATCCCGTCACAATTCGTGTAGGGATTAGCTCATTCTTCTCATTCAGGACCACAGTAGTCCCTCCCTTCTTAGGTACGACTTGTACCGGACTCACCCATTTTGAATCGGAAACCGCATAAATAATTCCCGCATCCAACAATTTCATAACTTCCTTTTTAACAACCTCTTGCATATTCGGGTTCAACTTACGTTGACCTTGGACACAAGGACGATGACCTTCCTCAAGATTAATTCTATGCATACAGAAATCGGGACTGATTCCCTTCAAGTCATCAAGACTATACCCCAAAGCTTTCCTATTTTTCTTTAAAACAACTAACAAATCAGAAAGTTGTTGCTCGGTTAAATCAGCACTTACAATCACGGGGAAGCTCTCGGTATCGTCTAAAAAGGCATATTTTAGGTGAGACGGAAGTGGCTTACGCTCCAAAACGGTTATATCAATGGCAAATGAGGTGTGGACGATGTTGGTTACATCGACACCTTGCTCCTCCGTGAGCAACCTTCCTTCCAAAGCAGCTTCCAAGGGATCAACAACAGCAGAGTCAACGAAAGCATCACCTGCACACACTTCCAAACATATCAAAGCTTCTAAGGGATCCCGTATAAGGGACGCCTCCATAGAATCATGAACTAAAACATCCACAACATCAATCATGCAACAAGAATCCGTTATCATCGGATTCTTAAGTGTACTATCTAAGCAGAAAACAATGGTGTCTCCACCCACTTCCAAAGTCAATTTACCGTTCTTGACATCAATCACCGCGCCGGCGGTGTGCAAAAATGGCCTTCCCAAAATTATGGGAATTTGGGTGTCCTTGGCCATGTCAAGGACGATAAAGTCAACCGGGATAAAAAAATTTCCAACTCTAACGGGCACGTCTTCTAAAACTCCCAAAGGGCGTTTTATAGAACGATCCGCCATATGCAAAGTGACACTAGTACACTTAAGAGGACCCATATTAAGTTTTTCACAAATGGAGTAAGGCATGACGCTTACACTAGCACCTAAATCACATAAAGCCTTATCAATCGATAAGATGCCAATAGTGCAAGGAATCGAAAAACTACCGGGGTCCTTTAGCTTCGGTGGGGCTTTGTTCTGTAAAAATGTACTACACTCTGCAGTAAGAGCGACGGTTTCTACCTCACCAATGCTTCTCTTATAAGTCAAGATGTCCTTCATAAACTTGGTATAAGATGGGACCTGCATAATGAGCTTGGTAAATGGGACCGTAACCTGCAAATTCTTCACAACCTCCATGAACTTGCCAAATTGGGTAATCTCCTTCCGATTATTCAATCGACCCGGGAATGGTACTCGAATTGTTGGACTAGTCGAAGTGGGAATGGGAGTCGTGGGTGGTGGAACTTGATCTTCACTTGGAGTTTCCACAACAACGTCCTCATTGACATCTTCCACTAAAACCTCCTCCTTCTTGGCCGGTGCATCATCCTTAGGCATCGACGGACCTTCATAGTGTGTGCCACTACGAAGAGTGATCGCATTAGTCGTATCATGTTGTTGATCACCTTGAGAAGGGAGTTTACCTTGTTGACGCGTTGCTTCTAATGCGACAAGGTGTCCCACTTGGTTCTCCAAATTTTTGATGGCATTATCCTTAGCTTGATCCTTCTTTTGCATTTGAGCCATCATAGAGTCCTGGGTCTTGGCCATCATCTGCATCATATTACGAAGCTCATCCATTTCATTAGAACTCGAAGAAGAAGAAGAAGAATTACCTTGAGCTTGTGATGAGGATTGGCCAAAATTCTGCGGACTAGTATCGAAATTCTGATGAGAATTCCCGATGTTCTGATTAGTATTGCCAACATTTTGTTGATGTTGACCCGAGTAAGGTCGCTGTTGAAAATTTCTCTGATTATGGAAATTCCTTTGATTTCCGAAATTATGCCGATTCTGAAAATTCCCTTGATTATGGAATTGCTGCTGGTTCTGATTCCTTAATTCTGGTAATTCTGCTGATTCAGGAGATGCTGCTTGTGCGGGGGCACATAGGGTGGTGTAATAGGCGGGTTCAAAACATTAGTACTCCTGTAAGACAAAAGAGATGCATCATAGCCCGGTTGGTTCATATATGGATAACGTGGGCGCATAAAATGGAACGCATTCACCTGTTCTATGGAGCCTAAGCAATCTTGAGTTTGGTGGTCCACGGCACCACAACAAACACATGCATAATCTTGCATGGCATGTACTTGATGCATACCTCCTCCACCTTGAGAATTCGACACTTCAAATGCATCAAACCTCTTAGCCAAAGCGGCTAATTGAATAGCCACGGCATTAGAGGACCCACTTTCACGGGAATTTGATCGAGTATTACCACGCAGATTACCCCATTGGGAGTGGTGAGATGTCATTTCTTCTATTGTTTCCCAAGCCTTATCATCATCCACGTTACATTGGAAACGACCATTGCACGCCGAATAAAGTGTACTCCTGCAATCATCATACAACCCGTTATAAAATTGGTTACAAAGAAACCAAACCTGAAAACCATGGTGCGGGCATTCCTTCACAAGCTTCTTGAACCGCTCCCAAGCTTCATGAATATTCTCGTTCGGAGTTTGACGGAAATTGGGGATTTGACTCCAGAGCATGTTCGTCTTTTGTGGAGGGTAATAGTGCTTGTAGAAGGCAAGGGCAAGGGAATTCTAATCGGTGATCCCCTCGGTGACTTTATCGAGGTCCGTTATCCACTCCCTAGCGGAATCCCGTAATGAGAACAAGAAGAGCATCTCCATGACTTCTTCTTGAGTTACCCCGGCCGGAAGTGGAATCGTGGAGCAATAATCAGTAAAAATCCACATATGCTTGTGAGGATCCTCCTTAAGGTCACCACCAAATTGATTCTTCTCCACCAAAGTAATAAAGGCGGGTCGAATCTCAAATGTACCTTGAGTGGCAGTTGGTCGCTTTACCAAATTAGGAAGAGCAGTTTGCTCGGGCTCCGAATGACTAGAAAGCTTCGACATTTTTATAACCGGAGGTAGTGGTAAAATGATCTCGGATTGAGACTGATTTTCCTCTTCAAAGGACTGGTTCTCAGCTACAAATTCGGTATGAATAGCTTCCAAAGTCTTGAGATCAAGAGCTGCGGAAATCTCTCTACAAAATTGTCTTCGCCTACGAAAGGTTTTCTCGGGTTTAGGATCGAACGGAGTAAGCTCTGATGACCGAAAATACCTGGGTATAAGCAAAAGTACAATAGGAAAGTGAGATCAATCTCAAGAAGTTTTAATTCCTTGAGACGAAAGAGAGCATAAAAGAAACAAGCTAAAAAAACAAGAAAAAGCGTTTCCCCGGCAACGGCGCCAAATTTGATGTGGGTTAAGTCGTCTCACCCAATCAAGGTAAACATAATGCTACTAATCAGAAGATAGCGGCAAGTAAGGTATCGAATCCACAGGGAAACAGTTAAACGCGTCTAATAGCTATGGCGATTCTAAAATGCTCTAAACGGTTTGATTGATGGAAAAATATAAAAAATCACTAGAATACGATACAAAATAATCGAATCTAACAATGAGATGAAAACTATGGTCACGGGTTCAGAATAGATGCTCAACAATTATGCGACAATAATAATAAACACATAAACATGCTAGTCGGCTATAACACGTTCTCTCGAATCGTGTCAACCTAGGAAGGATCTAACGAGCTCTCGCAACTTATTAGACTCCCTACCAAATCGCGCGTGATCTAATCTTAATTCGGCTTTCGCACAGAAACTAGAATTTTCCAAACAGATTAAAATGTTGTGGCCTTTAACAAATTAATCGACAAACAAAACACGCGAAAGTGGTACTAGCATAATTATAAATTTAGTATCAAAGCAACATAATCGTATAATAATCCATCGATTCCCCTCGACCCTAGCGAGAAAATTAGCTACGCATGATTATTACGAAACAACAAATTGCATACATATAATTCATGATAAAAAGTGAATCAAATAAATCTAATGATAAACGAACGGAAATCTAACGAACTAAACGGAACAACGAATTTCAAATAACGAGAATTACGACAAACTAAGTAATTTACGATGAAGATTGGAACGTAAAACTGAAAATTGCATAAAACGAAATTACCGAAATCGAGTCTGAGTTGAAACCGAGTGCTAGAATGCTAAGAGTCACGAGTTTTCTAAAGAAAATAATCTAAGTATGAAAAGTGATAGTAGGAAAAATGATACAACTCTTAGTTATACAAAAAATAGGCAGAAATGGGCTGTGTGTCACGCCGGCCGGCTGGCAGGGTGCCTGTCACATGCAGGGGCCGAAGCACAACTAAAAATGAAGCTTAAATCTCCTTTGTGTCACGCCGGCCAGCTGGCAGGCCGCCTGTCACATGCAGGCTGGCGCGCACAACACTAATAAAAGAAGTAATGGGCCGCTTTCCATGGCCCTTTGAATCGACACTTCTCATTCTTCGCCTAAACGTCTTGAAGCACGGGTTTTGTCTCGGGATCGTTCTTCTAACCAGATATGAGTGTAAATGTACATAAAGACCTGAAATCGTGTAGAATCTACAAAAACACTCACTAAAAGCAAAATGTTAGAAGAAACGGCTCTAAGGAGCGCGTTCCTACCGGAAAAGACAACGGAATCGAGGGAATAAAGTTATATAAACACGACACATCAATGTTCTTGTTGTTTTCTCTATAGTCATTGTTTTCATAGTTTTCATTATGAAGTGTGAGTAGATTTTTTGTTGGGGGGTTTAGGGAGGAGGATCTTGGGTTATTTGAATTGAGGAATTTGGTTTGGTTGCTTGCTTGTTGATTTATCTTGTTTAAGGTTGTTGTGTCATTGTTGTTTTAGTCCAGCCAACTAGATCGACTTTGACTAATTTCTACCAATATGGAAAACTCGGGTTAGAAGAAACGGCTCTAAGGAGGGCGTTCCGACCGGAAAAGACAACGGAATCGAGGGAATAAAGTTATATAAACACGACACATCAATGTTCTAGTTGTTTTTTCTATTGTCATTGTTTTCATAGTTTTCATTATGAAGTGTGAGTAGATTTTTTGTTGGGGGTTTCAGGGAGGAGGATCTTGGGTTATTTGAATTGAGGAATTTGGTTTGGTTGCTTGCTTGTTGATTTATCTTGTTTAAGGTTGTTGTGTCATTGTTGTTTTAGTCCGGCCAACTAGATCGACTTTGACTAATTTCTACCAATATGAAAAACTCGGGGTAGAAAATATCTTGACTTGAGACGTACCCTTCTTCGCCGCGAAAGCGGGATTTTAGGTGAGTTGGGTGAAGAAACCGCAGTCCCTTACACCATACTAACCTCCAAACAAGTAGTCAAATTCCTACAAAACAACATCATTTGCCGCTACGGCATACCACGCGAAATCGTCAGTGATCAGGGGGCTCACTTTAGGGCCGACACCCAAAATCTCCTAGACAAATACAAAATCTAAGACACAAATCCTCACTCTATAGGCCTTAGACAAACGGGACTGTGGAAGCAGCAAACAAAACCATTGTCACAATCCTCAAGAAAATGACAGACAACTACCGGGATTAGCCCAACAAGATACCCCTTACATTATGGGGATACCCAACCTCTTACCAAATTCCCACCGGGGCCACACCTTAATTACTACCTAACCTACGGCTCTGAAGCCGTACAACCAATAGAATTAAAAATACCATCGCTAAGGATACTAGCCGAAAGCGGCATTCCCGAAGATGAATGGAACCAAAAACGTTACGATGAGCTAGTACTCCTAGATGAGCGTAGAATACTCGCACTAACCAACGTGCAAGATGATGTGTGCTAAATTTAGACAATTTTTTCTCCCATTTAGACTCGTTTTTCCCACGTTTTTCGAGACTAGAGTGCGATTATCCCCCTATTTTAAGTCTTTCTCGCATTAGCGTCTCTCTTGTGCGTTACGTGTTTTTGGTAGTTTTTCTATCTATTTTGATAAAATTTGACGCCGAAAGCATGATCGAGCTTCCGCGAGCAGAAGAGAGGGGAATAGCGTCCGAAAATTAAAGCACAAAACTTAAAGTTCAAGCCATCCAATCATACGACGAAGAGCGAGACAAGAAAAGAGGTCAGGAAACCATCGGGTGAAGTTTCACCCAATGAGATACCACCGGGCGAAGTTTCGCCCAACGACAATTTCACCTCCCCGAAGATTTCAGAAAACTTTCTCCACCGAGCGAAATGACTGGGCGAAATTTTCACCCATCGGGTGAAGTTTCGCCCAACGGTAAAAAGGCCCCAAACGCAAAACTTGAAGAAAGTTCACCGAGTGAAGTTTCACCCGGCGGTATTGGTTCGTGAATGACTGATTTCGCAGGGTGAAGTTTCACCATATGAAGACTCAAAGGGCAAAAGTCTCACTAATGAAGCAAAAAGTTGGATTTGGGCATGAGTTTAAGGATCCATTAAGGCTTTACTATATATATAGGTACCCTAGTTAGTTGCACATTAGCATTCATTAGATCACTTCATTATCACTAGAACCACTCTATTAGCATCCATTAGAATTAGATCATTTTATTAGCTTAGATAGAAAGTTAGTAGTTCTTCATAGTTTTCAACAATTTCCTTTCCATAGATCTTTATTCAAGCTTTGTAGAAGAATTCTAGTTGTTTTTATTGAAGATTCTTGGAGATTATCAAAGGATTAGTGACAAATCCCTTGTCCTCTTCATCAAGTTTCATCTTATTTTATGCAATCTTCATCTTTATTATAGTCATTTTCCTCCATAGTTGGAATATTTCTCTTCTTCTCCCTAATCTCTAGACTAGAATCAATATCGTTCACTGTTTCCATTAATTTTACTTGCATCGTTTTTTGATCGTTTTGTTGTTTATTTTATTGATCGCAATCTTCTTCATTGTCTTACTATTATTTTCCTTAGATCTAATCATTATCCATGTTATTGTTGTTTTCTCTATTGTCAATGTTTTGGTAGTTTCTATCATGAAGTGTGAGTAGATTTCTTGTTGGGGGGTTTGTAAGAATATTTTATGCATATAATAATATTACGGGATATGTAATATATCTTCCCTATTATTATGCTAATATTTATTCCTCATAATTATGGTCTTATTGGAAATCGTGAT
Source organism: Agrostemma githago (assembly GCA_958450325.1). NCBI lineage: Eukaryota > Viridiplantae > Streptophyta > Magnoliopsida > Caryophyllales > Caryophyllaceae > Agrostemma > Agrostemma githago. Next base: position 16,174,278 of record OY288253.1, on the reverse strand, counting down.
CTTAACAGATATGCTATCACAATAATATCGGACTAAATAAGGAGTCTTTCCATATTTACTCAACCTTGATGGAAGGTCGAGATTACCGTAATCTAAAACCCTAATAGGAAACCGGTTCTCTCTCTGCCTATATAATGGAGTCTTCCCCATCAGAAACTGTATGAGGAATGAAAACGTAATGCGTATTATTAAGGTCAAACAACACTTATTACGTTATAGGAAAAGACGGAGAAACCATACCGCATTGATTATATTACCATATGAAGACGTCTTATTATTATTTGGGGTCATATTATTATTATTTGAAGACGTCTTATAGAGATCTAATATCGTTCGTATTGGATTTCGACTTATTCCGTAACGGAGGTATGTATTAATCTCGTCTTAATTAATCTTTTGTGACTTTCACATTGTTCAAAGATTTATGGGAATTATGTTTTATTTATGTCACGTTAATAATATGCTAACATGTGGTATCAGAGCTTAGGTTATTGAACTCATGATTGTCCATTAATTAAGATAATTACGAGTATTATTATACATCATAATTGAATGTACCTTACTTTATTTTCCGTAATTAGTTTTGTTTAACTCACAAACAGCTTATTTATTTCTCCCTCTTATGTCATTTGGAATTTTCACGTGTATTTCTTGATTTTGTATAACAATGCTAAGAAGCACAATTATATATTTGTGGACATGACATAGGTCCACCCCGACGCGGCCACGCGCGAGTTTGGGTAGGCGAATGAATCTCCATATGAAACGGATCGAATTGAAATTTAGGTCGAAGTGGAGTCGCCACCGAATTTTGTGGTTATTCGGAACCATTCGAGCCCACTCTATGTCGTAGTGGTCCATATACAAAATATAGCCCATTTTCGATGTCAGAGTTTATTGGGCTCGTCTCTTTGCATTTGATACCAATACCGACATTATCGGATATTGTGTATTGAATGACTCTCGTGCGCCAACGGTTTCGGGCATCCGGAAACCGAGGTTCTGAGTAAGGAGTGAGGCTACGTGTTGGGAAGCCCACAAAGGACACCCAACCCCGCCCGGACATTAGCGGCCTCTACTAAGAATTCGAATGACTTTCCAATACGCGCATTAGTTAAACGGGAAAAAGATATGCAAAGATTATTTTCCCTAAACATGTGAATGAAATTGAAAAGAGGGTTTCTATGTTAATTTAATGCAACTAATTCAAACGTCGAAGTTAAATTTAGCATGTGAGTTCATTTTAGTACAATAAAATAAACAAAAATAAATTGACAAGAAAATAACAAACTTGTTAGTAACGGTATAACGATAATAACTGTTTGCCTATAATGTAGTATGATGCATGGTTCTGAAAATAATAGTAGGTCACGTGATGGATTAACACGTGTTGACCGAGGTCAAGGAAAAAAAATATATCGAGATCTAAAAAAATGTTTTGTCTAAAAAAAAAGATGTTCGAAAAATAATAATAAAAAAGAGCGAAATTGTTTTCTTCGGAAAATTGATGATTTTATTAAATCGTGTACAAATATTGCGTAATTTGCACTCAACTTAATATTTTCGATATTCGCCGTATTCAATATTCGATTATGAAATCGATATTAAATACTTGGAATAATTTATACTCGATTTTAATTGTGATGCTCGTCATATCCCATATTCGATTATGGAATCGATATGGAATACTAGAGTGAAAAAAATAAAGAATATTGATTTAAATCGTTTAAAATAACCAAGACGATATAAATATTCCTCCGCGTTTGTAGTGTCATGTTTCGAACGAATTAAATAACATCTACGTTAGCATCAACGAAAAATTGAATTAGCTAAATTGTTTGATTAGATTATTAGACTCGACATCCATTTATGGAATTGGCATTGGATCTAACGTATCGACACTTTGCTTGAATGAAAACTTGATTCCCTCGGCTTTCCGACATCAAAATAAATCCCTAAGGATTAGGATGTCAGATCCGCGTCAACGGATTTCGACCCTTATTAAATATAATGCTTGTTTTTGAAAATTAACGTAAATATATGACTCGAGCAATGATGAAAACGAAATTAAAAAAAAATATTGTTTAAGTTAACTTAACTCAATAATCAAATAATCGGGGTATTGGAACAAGCGACCGTCAACGCTGTGTGCAGTACACTTGTATATTCGTGTTTCCTTATTCCGATACCCCTCTTATTCGACACAAATCGATAAGTATTTTAGTGTTTTGTATTAGTTATTATCGATATTATAATGCAAGGAACGAAATAAAACAAAAAAACGCGAAAAAGATGAAGATGACGAGAGGAAGGAGAGAACGGGGTTTTGACACCCTCAACCTACATGTTCTTGTCTCGGAACGGACTCGTAACCGTGGCTTTACACAAGAGTCTTTGAGGTTTTATGGAGGTTAAGTTATGGTGGCTCGGGATTGATTCCTAAAACTAGGTTTAGGGTTTTTGCTAGTGTAGGATTGCTAGGATTTGATTAGGGTTGCATGTGTAAGATTAGGGTTCTTGAGGTTGTGAAAAACTTGTTTAATGCATTGCATGGGGGTTGCTTATATAGGCAAGGCTATACATCCCCTAGCTAGGGTTAGGTGCTCCGGGTAGCCCTCGGGCTTGGTTGAGTAGCACGGTCCGTCCGATCGGGCCCATTCGATCGGGTGGGTCAGTTGTAGTGTGAAGGTCTGTCTTTTTGGATTGTACATTGGATGTTTTGTGGGTTTTGATTTTTGAATTGGACCCTTGATACCTGAGTGGCTGTTTCGTATGTGTCTCGGAACGACTTTGACCGGGTTTGACCCAATCGCTAAAAGTCGGTTTTATTTCCGGTGTCGGTTTTGGCCCAAATTAGTCTTATTTGATTGGAAACGGCCGACTGGACCTGGATTCGAGGTTGATTTTGTGAGGTTTGTACTCTCTAAGTGTGTTAGCCAACAATTAATGGATTTGAGCCCGTATCCGAGCGCATAGAAGCACGTTAGCGTCCGATCATCATCGGGTGTTTTTTGGAAACTGCCATAGACACCTGGCAGTCAAAATGCGAGTGTCTACAGAGCCCCCACTCTGAATGAGGCTTGGACAAGGCGAAAGTCAGAGTAGCCATCAGGCCAATCGAGGATTGAAACCTGGCGGACTTCCGGCCGGGTCGTTTATAGTCCATTAGACTCGCGTGAAGGGCTCGCCAGCCGTAAGCTAGAAGTCATACCTGAGCTGATGACGATAACTCCGTGGGGCATTTGGACTTGTCCCATAAGTCTTGGGTGCGCCTGTATGTAGGCCCATCCCGTGAAATGCTGCCGTTGGCTTCCGCTGGGGAGATATCGTGGGTTGCACGTCCCTGTTTGAGTCGTACCTGTATAAGTCACGTAAAATGCATGCAACACGTAGGTAGTAAAATGAATCGTGCTGGGGAAAATGATTTTTTGAAATTTGAAAATTTTGAAAATTTTGAAATTTTGAATTTTGAAATCTTGAAAATTTGAGATTTTTCGATTTTGGAAACTTTGAGATTTTTGACTCCTAACAAGGATTAGGAAAGTTTGGGATGGAGATTTCCGTGCTAGTATCGAGACTAGGCTTGCGGTTTGATTCCAATTGGGATTAGGAAATTTTCCTAAACAGTTTGCAAGGCTAATGCTATATATAGCCCTCTCTTGTTCTTGATTTCTTCATAAATCTCATCACAAATCAACCTCTTCTTAAAAAAAAGTATCTTTATTTCCCTTAAGGCAAAAAGAAAGTCTCTTTATCTTCTTAAGAAGTTTAGCCATGGGAATCGATAGGTTGAGTGTGATGTTGCAGGAGTGGTCCCGTCGCTTTAGGGACACGGATAGGGTGGTTTTGAATCAAATGGGTGTAACCCAGGTGTACCCGTTCCGTCAGATGGTGGTTGATCGTTATTTCCTGGATGCATGCTTGGCTTACTGGGACGAGATATATCATGTCTTTGCCTTTCTTCGGGGCGAAGTCTGCCCTTTACCTGAGGAGATTGCAGCTATAGGAGGGTGGAACTCGGTGCTTCGTCCAGCCGTCCCGTACTCGATCTATGACCCGAGGACGAAGCTTCGAGAATTTCTAGGGCTTTCTCACAATGAGGTATCCCGTATGATGGAGGGTGATAAAATTTCTCTGATCGACTTGACTGAGAAATTTATGAATTCTCTTGATGTTCGGGTTAAACCGGCTTACAGCCGTAGGGGTGTTTCTTTTTGCATGCTTCATGTATACGCTTTCGAGGGTCATATGGATTTGTTATCCTGTATGGGAGACACCCGTCTCCTGACTGTAGTAGATTTGATGGAGACTGAACACAGCCCGGCTTGGCTGATCACTGGCGAGATTATCCAAGGACTGGACAGCCACAAGAGGGACTCATCAATTCGTCTTACCGGGAGCACCCGATTGCTGCAAGTATGTTACTTTGCAATTTATTTTTTTCGATTTTTAAAATTTTTTCGGATTGGCTGCTGCAGTGGGCACTCGATCGAGTCACTCTGGCACTCGATCGAGTGCCCTCGTAAAGAGCCCCCTGTTTGTGTTCAGGGGTACCACTCGACCGAGTGTCCTAGGCACTCGACCGAGTGGCCTTAGGCGGACGCCTATTTCACCTTGAGAACTCATGTTTTTTGTTTCCTTTTTGTAGATTTGGCTTTATGAGAGGCTATCAGTGATAGATCCTCACTTTGATACGGGCAACTATCGTCATAACCAGGTGATGACGAGGAGGCGGGCTATTGATTTCTCTCGTCAGATTATGCAAAAGTATTGGGACGAGGTTTTGTCTTTCCATGGTGGTCCGCTAATTCGATGGGTCGTTCCGTGGTGGCCCATCTACCTTTGGAGTGGCTTGGACCCGAGGGACAGAGCCCGCTATCAGGTGATTCTATCTTTCAGGCAGACGGTTCATCTCTACCCAGATCGCATACTAAGGTAGTATGGATGGACTCAGCGCATCCCTGAAGTTGAAGCAGTTGTGAATGACCCTACCCAACTGACTGATGTGATGTGTGATACCTGGATGCAAAGGTGGTACACACGGCATACTTGGCCCATTGTCAAATCTCGCCACTCAATCTGGGTTTCAGATTCTTACAAGAAGTGGACTAAAACAGTTGATGCTAAAGCCCGAGCTGCGCTGAAGGTTGACGAAGCTTTTGACCTGCTGAGAAGGGAGCAAGCTAAAGACAATAGGGGCTTTTTCGATGATGGTGACACCCCGGCTACCATGGTCCGTCTCATGTCAGGACAGAAGAAGACCAAGACTCAAGCTGGAGGGTCTAGCGCTAAAGGTGCTTGGGGGAAGGTGGGCCCCCAGACTGACTTGGGAAGGAGACTGGGCCCAAGACTACCCGTGCAGGACCGACTTGGCCCACGGGATAGACTACCCGAGCACGTGCGGGCTCGCATTGGACCGAAGACCGTGATAGAAGACCCGTCGCCGAAGAAACGGGCTCGTGCTAAAGAGGTTCCACTTGTGATTAGGGAACGCTCGCCACCACCCCGAAGACCTCAGGCTCCACGCGACCCGAAGGACAAGGGAAAGGGGAAAATGCCCGGATATTAGTCTCCGTTATTATTATTTGAATATTACTATTACTATTTTTTATGTGGTGTGATTTTTTTTTTTGTGTATGCCGTGTCCGACGTTTTTTTTTTTTTTGTAATCGAGATAAAAGACATATTATTGAACACCGTTCCCGTCTTTCGTTTATTGCAGTGGTTGTACCCTTTTGAGGGGTTGCCTACGTATCCACAAATAGCAAAATCAAACCAATCGTAGTTCAAAATTTGATTTGATTGATTTTTTTGCAATTTTCGAAATACATCAAGATTATTGATTCAAGATGTGCGACAGTAGAATAATTAATTCTAGCTTATTGACTTGTCTATATTTTTTTGAAAATTTATAAGAAGACAAATTTTTATAAATTTTTGAAAATGACATTGAGATGGGGGTTTATGGGTAGTAGCGCTTCAGCTGGTCCAAGTTGGTTGGGGTTGACAAATTCGTTCCCGTCCAAGTCTGTCAGCATAACCGCTCCTCCTGATAGGACCTTCTTGACTAAGTATGGCCCAGCCCAGTTGAGTTTGAATTTACCCCTTGGGTCAACCGGTAGTAAGGCACGAACTGATTTTAGGACCAAATCCCCTTCTTTGATGTTTCGGGGTCTAACCCTTTTGTTGAAAGCCCGTTGGATCCTCTTTTGATATATTTGGATATTGTTGAGGGCCCGTGATCGTCGTTCGTCTAAAAGGACCAGCGAATCGTATCGGGCTTGGACCCAATCTGCTTCAGGTACTTGGCTTTCAAGTAAAATCCTGAGGGATGGCACTTCTAGCTCGACTGGTTGGACCGCTTCCGTTCCGTATGTCAAGTAATACGGGGTTGCCCCGGTCGCGGTGCGGATTGAGGTTCGATATCCCCACAGGGCAAAAGGTATTTTGTCGAGCCAGTCCCGGTAATTCTCAGCCATCTTTTTAAGTATGGTGACAATTGTTTTATTGGCCGCTTCTACCGCTCCATTTGTTTGAGGTCGGTAAGGCGAAGATGTATGCCTTTGAATTTTATATTTTGCCAGCAATGTGGCAGTTTCGGCTTGAAAGTGGGTCCCGTGATCGCTGATGAACTCGTGAGGGATCCCATACCGGCATATTATTATATTTTGGATAAATTTAGCCACATGCTTGGCGTTCAAGACACGGTATGACTCGGCTTCGACCCATTTGGTGAAGTAGTCGATGGCCACTAGAATGAAACAATGACCTCCCGTCCCGGAAGGATGCACCTTTCCAATTATGTCAATACCCCATGTCGAAAATGGCCATGGTGATGTCATGGTATATAATAGGGAAGATGGCATATGCTGTACATTGGCGAAGATCTGACAGTTATGGCAGTGTTTGACATACAACTGACAGTCTGTTTCCATGGTGTTCCAATAGTACCCAAACCTCATGATTTTGCGGGCTAGCATATGGGCGTTCATATGCGGGCCGTTTTCACCATCATGGACCTCGGCCATGACCTTTTCGGCCTGTATTTTGTCGATGCATAGGAGTAGAGCCCCCTGTGCCGTCTTTTTGTACAATTGCCCGTCATCAGTTCGAACAAATTGGGTTGCTAATCTTCGTAGGGCCTTTTTGGCCCGATTTTCAGCTTCCGGGGGGTACTCTCCCGTTGTCAGGTAGGTTAGGACAGCTTGATACCAAGGCTCCGGGTCAGTTATCTCGATATCCTGAATGGCGTGGATGTAAGCAGGCTCGGACCGTCTTTCGACACAGATTGGCATGCTGGTCAGGTGGTCCGGGATGTTCAGTAAAGATGCTAATTTGGAAAGTGCATCTGCAAACTGATTATCTTCCCGGGGCAGATAAATGTATTCTACCTTTTGGAATTGTTTCTCTAGAACCCTTACCCGTGCTTGGTAAGCCACGAGATTGGCGTTCCGAGTTTTCCATTTTTGGAGTGCTGGATTGATGACCAATGATGAATCACCGTGGACCCGGAGGTTTGTTACCCCTAAATCAGCGGCGGCTTGCAACCCGTGAATGCATGCTTCGTATTCGGCTGCGTTGTTGGTCACGTCGAAGTCCAACTTGATGGATAAGAGAGTGTGTTCCCCTCGGGGTGAAATTAACAGGATTCCGACCCCATCCTCGGAAGTTGGATGCCCCATTGAAATATAGATCCCACACCTCTGTATCGGTATGGAATATGTCTTCATCAGGAAAGGCCCATGTATCGGTGTGGCCTTCTTCGGATATTGAGCTGTCAGCGAGGAACTCGGCAACTACTCAGCCTTTGATGGCTTTTAATGGTACAAATTTGAGGTCGAACTCGGATAACATTAAAGTCCATCATGACATCCTGCCGTTGAGGATGGGCTTCTCGAATAAGTACTTGATAGGATCCATTTTGGATAACACATGTACCTCGTGACTGAGCATGTAATGTCGGAGCTTTTTAGTGGCCCAAACCAATGCTAGGCACGTCTTTTCGAGCATTGTATATTTGCACTCATATTCGAGGAACTTTTTACTGATGTAGTAAATAGCCCGTCACTACTACAAAACATCAAATAGACAACTCCAAATAGACATCATATATTCTTAACAACTGATGTATAATATATAGACAACTGTTTTGTTCGAGAAACAGATGTCTTTATCTGATAATAGACAACTGAGTTTTATAAAAACAGTTGTCTATATATTATACAACTGTTTTAATTAACCTCAGTTGTCTATTCTAATTTTCAGGACCACTAAAAATTTGTTGTTACTGCCCAACCCATATCACATTCTCAATTTTTTTTAAGTAATCTAATAATAAGTGTAATTCAACCCATATCACTTTCTCAACCCATTTACCCGACCCATATCACTTTCTCAACCTATCTAATAGAGGTGAGCAAAATCGGGTACCCGAACCTGTTGGGTACCCGGTTTTTGAAAACCGCTTTTTCCTGAACCGAACCAACCCGGTTTAAATCGGGTACCCGATTTTTTTCATATTGTAAACCGAAACCGAACCGCTTTTTATGACCCGGTTTTTAAAAAATATTGTTATCTTTGTTATAAACCGGTTTTGGACCGATTTTTGACCAGGTTTCACTAATTTGCATATCAATTTTTTTATTTATTTTTTCGTTTAAATGTGTAAGTCGGTTCAAAATCGGGTACCCGATTTTTAAAATTGTGAACCGAACTCGACCCGATTTTTCACTAAAAAAAACCAATTCGGGTACCCGAACCGGTTTTCAACTTCAAAAACCCAATTTTTCGAGTTTTTTAAGTATCTAACCCTTCTTAATTCCAGATCCCTAATTTTTCCTCCCGCTCAACCTATCTTCTCAATTTTTCATCTAACCCTAAATTAATCAAGATCCCTGTAACCCCATTCTCCCTTATCCGATTATCCCCATCTTTCTAACCCTAACCTAATGTCATCCCACTCTCCCCCTCATCCCCGATAATCAAACACCAGAACTCCGTCGACAACATCCATCCCCACAACTCCATCGTTGCTTGCTTCTCGCTGCCCCAGAACCAACCCACCGTAGGCTCGCTGGACGCTGGTTGTTGCTCTATTTCAACACCCGTCGTATTTCTGGTCGCTGATCCGTAGGCTCGCCGGAGGTCTGTTATTTGCTGAATTTTTTGTTTGTTTTGTTCACAACAAACAATTGCTCATCGGCCATTGAAGTTACCTGATTCCACTTTTCCCCACTTCCACTTTTCCAGGTATTTTGCTTCTTCTTGTTTTTCCTTTATGCTCACGCTTTTTGTTTATTTCTATTCTACTCTTTATGGATTAATTGTTGCCAACTTGGGTGCCTTTTCTTTTAACTTCCTACTAGATCTCCTGTCTGTTTGTTGGACAGTCTTAGGCTAATATTATTGTGAGACTCTTACCTAGAACAATGGGGTGGGAATGGGGGTGGTTACTAATTTGAGACCTCTAACAATACAATTAGCGTCACACACTCTCATTTTACTTTCAGAGCTGAGTATTGTGTTGTTTAAATCTTCCAGCTTATGTTTATGAAGCTTAATTGATTCAAAAATTTGATTACTTGTTTTTTTTTAAGGTATTACTCCGTATAATTTATAGATGTTTTTTTCTTGTATTATATAAATGGGTTTTTTTAGTGGGCAAGATCTGCAAATAGGTATTACGGAGTACGGAGTATAATTTATTGTAATTTATAAAGTTGTCCTTAAATTTGTGATGGGGAGTGTTTGCTTTTCTGTACAAGTAGAAGTGCATTGCTTTTGGTTTATGGAATGGCCAATGAGTTTCCGGTAAACTTCAATGGGAGAGTGGCCTAATTGAGGGAGGGAGAGAGGAGGGATATACATCATATATGGAGTGTGCAGTGTGCTAATGAAAGGGGTGAGGGGGTAGGGGTATTTATAGGATGGATGGATGGTCAAAGCCGCTACTGTAATTAATGACTCACTCACTCCAGTAGCAGTAGCAGTAGCAGTAGCTAGTATGTAGTCAATGCCTCTTTTCTCCACCAATCTTCTTCTTCTTCATGCATGCATTCTCTACAATACAATACTCAAATACTCCATCACTATAGTATAGTATTCTATGTACTCCTACTGTGTATAATAATATGGAGGAGTCATTTGCATCAAGTAATTAATACTCCCTCCGTTCCAATGAATTGTTTGCCTTTATTTTTTGCACCAAGGTTAAGGCATCCAACGAGGAAGTGACATGTGGAGCAAAACTCATGAGAATGGTAAAATTACATATAAAAAGCATTCCTAAAATAGAAAGGCAAACAATTCATTGAGACGTCCCAATAAGGAATAAGCAAACAATTCATTGGGACGGAGGGAGTACTCACGTACTAGAAAGTTGGGAGGCATTATGAACCTAAAATGACTCATCTTGTTGCAGTGGATTATAATAATACAGACTACCACTACTCACTACTCACTACTCACTACTCACTACTCACTACTCACTACTCACTACTCACTACTCACTACTCACTACTCTACTCTTGCGTGCATCATACATAGTTACATATATACATACAAATGATACAAGTAGGGTGGATGACAGTACAGTCGTCAACAATTACTCTTTTACTTGCTAATTTAATTGAAGTTTTCGTGTTACAATTTGTAACTGAGTCGAGCAGATTAAAATTATATTCATTCGAATATCGATTTGGCTTGATTCAATCTTTTCTTCTTTTGTTTGTTAGGGTTGAGTTTTTAGTAGATTTTGTGGTTAATTAAGGGTTTTTATTTCTACTATTTTTATTTTTTGTATGATCATTAATCCTAACAACATGGATGATTGAACAAACAGAAAGCTTAATAATCAAATGTTGGTATGATTAGTACGTGACAATAATAACATGACATGATGATTAGTACTAGTCCGTCAGAGCAGTAAATGCCGGTTGAAGTAATGATATACAGTAGCCTTGTTTTACATAGGAAATCACCTCCTCGTACAGCCGTACTTATAGTAGTAATAAGGGGTTACACTCGTTACCCAAAATTTCAAAAAATATTTGAAGTTGTTCAAGATCGTTAGACATGATGTCCCGATCATCATACAAATATACTCGCTCTGTACAACTATCAAATGAAAGCTTATTACGAAGTACTTCAAATTTTTGTTTCTAACTCCGTCTCATTCATGACTGTAATGAGTGAAGGCAGGAAGTGTATGGTAGTAGTGCAGAAGTAGATGCTTTTGTCATGTGCAAGCCCATGTGATCAGAGGTTTACTGGCCATGTTTCTTCTGTCGAAATATAGCTTTTTTTTGTTTGTAGATTTTGTATTATCTGATTTTGTCACTGTTTTTGTTTTCACAGTTCATACTTAGTTTTGCCATTGTTAGCTTCACTTACTGCCTAGTTCTGGTATGGTCGATGTGTGCCTAACCCTAAATTATTCTAGATCCACAATCATGAAGCTCTTCGTCGCCCTTCTTCTCTTCCTTCTTCTTTAATTAATTTCGAAGCCTATACCTTCGGGTAAACGGTGTTTAATTCTCTTACTTATCTCTGGTGTTTATTCTCTTCCCTTGTTATTGAATATCTTTTTTACTCTATATTTGATAATTGATGGTGGTTGAATGTTTGGAACTCAGATTCTGTTCATTACTAAATCTTGAAATCTGATATTTGGTGATTGACTTACAGACCTAGCTATGTTCACTCGTTAGTCTTTCTTTAAAGGCGTGGTTTTTAAATTTTAGGCGTGTACTAGGATACCATTTGTCATGATAACATGCTGGTGCTGTCAATTTATTCGTGCCTGCAATTACTCAACGAGTATACGATGTTTTATGTGTCTTAGTAATCTTGTTCTCTTTAGTTAGCAGGTTTCAGTAACCACACTTACTAGACTATGTGATACCTAGAATTCAAGCCAACTTTGAGGGTTGTTAGGAATACGTACCCTAGTAAATATTAATCTCATGGATAACATTCATATTTCCAACTTGCTTTTGTGTGATTGAAATTGTTGGGACTTTCTCGTAATGCCATGATTGTGGAACTCAGATACTGCAGAATTTCTAGAATATGTTTTCATTTCTATGCCTAATGTCACTTGTTGATCAGAACTCAGAAGGTATCTATTGCCTATTTGGAAGCCTTTAGCAAAGTGCTGGCATCCTAATCCTGTACCAGTATCAATTTCCTAACCACATGTCTAGGAAATGAGACAAGTATCATCGTCACCACTTGTCTAGGAAATCGATATGTGGTTAGAATGTGCCTTTAAAAGAGGGGTCTCTCGACTTGTACTTGATCATCAGCATTGCGGGAATAACTATTCTTTTCCTTAAATAGATAAGTTCCAGGGTCGTATGCTTTGGAATTGTGTATATTATTATAACCTGCGGGAAGTTATCGAGTGTATTCTAGCTCATTTTCCGCTGCTTGAGCGGCTATGTAACGCCAATATATACGTTGATTGGGAAGCTCTGCATTTCGGGAGATAACAGACTCAGGCTCAAGAGTCTGGAATTGAGCCAGTGCAAGCATCTTACGATCTCTGCATCAAATCTTACGTCTTTCACATATGCCGGGACTGAAGATAACGTGCTTTTTCAACATGTTCCTAATCTATCTGAATTATCAGGTGATTGGGTCTTCTCCTCTAGTTTTCTACAGACTGCTTTCTTAAACACAGAAGGATAAGTTACTCGGCTCAAGAGACTAGAGGTTGCAATGTCTCATATGGTACAATTACCACTTCATTTCTCTGTTTTTTTATTCAATTTAAAATAAATATATATTGAAGAAGAAGAAGCAGCTAACTAACTGATGTTTTTTTTCGGTTTTAGGCTATTGATAAAAGCATCCACTACCCATTAGTTTTCCATTATCCTCTCAGGAATCTCCAGGAGTTGAAAGTCGAAATTTGCGGGGACGGAAATGTTTGTATTGCGTGGCTGCTTTTAGATCCTGTATCAATTTCCTAACCACATGTCTCATCGTCATACCGTTGTTTTTGTGGTACCAGAATCTGAAACAATGACAATTGGTTTGCGTGCGGGTACGGTGCATCCCTAGACCAGGGATGGTGATGTTTTGGTTGAGTTCTACACATCCTGTGAATCCCTTGTTACTGCTATGCTTTCGTATATGTCGACTTTTATGAATGAGAGTGTTCTGGTGATGGGACATAAGAATGAGGTGATTTTGGAACATTTTCATTTGTACGACTCTTACACTTTGTTATACTTGTTACAATGTAGTCGGCTCCTCATGCTCGGAAAATAGAGTGCGGTTATTACGTGATGAGATATATGATTGAAATTATCACTAGTTCTGATTTGAAGAGAACCGTCAATGAGGTAAGACTTGGGTTTTCACACTTTCTCTTGTTTCAATCTTTTTTTATATGCACATAATTGAAACAAAATAATTAGTTCATTTATATTATTGATTTTGTAGCATTTCAACGATATGATGCCATATTCTCAAGAAGATATTGACGAGGTTCGTGGATTATGGGCGAATTATTTTCTTAATAATTAGTCGTATATGATGCATCGGATTACCTTATGTGGACAAGGACTTAGTTGGATTATGATTTTAGGTACTTTTGGACATTGGATAATGATTTTATGTGTACCTTTTGGATATTGGATTTTGGATGTCGGATAATGATTTTATGTATCTTTTGAATTTTGGATGTTGGATTTTATAAAAATGTAACTTCTTTTGTTCAATTATTCACTATGGTATTCCTTTTTTATGGTTTGTTAATATGTATGTATTTCAGAATTATTAAAAACATAAAATATGAATATGTATATAAGCACATATCTATATATACGTATTTAAGAAAACAGTTGTCTATTATGTATATAGACAACAGTTGTTTTAGAAAAACAGTTGTCTATATACGTAATAGACAACTGTTGTTATAGAAAAACAGTTGTTTATTAACCAATAGACAACTGTTCTAAAACAGATGTCTATGCTCAAAGTAATTACAACTCCAAACTACTCAACTGTTGTAAGTCAGTTGTCTATTGCAAAAAAAACAGTTGTCTATTTGATGTTTTGTAGTAGTACGTTCTTCTGAATCGACTGTCTGGGCCAGCATAGCCCCCATGGCCGTCTCTGTCGTCGTTAGGTATAACGACAAAGGCAGACCGTGTTGAGGTGGCATTAGTACCGGCGGAGCAGACAGAATCTCCTTGATTTTGTCGAAAGCCGCCTGACATTTGTCGTCCCATAGCACCCGTTCTCCGATTTTTAGCTTTTTGAAGATGGGTTCGCATACCATGGTTAGTTTCGAAATGAACCGGCTTATGTATTGGACTTTCCCGAGAAATCCCCTTATTTCCTTTTCGGTCTTGGGGGTTGCATCTTGGTGATGGCTTTGATTTTAGCTGGGGCGACCTCGATGCCGCGTTGGCTAACGATATGGCCCAGTAATTTGCCCGACGTTACCCCAAAACTGCATTCTTGTGGGTTCAGTCTCATGTTGTATTTACGTAGCCGGGTGAAGAACTTTCTTAGGGCTGAAATGTGCCCGCTTCGGTCCTTGGATTTGACGATCATGTCGTCCACGTAGACCTCCACTTCCTTATGCATCATGTCGTGGAGCAAAGTAGTGGCGGTCCGTTGATAAGTGGCCCCGGCGTTGATAAGCCCAAATGGCATGACGGTGTAACAGTAAGTACCCCAAGGTGTAATGAAGGTGGTCTTACCCATATCCTCTTCTGCCATTTTAATCTGATTGTACCCGGCATACCCGTCCATGAACGATAGAAGGGCATGATCGGCCGTGTTATCCACCAGTATGTCGATGTGTGGTAACGGAAAATCGTCTTTTGGGCTTTCCTTGTTAAGATCCCGGAAGTCCACGCAAACCCGCACCTTGCCGACCTTCTTGGGTACCGGCATGATGTTTGCAACCCAGTCTGGATATTCAGACACTTGTATAAAGCCTGCTTTGAATTGTTTATCGACCTCTTCCTTGACTTTAAGAGACAACTCGGGCTTCATTCTTCTGAGTTTTTGCTTTACCGGCTTGCACCCATCTTTGATGGGTTTTCGGTGTTCGGCTATCTCCCGGTCTATACCCGGCATATCCTTGTAGGACCACGCAAAGACATCTTTGAATTCCTGGAGGAGGTCTGCGAATTGTTTTCTCTCCTCTGGATCTAAAGATAGGCCCAACTTAAGCATCTGGGGCTCTAAAGTGGTTTCCACATTGATCGACTCGGTTTCTTCGATTACCGGATCTCGGGATTCCCTTTGCTCGAGCTGCTCGACCAGATGTTGAGGTAGAGGTACCTGTTCGTCGGGCTTCTCAATGTCATTGCATATAAAATTTTTGAAACTGAGAAAATTTTGGAAATAAGACAAGTCGTAAGCAGAACGGTGTTCGTTATTATTATTGATGGTAAATTTTGAAAATAGCTCGAATAGAGCTGCCATCTGATCATTGGTCAGCGGCGGGATAGGGAGAGGTCTTGCGACAGGCCCCGAGACCTCAGTGGATACGGGAAGAGGGGTTACAGACTCGACTTTAGCACCAGACCCTCTAGACTCGGACTCAGACTCCGACTCTGACTCTGACTCAGACTCGGTATCCGGCATGTCTCCCTCGCCGGTGGTCAGCTTGTAGACCCGTCCTTGACCGTCAGTCCATTTTATGGTCTTTCTCCAAGCCCTCGTCTCGGTGTTGGTACCGACCTCGGTGATTAGCTTGGTTGGGTCAAACCGATCGCTGCGAAGGATCAGGTTGACTAAGTTGTCCTTCGGAGCGGGGACGGCCTTGTCTTCTCCGAATAAGAGCCCCACCATGGGCTCGGAGGCCTTCCTTCGATTCGGCCTGGACGATGGTGAATATATCATCAGGGATGAAATTGCATTCCCGAGCCTTTTTGGTCTCGGGATATGTGACGGTGGGTCGGTAGAGGCCCACTTGGATAGCTTCGAAGACTGGAGTGACGAAGTAATCCTTTAACTTCGGGCTATAAGGGCTTATGTAAGTACCCTTGAAAATGTCGATGGCCTTGTGAATACCGGCCTGAACCACGTTTTCCGGGGTTATAGCATACCTCAATCCGAAATGTGATTCGCCATCATTTAGGACCTCGATAATCTTCCCAGCTGGAAGATATGGGCTTGAGGTTATTCTGGGTAGGTAACCCAGATTTTGTAGCATCGTGTCGATGCTAGTTGTGAAGTAGGGCCTAAAGAGATATTCTTCTTCGATCATGCCCTCGAAATCAAATCCTCATGGGTCGGCCCGGCCCGTAGCGTTGCAGCTTGCTACGGTAATTGGGGTCGCCTCCAGCGTGATGATACCGTCTTTAAGGGGCATCTTGACTTTTCGATGGAGGGTAGATGACACGGCCTTGACTGCGTGGATCCAAGGCCTTCCTAGTAAGAGATTGAATGATGAGGTGACATCTATCACCTGAAATTCCAACTCCTTTTCGATTGGGCCTGTTATGATCTTCAATTTCACGGCCCCGGCGACAGGTTTTGAGCTTCCGTCGAAAGCCTGGATAGTCTGCGCCGTCGGAAGGTAATCCGCATCGGTGATGCCGAGTGCTTTTGCGGTCCTTAGAGGAAGGACATTCACGGCTGATCCATCGTCGATAAGGGTCATCGGGAGATATTTACCTTTGCAGATGACCGTGATGTATAGCGCCAGATTGTGATTGGGCCCAAATGGTGGCAGATCAGCTTCAGAGAAGGTTATGAGTGGGCCTTTTTCCTTTGACTTGCCCTTCAGAGAAGGTTATGAGTGGCTACCATTTCAGAAGAGGTAGCTTGTGAATCGACCTTGATTTCATCGAGAGCCTTAGTCAGTGCTTCCCGATGAGCTTGCGAGCTAACCAATAGTTGCCATATGGTTAGATCAGCTCGGACCCTCTTCATTTGTTGGACCAGAGCCGTGTCAGCGCTCGGTTCTTCAAGGGTAGGTTCCGTCCTGGCAGGTTCAATGACGGATATAGGAGTAGAGTGCCCGGCTGCGGCGAGGTGGTTGGTGGCTAAGCCTTTGGATTTAGCCTTTCGGACCTCTTCAAGGGTGATGGGGACAACTTCCCCTTTGGTTAAATACACGTCGTCCTCGTCATCGAACCATATCCCATTGATTTGTGGGATAAGAGGAGAAATGAGGTGAGAACAGTCGATTACTTCCCCTGTGAATATAGCATGGGCGCTGAACGAGTTTTCTTTGTTGCTCGGCTTGTCTCCGGGCAACGGGATTTCCCCTCTCTCGATAAGATCTTGGATCAGGTGTTTTAACCTCCAACACTTTTCAGTATCATGCTCGTTACCCCGGTGATACTGACAATAGGCCTGGGCATTGTAAGTTTTGGGCCTCTTTTCTACTGGAGGTTCTGCAGTTGGACCTATCGACTGGATAAGGTCCTTTGATGATAGCCTTTGTAAGGCGTAAGTATAGGTAGTTCCTATATCTGTGAATACCCGATTTGGTGTATTCTTCTTAGATGTGGTGTCGAGCAGGTTTACCTCGTTGAAGATGCTGCGAGTTGCAACTGCAGGTGTGGGCTTGATCGTAGATGAACTTGCCCCTTGATAGCTTTTGGTAGAGGCCTTAGTCAGGCTCTCTAGTCTCAAGTCATCCTCGATTCTCGTGCCCATTTCAGTAAGGACAGCGAAGTTTGGGATGATAGCATACCGGAGATGGACCCGGTAGGATGGGAGTAGATTTTTGACGAAGGCTTCCACTAGGGCCTTCTCGCCGGGCTTGTCGACCAGCTTCACACTCTCAGCCCTCCATCTTTGCAAGTAATTTGTGAACCCTTCTTTGGGCTCTTGAGCCATGACCTCCAGAGTACGCATTGTAGTCTGGATTTCAGTGTTATCGGCGTAGTTCCGAGCAAATTCGGTCGCCACATCATCCCAAGTCTTGTATTTCTTGGGATCGAGCCTGTAGAACCAGGCCCTTGGTTCTTCTCCAAAGAGGAAGGGAATAGGTGCTTGAACATGGCGGACTTTACCCCTTTGACTGCCATGAAGTCTTTGAAGGCCCGAATATGATGGACCGGGTCTTCAGTACCCTCAAACATAGGAATTCTCGTTAAGTTGAGGTTGGCAGGTAGCTCGTTATTCAAAGGTGAATAAATGCGAGCATTTTCGGAGTGGATTGAGTTGCTTGTCGATAAGTGAACTTGCTCCTCGAGCCTGCGAACAACACTGACCAATTCGGCTATGGGCCCAGTGGGCTCAGCTCCTGCAACAGGGACCGTCTTCTCCACAGTGCTCAGGCGAGTGTCCAAAATTGCTTGGTTAGCAAGGATGGAGGTCAGTTGAGTCTCGGTCTTGGTTAGGGAATCTTTTCAACTCTTCCATTTTGCGTTGATGTCGGGTTGCGGGTGGCCTGTCTGTAAGAACACCGCGTAATCAGAAACTGGCCCGAATCCCGGAATAGTAAGCACATCCCGAACAAGACTAAAAGAGGAAATGACTCGAAGAAAGACACCTAGACGGGTGACTTGTGGAGTGTGGGGCTTCCTTAGGATTCGGCGGGTGGGCCTAGTCCAGTTCGAAAGAAGGTTCACGTGAGACATCCCCAGACTTTTGACTCGATTGTGTTGATGGGCCTTCCTTCGTAAGAGTATGTCCTACTTAGGTGGGCCCTGCCTTAGTCTAATAAGGCGGACTGGGATAGGGAAGAAGCTCGTGATGTAAGATTGACAGAGCTTCGACGCTAGAGAAACTTGACAACCTAAGACATGACCTGACACTGCTAAATATGGGAAGTCCTAAGAGGAGGGAAGTTTTGAAAATTGATTGTTTTTTTTTAAAAAAAGTCCGAGAGAACTCGGTTGAGGGCCCAATTTTCGAGAAAAAACGAAAGAGCATTGGGCCGTGGGTTTTGAAAGTAATTTTGAGTTTTGAATTGGGAAGCATACCGTCTAGAAAATAGGCCGTTTTGAGTAAAATCATAAGTCCTAAATTCAGCATGTCCCGGGTTTTGAAATCGAATGTCTTGAAAAAGATGCAATTTTTGAAAAGTTGACATTTTTGAAAACGACTCGGAAACCAAGTAGCACGTAGTCACACAAGCATTATAAAGACGTCATGTATGCTCTACACTAAGTCTCGGTCGGTCTAAAAGGGTCTATACCAGTGTACATAGTCTAGACGTTGATCGGGACAGACTCTTTAAGTCAAATTGAGCTTAGAACATGCCGCGAAACCCACTCGAATCGACTATGGACACCTTTTGACATATCCATATTGGAGTACATCAATGGTATAGTGGGACGTCGGTCACCAGTACCGGCCCGGGAAAATATGGGTTATGCATGAACCCTAAAACTAACACGCGTATTGTATTTGTCAAACGATCTATTCGAGTCTCACCCTGAGGATGCCGATGGTAAGTCACGCATCAGTTAATCCCCAGCGGAGTCGCCAAATTGTGGACATGACATAGGTCCACCCCGACGCGGCCACGCGCGGGTTTGGGTAGGCGAATGAATCTCCATATGAAACGGATCGAATTGAAATTTAGGTCGAAGTGGAGTCGCCACCGAATTTTGTGGTTATTCGGAACCATTCGATCCCACTCTATGTCGTAGTGGTCCATATACAAAATACGGCCCATTTCCGATGTCAGAGTTTATTGGGCTCGTCCCTTTGCATTTGATACCAATACCGACATTATCGGATATTGTTTATTGAATGACTCTCGTGTGCCAACGGTTTCGGGCATCCGGAAACCGAGGTTCTGAGTAAGTGGTGAGGCTACGTGTTGGGAAGCCCACAAAGGACACCCAACCCCGCCCGCACATTAGCGGCATCTACTAAGAATTCGAATGAATTTTCAATACGCGCATTAGTTAAACGGGAAAATGATATGCAAATATTATTTTCCCTAAACATGTGAATGAAATTGAAAAGAGAGTTTCTATGTCAATTTAATGCAACTAATTCTAACATCGAAGTTAAATTTAGCATGTGAGTTCATTTTAGTACAATAAAATAAACAAAAATAAATTGACAAGAAAATAACAAACTTGTTAGTAACGGTATAACGATAATAACAGTTTGCGAATAATGTAGTATGATGCATGGTTTTAAAAAGAATAGTAGGTCACGTGATGGATTAACACGTGTTGACCGAGGTCAAGGAAAAAAAATATATCAAGATCTAAAAAAATGTTTTGTCTAAAAAAAAGATGTTCGAAAAATAATAATAAAAAAGAGCGAAATTGTTTTCTTCGGAAAATTGATGATTTTATTAAATCGCGTACAAATATTGCGTAATTTGCACTCGACTTAATATTTTCGATATTCGTCGTATTCAATATTCGATTATGAAATCGATATTAAATACTTGGAATAATTTATACTCGATTTTAATTGTGATGCTCGTCATATCCCATATTCGATTATGGAATCGATATGGAATACTAGAGTGAAAAAAATAAAGAATATTGATTTGAATCATTTAAAATAACCAAGACGATATAAATATTCCTCCGCGTTTGTAGTGTCATGATTCGAACGAATTAAATAACATCTACGTTAGCATCAACGAAAAATTGAATTGGCTAAATTGTTTGATTAGATTATTAGACTCGACATCCAATTATGGAATTGGCATCGGATCTAACGTATCGACACTTTGCTTGAATGAAAACTTGATTCCCTCGGCTTTTCCGACATCGAAATAAATCCCTAAGGATTAGGATGTCAGATCCGCGTCAACGGGTTTCGACCCTTATTAAATATAATGCTTGTTTTTGAAAATTAATGTAAATATATGACTCGAGCAATGATGAAAACGAAATAAAAAAAATATATTGTTTAAGTTAACTTATCTCAATAATCAAATTATCGGGGTATTGGAACAAGCGACCGTCAACGTTGTGTGCAGTACACTTGTATATTCGTGTTTCCTTATTCCGATACCCCTCTTATTCGACACAAATCGATAAGTATTTTAGTGTTTTGTATTAGTTATTATCGATATTATAATGCAAGGAACGAAATAAAACAAAAAAACGCGAAAAAGATGAAGATGACGAGAGGAAGGAGAGAACGGGGTTTTGACACCCTCAACCTACATGTTCTTGTCTCGGAACGGACTCGTAACCGTGGCTTTACACAAGAGTCTTTGAGGTTTTATGGAGGTTAAGTTATGGTGGCTCGGGATTGATTCCTAAAACTAGGTTTAGGGTTTTTGCTAGTGTAGGATTGCTAGGGTTTGATTAGGGTTGCATGTGTAAGATTAGGGTTCTTGAGGTTGTGAAAAAGTTGTTTAATGCATTGCATGGGGGTTCCTTATATAGGCAAGGCTATACATCCCCTAGCTAGGGTTAGGTGCTCCGGGTAGCCCCCGGACTTGGTTGAGTAGCACGGTCCGTCCGGTCGGGCCCATTCGATCGGGTGGGTCAGTTGTAGTGTGAAGGTCTGTCTTTTTGGATTGTACATTGGATGTTTTGTGAGTTTTGATTTTTGAATTGGACCCTTGATACCTGGGTGGCTGTTTCGTATGTGTCTCGGAACGACTTTGACCGGGGTTGACCCAATCGCTAAAAGTCGGTTTTATTTCCGGTGTCGGTTTTGGCCCAAATTAGTCTTATTTGATTGGAAACGGCCCACTGGACCTGGATTCGAGGTTGATTTTGTGAGGTTTGTACTCTGTAAGTGTGTTAGCCAGCAATTAATGGATTTGAGCCCGTATCCGAGCGCATAGAAGCACGTTAGCGTCCGATCATCATTGGATATTTTTTTGGAAACTGCCATAGACACCTGGCAGTCAAAATGCGGGTGTCTACAATATTCAAGGACACATTAGTAGGATAAAGTTGTTATTAAGTACCAAATTTAACTAAGTGCTTGTGCATGTGAATCAGTGTGTCTTCGTATCATGGCGCTTGATTATAATAATATACATATTTGAGGCTCTATTAAGAGTGGTTTGTGTACTCTGATGAAGTTTATTAGGAGCTCTTATATTCTTGAATATACACGTAGTTATTCAGTAATATTATGTTGGAGAGATTTCTATATTCCATAATGTAATATTTGATGATGAGTTGTCGTCTCTTGAATTATTTCTTTGCCATGACAAAGTTTTTATTATTAGTATGGAAATTAATGAAAGTTTAACCTGACATTGATATCATCATTGTATTATTATGTTAAACTGGTTTTGTCATGATTATATAAATTATAGATTAAAGTTTTAATATGAAGTGAATTAAAAATTCTATTATTTGAGAAGTAATTTCATGACAATATGATTATAATATACTCCGTATGATTACTTGATTTACTGAAATACGTTTTGACCGCATTGATTATGATCATTCGATATAATTCAATCGTTTGATAAAGAATAATGATTTATGATAAGTTATAATTTCATATTCCGGTTTTAGATAATGCTAATATGAAATTTTTATGGTTAAATTTCACCGCAGTGAATTTACAACTCTAGTTTGATTTTGACTTTAAGACTGTCATTATATCGTTCACATATAAAAATATATATTTACCCGCAGGTAGATTATATTGTCATGTGTAACATTCTATTTATTTAAATATTTTAGTGACTACCCACAGGAGCACTATTATTAAAGACGTGTTGTTTCGCATATTGAAGCCTTATTATTTATGTTACCTTATTTTATCGCAACTAAAATCAATATATATATATATATATATATTAGGCTTTTTTCGAGCGATCTCATTGGTCCGTTCCATCAAACCTCAAATTAGGAAAGTATCATAAATAATAATAAAAAATCAACTAGAGAATCTTTTAATTATTATAATATATATTTAATTTATCATATTAATGGGATGTTTTACAATTCTTAGTTAAAATCCTTTAGAGTTCATTTTTTAATAACATTATCGTAAATTAAATTATAAAAATGAAATAATTGTATTCGTGGTAAAAAATGCTTTCATTAGAGCATAGATTTCATATTATTTGTTTCACATTATGTAATGAATTGATTACGTATAACAGTTTTAAAATTATCCCACATTGACAAATCATAATATGATGATGAAATTCTATATTATAAATAAAGAGGAATAATTCGTTCTTTGATATCTACAAAAAAAGTCTTTTAAATTTCAAAAAGAGTTCTTAAGACTATAAACCTTAAGTAATTATCTTTTTGATTCTCAAAAAGAGTCCCTAAGACTATAAACTTTTAATTATCCTATATCAAAAAATTACGATAAGATAATGAAATTTTATATTATAAAGAAGAGTAATCATTCGGTTTTAAATAAATATCGACCAAGAAAAACATTTAAATTATTCCACATCGAAGAATTATGATGGGGTGATGTAATTCTATACCATAAATAATAGTAATCATTCAATTTTAAATATCGACAAAAAAAACTTTTAACTCTTAAAAAAGCTTTTAATATATAAGACTACAAACTTAAAATCATTTCACATTGAAAAATTATGATGGAGTGATGAAATTCTATATTATAATCAAAAGTATGAATGTATTTTTTTTAGTTTTAAAAAAAGTTTTTAAGACTATAATCTTAAGTAAATTATCTCACATCGAAAAATTATGATGATATGATGGAAGACTATAAACTTAAATAAATTATTCCACATCGAAAAATTATGATAAGTTGATGAATTCTATATTATTAATAAGACTAATCATTCGTACTTAAATATCAATCAAAAAAACTTTTAAGTCTTTAAAAGTCTTTTAATAAGACTACAAATTTAAGTAAAAATAATCTCACATCAAAAAATTATAATAAGGTGATGAAAATTTATATTATAGATAAGAGTAATTATGTGCTCTTAGATATTAACCAAAAATATTTTGAGTCTTAAAAATATATAAAGACTATAAGCTTATAAAACTATCCCACATTCAAAAAATTATGAAGTTTCATCAAACAAAAATCTTTTGAGTCTTAAAAACGTTCTTAAGACTATACACTCAATAAAAAATTATAATAAGGTAGTGAAGAAATTCTATATTATAAATAAGACATAATAATTCTTCCTTAAACATCAACCAACTTAAGTAATTCACTCACATCAAAAAATTATGATGAGATCATAAATTTCTACTCCCTCCCCTTCTCTATGATATTCCACAATTGGTTTTGGGAAGAAATTAAGTAAGAGGAAATATGTGGAGGAAAATGAAAGTGGAGAAAAGAAGGTGGGGTCACAAACAATAGGAACCACACAACCTATATTAAAAAAGAAAGTGGAACATCTTAATGAATTTTCCTAAAAAGGAAATGTGGAACATCTTAGTGAAGGGGAGGGAGTACTAAATAAGAGTAATCATTGTTTTTAAATATCAATCAATAATATTTTGAGTTTAAAAAAGGTCTTAATAAGATTATAAACTTAAAATTATCCCGCATCGAAATAATTAAAATAAGGTACGGTGATGATTCTATATGATGAATAAGAAAACAAATTTTAGTTAAATTATCCCACATCGACAAATTATAATAAAACGATGAATTTCTATATTATAAATAAGACTAAGCTAATTATTTGTTCTTAGATATCAATAAAAATCTTTTGAGTCTTAAAAACTCTTTAAGTTTATAAACTTAAGTAAATTATCTCATATCAAAAAATTATACTCCCTCTCTTTTATGTTTTTAAAAACCAACAGTATTTTGAGTTTCAAAAAAGGTGTTAATAAGACTATGAACTTAAAATTATTCCACATCAAAACAATTAAAATAAGATACGGTGATGATTCTATATTATAAATAAGGATACACATTTTAGTTAAATTATCCCACATCGACAAATTATAATAAGACGATAGATTTCTATATTATAAATAATGGAGTACTCCGTAGTAATCATGTACTCTTAGATATTAACCAAAAAAAATTTGAGTCTTAAAATATATATTAAGATTATAAACTTAAGTAAAATTATCCACATTCGAAAAATTATAAAGTTTCATCAAACATAAATCTTTTGAGTCTTAAAAACGTTCTTAAGACTATACACTTAAATAAAAAAATTATAATAAGGTGATGGAATTTTATATTATAAATAAAACTAATAAAAAAATTTCCTTAAACATCAACCAACTTAAGCAATTCTCTAACATTGAAAAATTATGATGAGGTTATGAATTTCTACTAAATAAAAGTAATAATTGGTTTTAAATATCAACCAACAAATTTTTTTTTTTGCTTTTTTAAAAAACTATGATGGAATTCTATATCATTTTTTTTAAAATTATGATGAGGGCATGAATTTGTAGTCTTTTTTATTTGTTTTTAAAAAACTTTTGAGTTTAAAAAAGGTCTTAATAAGACTACAAACTTAAAATTATCCCACATCGAAACAATTAAAATAAGTTACGGTGATGATTTTATATTATAAATAAGACTACAAATTTTAGTTAAATTATCCCACATCGACAAATTATAATAAGGTGATCGGATTTCTATATTATAAATAAGACTAATTATTTATTCTTAGATATCAATCAAAATCTTTGAGTCTTAAAAAACTCTTAAGATAATTAAGTAATTATCCCACATCGAAAAATTATACCCCTTCTCTTTTGAGTCTTAAAAACACTCTTGAGTCTTAAAACACTCTTAAGGTTATAAATTTTTATTTATATAATAGAATTCCATCGTATTATCATACTCTCTTCGTTCACAATTTTTTTCTTCATTATCTTAATATTTGTGAGGGATATTTTAATGAAATGAGGCAAAAAATTGCGACCAAAGATCTTATGATAATACGATGGAATTCTATTATATAAATAAAAGTAATCATTTCTCCAAATTATGATGTAAATTATAAATAAGATTAATCATTCGTCCTTAAATATCAACAAAAAAACTTTTTATTCTTAAAAAAAAGTTCTTAATAAGACTACAAATAAAGTTAAGTTAGATTATCACATATCAAAAAATTATAATGAGGTGATAGAACTCTATGTAATCTTTCGTTCTTAGATATTAACCAACAATCTTTTGAGACTAAAAAGAAGTTCCTAAGACTAAGTCTATATAGCTAAAGTATATTTATCTCACATCGAAAAATTAAGATGGGTTGATGAAATTCTATATATTATAGATAGGTGTAATCATTCGTCTATAAATAAAAGTTCTTAATTAGACTATATCTAAAATTAAATAAATTTGAGTAAAATTATAATAAGGTGAATTCCTTTTATTATATAAATAACAGTAATCATTTATACAAAATATATAATAAGATGATCAAATTCGATTATATAAATAATAAAGAGTAATCGTTTGTCCTTTTAACTTAGATATAAAAACAAACTCTTTTAAGTTTTAAAAATAGCTCTTAAACCTATAAACTAACCACATCAAAAAATTATAATGAGGTGATGAAATTCTATATCATAAATGAGTCATTTTTTGGTTTTAAATATCAACCAACAATCTTTTGAGTCTTAAAAAGTTTTTAAAAAAACTACAAACCTAAAATTATCCCACATCGAAAATATTAAAATAAGGCGATGCTTCTATATTATAAATAAGAGTAATCGTGCGTTTTTTTGGGTCTTAAAAGCAGATCTTAAGATTATAAACCTTGAGTAAATTAAGAACGAATGTACATCATCAATGTAATTAAGCCAACTAACCCGTGCAACGCACGGGCTTTAATCTAGTTTACCTAATCAAATGCAATCTTATGGTATAATTCTGTTTTCGAGCTTAATGGAACGAACAAACTACTCTGAATGAAAAGAGTAATTTAAGTTCACCTTGAAGTTGATGAAACTGAATACTTGTCTTCGCAAAGACAAGCCAGCTGACTTAACTTCTGAAAGTACCATTGCTCAAATTAAATATCAATCCATGAAGTTTGGGAGAGATCTTACAGATTATGCCTTTTATTCTTATGTTGGATAATTGTAACCAACATTAAGACTCAAAGAATTCATTGTATGGACTGAAACAAGCACGGAAACAATGGTACTTAAAAGTTCACTAAAATCATTACAGATTTTAAAGAAAATATCGTTGGTTATTGTATAAATCTCAAGATCAGTGGGAGTAAGTTCATATTTTTGATTCGATATGATGATGATATTTTATTAGTGAGTAACGATCTTGGTTTATTACATAGAACCAAGACTTATGTCTTTAAGGCTAAATAATATCATTGCATCTTTGGTTGGTAACTTAATGTATGCTCAGGTAAACATGACATTATTTATTCTCACATATAGAAAATCAGATCACCCACAGGTGACTGGCTATTCTGATTCAGATTTTAGGGATGTTATGACATAAAGCATTGTACTCACAATTGTTTTACACCTCCACCACGGAAGATGAATATGTGGCTTATTCTGAGGCTTTAATAGGAGCATGATTGCGTAATTACCGTGATAATAATGAAATTGCAATATTTTTCTAGCTCCATGAATGATGTGATATCTAAGGGATCAAAACACATGAACCTTAAATATCTTTTACTGAAGCAAGATGTTAGATCACGGAATTAATGAGATCTCTTTAATGATTCTACACTTGCAATAATAATATTATTTCTTTTTTCCAATGTGTATACATTTATTATTGGATCAATGATAACAGATAGTCTTTTTAAGACATTATGTGGACCATTATGTAGAACTCCACTTATGTCCTAACTGTTCATTCCGTTGATGTAGTGGTACATGGAAGTAAACATGTTGCAGATTGACATGTGCACGTCATGACTCTCTTTAATGATTGAATTAGTCAAGACACTTATGAACACCGATTTAAAATAAATGTTTTAGCATAGTATGCACAACTTATATATTCTCTAACGAACATTACAGATGTTTCAATCGACCAAGTGGGAGACTGTAAGAATATTTTATGCATATAATAATATTACGGGATATGTAATATATCTTCCCTATTATTATGCTAATATTTCTTCCTCATAATTATGGTCTTATTGGAAATCGTGATCTTAAGAGATATGCTATCACAATAATATTGGACTAAATAAGGAGTCTTTCCATATTTACTCAACCTTGATGCAAGGTCGAGATTACCGTAATCTAAAACCCTAATAGGAAACCAGTCATCTCTCTGCCAATATAATGGAGTCTTCCCCATCAGAAACTCTATGAAGAATGAAAACGTAATGCGTATTATTAAGGTCAAATAACACTTATTACGTTATAGGACAAGACGGAGAAACCATACCGCATTGATTATATTACCATATGAAGACATCTTATTATTATTTGGGGTCATATTATTATTATTTGAAGACGTCTTATAGAGATCTGATATCGTTCGTATTAGATTTCGACTTATTCCGTAACGGAGGTATGTATTAATCTCGTCTTAATTAATCTTTTGTGACTTTCATGTTGTTCAAAGATTTATGGGAATTATGTTTTATTTATGTCATGTTAATAATATGCTAACAGGGTTTAGGGAGGAAAATCTTGGGTTATTTGAATTGAGGAATTTTGGTTTGGTTGCTTGCTTGTTGGTTTATATTGCTTAAGGTTGTTGTGTCATTGTTGTTTTAGTCCGGCCAACTAGATCGACCTTGACTCATTTCTACCAATATGGGAAACTCGGGGTAGAAATCATCTTGACTTGAGACTTACCCTTCTTTGCCGCGAAAGCGGGATTTTAGGTGAGTTGGGTGAAGAAACCGAAAGGTGGCATTCTCCCTCTACAGATGTTGTGACCGACCCATTTTCCGAGATTCCTAGACCCTAATTTCCGAAACCTGACTTCCCCCTAACACCTTTTTCCTATTTGATCATCTCTTGTTATTTATTGCATTTTAATCTAGACTCGACCCTTAAAACCCCCCATTAGAACCCTTGCACATATCTTTTACTCAATTTTGTACCGTTCACATTTAGTTGTTTTTGTGTTGATTGCGAGTCTTATAAGTATTGTTTGATCCCTCATCCTTCGTTAAACGACCATACCGAATGAGGCACGATCAAAATGGCGTCGTTGCCGGGGACACGGCGAGTAATTGAGTTTTAGTTATTGTGTTTGGTTATTTTCTTTGATTTTATTTTTCCCCTTTTCTCCAGTACCGATAGGTGCTAAGAGACTTATAGTATATTGAGGTTATTCCCAGGAAATCTTCATCGCCTTTGTGGATCAATCCGAAGCCGGAGAGGACATTTAGAGCTTTGCGATTTCGGGGTAATAACTCAACTACTATCATTCCACATCCTTCACTATCATCACCCAATCAAAATCTCATCCTACCACATACACCTTCTACCTCAAGTAATCCTTCCACATCATCTACTTCACAAAATTCACCACCAACCCCACCATAACCAAGAACTCCACCTCAAAATCAAAATCAAACCCCTCCAAATCTACCACCATCAATCCAACCAATGGCGACCTTAGGATCCCATTCCCAACTTACACATGAAGAAACCCCTTCACCGGTTGATTTCGAGGAAATTCCCGAGAATTATGAATTGAAAGCTTCTTTAACAAATGCGCGGTTCAACAAGACACCTTTCATGGTTTTTCCTAAGAAGATGTCCAAGAGCATATTGCATCATTCAAAGAGAAATTAGTTGGGGCCCGTCTAAATGGGCTAACATCATGCCAATTACACCGATTATTGTTCCCTAAGACACTGAGAGATGGAGCTCGAAAATGGCTTCATGGCCATCCCGATAACACATTCACAACATGGGCTCAATTATCCAATGACTTCTTGGAGAAATACTATCCACCGTCAAAGACTAATCAATATCGCATGGAAATACAAACCTTCAAGCAAGATGAGTTTGAAAGCCTAAGTGAGGCTTGGGAGAGATTTAGAGATTTATTACGCAAGTGCCCTCACCATGGAATACTCGATTGGCTAACAACCCAAACATTTTATAACACCCTTTCATCGAGAACCAAGGAAAACCTCAATTCGGCCGCCGGAGGAGATTTCTCTTCCCTTACCGATGAGGCATCTAAAAGTCTTATTGAAAAAATGGCAAGAAGTGATTCTAGAGTGGGTCCGTCGAGGGATTCAAGAAAGAAAGTTGTAGTGAACTCATCCAAGAGTTCTAATGAATTGAAACTTGAAGCAAAGGTTGAAGAATTAACAAAGAGAATGGATGCCATGAATTCCAAACCAACTCCTAGAGGTATGTACCAAGTTCAAGGGAGTGTTCCAACAAGGCAACCATCACCTTCCAAACAAGAATTAACATGAGAAGTTCTATGTGAACATTGTGGCAATTATGACCATGATTCTAGCTCTTGTATTCCAAATGAAGAAACTTATTTTGAAGAGCCAAATGAAGTTCAAGTCATACAAGTGTATGGGCAAAGGCCTCAATTTGATCCCTATTCTAATACTTACAATGTCGGCGCAAGGTTTCATCCCAATTTTTCTTATGGAACCAAAATGTTCAAAACCCGATGCCACGTGCCCAAGGGAGTCAACCAAGGCCTTTCAATCAAAGTCTACAAAGGCCCTTTAATCAAGGTCCTCCAAAGATGCCCCCATATTTACCTCCTCACCAAAGGAGCAACTTCAATCAATAAGGTAGTAACTTCCATGTTCTCAATAATTACAACAATTTTCACCATCAAAACCAACAAGGGAACACCTTTAATCATGAATACAATCAAGGGTTCCAAGGTAATTTCCAAGGTAACCAAGGTTACAACCAACAACCATTCAATCAACCCTCTCAATCTTATGGCCAATCAAGTAACTTTCAATATGGTCAAGGAGGAGTTTTTTTCGGGATAAAAATCCGCATTTTTTGGAGTGATGACATGGCGCATCGTGATTGGACGATCGTGAAAGACAATGGTCAAAGGTTAGAATTAATGAAGACCGTTGGATCGAATGGACTAAGAAGCACAAACAAGCCCATTATGAAACAACTCCCATGCACAAAAAAAGGAGTCAAATAACCCCCCCTATTTTCATGGGAATTCTGCTGAAGACCAGGAGTAGAATCTGGGGGACGTTGGCAGCAAGAACCCTGGAAGAAAACGCCAATATAAGGGGGAGAGCACTTTATGGAAAGGCATTCGACATTTTTTAAGCATATCACAACTAAAAATAATCACAAGTAGTAACAAAGTAGTCCATAGATCAAATATTTCTAGCTCAAATACTTGTATTTTTCGGTACCTTCTCCGTTTTCTCGATCATAGTGAAATATTGGTGGGATTCCGACTCCCCCCGCGGTTTTTCCCACATTGGGTTTCCACGTCACCAAACTCTCTTGAGTCACTTTTCTCTATTTTCGTTATTTTCTATTTACAAGTATCATTGCAACATTGCTAATCCGTAGTAATAAACCGATCAATTTAACCCGCCACCTAAAACGATAACACGGTAGGTTTTTTTACCAAAACAAGTTCCTAAGGATAACACCAATGATTTACAAAGAGCCATTGGGCATTTATGGAGTGAGAATCTAGATACCAAAGCAAAGTTAAAGGTTTGGGAATCACAAGAAGCAACAAAAGCCTTAGCCGCCCCAATTCATCCACCCCATGGTTTGCCTGGGCAACCCCAAAATCCAAGAGACCCTCCATACCAAGCAAATGCCATAATATTCAGAGATGGCAAAGAACTTGAGGACCCATATAAGAATTTGAACTTGAACTTGAACACCAAAAGCACCACAACCAAAGTGAATCAACAAAGTGCACCACAAGCCACATCTACCACTTCCCCCAAACAAAACCGGGGAATATAAGCGGATTTTGACATTCTTCAAAATGTAGAGATTGAACAAAGAGAACAAAGAGAACTTAGAAGGAAGAAAAAGGAACTAATAGAAGCGGAAGAAGCTAAAAGAAAAGAGGCAGAGCGTTTAGCTGAAAAAGAAGAAGAATTCAATGTTCCACCACCTCCCACTTTTGTCCCATCGTTGCCTTTTCCCGAACGAGCTAAGCCACATAAGGAGAATGTTCAATTTAGCTGTTTCGTGGATATGTTGAAGAAAGTGAAGGTAACTCTACCCTTCACCGAGGTAATTTCTCAAATGCCCATTTATTCTAAGTTTTTTAAAGAAGTTTTGACTAAAAAGAAAACTACAGAGGATAAAGAATGTGTCCCTCTTACGGCACAATGTAGTGCCATTCTTATGAATCAAATGTCAAAGAAACTAGATGACCCCAGTAGCTTCTCCATCCCTTGTCGGGTTGGAAATGTTGTTGTTAACCGAGCTCTGTGTGACCTAGGGGCTAGTGTTAGTTTGTTACCCTATTCGATTGCTAAGAGACTTAGTGTGGGGGAGATGAGACCCACTAGTATGTCGATTCAACTTGCGGATAGGTCCGTCAAGTACCCACTTGGGATACTTGAGGATGTACCCGTGCAAGTTGGCAAGTTTTTCATCCGTTCCGACTTTGTTGTCATGGATATGCCCGAAGACACTACTACCCCCATTACACTACTACAAAAAATACAAAAGATTACGGTTGAAAACCGTCATACAATAAAAGTGCAACCGTCATATAGGTCAGCGTGATTGTTGATAATCAATCACGGTTTAAAATAAGTCAAACCGTCATTATTGTTATTATTGCAGAGGACGGTTGAACAATAAAAGCGTCATAGTTGTAATTTTTACAGCGGACGATTGAGCTATTCAAGCGTCATTGTTGTATCTTTTCTAGAGGACAGTTTAGTTGTAGAAGCGTCATTGTTGAAATTGTTCTAGAGGATGGTCGAGGTGTAGAAGCGTCATTGTTTTAATTCTCCAGTGCACACTTTAAACCGTGATCTTTGTTATTTTCTTCATAATACCGTGATCGTTGTTGCACTTCTAAAGCTCACTTTCTTGTAAAAAATGTCATCTTTGTAAAGAAAGAATATGTATAAAAAATCACGGTTGGTCTACATATGAGAAAACAGCTCAACAAGGCAACTTCGTTGCATGTTTTGCTTTCAATTATCTTCACCAACATTGCACACAAGTAAATAAAGCTACTAAAGAAACATTGATTCCATGAACTTCAATATATTACAAACTGTAGGAGCGATTTCCTGAACTTCAATATATTACAAAGAGTAGGAATTCGACGAAAGCAACTTCACACATGAAAACTACAAGAACATCAATATTTACAAACAAAATATACATATTCTTGCAGAAACAAACCAAAATACATCATAATAGCAACTTGCAATTGCATGGTCTTTGCAAATCAGTGACTGCTAGACAAGTCAATCCACTCCAAGTGCGTGATGACTTTCTGTACACATTGCGGATACGCTGGAGAATGGCATAAAATCAAGAATGAAAGCTTGTTATTAACTAGCCATATAGTTTTTATAAGTTCCACTAGAAAGTACTAAATAAACATCACAAGACTACAAGTCCATAGATATAAACACACAATTATTAATCCACAATACAAATTTAATCACTAAAACATGAATTATGAATAGATTTGGTGCTATAAGCATAAAGTTAGATAGAATTTAATCTTGGCTAACCTGAACTTCAATAATACTTATCCCTGCTTGAATTGGAGTGCATAATTTGCCCAAATTTGACGCACCTCATCAATTTGTTCAGCCGAATATGTCTTTGGGGATCCAATCATAAAATAATATGTAACAGCGAAATTAAGCAACAAACATAATATATATGTATGACATATAGAGTAAAAGGCAAAAATTTAAGTGTATATGAATTCTGAAATAAAAACATACATCCTGAATAATAGCTACGTGTCTTCCTCGGATGATCTCTAACATGTATCGGCAAACATAATATCCTCATAGAATGGTGCCTGGAGGCTGCTTAGGGCACTATAATTGAAACTCATGATCAGACATATACATGCACATCAACCCCCCTCTATCAATTCTTTACAATTTGGTATTAGAACAAAGAATATGGACATTGTAGAAATCAAATATTTACTTTAATAGTAGGTTAATTTCCTAAAATATCAACATAAAGCGTTCAATAAGACACATAAAAAAAGAATACGTAAAGAATTCACTAACACGGATGATTTATTTGATATAACAATCTTTGGAACACT
Organism: Agrostemma githago; assembly: GCA_958450325.1. Taxonomy (NCBI): domain Eukaryota; kingdom Viridiplantae; phylum Streptophyta; class Magnoliopsida; order Caryophyllales; family Caryophyllaceae; genus Agrostemma; species Agrostemma githago. The sequence goes on along the minus strand of OY288253.1, from coordinate 16,140,264 downwards.
ACTATGTAAATATATAAGACAATAAAGTATGAATACTAGACAAATATCTTGATAATATGCCACTTAAGGGTTTTTGCCTCACCCCCAGCAAGTGGATTCATGGAGTTTTTTTTTTTAATAAATGCCCTGTATTATAAAGATAATTTAAAACACAAATTATTACTTTTAAGATATGCCTCGTACAGAACTCAAAATTAATATCACTTGCCTCTCACACCATGAAAGTGCAAATCTATTTCGTGCATGACTACATCTAAAACCAGACAATCTAATTTCCGTTGAAATCCTTACTAAAATGCCTACTAAGTATAATTATAACAAAAAACATCACATATCCACTAAGTGAGCATAACTTACGTAGTTAATGTCTCCACAAAAAAGGGACGAGGTTCCGGATATGCAGAAGGATCGCACCAATATACGACACTTTTCGATGGGTTGATAGCTGCTAGCATCCAATGTTCGCTACAAGTCCAAAAAATAATTCATTTATAATAGTTCAATCATTATATGCAAAAGATATACATAACCAATAGTATCACGAAAAATAATTCATGTTTACCCTTCATAATATGCGGCAAATATAAGTTTTTTGCCCCCACCACAAACAACACATGTCATAGCCTTAAGAATATTATCCGGACGAGTGTTTTCATCCTGAACACTTGCAAATTGAGACAATGTCTCGGGGCACAAGAATCCATAAGTATTATGGCAACTGTTACTCATGATAAGATCACTCAGATACCTGACACAATAACAAATAAACTTACTAAAAGGTTGATCAATTGTATCTAAATTACAAAACTACAAACATGGGGCAAATAATCTACGTAACTTTAATGCTAAATTATGATTAAAAATCAAACCTCATAAACAGAGAGATGTGGCTAGCGCTGATCATTTGTTCGTCACACCAATGTATCAGTTCCACAAAACTTAGCATACATGTTTGTTGAAGATGTAATATGTGTTCATCAATCGACACCTTAATCATTGTTCCACTAGCTTTTAACACTCGTGCCTCATTTGCTAGTAGCTTTAAATCCTTGGAACTCAAGTGCGCCTTAAACTCACGACTAACTTCAACGTCCAGATATTTCATATTCGTGGTGGAGAGCAAAGGCTGTGATTTGGACTTGCTTGATCTAGATTTTTCATCTTGATCGATCATAATTACCTTGGAAATTTAAGAGTTAGTAACAAGGTACATAGTTACATAATTCTACAGGCAAAATGTAACAGAACTCAAGTTAATTTGCATAACCGTAATCAACAAAACTTGAAATTAGTTTAATGTTTGTTAGAAAAAGTATCAGTCATTAATAACTTTCCACCAGCAACACAAACAAAAATAAGAGTTAAAGCAATAACTATAAGTTGACCAAAGCATACTAAAAATATTGTTTACCTTTTCAGGATTGTGAATTTGATTTTGTGGCCATTGAACAAATGAGTCCTTAGCATCAATCAACCTTGAAAAGTCACCAGCTGGCACTGGTAACAGAGCCATTTACGATCCGGTCATTACTTTCTTTATTGACACTTTTCTGAAACCCCCCCGCAAAGAATTACCATGAACAGAAACAAATTCCTCTTGTCTTGACATGTAAACCAATCCTAACGCCACCATTTTTGTCGGATCTCTATGAAATGATAGTGCACAATTTTTCCAAGCCTAAACATATAATTTAGTAAATTATTGAAATCAAAGTCACGTTAATAAATTTTTATAACCGTATTATTAAAATTAAACGTTACAACCTGTTGAGGGGGCACATGAATCTTCGGAACAATGGTCGTCTTAGTTGTACGATTAGGTTCCTCTATGTCTAGATCCTCACATTGTGGCTCATCATGGAAGTGCTCCTCACGAGGCGACTCCTCAACTACATGTACCGGTTGTACTGATGGTAATGGTGGTACTGGTTCACTCTTAGACACATGCATAGATCCAGGGGAGGTAGTAGACCATCCATGGGTACTCATAGATGTCAATTTCGTGAAACCATCTACTAGTTCTTCAGTTGGCTTCGCACCACTTTGCCAAAGTTCCATCATCAACATTTGCATCTTAACTATCTCGTCCATTTTCACCTGCATGTTAAGTACCTAGACGCACAGAACAAAAAATATGTTTAGAGCAAATTGATGAATATTTCACAAACGAGTCTTAAATTATCATATATACCATTGCCTTCAACTCTGTTGGTGTCTCTTTTTGAGGACACTTCCCAAAATATTCGGTTATACATATTCCTTGAGGAACTCCTCGAACACGACCAGGATGTTCAGGCTTGCCAAGCGCTTTTGCAAGTATGTTTACCCTCCCTTCGGGCACAAAGGAACCGTCCTCAACATCTTTTTCTAGTGCCTCCTATATTCATTAAGATACAAAAATAATTACATGTTTCTATAATGAAAAGGGATTTACGACAATGATAGTATTTAATATTTCTTTTTTGGTGAAATGTAAATGTATTATAAGTGCCAAATGATGGGCATAGCCCGATTACATCAATAGTTTATCAATCAGGTTTTTGTCCCTCACAGAGGTGACACAATTATCAGAAAAAGCTAATCGAAATTCTTTCTTAATAATCGACGCGATGTATTCCGGCTTCATGAGGTAATTATCAATCCGAGCTTTATTCCTTTGTGACCAGATATTATAGATCATAGCGTTCAAGATGCCATTGACTATAGCTCGACGAGTAGCCGAACCTCTCCTTGCCTCCCTCCAATTATCGATATTGACCTGAGGAAATTGGATTCCAGTCCACTCACTGGTTAAACGAGTAACCCGCCTGCTATAAGAACAATCAAAGAAAAGGTGGCTGACAGTTTCGGGCTCTTCATCACAAAGACAGCAGCTGTCCACATTAGTCACACCATACTTAGCCAATTTCGCACGTGTGATCAGCCCGTCGTGCTGAACCATCCAAGAAATGAACTGGTGTTTCGGGATCGTCCAAGTATTCCACACATATAAATGCCATTTCACCTTAGGAGTAGGAACTCTCAAATAATCGTAACCTTTCCTGATGGTATACATTCGTTGGGCCTCATTTTTCCAAGCTTCATTCATATAAGCATCCTTAAATATATCTTTGGTCTTGCAAATTTTCTTCCAAGTCCACGGGGTATCAGCGGGCGGAGTATAATCCATCCAAGACGTGGATTTCAAATAAATGTGGCTGACCCAACGTACCCAAAGCGTCTCAGCCTTAATATGCACCCACCAAGCGAGCTTACCAATGGCAGCCCGATTCCAGGTCGCTTCATCCTTAATCCCCAATCCCCCTTCCTGAATTGGTCTACAAACCTTCTCCCAACCTACATTTGGAACTCTTTTGTAATCCGTGCCTCTGTCCCATAAGAAATTTCTGCACAAGCTTTCAATATTCTTAGTAACGGATGCCGGAAGGATGAAAATTGTAGCCCAATAAGTGTGTAAGGACTTCAGAACAGCTTTAACGAGGACAAGACGGCCAGCATATGAAAGTTTCCTAGCTCCCAGAGATCGTATCCTGTCCATAATTTTATCTATCAACGGCCTGCAATCTTTAGCATTCAATTTAGTTGATTTAACCGGCACCCCAAGATATTTGAACGGTAAGCAACCTTCAACACACCCCGAAATCAGGGCAATCTCATGTCTAGTAGCATCCTCAACTCCATTAAAGTATACATTCGATTTACCCGGGTTCATCGTGAGACCAGAGGCACTCGAAAAAGTCGCAAAAGTCCTGAGCAAGACCATCATAGAGGGAATATCGCCTCTGCTGAACAGTAGGAGGTCGTCCGCGAACATGAGGCTAGACAACTTGAGGGGAGAACAAAGCGGATGAAATTTGAATCCCATAGTGGCTGTAGTATGTGCTAGTAGCCTCGTCAGGTATTCCATGCATATCGTGAACAGGAGCGGAGAGAGTGGGTCTCCTTGTCGTAAGCCTCGCTTGCCTTTGAAGAACCCAAAACAGTCCCCGTTGATCGATAAGGAGTAAGATGCAGTAGACACGCATTCCATAATAAGATCCGAGAAGTCCTCGGGGAAATTCAATGCCTTAAGCATTTGGTTAAGAAAGCCCCACTCGACCGAGTCATAAGCCTTCTGCAGGTCAATTTTGAAAATACACCGTGGAGAAACAGATTTCCGACCATATAGCTTAATAAGATCTTGGCAAATCAATATATTTTCCACAATATTCCGTCCCTGAATGAAGCCACCTTGGGTGGGAGAGATGATACTTGGAAGGACCTTAGCGAGCCGTCTGCACATAATCTTGGATATAATTTTATAAGTCATATTACAGCAGGCTATAGGTCGAAATTGTTGTACTGTTAGAGGTTTCGCAACTTTAGGAATCAGAGTAATGGTTGTACAGTTCATCTGTTTGAGCATCCTGCGATTCCTGAAAAATTCATGGACAGCCTCGCAAACGTCATTCCCAATGGTATCCCAACTCGTCTTAAAAAACTTACTAGAATAACCATCCGGACCCGGTGCCTTGTCATTTGGAATCCCAAACACAGTCTCCCTGATCTCCTCATTCGTCACAGGAGCGCGAAGAATAGCATGATGCTCATCTTGACAAATGATACCTTGCTGTACAATCTGAATGTTAACATCAGTAGTAGCATGCGAAGAACCCAACAATGTTTGATAAAACTCCAGAAATCCCTGTTGTATGCTATCAGGCTCGATGTGAGTATTCCCATGTTGATCAGTAATTTGCTGAACTGTATTCATCGCCCTTCTATTCCGGATCACACCATGGAAATAAGCCGTATTAGCATCTCCCTCTTTCATCCAATGGGCTTTGGCCTTCTGACGGAGGTAGATATATTGAAGTTTCTCTAATTCCTTACACTCCTCACGAGCTGCGTATTCTATTTGCACCAAAGAACTGTTGCCCGGGTCAGATATTAGAGCCTTTTGACAGTCCAAGAGTTTAATTTTGGCTATATCAGCCTTATTCTCCACATCCGAGAAGCATCGCCTATTGAGCATTTTGAGATGAATTTTAAGTGCTTTGAGTTTTTGAACAAGGATATACATCCTTGTTCCCTCGTAATTCTGTATCCACTGTGCTTGTACAATAGCTTCATATGTATGATGTGACGGCCACATATTGGAGAACTTAAATGACCTTTTCTTATTTGGCTGAACCTGCACAGATTGAATGAAGCATGGAGTGTGATCATACGTACCCTCAGGAAGAAACGCAGCTTGCAAATCAGGAAACACACTCTGCCAATCATGGTTGATTAGGACTCTATCAAGTCTCGAATACACCCTATCCTCTGGTTTCTGTTTGTTATTCCAGGTATAATAAGCACCAACCGACGGGCACTCATGTAAGTCACAAGAAAGAATGCAATCTCTGAACTGCTCAGCCGCAGAATGACTGAAACCCCCACCTAGTCTTTCCTCAGGCACAAGAACGCAATTAAAATCCCCCCAACAGCCCAAGGACCTCTCATTGAATCTGCAATATTGCTTAATTTCTGCCACAGTGGGATCCTTTCATCAATCCCATTGAATGCATACACCATAGTTATGTGAAAGGATTTCTGAGACATAATATCCATCACCCTCAGATGGATGAATTGCGGATCATAGGTAATAATATCCACATTGAACTGAACATGATCCCACCCAACCCAAATTCGACCACCAGGATGGGTGTGAGAATTCGTAGTTAGACTCCAATTATTGAAAACCAACATAGCACTACTTTGATTTTGGGGTTTAATTTTGGTTTCAAGTAACGCAAACAGCCCTACCTTATTAGCCAACAAACAATTATTTATAGACCTTTGTTTTTGGCCCTTATTCATACCTCTAACATTCCATATAATAATTCTCATTTATTCCGAGGACGAGTAAGTATCCTCATCCCATCCTTACTCGGGTTTGAACTCCTTGCAAGAACGTCCTTAAACGAAGGACTTGAAGGAGCATCATTCTGGCTCACCATCAATTGCTCCTTACCAGGTAGTTCTGGTTCCTTCTGACCAGAATTCACCAGACTCCCACCTGCATCAGAAGCATTATCAATCATCAAAGGGCTCACCGCATTCTCGACCTGAACTGAGATTTCAATCCCTTTCTCCTGATCAGGCTTGAGTGCAGCAGGCTGTGGGTCCTCCTTCCTCTTCCAAACCTGCTTCTTAGTCTCCTGTTTAGACTTGAGAGCAACCTGTTTAGCTTTCCTGCAAAATTCCGCTTCATGTCCCAATCCTAAGCACCTCGTGCATTTAGTTGGTTTCCATTCATATTCCACCGGGACTTCAACCAGCTGCCCCTTTTCATCCCGAAATCTGACATGGTTAGGAAATTTTTGGTCCACTGTAACCTCAACAAGAACTCTGGCAAAACCCAGCCTAGTTTTGCTTACAGTAGCTTGATCACTCTTAATGTATCTCCCAACCCTACCTGCAATCTTAGGTAAGCTATTACCCCAAAACTTAAGCGGAAGTTTGTGAATACGAATCCATGATGGAACGCACTTCACTTCTTCTTTCTCAAGATCTATATCCGGTTGCCAACACTTGATGATCACAGGCTTGCCATCAAACAAATGCGTACCTGCTTGAACGACTGTTTCTTGCATTTGCTTAGTTTGAAATCGCACCAGAAAAACGCCATTGGGGAGAAAAGAAATAGAATCAATGACATGATGCTTCCAAATGCGCCTTATGTATCCTTCAAACACTGGCCAAGGAGGATTAGCTCCAATCACAAAGCCATAAATTGCATTCTTCCAATAGTCCAATTCATCTTTGACGTCATCCATTGTGAGTTGTAGTACCTCCTCTGGCTCGTCCTCGACAATATGCATGATCTTACGTCCATGCCTATCGAACCAGTCTCCCATACAATCATCATCATTGTTCATATCCTTTCCTGGTTCTGTGATGATCTCAGCCCCATTAGTTACTGAAAAATCATAAGGCGCAATTCCAATGATGGAATTCACGCTCCCATGCTTATAAGCGTTGTCTACATCAGGCCGAGTTTTCTCAATATTAGTCTCATGTTCTGAATTCCTTCCTTTCTCCTTACTCGAGATCTTGCGCTTCGTGATGTTACGTAGGATCGAAGGTGTGACTTCCATAGCCAGGGCACAGGAAACCTTGAGCCGCACGCAGTCAAATCGCCATGGAAGGAGTTTTTTTTGGTTTTTTTTTTTGATTTCTCTCTTTTCTTTTAGTATTTAATATTTCTCGCAATAGAGCCATCGAAAAGTACTAAGATCAGTCTACCGTACAAAGTACTTCATATAAATTGGTCAAAACAAAAAGAATTACTAGTAAGCTTACAATATTCGACGCGAGTTCATTATCATAATCCGTCATATCGCCTTTTTTAGATGTGTGAGCTCTTTTCCAAAGTAAGTGTTGATCAACTTTGCCCACTTCTTTCCCCTTGTCAGGAAAGTCTTTTTTCTGAAAAATATAAACGCATAAAAGTTAACTTTTGCTATTACAATTTTTCACCTTTTATAAACATGATTTATTAAACTAATATGATTAACTTACGATTTTAGCCATAATCCCACAATATGCAGCTCTAGAGCCATAGTATTTTCCCCTTCTCTAAGATGCATTCTTCTTATTCTTCATACTTATCATATTATAAGAAAAAAAAAAAAAACCATAAAATAGTAAGAAATACCGTTACCCTTTATTTACCGGTGCCTGTAGAAAATAAAGATTAGGAAATTTTACCCTAAATGCAACACTAGTGCGATATGCTATAAAAATGTTCCACTCGTCTTGTGTTATCTGAGGATAAATATGACGTGGTGGTGCCCTCAGAATACTTCCCCTCTCATCGTATAGCCAAAAGCGAACCAAACTAGACTTCCATTTTCTGTGTAACTCTGCCAACTTTTTACGACACCAGCCATGTCTCTCTTCAATTACTTTGAAAGCGCCCTAGTTAAATACGTTAAATTTCAGAAAACTTAGTGAAGAATGTGTAAATACTAACAAATAGAGGACATAAGATGTTACATAATAGAAAAGAATACATACAATGATATCACCAAACATAAGTTGTTTCGTCGGTTTATCCTGATTTCACAAAGCAACTAACATGTCTTTGAGCTACGACACGGATCCAAGAGCTAAAACTTTCCAGCCCATTTTCCTTTAGGCAACCTGTAGTCATCATCCCACTCAAGGTCAATGGGTTTCCCATCTTTAAGAGCCTTTGCCGCTTCATCTAACACAGTTCGACCTCTCTCCGAACGCTTTCTTTTTCTTTTGTTTCCACTTGCTTTGCCAGTTGATTGGTTTGTGTTCGTCTGATTTTCTTCATTGCTCTCTTGGGCAATTGATCGATCTGAATATAGAATTCACAAATGGAACATACGATTAAGTAAGCACAAGAATGATATAACAATAAAAGAAAGAACACATTAACACTAAACTAATAAAAACTATTAACACTAAACTGATATACATATGCTTTTTGCACAAGATTTTAGGTGGTGTGGGAAATGAATAATTTGATGTTAAACTTACTATTTTATCCTTTGTCAACTTTTAATAGGGTTTGGGTGTTGGATGGGGTGGGGGTAAGAAGGGTTATTTAGGTAATTTTATAATTAAATGAGTATACAAATAAGGAAATGTATACAATTGGTTGGAACGGATCTAAAAGGAATATGTATACTATTGGTTGGAACGGAGGGAGTAATAAACAAAATATTATATTAAAAAAATGAGAATTCACCTACGCATTCTTCTTAATCGCGTGCACATTTTTTTTAATCAAGCACACTATTAAACATTATCCCTTCATTGTTATCATCACGCATATATAAACTCGAAGGTTCAACTACATCCACACCCTCGTATTGTGATACATGTAGATCAACTCCCTCAAATAAAACATCTTCATCAAGATTATCTGTTGTGTGTCGCCTACCTCTTACAGATAACACGACTGACCACTTTTCATCTAACGGGTCTCTTACATAAAACACTTGCTTTGCCTGAGTAGCTAGTATAAAAGGATCTTCTTTATGACCAATTTTATCAAAAATTACCAAAGTGAAACCTAATTCGTCCTTACGAACGCCGGTATTACTTTCAACCCACTTGCATCCAAACATGGGCATTTCAAATTCTGTGTAATCCAACACCCAAATCTCGTCAATAACTCCATAATAATACATTTTACCTAAAATTGGGTTCTTATCCTTTGAACTAGCAAAGTGCATTGCTTCTGCCTTTACACAAACTCCGCTGTTTTGCATTGTGCTCATATCATCTTGATCACGAGTGTAAAACGTACATCCATTAATAGCATAGCCACTATAAGACGAAGCAAATGTATTTGGCCCAAAGCAAAGTCTATGTAGTCGGGAAGAAATAGCATTAGGATATTGTTCCATGTCCTCTTTAACTCGATCTCTAAACCAAACCCTAAAATTCTTGTTGTGCTCACTTGCAATCCATTTCTCTATTCTGTTTCTATGCTTCTCCCCTATGAAGACCTTATGCTTCTCAATATATGGCTCCACCTCTTCTTCATTATGAAGAACATATGTATGTGCTATATGCCACCTCTCAATCAACATATCTTGACGAACATGACCCCTAAGACCTTTACCCATCATCCACTCACTATGACTATTCTTTGGAACCCCAAGTAACTCCGAATCAGATAAGTGTGTGTAGCAATAAGAAAGTGCTTCATCTGTTATTGCACGCTCAGCAATACACCCTTCTGGACGATGTCTATTAGATGTATAATCTTTATAAAGTTTCATCATTCTTTCAAAAGGATATTGATACCTTAGATAAACTGGACCAAGGTATTTGATCTCTCTAACTAAGTGTACAGTTAAATGAACCATGATTGTGAAAAATGAAGGAGGGAAGTACATTTCAAATTGACAAAGGGTGGTCACAATAAATTTTTCCAAAGACTCTATCTCCGTAGGATCAATCACTTTGTTGCATAAGGCATTAAAGAAAAAGCAAAATCGACTTATTGCACCTCGAACCTTTTTAGGTAAAATCGAACGAATGGCCACAGGTAGCAATTGTTGCATCAAAGTATGAGAATGATGTGACTTTAGACCTACAAGCTTAAGATCTCGTAGTGATACAAGGCTACTAATATTCGATGAATAGCCCTCGGGCACTTTGACGTCATATAAGCACTTACAAAACACTTTTTATCTCGTTTCGTGAAAGTGTATGAGCGGCTGGCGGTAGATAAGCTTGTGTTCCTTTCTCTTGTGGTGCCAATTCGGGTCTAATCTTCATAGACACCGTGTCTTTCCTAGATGCTATGTTGTCTTTCGACTTACTGGGAAGATTCAGAAGAGTGTTGATTATATTATCACAAACACTTTTCTCAATATGCATAACATCTAAGCAGTGTCTAATTGAGAGTTCGCGCCAATAAGGGAGTTCCTCAAATAAAGAAGACATGTTCTTATATCCACGAGATGCTAATTTTGAACCCTTCTTCCAATATGTTATATGAATATTTTTCACCTTTTCATATACATCTTGACCGGTTAATATATTAGGACGTGAGCGATGTTCAGGCTTCCCATTAAATGCTTTTTGTTGCTTACGATATGAATGATCATGATCTAAAAATCTATGATGTCCTAATTAGGCTTGCTTACGAGAAAATGACAAATAAATGGAATCAACATCTTCACCACATAAGGGGCATGCCTCTTTCCCATGAACTGTGTGCCCACATAAATTACCATATCCAGGAAAATCAGATATAGTACACAACAACAATGCTTTCAAATTGAAAACACTTTTCTTGTGTGCATCAAAGACTTGAATCCCTTCATCCCACAATAATCTTAAATCGTCAAGAAGAGGTGCCATGTACACATCTATGTCATTACCGGGTTCCTTAGGACCAGAAATCAACAAGGACAACATCAAATACTTTCTTTTCATGCAAAGATAAGGGGGTATATTATAGATAGCTAAAAGCACAGGCCATGTACTATGTTGACTACTCAAATTTCCATAAGGATTCATCCCATCGGTAGACAATGCAAATCGAATATTCCGTGGTTCGTTGCCAAACTCGGGATATTTTGCATCAAGTGTCTTCCACTCAATCCCATCAGCAGGATGTCTGAACTTCCCGTCATTAGCTTTCCAAAACCTATGCCAAGTCAGCAACTTTGCATCTTGTTTATTCGCAAAGAGACGCCTCAACCTAGGTATTATAGGAAAATACCAAAGTACCTTTGACGGGATTCCCTCCTTCTTCTTATATCGCCATTCTTTACACACAGGACAATGAGTGTCATTTGCATATTCTTTACGATACAATATACAATCATTTGGACATGCATGAATCTTCTCATATTTCATACCAATTCCTTTAAGTATCTTATTTGCTGCATATGTACAATTTGGAAGAACGTTATCTTCAGGAAGCAAATCCTGAACAACTTCTAAGAGATCGGTAAAACCCTTGTCAGTCCATCCATTTGTTGCCTTGTAGTTGTATAACTTGACGATTGCCGACAACTTTGTGTGCTTCTTACAACCACTATACAAAGGGATTTTAGAATCTTTCAACTTCTCCAAAATAACACTAGTCTCATCCATATTGGCTTCGGTTTCGTCTAGATTTTCTTCATCATCAAGGTTTTCATACATACTATCTTCTTCCTCATTATCATCAAATACGTTTGTCCTTGAATTTTTTGAATTATCATAGCACTCACTATCATCTGATTCGGCTACCATATCGTCACCCGAGTTTTGTGATGAACTGGTATCATTTAGATCTCCCTCATCACCTAAGAAAGTTTCTATATCCATCTCGCCAAATTGGACATTTTCCTCCATATTTTTCGATTCGCCATGAAAAATACAACATTTATACTTGGAACTAAATTTTCTTTTCTCTAAATGTATTTTGACATCTGAGAAACTCATGGACCTAGAATTTAGACACATTTCACAAGGGCACGCCGTACTGGATTTGTCTTTCACATTTTTTCTAACGAAGTTATAGAATTCACTTAAACCAACATCATATTTCGGATCGCCTTTATTTCCATCAATCATCCAAGTACGATCCATCACGTTAAGATGATAAACGAATGATACGTGCTTGAAGCTAAGAATTGATACTTGGGATTGCTAGGAGAACGGTAGTGGAGGAGATACAGTACTACAAAACATATAAAACAGTACAGTTGAAAACCGTCCTACAATAAGAATTACAGAGTAATAAACAAAATAAACTTAGAAAAAACAAGCAGACAATTTTCTTCAAGATTTTAATGAAAACATAAATTCAAGGAAATAATTTTTATGTACTTCGCACAGTAACAGTAATTGGTGAGGGGAAACAATAATTCCCAAGACCCTCACCTCACCAAACCTTTGAAATTCTCCTCCTCCTCTTCCTACCATTTTTTATCCTTCATTTTACAAATTCTTTCTATAAGGTATTCATTCATTCAATTTGTTGATCTTTCCTGGGTTAAATTTCTTTAAAATGCAGTTTAGCTAGAGAAGGAATGTTGGGTACTTTTTCTCAATATTTTTGTATTCGAAACGACATTGAGTCAGAAGTACTTGGTTATACTTGCACTATTAAAGAGACATCCATAATAAGAGTCGAGGAAAGCCCATTTTCATGTGGCAAAGCCCCTTAGAATTAGACTTGTAACCTAGAATACCCAAGTTCAACGCCCCTCTATGTTAAAGTGTTAAACACTTCAGTAGAACTTATACTCTACAATAAACACAATCGGAAAATTATTGAAGTATGGCAAAGAAACTCACTTTAAAAAGAAGGGCACTTTCATTTATCATATTACTAAAGTACCAGCAACTACCAATACAGAATGGTGTCAGTAGAACAAAAAATGGTAGCCTGGACAGACATTAAGTATCTAGACTCCGACAGATATTTTGACCATATCGATTCAAAAAACGGTGGTGTAATTGTATTATTGTATTAATGGTATAAATTCAAAAGAAGAGTATGAACAAAATTGTATTATTGTGAGACGACAAGACAAACCCTAAAATGTTGTAAACACTAAAATTGAATTGTACCTTGGTGATATACAGAATGTGAGACGAGAGAGCAACAGAGGAGTACTTCAAACCCTAGCTAAGACGTGCGCAGTATTTAGCCCTAAGAACGGCGTCGAATGACGATGAATAATTATGACCTGCCCCAAGAAAACGAAGATGGTGAACTCGATTCTCCTCCAGTAACGTACAATTAGAATACAATATATGCATGGTGATGATGACGACTAACAACAAAGTTGAAGATAAAGGAGAATGACTAACGATGGAGATAAGGACCAACAGACAACGGGTCGACAGCGAACAAACGACGGCGAACAGACGACGGCGTGCGTGCGTGAATAGTGATGATGGATGGTGATGATGACTGATGAAGTATGAAGGAAGTCGAATAGGTTTGCTATTGTTATACAGTAAGTTAGAATTAGAATAGAATATAGTACAAATATAATAGAAATAGAATATAGTAGAATATAGAAATAGGAAGAGGAGTGTGTGGGAATATTTGGAGTTAATAAAATATTAGTATTAACTTTTATGTCGCTTTAGGATAGAAAATGTCCTCTATGCTAGTACTAAGATGACGTTTATACTCTTCAACTGTTTTCTTTTACTAAAAGAGTACGGTTATTTTGACCAAGTGACCTCTTTGTTAAAAATAAGATCTCACTTTTCTCACACAACCGTCCTAATTGTTACTCTATTATGGCGCCAAACATCAAACATACCTAGAGGATGGTTCCTTGTCCAACCGTCATCTAATAAGCGTCATGGTAGGCTGGAATTGTAGTAGTGTTATCTTAGGTCGACCATTCGTGGCTACCGGTGGTACTATAGTTGATGTTAAGAATGGAATGCTATCATTTAACATAGGTAACGAGTTGGTAGAGTTTTCCCTTTCTCAAGCTCTTAAACAACCAATGATTGAACAAATGTATTCCATTGAAGTTATTGATAGTTTGGTTGAGTGTAGCTTGATAGATGATGATAAGAAAGAAGAAGACCCACTTGATTCCCCACCTCTTGAAGAAGAGAGCTTACATGAAAAAGAGGTAGAACCACTACCGGTGGGTAAAAGTATGGTACCCTCTCCTCTTAATCTTGAACTTAAGCCACTTTCTTCTTCCCTCAAATATGCCTTCCTTGAAGGAACTGATTATCCCGTTATTGTCAATGCTACACTTGATGGTCCTCAATTGGAAAAACTTTTGATTGTTTTGAGAAAACACAAAAAGACCATCGGGTATAGCATTGACGACCTCCAAGGCATAAGCCCAAATGTTTGTATGCATAGGATCATCGTTGATGATGACCACCGCCCTTCGGTTGAGAGTCAACGTCGGTTGAACCCCACCATGAAAGAGGTTGTCATGAAGGAAGTCCTCAAGTTGTATGAGGCTAACATTATATGCCCTATAACCAGAAGTAAATGCGTTAGCCCCGTACAAGTTGTGCAGAAAAAAAAGGAGGAATGACGGTTGTAAAAGGAGAAAAGGGAGAGTTGATCCGTACTAGGACTACCGGTTGGCGCATGTGTATAGATTTTCAAAAGTTGAACACGGCCACCATCAAAGACCATTTCCTCCTTCCCTTTATTGATCAAATGCTTGAACGATTATCACATCATTCTTATTTTTGTTTCCTCGATGGTCATTCGGGATTTCTTCAAATACCCATTCACCCCGATGACCAAGAGAAGACCACATTCACATGTCCCTATGGCACCTATGCCTACCGAAGGATGCCGTTCGAATTGTGTAATGTGCCGGGAACGTTTCAAAGATGTATGATGGCAATTTTCTCCGATTTTATTGAAAAATCAATGGAAGTTTTTATGGATGACTTTAGTGTCCAAGGTACATCTTTTGATTCTTGACTTAAATATCTTGATCAAGTGTTAGCTCGATGTGAAGAGTATATACTTGTTTTAAATTGGGAGAAATGTCACTTTATGGTTGAGCAAGGTGTTGTCCTTGGTCATATTGTTTCAAATAGAGGAGTCAAAGTTGATAAGGCCAAAGTCTCCTTGATTGGGAACTTGCCACCCCCAACAAATGTCAAAGGGGTGAGGAGTTTTCAAGATCACGCCGGCTTTTATAGGCGGTTCATTAACGATTTTTCTAAGATTGCCAAGCTTTTAACTTCTTTTCTTATGAAAGATGCACCTTTTGTGTTTGATGACTTGTGTCTTGAGGCCTTTTGCAGGATAAAGACCGCTCTCACCACCACTCCAATTATCAAAACACCCGATTGGAATCTTTCATTTGAGATCATGTGCGATGTCTTCGATTTCGCCGTTGGTGTCGTTCTAGGCCAACGGGTGGATAAGAAGTTATATGTGATATATTATGCAAGCAAAACCATTGATGAAGCCCAATCGAGATATACCACAACCAAAAAAGAGATGTTAGCCGTTGTCTATGCCATGGAGAAATTTTGAACTTATGTTACCGTTTCCAAGGTCATTATTCATACTGATCATGCGGCGATTCGTTATATCATGTCCAAAAAGGAGACAAAATCCCGACTCTTTCGATGGGTTCTCCTTTTACAAGAATTTGATAATGAAATTATGGACAAAGCCAGGTCGGAGAATTTGGTAGCGGACCATCTTAGTAGATTAATGGTTAGTGGAAGTAGCAATGAAGATGATGGTGTACCCATCAATGAAACAATGAGAGATGAGTCCCTGATGGCCATTGAAACTATTACACCTTGGTATGTCGATATCGTCAATTTATTAGTGTCACATTATATTTCGGACGATTATTCCAAGAAAAAGAGGAAGAAACTACGTTATGAATTCCGACGCTATTATTTGGATGAGCCCTACTTGTTCCTCCGTTGCATAGATGGTGTTTATCGTCGATGTGGTACGGTCAACGGATGTGAAGCACCACCACTTGACATCTTATGGTGGACACTTGGCCAACCAAAAGACTATTGCCAAGATCCTCCAAAGCATGTTTAAGGACATTAGAGCTTTCATCCTCACATGCGATGCTTGCCAAAGATGTGGCAATATAACAAGAAGGAATGAGATGCCCCTTGAACCCATCCTAGAAATCGAATTGTTCGATGTTTGGGGCATTGACTTCATGGGTCCGTTCACATCCTCTTTTGGCAACAAATACATCCTAATCACGGTTGATTATGTCTCAAAGTGGATTGAGGCCGTAGCTCCCCCCGCCAATGATGCTAAGGTGGTAATCAAGGTTTTCAAGAATGTAATATTTCCGAGATTTGGTATGCCGAGAGCCATAATTAGCGATGGAGGCTCTCAGTTTAGGAAGGATACCTTTGAACACCTCCTTAGGAAATATGGTATCACTCACAAGATATCCCTAGCCTATCACCCTCAATCAAATGGGCAAGCTGAGATCTCCAACCGACAAATCAAAAGAATTTTGGAAAAAGTTGTAAATACACATTGAAAGGATTGGTCATTAAAATTAAATGACGCCCTTTGGGCATTGAGAACGGCTTACAAAGCGCCGATTGGAGCCACTCCTTATCGACTTGTGTGTGGTAGAGCTTGTCATTTACCGGTGAAATTAGAACACAAAGCAAAATGGGCTATTAAAGAGCTAAACTTTGACGAGAATGTTGTAAGAGATAATTAGGGATGTCAACGGGTCAGTTTTGGATCGGGTGGAGCCTCACCCAAATCCATCACCCGAATCCGCATACTCTACCCGATCAATCCGTCACCCGATTAACCTTCAACCCGAATCCAATTCATCCGTCATCCACGGGTGATTTGGGTGGATCGTGTGTTTAACGGATGAAAAAATATTTAAAAAAATTGCAATAGCAAATACCCAAATTATAAGATTCATAAAGTTTTTGGGATTTTTTTTTATGGTCGGAAATTAAGAAGGAAAAGAAAATCTAGGATGGTAGCCGGCAAAGTGATTACGGAAATATTTTATTAGGTTTTAGGAAAAAAAAAAAAGGATAGTAGTATACAAATAGAGTAAAATAAATTATTTTTTTAATCATTCTATTTTTTAAAAAAAAAAAATTAATCTATAAACGGGTGGACGGATCGGATCATGGGTGAAAAATCTTCACCCGAATCCGACCCGATCCATCACCCGATTCATCTGTCATCCGCTTAAAATCCATTAAGTTCGGGTTTTCATCCATTAATTTTATTCGGATGGATCGAATTTAACCGGATACGGGTGAAATTGACATCCCTAGAGATAATCGCCTTCTCCAACTACAAGAATTGGAAGAGTTAAGACTTGAAGCTTACGGAAATTCGAAGATCTACAAGGAGCGAACACGCAAATGGCACGATTCTCAGATACTTTGTAAGGACTTATCCGTTGTTGATAAGGTATTACTCTTCAACTCTCGTTTTAAGCTTTTCCCCGGTAAGTTGAAATCAAAATGGTTGGGTCCATTTGAAGTGACCAAGGTACAACCGTATGGATTAATAGAGATATCTACCCCGAAAACTGGGAAATTTATGGTTAATGGGCAACGCTTGAAAATTTACCATGCCGGTCACGTTCGTGAAACCTTTGCTACAATGAAACTTGGTGAGCTCCCTTTGAGGAGCGTGTTTAACCCTCTCCAAAATTGAAGTAGGTTTGGTGGTATCCTCAACAACCACATTGTATATATGTACCATATTCTTTGTGTTTGTTAGTTTTGTTAGCTTGGGATGAATGGATGAACTTGGATTTCATTTTGGAGCAATTATTTGGATGAAGATCAAGCTTTTGGAGAAGTTATGGAGCTTAATTTGAAGACCACAAGCATGTTTGTGGGAGAAATTGATAATGTAATGTGAGTCATGTCGTTATTTGAAACTTTAGGTGATTACTGAAGAACCATGAAATGGCAAGGCGGAAAAACTAAGCATACAAGACCGACGGGCGAAACTTCACCCGGTGAGATTATTGAAGGTTTTCCGTCGGGTGAAATTTCACCCGATGGAATTTTTGCCACGCCATGGGATTTGCTGAAGATTTTTCGTCGGGTGAAACTTCACCCGATGAGGTTATGACCGGGTGAAACTTCGCCCTACGTAAAAATCCCAGATTTGCCATAGCTGCCAGAATTGACCAGGAACTGTCGGACGAAACTTGGCCCGACGAGATTTTCACCGGGCGAAACTTCACCCCGCGGAAAAATTTTGCAGAAATTGAATTTCACGAAGAAAACTCGTCGGGTGAAACTTCACCCGATGGTGCTCGACCGGGTGAAACATCACCCGTCGACTTTGGCCGGATCACCTATACACTATTCACTCACTACAATTTAATTCCCTCCTTCCCAAATATCCCACATAACTTTCCCTCCAAAACACAAACACCAAATATTCACAATCTACTTTAAAACTTTCCTTTCCCTCCCCAACTACCTTTATTTATATCACCTTCACCTCACTTTCATTCCACCTTATCACTCCTCATATCATTAAACACCACCTTCCATACCCCAACCACATTCATACCTCCATTCAATCTCATCTTGGGTGATTATTTTAGGTTTTTGAAGAAGTAAGGCTAAAGTTTTGGGAACATTCTTGCAAATCTACTATTATGGAGACAAGAGCAAGACGAGCCGCTCGTAAGCAAGGTATGGCTTCAACTTCTAAATCTTCTAAATCTTCTAAGTCTACAAATTTACCTTATCTTAATACTTCATTGTCTCGAACCTTCTCTGAAAAGATCTTTCAGAGTACTAGGTGGCCTTGTCCCCACACAATGACCAATCTAGGAATAGTAGACGATATTAAGGAATTATTATCGAGAATCGGAACGAGCGAGCTCTTAAGCCTTGCTGCTTTTACCTACAAAGACCTTACCTGTGATTTCCTAGGAACTTTTACCCTTGACAACCCAACCACACCAAGAGCGATCAAATTTAGATTATTCGGCAAACCCCATCGTATGACTATTTCTGCGTTTGGCCTCGCGCTAGGCCTACCCTCATTGGGTACCGAACTTAGTGAACCCTCGAGCAACATACAAGCTTGTGTGTCTAGGAGAGACCTTTGGAAGCGCATATCACGCTGTAAAGGGGGTTACGAGGATAAGTTAGCCTTTGCCTCTGAATCCGTAACCCCATAATTCGCTACTTTTGCGAGATGCTCTCCCACTGCTTGTTACCCTCGACCGATAATATTTATACTCTTAATGTGTGTGTCTTGAAATTAATCCTTGACTCTTTAGTTGGCAACCCTAACCCCTTAGACCTACCCATTATCGTGGCGTTGCACTTCCACCGTAACAAATTGGGTTATTCAACCGACCACCTCACCTCGCTAGACAATTTCATTTGGCATGACGAGGCCTATTTTCGAC
Organism: Agrostemma githago; assembly: GCA_958450325.1. Taxonomy (NCBI): domain Eukaryota; kingdom Viridiplantae; phylum Streptophyta; class Magnoliopsida; order Caryophyllales; family Caryophyllaceae; genus Agrostemma; species Agrostemma githago. Next base: position 16,120,873 of record OY288253.1, on the reverse strand, counting down.
TTGGATTTTTCATGTACCCCATCAACACCTCGTCTACATTAACCGTGGAAGAGCTTTAATCGTTCCCAAAACACACCAAACTACTATCCTTGTTCACCACAATTAGGACCTACCTTTGGGGCCTGGTGAATTTCGCCTGACCAAGACTGAGTCGGGAGGAAGAGGAGTTTGGGAGTATGCGCACTACACGTTGCCCGAAGGTCGTACAATCTACGACCTTTGTGAGATTGAATCCAACTATGCCCTCTTGCTTAGCAAAGGTCCGGAGGAGTTTTCTCCCGAGCCATTCTCCGAGGGTATACCACTCTACTATGGATCTCCTAGTCCGTCCTACGGGAATGATCCTTCAGACTAGACCCTCTCCCGGAGTCGGTAGGTAGTGTTGTGGGTGTATTGTGTGTATGTGTGCAGGTTGGGTCGGTGAGTCATTTTAAGTCTATAATTGCATGTCCGTGGGTTAACTCCGTTCCTTGCTCCTCTTATTCCTTGATCATTGTGATTGATTTATCTCTAACAAAACTTTGCAAGCTGTCACATCGATTGTTGCGGTCGCAGTGGCCTTGGTTTTGCTCCCGGTCTTTAGGCGACGTGATTACGCCATTGAACTTTTGGAAAATCCAAATTCATTTCATTTTCTCAATTTTTTCTCAATCCGGGCTAGGTGACGTGATTACACCTGCGCCCATTTTTCACACTTTTATTTTAATTTCTTTTCATTTGTGTCATTTTTGATTTCTTAGCCACTTGGCTGGGGTCTAGGTGACATGATTACACCTAGGCCCGCCACCCTTTTATTTCCTTAAATGTTTGTTTTATTTCTTTTCTCAAAATTTTTGAAAAAATACAAAAACATTTGAATAATTATAAAAATAAAAAAGAATGTTCTTATTTTTCTTTTGCCGTCTTTTTCGATCTTCCCCTACTTGTCCATTGAGGACAATGAAGAGTTTTAGTGTGGGGGGATCTACTATCTTTTATTTTTCAAAAATCTTTTCGAAAACCATAAAAATTTGGAAAATTCCAAAAAAAACAAAAATATTTTCCTTTTTTCTTTTCCTTTTTCTTTTCTCGTTTTCGTTATGTTTTCATGTCCTTTGTATAGTCTTGTTCTCTACTCTTGCAGGATAACCACCACCTTGATAGAACAAGTTGAGGAGATTTTGGAAGCAACCCGTTAGGTAACTTCCTTCCTTTTTGCTTTCTTCTTTACTTTCATAGAGGAGTTAGGTTGTTGCTATTGGGAGGCTCTCAAAGATGAGCATTTTGGATATTGCGGTTGATTTTGTGCTTGAATGACGATGGAGTATGGAGTACATGACTTTACTCGTGTTTTCCTTTACCTAATTTTTCTTTTTCTCGTGTTGCTTTTGCTTTTGTATAGCGTGTCTAGGATTAAAAGCTTTTCGAAAACTCGATTACGAACTTATTATAAGAGTTTACTTTCCGTTGTAGTTAACCCATTATAGATTTTGGACCTTAATCTAGTAGAATGACTCTAAATCAATTAACTTGTTGATCCTTTAGCTTGAGTCCACCTTTTCTACTAGAGGTTTACTTCGGGGTTTGCACTTGACCACCTTGATCACCCATGGAGGAGTTAGGCCTTGGTTTCCGGATCCTGTTCTCTTGGTGACCTTGCTTGAATGACCATTGAACTTTTAGTCCAAAAATTCTTTTCGCCTTTTTATGGGTTATTCGAGAATGGCGCGCATTCTCGATTACCTATTTTTCATCCACCTTTACATCACCACAATAAATTTACACAAAAATAACCTCCAAGCTTGGTTTCGAATCACATCAAAAAGCCAAAAAGGGCAAATCAAAGCAAGAGAAAAAGAGCACAAAAATATGAAAACCAAAGGAGAGAAAAGGAGCTTCAAATGAAAATCGTATCATCAAAAACATTTCCTTAAAAAAAGCCCTTCAATCGATTCGTCGCCGTGAAGTGCCTACTAGATGACCGAGTCCGGAGGAAAGAAGATAGCGGTGACTAGTCGATCCACCTCAAAATTGTAAACACCTTCTCCACTTTTTGTTTGGGCTAATTTAAGAAATTTAAGTTTGGAACGACCCTCTTGGCCTTAGCCAAAGAGAGCGGGACTGCACCAACCTACTGTGTCAAACAAATCCATGGTTCACTTTTTCCACTTCGTTTAACACCCCGTCGTACCTCTTTAGAAGATTAAGAAGACCTAGCTAAGTCATCAACATCTTTATTGCATTAATGTCATACTATTAGGCTTAGGTCCTTATCGACTTGAGTGATTTATGTTGGAATATTTATGATTGTTTTAGTTAAGTATTGGTGTCTTCCTCGCCGTCTCGATGAGGGATTCGGTGTTTTATTTTTGTTTTGGATGCGTCTATTCTTTCGTGCTATTTGTTTTTGTGTGTTTAGTCGCATCCACCATTTTGAGCAAGCCCCAACTTGCCTTGCATGGGAATACTCTACCTCCTGGAAATTCCAATGTGAGTTGAAGGGACGGAGCGGGCCCGTTAATTGTTCCATATCGGCTTAGCATAGTCTAGCTAGTAGTGGTTGTTTGTGATTTCTTTTGGGGTCTTTGCTCGAGGACGAGCAACAGCTTAGTGTGGGGGATTTGATGTGTACTAAATTTAAACAATTTTTCTTCCCATTTAGACTCATTTTTCCCCCGTTTTAGGAGACTAGAGTGCGATTATCGCCCTATTTTAAGTTTTTCTCGCATTAGCGTCCCTCTTGTGTGTTTTACGTGTTTTTGGTAGTTTTTCTATCTATTTTGATAGGATTTGACGCCAAAAGCATGATCGAGCTTCCGCTAGCACAAGAGAGGGGAATACCGTCCGAAAAGCAAAGCAGAAAACTTAAAATTCAAGCCATCCAATCATACGACGAAGAGCTAGACAAGAAAAGAGGTCAGGAAACCATCGGGTGAAGAACTTCACCCGATGAGATACCACCGGGCAAAGTTTTGTCCGACGACAATTTCACCTCCACGAAGATCTTCAGAAAACTTTCTCCACTGGGCGAAATGACCGGGCGAAAATTTCACCCATCGGGTGAAGTTTCGCCCGGCGGTAAAGAGGCCCCAAAAACACAAAACTGGAAGAAAGTTCACCGGGTGAAGTTTCACCCGGCGGTATTAGTTCTTGAATGACTGATTTCGCAGGGTGAAGTTCCCCATATGAAGACTCAAAGGGCAAAAGTCTCACTAATGGAGCAAAAAGTTGGATTTTGGCTTGAGTTTAAGGATCCATTAAGGCTTTACTATATATATAGATACCCTAGTTAGTTGCACATTACCATTCATTAGATCACTTCATTATCACTAGAACCACTCTATTAGCATCCATTAGGATTAGATCATTTTATTAGCTTAGATAAAAAGATAGTACTTCTTCACAGTTTTCATCAATTTCCTTTCTCTAGATCCTTATTCAAGCTTTGTAGAAGAATTCTAGTTGTTGTTATTGAAGATTCTTGTAGATTATCAAAGGATTAGTGACAAATCCCTTGTCTTCTTCATCAAGTTTCATCTTATTTTATGCAATCTTAATCTTTATTATTGTCATTTTCCTCCATAGTTGGAATATTTCTCTTCTTCTCCCTAATCTCTAGACTAGAATCAATTTCGTTCACCGTTTCCATTAATTTTACTTGCATCGTTTTTTGATCGTTTTGTAGTTTATTTTATTGATCGCAATCTTCTTCATTGTCTTGCTATTATTTTCCTTAGATCTAATCATTATCCATGTTATTGTTGTTTTCTCTATTGTCAATGTTTTAGTAGTTTTTATCATGAAGTGTGAGTAGATTTCTTGTTGGGGGGTTTAGGGAGGAAGATCTTGGGTTATTTGCATTGAGGAATTTTGGTTTGGTTGCTTGCTTGTTGGTTTATCTTGCTTAAGGTTATTGTGTCATTGTTGTTGTAGTCCGGCCAACTAGATTGACCTTGACTCATTTCTACCAATATGGGGAAACTCGGGGTAGAAATTATCTTGACTTGAGACTTACCCTTCTTCGCCGCAAAAGCGGGATTTTAGGTGAGTTGGGTGAAGAAACCGAAAGGTGGCATTCTCCCTCTACCAATGTTGTGACCGACCCGATTTCCGAGATTCCTAGACCCTAATTTTCGAATCCCGACTTCCCTCTAACACATTTTTTCTTATTTCATCATCTCTTGTTATTTATTGCATTTTAATCTAGACTCAACCCTTAAACCCCCCATTAGAACCCTTGCACATATCTTTTACTCAATTCTGTACCTTTCCCTGTGGACCGACCTCGACTTACCACGAATACATTTAGTTGTTTTTGTGTTGATTGCGAGTCTTATAAGTATTGTTTGATCCCTCATCCTTCGTTAAACGACCGAACCGATTGAGGCACGCCCACAAGCCTACCAACAAAGAATACAACGAGCCTTTAACAAACGAGTCAAATCCCGTAACATACATGATAGAGACTTGGTAGTCAAATCCATTAGAGCACCCCTTCATGTCGACCCTAGAGGGAAATTCAAACCAAACTGGGCAGACCCCTACCTCGTCAAGAAGATACTCACGGGGGGCGCTGTGATCCTTACTGACCTAGACGGTCAAGAATTCTCAACTCCAACCAACATGGATCAGCTTAAACGATACTATCCTTAACCTCCTAAAACAACCTCATACTGATATCTAAACTAGGGTAAAAACACATTCAAAACGCTTAAAAACAATTCGCATCGATAATTGGCATAACGAGTTTAAAGCAAAATCACTCACATCTATTATGAACTACGAACATGGTTTGATTCTGTCTAAACACGGATACGCAGGCAACTCTTCCAAGGGTACAACCAACAAAAATAACAAAATCGATTACTTGATTCGCATGCAAATTGGAACCACCCCTATGTTTCGATTAACGAGTGATTTCAATGATGAAGCACAAAGGACGAGCCGAGGATGGGGTGAAAACCTGAAAGGGTACCCCGGGCAAAATGAAGAAACAAGTTGCGAGACGTTGAAAAAAAATGACAAGCCGCGGACGAAGTGAAAACCAGAAAGGGCGCTCCGGGCAAAATGAAAAATCGAGTTGCGAGCCGTAAAAAAAAAGAGCAAAAAACAGAGAGCACAAAAAATTGCAAAAAAGGTGAGGGGAGGACGGAGTGAATACCCGAAAGGGCGCTCCGGGCAAATTGAAGAATCGAGTTGCGAGCCACCACGAAAAAAAATTAAAAAAATGTGCTTCTCATTAATGCAAAATCAATTAAATCAAGCCTTTGTCGAGGCCCTTTACATCGAGCATCTAACACCCAGCTACCCCGGAAAATGACAACATGTCAAGCAAACCCCACAAAAACTAGTACTAATATGCCACATGATATCAATTAATACGACATAATACTAAATGGCTTGGCTCTACTGGTCCAACTTCCCTTTCCCCTTGCCATTCGGAAGTGCCTCTTCGGATCTCTCACCATAGACCCTCAGAATACAGGCTTCCACTCTTATCTTAGCCAAAGGTGAGTCCAGCCAATCCTACTTTCCCTCCTCACTCACATTTTCAATACGAATCCTGTCAGTCTTGGCCTGTTTAGATGAACTGACGGCACTAGGATAGGTAACACTGTCTTTGGTCGAGTACTTAGTGACGTCAACTCGAGTCGCCTCCTTATCCTTCATCATCGCGGTCTTCCTAACATTCGACTTGCCCTGCCCTGGTGGATATCCGTAAGATCCCCGCCAGGAATGAATAGGATCTGTCAGTCGAACACTTTCTATGATGATGGGACGTGAAAACCTCTGTCTCCAAGACATTCCAAACTCCTTGAGAGAACTTTCCGTCCACGGTTGAGAGTTAGGGGCATCATCAGTAATCTCTGATACAGTTCGCCTTACACCCATTTGGCACGATAACTCGCCCGGGTAAATATAAACCTGATCCCTTAAGGACAGTATCTGCATAGTATGAACCGATGATGAGAACGGAAACCCAACATGTCCACTAATATGCCACCATGGGATTGTCCACCTAATATCAACCCGTCGTTCTTCAGTATAACCGTCGTTCCATGGTTCCACCATCTTATGACCCGTGAAACCTTTGTAGCTATAACCTTTGACGGACCGAGGGGGCTCGATCAAACCAAGTCTCTCTTGTAGCCAAACCTGCACGAATCACAACACAACGTCAATACTTTCAAACTAAGGCGAGTTTCAAAAAAGGAAGGTAGTACCCTGACATACCTGCAAAATGATCCTAGAACCCCAAAAGGGAGCACAGTGTATCCGCGTACGAGCGTCGAGACACGTGATAAGCTCACCTAGAATAAGCAAAGAGGGCGATCGCCCGTGTTCCATCCCATTAAAACATCCAAAACCCAAGGGCTACCCCAACCTTCATGCACCGACGCGTCCTCAAAAAGGTAGTAACATGTCATCGCGATATTAAAAGCTCGTTTACAAGCCAAGGGCGAAATATCACGAGAACCTTTCTGTGAGAATGTACTAACCAGCAACTTTAGGTCAATGCCACCTTCCCCAAACAAAACCTTAGCTTCCTCCAGCGAAGGAATATCCAAAAAATGACGAAATCGTTCCACGAGAGTATTATCTCCAAGGGGTATACAAGGTCGAACCGAACACCACCCACCTATAGCATCTAGCTCCTCGGGAAGGGGACAAATATTACCTCCCGGGAAAGCAAAAACATGGTTCTTAACATCCCAAAAACTAGAACATGCCAACAAGTAGTCATCTTGCACCTTAACCTGCGTTAGCGCGGGAACCATAGACAAACCATTACCTGGACAAACCTCAAGGTCACATTTCCTAAGACGACCCATCCACTCGGTTAAGATACTCCCAAAATTGGACATGACTCAAAATAATACAAAGAAGCTACAAAGACACTATGGGTGATCTAGTATGTCTAAAACGAGCACCCAGCCTTAATCCCGCAACAATTAGGAAATTACGGAAAATTTCCATAACCAAGAATCGGGCCGTCTGAACCCAGGCGCCCCAAGATCGGGCCGCCCGAACCCAAGAGACCCAGAATCGAGCTCCCCAGGCCCAGGCGTCAAAGCCCTAGGTCATCAGCCTCTCGACACCGAATTTCATGCTGCCAGCCACGCTTTACCCCATCAGTTATCAGTTGACAACCCCGGATGTCAGGAACGACCTCCTAAGGTTGCTAAACCTCTTCCCAAAAGCCGAAATGCCCGCGCGAGAATGACAGGTCCATACGGACGATAAATTTCGTCCATCGGATCCACCGGACTTAGACATTTTTTTATTTTCTTTTTAGGGGGATAAGCTACCCCACCTAGGCGTGTTGTAGCCTCGAGTGGCATCATCAATTCGCGTCTGTAGCCCAGTACGACATTATCATTATAAGATATAAAAAGTGGTCTAACTATTTTTATTTTTATTTTCAAAAGTTGTCTAACTTTTTTTCTTTTTTGCCTCATTTTAAACATGAATGTCGAGACAGTCACACTTGTCTCCCAGCAGCGAACACGTACTTGGTCGAAACACTTTACCTACAAAGCATTTCTTACATTTTTGCATGTCTCGAGTCAAACATTTTAATCGACGTACTACTTAATCCAACTCTCAGTGCAAATTAACGCATTTCAAAGGTTCCGATAAACATTTTTGTACTCTCATGCAATCCTAACGCATTCAAGACATCCTAAACTACGACGAAACCGCAAACGAACCAAGCTTGAAGTGATTACTTTTTATCTAAGTTAACATTTCAAAATGAAAAACAAAACGCAAGACTAACCATTCAATCAAAATACTAAAAGTCTAAAAATATACAAATTATACAAAATCCGAACACAAATCAAGATTACAAACTAGGGAGGACCCATAGAGGTTGCGCCTACGGCCAACACATACCCACCTATATCTTCATCTAGATCTAACTCTTCCAGATCAAGGATAGGAGACTCAGTACCATCCATGCCCGACAACATATCTAGGGTAGCTGTCTCGAGAATTCCTCCAACATCCTCGGTAGAGCCCGTAGCATGACCCTCAGCCTCGGCCTCAACTTCCCTCTCCACCTCAGTCCCGAACCTAGCCTCACCCTGCGGCGAGGTCTCGCCCTGAGTCCGAGGCAACTGCTCCTTGAGCTTGACAATCTCATTATCCCGAGATTGCAGAAGTCGCAGCAACTTGGCCTCATTCGTCTCGAGCTTGGTCACATGAGTCTCCAAGTACTTTATCATATCCATAGTATCCTACAAATACACCTATACTTTAGGGAAAAAACGCGACCAGCCTAGAAAACGAACCCTAGAAAAGACGCATACTTACCGATCGAGGTCTCAAAGTATCACGGAAAGAGGCAGCAGTCGCCCTCGACGCATAGGCCCGAAAGCAGTTGGCAACCTGCCACAACCGCTGATGGGAAACTGACGAAACCAAAAAGACAAAACCGAACAAATTAGTCAAACGAAACCTAACCCTCAAGAGTCGTGTTCAAGACAAATCCCGAAACTTACCCGGTACACCCGGTCACGCCACTCTATCCCAACCTCCATCTCCTCAGCAGAACACGGGGGAAGAGGCTCTGTAAAAGCTACCCAGCTGCATCGACCCTAAGTAGTGTCAAGGGGAAGTCTGAGGGCTTAACAGCATCAGCCGGATCGGCCAGCTGAAGGAAAAGCAAACCGTTCAAAATGCAGGCGAACACTAAACCATAGAACAAAACATACAATAAAAACAATAACCGAGTACTCACCACGAGGCGGTGGCAAGCTAGCCGCTGGCAGACGTGAGACAGATAGGGGGCACCAGGCACCAGTAGTGCGTCGCCTCCCTCTCCGTCTCTACCCTCGCGAGCCTCTATGGTGGTCAGTGGTCTAAACATAGTTCGGGTAGGATCAACCGGCACCCTGAACTCGTCATATAAGCAATGACGCACCAACCTCTCGCTCGGATACCACACCGGGCAAAACAAAGCAGGAAGGAGCATCCTCCTGTAGCTCCTAGGCCTCAACTCTACCCCCACATACTCGGGCAGACCCTTATAATCGGCCCAAGGGTGGGCCACGAACTGCATAAACAAACCGACATTTCAATAATCCTAATCTTGGGGCCTATTGAGGAAAACAAACCGTAAGAAGGAAACTTACATCCTCGAGGCGCAGCTGGTTCACTAGCGCGTTCTCCTACGAGTAGTGACTCGTCGTAGTCTTAGTTTGAGCCAACCTCCGCTCAATCCCCGCCGGAAACCTACCGGACGAGCGCGCACTATCTTAGGTGCCAAGCGAGGAAAGTAAGAATAGATCCAAGCCTGCAAAACCCAAAAACATCGTCAGCAAAACCGAACCGAACTAAGTCAAACCCCGAAACCGAGTACAAGAGACAATAACTAACCTCCAGTACGAGACCTGGACCTATGATGGGTACAGCCGAGCCAGAGTCCACCCTTTGCGGCCTCACCATGACCTGTAGGCAATGGGTCATCTCCGCGAAAGCCGCGGTCACCCAATTAAAACGTCCCAGCTTATCCAAGTCAGCTAGGAAAGGCAAAATCCAAGTACTAAACCTCTCGCCCTTATCCGAGAAGTGGGTCGACCCTAGGAAGCACCACAACCACAGACGGGCATCCTACACCGACGTGTTGGGTACTCGACCCTCTAACACCGCCACCCTCTCAAAGTGGTCGGTGGTGTACGAGCTCACCAAAGCATGGGGCGCACTGTAAGCTTCACGCTCTAAACAGTCCCCGATCCAGCCCCTGACCTCGTCGCTATCTAACCTAGGGACCTCAGGAGCCCACCTGATCATCTCAGGACCCCAGGGCAAACCCATAATGACCCCAGAGTTCTTCAAAGTCATCCTGACCTCTCCGAAAGTCATATGGAAGGTCGAGGTCGTATCGTGAAAGCGATCTACCATCGCTCTAATTACATAAGGTTGCACTTGGTCTTGCAACCTACCAATCGGACCCAGTGCCCAACCACGAGGCCTAAAATATTCCCCGCGATAATCTCTTTTGCCACGGGGCTAAGCTTTTGAGAATAAATCTCCAAGCACGTCGTAAAACCCGAGAAGGTCCTCATCGGACCCGGGGATAGCAAACCGAGATAATAAAAGCATAAACAAACCAAACCGGTTCAAACCAAAATTAAAGCCTAAACCAATAAGCACGAGTCAAGGAACTCACCTGGCCGTTCACGACACGGCTAGAAACATGCAAAACGGGACGAAACAATAATTGATGATCGTCCCAATCTCGAGCCCAAGGAGGATCATCGTAAACAACCTCCTCACCCTCGTTGACAGGATCCGGGACATGGGTCCTCCTGGAATCCATCACGGGCAGTCGGCGCCTTGTGACCCTATCAAAATTAGCCTCATTCACAGCTCCCGGTTCACGACGTTACGAAGGAACGCTTCGTCGCCGCTTACGATACCCCCACGGAGTCAGCGAGCTCGACCCGGCGGCCTCCCTGTTAGTACCAGCCGTAGGAGCTCCCTCGGGACGCTCAGTGTCATCTCTAGCTGCAAAACAAAATAAAAGACGCATTTTGGGTTAGGTCAAAGCAGCCTAAACAGGTCAAAATAAGCTCAAAATTTCGGATAGTGATATCAAAATTCCAAAAGACCCACTAGCACCCATTTTCGATCCCGGTCGTGATAAAAGTGGTTTCGGGAAAATACGACATCGTTACGGTATCATTTGGTCCGTCGTAAGCTACACAAACCCTCACGGAATGACCTAGAGTGCGTTCTGACTTACAAAAACCGACATGAAGGCCACCCATAATGTCACAAATACTGTGAAAATGAGATTATGAAGGTCAAGTACGGGAATAACTGGGAAAATGATCCCTAAACCCTAGCATTTCGAGTTCCACTCATAGGAAGCCATTAGAACACCTAAAACTTCCTATCAAGCTAATAACTACCCTATCAAGCTTATTCTACCCTAATTTAACAACGGAACCAAGAATAAACATCGAAAACTAGCAAAAAAAATTCCAAAATTGATTTCTAGGGTTTAAGCAAAATCGACCCACAATCAATCTAACTAAGCACAAATCGACAATAGATGATTATGGAACACTTACCCGAGGTCGACATAATCGAATATGACCAAAATCGAGACGGAAATCGGTTGAACAAAATCGAGAATGCGGGTTTGAGTCGAAGGAAGGCTCGCGTTCGGTTTTTGAGATGAATGAGTCATCCCCCTTTCTTTCGCTGATTTTAAACAAATTTGACCCTCAAATCCCAGGCGTCCCAAGTCAAGCGTCCTTATATTGGACTGCTGGGGGCCAGGCGACTGAGGATTAGGGCGCCCCAGGACCAGCGCTTGACTAATCAGCCCAAATCAAAGATGGGAACAAATTGGACATGGTACCCAATAGCTGTAAGACGCACCCTCCTATAATAAACAAAATAAGCAGGAATGGGACAGTTTACTATCCCCAACCAATAAGGCAAGCCTCAAAACCTCCTCTAAATCGAAATCAACCCCCCAGTGGAAAAAACATAAGAATCTTCGGCTAATATGAGTCCACATACCGAAACACACAACAATCCAAACACAACGTCTAAATAAAACACATTCAGATTCAAACGAATCCCAAAACATTCTGAAGGTAAATTTCAAAACCCGTGAGCTTAAAGAATCCCAAAGCATTCTGAAGGTAAATTTTAAACCCTTGAGCCTAACGAATCCCAAAGCATTCTGAAGGTAATTCAATCTCAATTCAATTCAAGTTCAATTCAATTCAATTCAAGTTAATTCAGTTCAAGTTCAATTCAATTGTTCAAATCCGTTTTCCGACCTATTACTTTCTCTCTCTAAAATAGTGAGAGAAAAGGCAAAAAACCCTTTTCTTCATCTCAGAAGGAAAGCTCCCCAATTAAATTGGTAGAAGAGGGATCACCTTGATCCTAAAGTTAATCAACAAAATCCGGGTTTGATTGGTGATTAAAGACAATCTCCTTTTAATCACTTTATTTTAAAAAAAGTGGTGAAACGAGCTGCATTGGGCTGAGAACCCAGAGTTGTCCGAAGGAAGAGATCAAGTGGCAACGCGTATTCCCAAGAAGAGTATTGGAGATAGTTAAAGTAGTAATCATTTCAATTGCTTAAGTTCGATTGGGGTGAGCAAACGAAAAGTAGCAGCTAGGTAAGGTATTAGTTTATAAGTTGTGCCTATTGGAGAACGTTTAAGTTCTCCAGGTTTCCTTTGTCTGCTGTGCATGCATGCTGGTAGAGTATATAATAGGGATGGCTGGAATAAGGAACATGCATTACAAGCAAACTGATCAGAGGAAATCTGCAACAGAAAGAGCTAAAAAAAGAAAAAGGAAAAGAGGTAGAATCAATAGGCTTGAAGCCATGGAAGGGGATGCTTATAACTTAGTGAATGGTGATGTTGAGAGGAACCAGGTTAACCAGAATGGAAGAAGGGAGAATGGGTTCATATTCCAGAATGGGAATATTGATCTGATTCAAGTATCGTCATCATCGTCGTCATCGGACAATAGTAATGGCACTGGAGAAGGGCAGGGAGGAAGGAGAATTAGGACTCCTAATGGTTTCCTGCATAATGGCAATGCAAACAGAAGACACCACAATGTTGATGACCTTGATGAATTGGATGATTTTGGGCTTGATGATGAACCAGGGAATTTCAACATTCCTGAGCAGCCACCACAAATGGAGGAGGAGGAAGAATTCAACCATGCATGGAGACTTCCGAGAGCGGGGGCTATCTTAACGCTGAACCCGGATATGGTCAGGGAAAATGAGGAGATTTACAGCAAAAGTGTACTCGGATACTTAGTGGATTATAGGGAATTCGATGCGGCGACAATCAATCAAGCTATCCAAGCAAAGTGGACTACTAGAAGCTTTGTTTATGTGTTCAAGATGGAAGACATATTCATTTTCTATTGCGATGATGACAGAGATAGGCAGGACATTATTTACAGAAGTGTAGCCTCCTTCTATGGAGGACTAATGGTCTTTAGGGAATGGGAAAGGCAGATGGTTCCCAGAACGGTAAGATTTCCAATGGCTAATTTGTGGGTAAGGGTGGTCGGTTTACCCTTTGAATTTATTAATGCTGATGTGGGGAACATTATTGGGAGAATATTGGGACAATACTTTTGGGTAGAACCTATGGATTTAATACCAGTAAATGATTTCATAAGAATCAGGGTTACTACCTTTCTCGATGAACCTCTTATCCCTGGGTTCTTCCTAGCATGTGATGACGGAATGCTAGTATGGATTCAATTCAAGTATGAGGAGATATTCAAGTACTGTGTGAGGTGTAGGAAGATTGGGCACAAAGCCACTAGATGCGCGGCTACGCCACGACAAGTTTCCTCGAGAATTACTTCAGTTTTAAGGAGAGCAGTGAGACAAAGGTTCGTTATATTTCAAGCGGAGACAAACCATGCCATGTTCAATCTTGACATGCGAGCGACACCGACACTAGCAGAATATGCAACAACCAGAGTCGATTGGTTCAAGGACAACCGGGAGCAGTTCAAGGAGTGCTGCCAGAGGACAGATTCGTCAACTTCGAACTGGGCAACACGCCTGGTGGTAGGGTCGAGGCAGGTATGAGGTACACCTCGAACAACCTTCCTTTTGCAGGTCCAGTTTTATATCCATTAGATAACAGATATAGGTATAGGAGAGGTGGTGGGGTAGGGGATAATAACAGAATGGATATTGACGAGGAAAATGCAGAGAATAATAGAGAAGAAAACCAACCCATGGGGGATGTGGCTAGGAGGGTATTGGCAGAAGGACCACATGGTATGGGGGGGGGGTTATGGGTGACCCTAATCATGCTCCTCATGGTTTCCACTATGAGGATCCGTATAACAGAGCTATGAATGTGATAGATAGGATTGATGAAAATAATCCTGATTGGATAAGGCAAGAAGAGATCAGGAGACGAGTGGAAGGGGATGTGGGAAGGGCTCTAAATAATGATGAGGAAGAGGGATTGGTGCAAACCTTTTTTACTCCCACTGGGTTTCCTATTATTCATCATGAGGTGGAACAGGAAGACAAGGATCCTCAGAATGAGGAGAATGAAGGTAATGAGAATAATATGGCTGAAGATGACGAGAACCAGGAGCTTGGGGAAATGGGAGGTGAGGAAAGGGGAGAAGAAATAATTGAGATTTTTAGGGAGGAAGAAAGAGTGGAGGGGAATATAGATAATATGGAGTTAGTTAGAAACCAAAGGGGAGAGGGGGAACGGGATTTAGGTGGGGCGGATGATCAGAATATAATCATAAATCAAAGGGATGACAGGAGGAGGCTGGAGGAAGAGGTCGCAGAAATAGAGCAACAAGAGGGAGAAGCTGAAGAAGAATTACTGGAAGAGAACGATAGAGAAATAGAGATGGTGGACAGGGAAGAAAATAACAGTGATCAAGGAGAGAGACTAAGGGAAGAAGAGGAAGATAATCTGGATCTGTTAGAGGAAGGATACGATGAAGATGCCATTCAATTGGAAGAAGAGCTACAAGGAGGGCCGTTTGCTGTTGAAAATCAGGAATTAGGAGGGACAGCAGTAGAAGGAACTACTGTAATCAGTTCTGATGATTCGGAAACGTGGATTACACAGGTAGAAGTCGGAGAAGCTAGCAGGAGAAGAAGTGATTCATCAATGGAGGAGTATAGGATGGAGGGGAAGAAGAGAAAGGCTATCTCTGAACCGGTGCCAGATTTAGGACTGGAAGATGGAGCACCCCTCAGTGCACCTTATCTGTCAGATGGGGATAGCTCTAGGGTTCAGAAAAGACGAAGGAAAAGAGAAGGGTTGGACTTCAGGAAATGGGGCACAGTTATATGGGACGAAGAAGTGGGCTTTGCGGAGGTTGGGCCTAACCAATCTCCTCCATCGACATGAAAGGGCTCGTGTGGAATTGTAGGGGTCTATCAGATCCGCTCAACCCTACAATTCCTAAGATTAGAGCGATTATTTTTAATAATTGTAATTTGGATTTTTTTTTCTTATCGGAGACTAAGTGTGCTAGTAGTTTAGTCCACAATTTTTGTAAACCCTTAGGATTTCTCTTCTTTGAAGGAGTTGATGCGAGGGGCAGTAGTGGTGGACTATATGTCGGTTGGAAGGCTAGGCAGAGTTTTTCACTTGTATTTGCCTGCCCCAATTTCATTATCATGTTTTGTAATCTCATTAGTGGGTTTCCTTGTTATTTGGTGCTTGTTTACGGTGAACCTGATGTAGCTAAAAGAGAAGGGGTTTGGAGTTCATTAGGGGGGTGGCTAAAGTCCTTTCAATCCCCATTCATTTTGATTGGTGACTTTAATCAGGTTGATCACCTAGAAGACAAATTAAGTAAATCCAATAGAAGGATACCTGGGTTGGAGGAATTCAATCTGTGGAAGATAGAGCTAGGGCTTATCGAAATCCCTTTCAAAGGACCCCGTTTCACTTGGTGCAATAATAGAAAAGGGAGGGATAGAGTTTATGAAAGAATCGATAAGGCCTATGCCTCTAGTGATTGGTTTAAGTTGTACCCGGATTCGGGTGTCATTCATATGCCAATACAGATTTCTGACCATGCCCCAATCATCTTCAACTCGAAACTAATCCATGATAAAAGAAAAAGACCATATAAAATGGAAGCTTGGAGTCTAGAGATGGAAGAAGGTTTGGACATAGTCAAACAAAATGGGAACTGGGAAGTCAAGGGCTCAAAAGGTTTTACGGTCATGAGGAAACTTGAAAGGGTCAAACAAAGGATAATGCGATGGGCATTGGATAAGAGACAGGAGTGGGGAAAACAATGGGATGATTTTGACGGGAATTTAGGGAAAGCTCTAGATAAGAACTTTGATGGAGACAGTGAGAAGGAATATGAAGAAATACATGAAAAGCTTAAGGAATTTGCCAAAGCTTCGGCCATTTATTGGAGACAAAGGGCGAAAATAAAATGGGCAACTGAAGGGGACATCTGTACTAAATACTTTTTCAATTGTGTTAAAGGGAGACGAAGTCGCAATTTCATCTTAAGCATTAAAAAAGGTGATGAAAGTTGGACACAAGATATCGATGTCATAGGAGAAGAATTCAAGATATTCTATCATAACCTATTTAAGGTTAATGAGCAAAGGAAGGATTTTGGCCAATACTGGAATAGGAATAAGGAATTCTTCTCGATGCTAGAAAAAGGCATTAGTGAGGATGAAATAGAGAAACTGACACAGAAATTCACGGCTAAAGAGGTGAGAATGGCTGTTTTCCAAATGGGAGAATCTAAATCACCAGGACCGGACGGCATCCCTGCAGAGTTTTTCAAAAAATGTTGGAGCTTCATAAAACACGATGTCACAGAAGCGGTATGTTCCTGTCTTAACTCCGGGTTTGTCTTGAAAGAAATGAATAAAACATTCATCACACTAATTCCTAAAACGGAAAACCCTGAAAAGGTAGAACACTACAGGCCTATCAGCCTCTGTAATGTTATCATGAAAATAATCACGAAATGCATTGCTAATAGAATGAAGAGGTTAATGACAAGAATCATTGGAGAGTATCAAAATGCATTTGTTCCTAAGAGATCAATTCTTGATAACATTTTGATTGCTGATGAATGTTTGCATAAGCTTAAGGGCCATAAGAAAGGGCGGATAGGAGAAGTCGCTTTTAAAGCGGACATGAGCAAAGCTTATGATAGAATAGACTGGAATTTTCTGCAGAGTGTCTTAACCGGCTTTGGGTTTCCGAGACCATTTATTGAGCTCGTTATGAATTGTGTCACTACTGTCTCTTATGCAATTCTTATTAATGGAGCACCTCTGCAATTCTTTAAACCCACTTGTGGTTTAAGACAAGGCGATCCATTATCGCCCTACTTGTTTGTCTTATGTTCGGAAGTGTTGTCAAGAAACCTGAACAATGAAGGGGTCACGAAGAAAATAAAAGGCATCAAGGTGGCAAGGAACGCTCCAGATATCTCTCACCTATTTTTCGCGGATGATTCTCTATTCTTCCTTAAAGGAGAATTTGAGAATTTGAAGAATTTCAAGAGAATCATGGGGAAGTTTTGTGAACTCTCGGGACAGAAGGTCAACAAAGAAAAGTCGGCAATGGTGTTTAGTCCCAATTGCAATTTAAGGATTATAAGATCTGGATTGAGGATGTTTCACCTTAAACCATGTTCTTCACTGGGAAAATACCTCGGCATGCCAGATATAAGTAATACTAAATCGGGAAGTATAGAGAGTAAGATAATGGACCAGATCATTAAGAGAATTGGATCATGGAATGGAACAAACTTATCTCCAGCCGGGCGACTTACTCTTATTCATTCAGTGCTGGCCAACCTATCAAGTTTCTTACTATCGGCATTCAAAATACCGATAAGTGTGGCTAATAAGGTCAATACGTTATTAGCTCATTTTTGGTGGGCGGGCAAGAATGATAAGAAAACGGTGTATTGGAGAGCTACTAAATATTTAGGTATGCCGAAATACTTAGGAGGACTTGGAATTAGGGACACGGCCCTGACCAATAAGGCTCTATTAGCAAAGAATGCTTGGAGAATTATCAAAAATGAGGAACTGTTGCTCAGTAAGGTCTTTAATGGAAAGTATGGTCGTATCAGGACACAAGAGGAATATATGAGAAGCAATCGCAAGGGACCGAAGTCGAGGGCGTGGAAAGGGATAAGTATAGGAAGGGAAACATTAACAAATGGGCTGGGGTGGAAGGTAGGTACCAGAATTTCGATTGACGAATGCCCTATTAACATTCTACAAGATAGATGGGTTAATGGGGCTATTCCGGTGATAAAAACAGGAGTGAATGTGGAAGAAAATATCCAAAATAATGATAAGTGGAGGGTCAAGGAGTTGCTGACAGATGATAAAAGATGGAATATTTCTAAGCTGACATCCCTCTTTAATGATGAATGGTGCACTAGAATTCAGGCAATCCCAATAGAGACAGGTGGGCATGAGAGTGGTTGTTACTGGACCAAAACTAGCTCAGGAAACTATACGGTCAAAAGCGGATATAACGAGCTCCTAAGGCTTGATCCGGAGTTGCACAGTTGTTGTGCTAAGGCTAATAAAGTAATAAAGAAGTATCCATCGTTCTTCAAGAGAGTGTTATGGAGAATTCCAGGTCCTGCGAAGTGGAAAATTTTTTATTGGAAAATTTTATCCAATTCCTTGCCGATTGGGTTTGAAAGGAAGAAAAGGAAGTTGAAAGGGCCGTTCCATTGTGTTATGTGCACATCGGAAAGAGAGGAAAGAAATATGGATGAATCTAGTTGTCATGTGGAGTCTCTGCAACATATCTTTAGAGGCTGCGAAACGAGCAGATATTTGTGGCTGCAATCCAAATTCGCTGATAGGGTCTTCGAAGATAATGAGGTGGACTTCCACACTTGGCTATTGAAAAATACTGAGAGGCTTTTTGAGAAGGAAGAACTGTGGGAGGACCTGATGCAGTTCGTGAACGTACTCTACAATATTTGGCTATTCAGGAATAGTATAGTCTTTTCAGGAGAAGACAATCAACAAACGAGAATATTAGCAAGATACAGAGATTCTACGGCACATATTCAAGACTTATGGAAGGACATAAAGAAAAGAGGTAAAAAGGAGATCTCCAAGAGAGGAGGTGTTTTGGATGAGGAAGATCAAAGATGCATGATTAGGGAATCAAAGGAGATATGGATGATAGTTGCTAGCAACGGTCTTAATAGGTGCCCTGTAACAACCATCAGTGTAGATGCAGGATGGAAGGATCCGGGATTTGCAGCAGGAGGATGGAGCATAACGAAGAGGGCAGGGAAGGACGACAATAGAAAGACTAGAAACTATGGATCAGAGGCATTCCTTGCAGAAAACCCGCTTCAGGCTGAGACTTTGGCGGCTATCAAGGCGCTACGATGGGCAAGGAAGGAAGGGATATACCATATTATCCTGCAATCGGATTGTCAGCAACTGGTGAACCAGCTAGCTAACGTGGAACAATGTCATCACAGTATTAAGAACATCATCCCAAAATTCCATGAAGAATCTGCGATGTTCCATTGTCTGGCTGTTAGATATGTACCCCGACGCTTAAACACTGATGCACATAGGATAGCTTGTAGAGTATTGCATCAGGTTTAATGCTGGAATTTGTACTGTTGGCGAAAAAAAAAAAAGTTCAATTCAATTCAAGTCAAGTCAATTCAATTCAATTCAACTCAATTCAATTCGATTCAATTCAAGTTCAATTCAACTCGATTCAATTCAAGTCAAGTCAACTCAATTCAATTCAACTCAATTCATTCAAGTCAAGTCAAGTCAAGTCAAGTCAATTCAATTCAATTCAATTCAAGTCAATTCAATTCAATTCAAGTCAATTCAATTCAATTCAACCCAACTCGATTCAATTCAATTCAATCTTAAATGAGTCCCTATAGTACTCAATTCAAATTCAATTTTAAATAAATCACAAAGCACTCAGAAAAATCAAATCAATCCTAGACGAGTCCCTAAGCATTCAATTCACGCTCCCCAAAGGAATACCTAAAGCGAAAAACAAAACCGAGATCAACACAACCATCCACCAAGGATGTTAAACCAAAAATAAGACACCAATAAAAGACTTAAGCAAAAGACCCATGTTAAAGACCGAAACTACTAAAACAACAAACCCAAGACAAGCTAGCAAGCCCGGACCCGAGCTGCGACAAGCAACCGTGGGAGAGGACGTTAGGTATGATTTCTAAGCCTTGGCTGACGAGCCTCAAATACGTAGTCTAACGGACTTAAAACAACCTAAATGGATAGCCACCAGGTCGTAATCCTCGATTGACCTAGGCGGCTATACTTTGACTTTCACCTTGTCCAAGCCTCAGTCAAAGTGGGGGCTTCTGTAGACCCCCAACTTTTGACCTGGTGGCTGCAGGGGTGCCGAACAAGCACCCGATGATGACGATCGGACTGCAACGCGACGCAAGATTACGATGTTATAGATAGCTTTTCTATAGAACGGATCAAATAATTACTCGGAAAAATTAATTCAACATCAAAATGGTCTTAGTCGTGTCGTTACGGTCGCGTCGACACTAATTAGAGTCAATTCTGACACCGGGGTCCCGAATCGGTCCGGAAATATGCAAAGTCAAACCCGAGTCAACGCATCGGGACGAGCACACCTCGAGACACGCGCCCGAAGCCCACCCGACGCTCGACGCACTAGGGTTAGCGGGAATTCTTAATCCTCAAGCTACATGAATATACGCATCTTCTCCGTTTGGAAAATTTCAAAATAGGATCTTTAAAATTCCAGGCGCTTCACACCAGGTGTCCCAATTCTCATGCGCAGGACACCAGGCGACCCAGTTTTGGTGCGCAAGGAGTCGAGCGTCCGAACAGTCAATTTGAACTGCGCGAGCAACTATAAATACCCCACCTCATTTCGCTCATTCGACACACCAACACGAATTCGTGAACTCTTTTTCTCACAATTCGCTCTCCCCATCTTTCTCTCTAACTCAGGTTGCACTCAGACTCTAAGGATCCACTCAAATGTTGTCCCGACCAGTGAATCAACGCTACTCCTCGTCGTTCCTCGAGCACCCCACTCGATTAGAACATAGAGGGGCACCTGTGTTCGACTAGCCATCTTTAAGTACCATAGTGAAGCTCTACCGGATTCACCGCATAACAAGCTAGGAGGATCCACCTTGAAGACGTATTGTCACTAGGTTGTCATCTAAACAAAACTTTACATACTGTCTTTTATTATGCACTTCGATAATGTCAAACCCGACTAGTATGGACACTAGGTCCATGGCACGTTATAAACACATGTAACGTCCTCAACTTCAACCATAAGCACTAAAATACCCTAACTAAACCCGAGTAGTTCCGAGATCCGTTCTCAACCATCCACGCATCGTGTCTCGTTTAGTGTACATTCCGAGGGTGCAACTCCTCACTACGTGATTTATTTACGTGTTGCATTTATCTCTTTTGTATGATTTAACGCTTTTATGACCTTATAATCGCATGCTAAATCACTTAACACGGAATTCAAAACGTAAACAGGCTAACACTGAACAAAGCGGTGGTCGGGTTCCATATTAATCCCGGTGCTCACCACACGTGGTTCGATGCATCCCTATTAATATCGAACTGACGCACCTTAAGCAGAATACCAAGTAAGGTATACCACGAGAATGACTAATATCCGTATTATCGGGTTAAATCTAATTTGCTGATACGTATAATACTTAGCACTCTCTACCCTCCTACGTGCATCTTTTCATGGCCTGCTTGTCACGTGAAATTGCATGCAAAGAATGTAAATACAACTACTTCGATGACAAAACTTACTTCTCCTTAAACAACCGACGTAGCAAAGACATAGGGTTAAAACAACGGATGTTATCGCACTTCCCCCAGAGTTAAAGAACAAAGTTATCAGCCCACCGATTGATTAGTAGATGCCACTATGTGCGGCCGGGATTGGGTGTCGATGTCTATCGGACATTGGCTTCCCAATACGTACCCTCACTACTTACTCAGAATCGACGGTTTCCGGATGTCCGAAACCATTGGCAATGAGAGTCATTCCAGGCATAGAGTGCTTAAGGGTACAAGTCTTTATCTTTAGGTACCGTGCACTCAACTTTGAGCCGGCAAAGGATCAAAGTTGACTTGAACGGTTTCCGAGTCCCCATAATTGACTCGGTGGCGACTCCACAAATCGGCAACGAATTCGGTTCACTAAAAAGGTCGGCTTACCAAACATACCGGCCTTTAAACACTTACAACCACGTTTCGATCGATTCTAACGGAAACACGGGTGTCCGCTTCCATCTAGTACTATCCGAATCGTCAACCAAATCGAAGTCTGACACATCGTCCCGTACGCGAGATCAGACCAACCCCCGACGGGAGGGGGCCGCGTGGGTGGCTGCCGCAATAAACCGGAGGTCCTGCGCGGGCACGCGCGGGGAGCTGGGCGGTGCGGACGGGTGTCCACAATACGATTTCTGTTTGTGATACTATTTTATTTAATTGCATACTTCGTAGCTAGAAATCGATCATCGTTGTTGAAATCGAACTCAGGCTAAGGCATAGAACATCTACACCCCAACCCAGGTTGAGGCACGGATCTGCAACACCTCTCTCCAATCGTAGGCTTAGATCTGCAATGCCTCCCTCCAGGTAGAGGCTTAGATCTGCCACGACTTAGTCTTGATTGAGTCGCAGGTCTGTTATGCTCGAACCCAGAATCAGTCACGCACGTCTCGTTTCTTGTGTTGCTCTTTATGCCGTTTTCATTCATTTTTTTCCCCCGCCCTTATGCTTAACGTGTTTGTATAATCAGTCAAATTTGAATCTTGGGTTGCTTTTCGTAGATGCGTTGATGAATTGGGGGTTTTCCATTATTAGTTTGATTAGTAGCAAGCTAAGTAGAGCGTGAATTTCAATTGTTCCAAGAGGTTGCATAGTAATGTAATAGGCATATAGCATAAATAATATCAAACTTAAGAAGTGAATATCAAACTTAAGAAGTGGGATGATTTTGTGTTGATATTACCAATTTTTCATGATGTATCGAAACAAAACTGGTTCACAATGACCGTAATAAATAATTAGCTTAAAATAAACTGGCATGTATGTATGTAGCTGAAACTTCTTGCAATCTTCATATAGAATATTAGCCTCCTCGCAAGATATGTTTACTACTCTCAAGTCTTAAGTCTCCCCACATGTAAACATCACTAACATAAATTAATTCATTCGTTGGAGATATATGAAGTTAATTTGCTAAATACGAATAACTCAAATAGAATGAGCTAGGTTTTATGGTCAACTCTACACTAATCACTTTGATTAGATCTTAATAACTAAGGTGTGAGGTGTGGCAGTTTGATAAATGTTCTTGGGCTGAGGCGTGGGAGATATGAGTCTCAACTCAGGACACAACGTTAAACTCCCACTCCTTCTCCTATGGGAGAGGCGTGGGAGATCTGATCCTCTACCCACGAAGCAGCGTTAAACTCTCACTCCTCTTCCTGAGGAGAGGCGTGGGAGATCAGATCCTCTACCCATGAAGCAGCGTAGAACTCTCACTTGTCTTCTTGGGATAAGCGTTGGAGTTCTGCACCTCTAACCACTTCGGGGCGTCGCTCTCCCACGCCTATTCTTGGGGAGGAGCGTGGATACTTCTGGGAGTTAAGTTAAGCATAGTTATGTACGAATCGAATAAAACGTTGTTGAGTAGTTGAGTTAACGTGATTTTTTCGCATATCCAATAAAATGAATCGAATAATAACTACATTGACAACAGCGAAAACAAACCTCGATAATGTCATTATCGTCCAAATTATTCTCGGTATAAGGCAAATTCAAATCAAAAGGAATATTATTTTCCGCATTCGACATGTTCCGATCAATTGTAGAATAATTAAAATTCAAAAGATAATCGTTTTGTTAATTCGATAATGAATGTTTTTGTTGTCAGAGTTCTAATTTGAATTAACTTAGTAAATAAATAGTGTAAATTAGGTTCATGTTTAATTAGGTTAAATTAGGTTAGTAAATTTGAAAGGGGCGATCAATAATTTACTCATAAATTATGGGCGACGCTGGGTAAATAAACGGACGACATTTAGTCCCCAATTTAAATTAAGATTTACTGTTTAAATGTGTATGTAATAATTAATTTTTTTAAAAAAAAAATATTAGGATGTTAAATTGAAAATGAAATTTTTTGGGTATAAATTAATTTTTAGCAGTGAGTGAATTGTGGGTGGAACCGTTTATAAACTTGGATAAACTTGTATTGTTGTTGAGATTAGTTATATGAACTTAGAGTTTGTAGTTAAGTGACGTGACATATAAACTTGAATGAACATTTGTTATTGTGGTTGCCCTTAAACAATTAATTGTTGATTTACTTGACCTAGGTCACTGCCTTGCATGGGAGTGGTTTAAAAAATCAAGTTCAACCATGATAAGTAAGGGAATCCACAATGGGGTTATCTTTGTGTAAGAATATTTTATGATATAATAATATTACGAGATATGTAATATATCTTTCCTATTATTATGCTAATATTTCTTCCTCATAATTATGGTCTTATTGGAAATTGGATCTTATAGAGATATGCTATCACAATAATATCGGACTAAATAAGGAGTTTTTCCATATTTACTCAACCTTGATGGAAGGTCGAGATTACCGTAATCTAAAACCCTAATAGGAAACCGATCCTCTCTCTGCCTATATAATGGAGTCTTCCCCATCAGAAACTCTATGCGTATTATTAAGGTCAAACAACACTTATTACGTCATGGGATAAGGGAGAGAAACCGACCTATTATTATTATTATTATCATTATTTGAAGATCATATGAAGATACGTATTATTATTATTATTATTATTCGAAGTCGTCTTATTATTTATGAAGTCGTCATATAGAGATCTAATATCGTTCGTATTAGATTTCGACTTATTCCGTAATGAGGTATGTCTTAATCTTGTCTTAATTAATCTTTTGTGACCTTCATGTTGTTCAAAGATTTATGGGAATTATGTTCTATTTATGTCATGTTAATACTCATTAATAATACGGAGTAAAATTTTAAGTACCATGAAGATGAGAGGAGAGAGTGAGCTATAACCCTTTAATATAATAATGAAGGATGTTGTAGGGTGAGATTCACCCAAAACAAATGCAACTTGTGGTGAGAGAGTGAGCATCTTTCTTGCACACTCCAATTGTGGTTTCTTTTTTGCACACTAGTTAATCAATTTTTATCTATTCAATTATTTTCTCTATTAACAATAATTTTCGTTTAGAACAATTTTTCTATTAACAATACGTTTTCTATTGTTGAAACCTGAATCGTAGTCGACCCAGAAAAATACTTTGACCCGATAAATTTATACGTAGTAATTGACAGATAAATTTATACCTGCTTTTTAGGTTCATGAGCTCCTTTTTTAATTTACCCGTAACCCGTTTGATTCGAACCCGATACGACCCGTTAAGTTTGAGCTGAAATTTTATTAGTTTTCGTTGGAGAGTACTATGTAAGTTTTTATAATGTTAAAATAATAATTATGTAAAAGTAATTTAGTTTAATTTAATTTTTTTAAAAGTGTTTGTATTAATTATTTTTATTAGTTCATTATTAAGTAATCCAAAATGGTTATTAATTAAATATATGATATTTTATTAGTAGAAATTAATTGTTGGGAATAGATTATGGGTGGGACTCATTTATGAACTTGGATGAACTTTTACTATTGTTGATACAAGTTCATAAGTATTGGGTTGGTAAGTAAATGACGTGGCGGCAAATGGATCACAATGGAACCCAAACTATTGTGGTTGCTCTAGAGGATAAACCTAATTTTGTTGGTCCATTGTTGATGTCTGAATTCAGCGAAAAATAGAATTATACACCATTTAAGCCGACAATTTTAAACTAAAACTCATAAAATTTACAATATAACTCAACACTTTGGTAATAAAACTCAAAATTATAAAACTGATTGTACGTGAAGTTAGATATAACTAGATACTCCGTACATAATTTCTTATTGGAATTGAGCAACAAAAAGTAGGGAGCGAGCTGACTGAGTGAGTGAGCGAGTGACCCCAAAACCAAAAAAGCAGGTAGAAATCTCCCGCCATGCCAACCTTATCGTTATCTCCCCCCAAAACCCTTAAACCCCTGACTCCACATCTCCCCTTCCATTTCCCGCCGCCCCTCTCTCACCGCCGCCGTTCCTCTCTCGCCGCAGAAACCCCAACCCCAACAGTCTCGACCGAGCGGGGCCTCCAATTCCATACGGGCGGCTCCTTCTTCCGCCACGAGAGCTTCACCGGCCGCGACCTCGGCGTCCTCTCCGCCGCCCTCCACAAGCGGACCCACCTCGAGCTCCGCGTCCTAGACGCCTTGTCCGGCTGCGGGATCCGCTCCCTCAGGTACCTGGCCGAGGCCTCCGCAGACTTTGTGTGGGCCAATGACGCCAATCAGGACTACCAGGGCCTGGTCACCGCTAATTTGCGCAGCGTATCAGGGGACGACGACAGCAGGTGGGTTGTCACTAGTTTCGATGCAAATCGGATCATGGCTGACCGTTATCTACACAGGGATTTCTTTGATTTCATAGACGTCGACTCTTTTGGGAGTGATTCCAGTTTTCTGAGGTCTGCCTTTAACGCGCTCAAGATGGGTGGCTTGCTTTATTTGACTTCTACTGATGGCTTCTCTGCTGGTGGACATCGCCCCCATAAGTCTCTTTTTATTCTTCATACTTATAGATATCATGGTTTGTTGTTATGTGTGCTACAGTTGCGCCCACAACCTGTTTGTCTAAATGTTCCCCGGTTGGGTGTATATAGTACCCATTTTATGTATGCTTAATAACTACTGCCAATGGACGTCTAAAGCACTTACAGGCTTACAGCCGAAAGTGTCTTGCATATCATGTGCTCATCTCATATCTTCATGCCTCTCTCGCGCTAAGATAATGCTCTAGGGTGGTTTAGTGTACTTGGGTGAGCATTACTTATTTTGCCAACTTTTGGATTCATTACTTATTTGTCTCTGTTATGGAAATGGAAAATTTCAGCCTGTATAAGATACTAATGGCTTATCTAGCATCGGGTTCACGAGTTCTGCTGATAAGTGATAATTAGGAAAACGTGTTTAAGTGAATTCCATTAACTGGTTTGGTTTATCGCAGAGTTGTTATTCTTGATGCTGATGGCTTATTAATATTTTTGCTACAAGTAGCCCCTTTTCTTGGATGGCCTTTCTTAGAAACAATCGCTCCCTCATTGCAGTGGGAAGTTTGATTGCAGCGGACCCTTTGACCTTATATTGACCGGTAGCCTCCAATAGATGCTAGAGACAAATGATAATGTCAATGAGTTCCTATTATCTACTTAATTTGTAGTTTCTACTCCCTTCATCCTAGTCATTTGTTTCTCTATAATTAAAATAATATTCACAAAGAATAAAAAAGTTAAATAAATGGTTGGGATGGAAGGAGTATCTAATTGTATGGTTATTATGTTGGTCTCACATTGGCTCATAGAAGGCAGTTCTTATTATTAATGTGAAAATAAACAAGTAATAAAATCTAAACCTGAGATTTATTTTTCATAGCTCTTTAGCTTCATATGGGGCTTATGTTCGTCCAATGCCCTATCCAAACGAGATTGGACTGAGAATGCTCATAGGCGGAGCTGTCCGTGAAGCGTCTGTGCTGGGGTATTATGTTACCCCTCTCTTTTCGTACTACTCATACCATGGGCCTGTCTTTCGAGTTATGCTGAAAGTTAATCGCGGAAAGCTCGCCGATATGAGGTAATTTTTTGATAAATTATAAGGTATTGTTTCAATCATAGGGATCTGATCGTCATATTAAATTTGATGGCAGACATTATGGATTTATAAGCTACTGCAACAAGTGTGGCAATTCTCAAGCATATTCATGGGCTGAACTTGGGAAGATGGTTTGCTCTTGCAGCAACAGCAAGGTACATGGTCTTTTGAACCATCATATAAAATTGCAGGAAAGTTGCTCCAGGCCTCTAGTTAGTGTCTTCTGAGGTTGGCGATTTCATTGTCCCTCCTATAGCGAGTATATGGATCATATTGGACACTCCCCAACTATAGTGATGTGATTGGAAAGCAAATGCTTTTGTCGAACATGACTCTTGCGCTGCCATGGGCAAGTGGAGCACTCACACATGGCCTGTAATCCAAGGGAACTCATATAGAAGTATATCTTAACCGTATGTCTGATAGATACACTGTCAGGTTGATAAAAATCTATCTTGTAAGGCATAACATAAGATACTAATCACATACTCCGTATTATTTACCCAGATACTATGTGCAAGAACATTTTAATGGAGAGTATGTACGTAGAACCATAGCACGAGTTGTTCTGATGATGCTTGAGTAAAGCTATCTTACATACTCCATATGTACTAATGGAGATCGAAATGGTATAGTGATTTGCATAGTGAAAATTCATAACTTAGAGGCTTAAAATTTCAGTCTTGACATAAGACTTCCAAAATGTGTGAGACGGCTTCATCCTTACCCCTTTCATTTCAATAAGGAATTGATCACTAATCTACATGGCACTCAGAAGGTGATAAGTTGGTTTTCCCAATGTATCAGCCTTCTCTCGTTGTCTCGGGTCCACTCTGGACAGGTCCTCTTCATCAAGGTCCGTACCTCACAGAGATGTTGAACTTGGCAAAAGAATGGGGATGGATAGGGGACGGTGTCGGGTCGGATTTGGAAAAACTTATCAACCAAATGATCGATGAAAGCAACCCGGAGTTGCCTTTCGGGTATATAAAACTAGATCAGGTTGTTTTTTGCACTTTATTCCACCTGTTACTAATTCAATTGTACCTCTAATGCATTAAATAACTTGTCATTGCTACGTGCCAGATAGCTCGTCGTGCAAAAGTAAATTCTCCACCCATCCGAAGTGTGATGAGTGCGTTGCAAAAGGTATGTTTCTGGAATCATGCTTATCTATAAGGGCTCGATTGGATGAGAGTAATCATTAAGCGAGTAATGAAGGCTAAAATAAGAAAAAGGATGAGGAGATTCGTGGTTAATGGTGGTAGTAGAGGGTGATTACTTCCATACGGAGGTAATGAATACCTCAGGGTGCGGTTGGTTATTAATCCCGTATCTATTACCCTTATTATCTTAATTTCTGCCTTCCACCATCACTACCACCATTTTTTAATTCATTTGTGCTTATCACTCTTATGATTACCCTCATTTCAAGCAAGCCCTAATTTAGTAAATGACTAAAACTTATCGGAAAAATAACGGACGAGTTGGTACAATTGGATCACAGGAAGGTTTTGCTGCTAGCAGGTCTCATATTGCATCAAATGCAATAAAGACTAATTGTCCGATGACAACCTGCATCAAACTTGTACAAGACCTCCAAAATCTATAAGGTTTCCATGTGGCTACTGTGTTAGAGCTTCAAGTTTCAGTGACGAGTCTAAGCCAAGAGGATGAGAAGTTCATGGTACTAACTAGAGTGTAGTCATGGTCGATGCATAAATGTCGGCCTCGTGGAAGGATATGCTTCCAAGGCTAAGGCCACCGAAGTAGTGTATCCATAAGCTATAGCCAAGGGTAACATTACAGTAATTTGAGTGTTTGACAATCTTAAATTTGTAGGTTTATGAGTTGTATTCTGTAACAGGGGATGCTCAGGTCTGTATATCCCAGGGTTAGATGGTAGCCTTCGATTTTACGTAATTAATATAGCAGCTAAATCTTTAGTTGACGCTTATGGCAATGGCAAAGCCATTTTTTGGAGGGTTTTTTTTGGTAAAGTGTGAGTAGTATTAATCCAAAAAAAGAAGCATAATCGTTCTGTACATGTGACAATATTAAGCACCACACACAATATCAATCACAAAACAAGGCATGTCTAACAAGGTATGCCTAATTTTCTTAAGAGGTGAACATCCTCTATCGAGGTGATTTCATAGCTGTATGCAGTTTGATCTGAGGCCTGATAGTGTCCATGATGTTCTTAGCATAACCCTGGGGTGTATCAGGCAAGCCTGGAGTCTAGCCTGATTCCTTTGCTTCCAAACCATGTAGTACCAAGCATTGAGCACTGCTACCATCGTCTTCCATTTAATACCTGTAGCTGTAGCATTTATATACGCCTGTATGCTCATGTGGGGTTCTGATGTCCAGTGACCAACCTCCTGGATGATCTGTTTACTATAGGGGCACTCGAAGAAGTGATGGTCCAAGGTCTCACTGACGTTACTGCAGCAGCTCTAGCATGTATCATCCTTGGTGCAGGCTATTCTTTTTCAGTTTGGCCATGGTGTTGAGGCCTCGTCGTGCAGCAAGCGAAGTAATGATAAAATGTTTAGGGACATTCCATGGGTTCCAAATCACAGGGGACCATTGTAGAGGTTGTTGTTGCCTAGTGGTCCATTCATATCCCAGCTTAACACAGTAGCCGTGGACTGTCAATAGCCACTGGTTGTTAGCATAGGATGGTCTAAGCTTCTCCTTGACTTTGCAGATCTGTTTCCAGTGCCCGGGGGGGGGGGGGGGGGGCATTTCATCCAGAGCTCTTTTTTGCATAGTTTGGGAAAGGCCCATTTTTTTGGAGTGTTTTTTTTTTGCCAGCAAAGAAAGAAAGATGAAGCCCTAACATTTACAACCCATGTTCGCTAGGACATGGGCCTCTTTGTTAAGGCCTCGTGGAACAAAGGAAACATAAACACAATGAAAAGAAGCGAAAACATCTAATATTCTGTCCAGTGTCCTACGAGAGAAAGGTGAAGCATCTGTAAGACCACCTATTTCTTGAACCAGGTTGCCTGAAGGAGATGGATGTGAAGGAGACCTTGCGAGCGCGCCCAAAGGGTTGCCTGAAGGAGAGCAAGGGCTTCAGCCTGAAGGGGAGAAACAGCGTTAAGCTTCAAAAACTTCTTGGCTAAGCAGGATCCCAGAGGCGTATGAACGATCCAGCCTCCTCCAGCCAAGAGAGAACCTTTCCACGCTGCGTCAGTATGAATAGAGGCTCTAGAGCAGAGTGTGCCGGGACCAATTATCATGAGAGGTCGACCTTTCTTTATGTCCATGAGGCAAACGTTGTCGGAAGATTCCAAGAAAGGGGTAAAAGGAATGGGTTTGGGAAAGATGTCAGCCAGATTGGCTTTCAGCAGAGACATAGCGCCAACCCCATTACATTTGTGATTCAGAATCCTGGTTTTGTTGCGGATAATCCAAATAGTCCAAAGAACAGCAACAAAAGTCGCAGCACGAATGTGATCATGGTCCAGTTTATAGAGATACGTAATCCAATTAACCACCTAGATCCGCAAATCAATGCCTGGGAAGGAGGGGGGTCGGATATCCAAATCAGAGTCCAGCCACAATCGGGAAGAGAAAGGGCAATCCCTGAAAAGGTGCTCAAGGGATTCCACCTGCTCCAAATCACATAGGATGCAGTTTGAGGGGATCAAAATATTTCGCTTTTGAAACTCCAAACCTATGGGAAGGGCATTGTTAATAATTTTCCATAAGAAGGTTCTCCACTTTGCCGGACCATGAATCTTCCAAAGTATCTTTTTGCAGAAATATTTTAGTGTCTCATCCAACTCAAAGGAAATGGGGTGGGCTTGCAGATGCAGCTTTAAAGCTAGTCTATAAGCACTCTTTGAAGAGAATTTTCCCGAAGCAGTTTTACCCCAGTAGAAGAGATCCTTACCGTAAGAAAATGGAAGATGACAAGAGAGGATCTTGTCAATCCAAAGATCCTCGTAAAAGGTTTTTATTTTGTCAATACACCAGGTCCCATTACTATTAGTTAGGTCACTAATATTGATAGATCCCGTAGAGGACGAGATGGGTTTATAGGGTGGGCATTCACCATAAACCCAATTAGAGATACTCAGATCAATATTGCTTGGCCTCTCAGGAAGCCAAGCAATGCCCTCTTGGATGACACGGAGACCCCATTTAATTCCCTGCCAGCCCCATGAACAATTCTGCGTAGGATATGAAAGAGAGCGGTTGATGGAGGAGGCTTGAAGCCGATACTTTGCGGTAAGAAGTCTGCTAATAACGGTGTCCGGATAGTTAAGAATACGCCAACCCAGCTTCGCCAATAAGGCCTGATTGAGGCAACGGATGTTACGTAACCCCAGCCCTCCCTCTGCTTTGGGAGGGAAAGATGAAGAGCAATCCGCCAGTGAATAGTCCTACCACATTTTGTACCAGCCCACCAGAAATGGGCAAATAGTTTATTTATCCTATTCGCCACACTTACCGATATCTTGAATACCGATAGAAGATGAACAGAGAGGGAGGCCAGGATAGAATGGATAAGGGTAAGTCAACATTTTTTTGGAGTGTTGTCAACCACATTGAATCATTTTTTGGATTGTTGTCAACATTTTATGTAAAACTAGTGGTTATACGACTATGTTGTTTTATGTCCTTTGTGATTACCTTCTATTTGCCTTATTGCCCAGCCAATATAATGGCGTGCGGGACATAACCCCTATGCCAAATAATGGCTATAGGCCTCCTAGAAAAAGACGTGTGAAAAAAAAGCATTGAAGAAATTTCAAGAGAAATAAACGATTCAAAGATATTTATAATTATTCCTATGGTTCGAGATGAAATAAGAGTATCGACTCGGACACTGCAATGGAAGTGTGTTGAATCAAGAACAGATAGTAAATGTCTTTATTATAGGCGCTTTATTCTTTCTCCATTTCTGAAATGGCAAGCTGACACAATCGGCATTGCAATGCGAAGAGCTCTACTTGGAGAAATGGAAGGAACATGTATCACACGCGTAATATCTGAGAAAATACCACATGAATACTCTACTTGTAGGTATTCAAGAATCAGTTCATGACATTTTAATGAATTTGAAAGAAATCATATTGCGAAGTAATCTATATGGAACTTGTGAAGCGTCCATTTGTGTTAGGGGCCCAGATGCGTAACTGCTCAAGATATCATCTTGCCGCCTTATGTAGAAATGGTTGACAATACACAACATATAGCTAGTTTGACGAAACCAATTGATTTTTGTATTGGATTACAACTCGAGCGAAATCGAGGATATCATATTAAAGCGCCCAATAACTTTCAAGACGGAAGTTATCCTTACGGAGTATTTTTTAATATCTTACATCTTTGCATTGTAACTTTATTTACTTGCAAAGTCTTTGTAATATGATAAGAAACAAATGCAATAATCCATTATTTGACGTTAATGCGATACCTCATTACTGATGAACTACTAGCCAGGGTGGTACATTTTTCAGACCGTCTCCAACTCAGTTTGAGTTTGTAGAAATATAAGACAAAATGATTAAATCAACCCAATTACATAAACTATAAGATGTCATACACAATAACCCGGAGTATATTTTTTTACTACATCTTGATTTTGATTTTGTTTCTTCGTTCTCTGTTTTTCTCTCTCGCCTATTTTGTTGGCTATTTAGATATTGACTTTTCTTTTACATGACTTCTATTTATGGTTTTAACTACTTTTAAGTGCCAATTCAAACCTGTGATACATTTTGGGTGTGTTATTAGTTTTGTTTCTACTGTATAAGCAATTGTTTACTTGCCCCTCTCTTAGCCTTTTCATCTCCTTTTAACTGGTGTGTTTACCGCAATCCCTAATCCTCTAACATGTTTTCCTAAGTTGTCTTTTTATGGTTGCACCTGTAAAATCATGAAATGGGGCAATAATTTATGATCAAAGGGAGTATTATTTTAGTTAGTACGGAGTATTTTATATATAGAGACATAGAGTTTGTTGTTGTTGGGTCATGATCTTTCCCCTCCCTCATTAGGGGCAATGTTGTCTTTTCACGCTATAAAGGGCCGCGACAACCTGAATGAAATATCGACGACCAAGAATAGCACTCGATCTTTCTTATTACCTTCTAATTTTCATCATTCTTTTCTACCATGGTTAATTGGTTAGACGTGGTTGATCCTTTTTCTTCTCATGTATTGTTTTATTTTATGTTTTTGTTAATAAGACATGCACATTATTATTATATGAAGGGACCTTATAATGTCGTAATACCTTATTACCTTCGTAATTTGGGACTTTTAATTTGTAGACGTGATGACAACCACCTTGTCATGTACATTGTACTGTTTCTGACGATTTCTTCAGTTGCGCACTTGTGTGGTGCATTGAGGGTAGGGATGGCAACGGGTCGGGTCTGGGTCGGGTCCACCCGGACCCGAACCCGAAGTTTCAACCCTGGACCCAGACCCGACTCGGACCCGAACGGGTCCAAAATTGTCAGACCCATACCCGAACCGGCCGGGTCTGGACCGGGTCCGGGTCTACCCGCGGGTCCGCCTTATTTATTACGTTGTTGTATTATTCATTGTTTTGATGGAAATTTCATAGAAAAACACGAACTTAATTTCCGAAAAAAACTACGTAATGTCTTGAGTCATCCTTACGAATAAGATCTTAAAAAAGTGTTTACAAACCACGCATAAAAATGATAAAAAAAAAGTGTCTACAAGTCTCACAATACTACCGGAACGTCTCACAAAATATAACACAAAGGTCGTCTTAAAAACATTCGTCACAAAGTAATTCATTAAAAAACATATTAAGTGATACATGAGTCACTGCTCGGTATGTTTAATGAGTTATTTTTTTTTAACGGGTCCACGGGCCTACGGGTCGGGTCCGGGTCCAAAAATTCAGACTCGTACCCGTACCCGAATTTTTTAGGGAGGATCCAGACCCGACCCATGCCCATCGGGTCTGGAAAATTTAGACCCAGACCCGACCCATTCGGTCCGACCCGCCTGGTCTGGGTCGGGTCTTAGACCCACTGTCATCCCTAATTGAGGGTCATGATCTCTAATTAATGTTGAGTCCACTATTGATGGTTAAGAACGATTATAGTGAGAGAAGATTAAATGAAATGGAAGCTGAAGGGATTTAGAGTAAGATACTGATATTCTATGTCTTTTTAACGATTTTCTATGTGATACCCTTCAACTATTGGGTTTTCTGTGATATAACCCTACCTTTTTAATAAAACCTTTGATGATGCATAATTTTTGGATACGAGGTTGGAAATCGATAATTTTTTTTTCGAATTGATCGTCTCTATGAGATCCTCAGTTTGACATAAAAAAAGATTGATTTCGGAATTCGTAACCGCGAGTTACATCAAGTTTGTTGTCAGAAAAGTTTTCAAATAACAATAACCCATCTCTACTCGAAGTTTGGAAAATAATAATTTTTAAAAAAAAATTCACCGTCTTTAAAAGATTTTTAATTTGATAAATTTTTTTTAGCAATTTTCGAGTATAAGTTCAACTTCAGAAGTTATAGATGGTAAAAAAAAATTGTCAAAAAGGAAGGGCGTGCAATAGAAAATCCAAAAGTTTGAGTATTAAATATACTCTTGTTTTTTTTTAAAAAAAGAAAAAATTAGTTAGTGATTTTATGGTCCAATTAGATTAGCCGATGCAAATTGATTAGGGGCTAGTATTAAGCAAATGATGGATGAAGAATGTTTTGTTTGAGTTTTAATCAATATATATAGGGTCGTACTTTTTCCTAACAAGCTTTTACTCAATCCTAACGACATTTTACCTATTTGCCCCCATCATTTCTCAACGCCCTCAAAAGTGATTATTAGAGATATTAATATAATATCTCTAGAATAATTATTGTATTGTGATATAATTTAGTTTAGTTAATTATATCTCTTAGAATCTTTAACTTAGGTAATCTGTATCTCTTAGAATATTCTAGTAATATTATACTTGTATCCCATTGTAATCCTATAAATAGGACTCTTGTACATTAATATTAATTATGCAATTGATAATTCTAACATGGTATCTGAGCAGAGATCCATTGTATCGGCCTAAACCTACCCGTCTTCCGTTGCCCTTCCGTCGAATTGCATCAAATTTTTTTATCCCTTCTCCCTCACTCATCACTAAATCTAATCTTTTACCCCTTAAATCCAATTTTGTGGTTTAATCTTCTCCACTTTAATCAAATTTGTGATTAAATTTTCTACCCCTCTCTTAAATTCAATTTGACCATACATTTCTTGATCCCTTCCAAATTATCGGCGAGTTACGCACCCTCACCATAGACTGGCGAATTTATGCATCCTAGACTAGCGAGTTTACGCATCCTACACTGACGAGTTACGCACCTGCACTCGAGATTTACAAATTACGCACCCTAGACTGGCGAGTTTACGCACTCTGATGTTATGTTTCGACACCCTAGATTGGCGAGTTTACGCAAAAGATTGACGAATTACGAATCCTAGACTGGCGAGTTTATGCACTATGATGTTATGTTCCGTCACCCTAGACTGGCGAGTTTACGCACCCGAGACTGGCGAGTTTACGCACCCGATATTGACTCTCTTGATTTTCAAGATTGTACTTTTACTCCGCCCGTACATCTTGCGGGAGCATATTAAAGATATCGTATATATGTTAGGATTATTTTCTCATATTATTGATTGTGATATAATTTAGTTTAGGTAATTGTATCTCTTAGAATATTCTAGTTTCTGTATACTACCCAAACTGTGTTACTATGTAATCCCATAAATAGGACTCTGGTTCATTAATAATAATCATGCAATTCATAATCAATCTTTCTCATAATTCTAACAGTGATGTTGATTTTATCTCTAAAAAAAATCTCAAATTTAAATCTCCACCACAAACAACACCAACAACAACCGCCCGACGCCAACAACTACCACAAAAATCTACCACTATCGTTCCTTGTCGCATAACAGCGTCGGCCCTCCCAACGAGGCATGTCAGCCCCAATTCCCCCTTCCCCCTTCCCCCTTATTATTATTATTATTATTAATTTTTTGCAAGAAAGTTAGCTCCTTATTCATCCATAAAGGGGAGGAAATAAAAGATAGAACTTATATTATTATTATTATTATTATTATTAATGATTATTATTAATAGGGAAGAATTGATGAGCACATAATCTAGTTGAATAAAATCGGTACTTAATCAATAATTGAATATTCAATTGCAGGATACAGAGTATTACTTAATCAATCGATAATTGAAATTAAAGTTGATACTTTGAGTCATAGGATTCGATGTATATCATCAATTTACTTCAAAAAATTAGTATTATTGGTGTTGAGTTAATCATTAATGAAACCCTAAATAATTCAATTAAGTAAATAAGTAAAAATCGATGTTATGAAGATAATTGAATCAACATCCATAATTGTTTGATGATTGATTAACAATTTAAAGAGGTAAATTGAACAAAAAAATGGAGGAGTAGAACGATGAAAGAGAGAAAATAATTTGGTGGAAATTAGTTAGATTGGTGGAATTTTTGTGAAGGGTAAAGTTGGAAGATTTTAAGAAAATTCGTTAGGATTGAATAAACACGCGTTAGCAAAAAATAATTTCGTATATATATATATATATATATATATATATATATATATATATATATATATATATATATATATATATATATATATATATAGAAAAGGGATCAAGGGAGTTTGGTGAAAAGTGGGAAGTTGGGAAGTTGTGTTTTTGGCCCTTGATCTTGGGTTGAATGGATGGCTTAGATGGATGATGTATTAAAAAAAAGGAAAGAAGACAACAAACTGACAAGCAGCAGTGGAGAGAAGGAAGCAACCCTCCCCTCAATCACACTTCGCAGCAGTGGAGAGAGGGGAGCATCCTCTCCTCAATCAAACTCTCCCTTCTTCATTACTTACCTCCTCTTCTTTTCAATTCATTTCCCTAATTCAATTCATCTCTCCCTAACAAAACTCCATCAAATAAGCTCCATTAATAACTCCGACCATACTCCGTCAACAACTCCGATCATACTCCGTTTTTAACACAACATGACGGATAATTATACCAAGGTATGTTTATGCATAAACTTTGATCATCTTCATTTTTTTTAGCTTCTTCTTCATCCTCATCTTCATCTTCGATCATCTTCAAACTTCTTTTTATTTTTTAGTATTTATAAAATTATTCATCTTCATTATCTAAAAAAAAAGAACAACTTCATCTTTAAGATGAAGTTTGAAGATGAAGTTGTTCTTCTTTTGTGGGATGAATGGAGCTTGAAGATGAAGATGAAGATGAACAAGTCATTTAGTGCGTAATGTTTTTGCAGAATTGCAAAGTCACACTCATTATGCTGTACAGTCACACTCATTATGTTGTAGAATCACGCAGATGTACACTCATTGTAGTCACACAGTTAAAATTCATTCATCCATATATATATTCAACTTTCATTTTTTTTTGATAGTGAAGATGAATAATTTTATAAATACAACAAAAAAGGTATGAAAAATAAAACAAGCATGAAAATGAAGATGGTTAAACGCATGATACCCTAATCCCAAGGTATTCTACAGCTGCGTGATTCTACAACATAATGAGTGTGACTATGCAACATACTGAGTGTGACTGTACAACTTAAAGTGTGTGACTATACAACTTAAATTGTGTGACTTTTTTCAGGTATTTTTTTTATCTACATTCAAGTTTCCACGTTCGTCAAATCCCTACTTCCGAACCTCGATGATTTTCAGGTATTTGTTTTTATCTTTTTAGAGCATCTTTAAAATAATTAATCATCTTCATCCTCATGCTTGTTTGATTTTTCATTCCTTTTTTTTTTGGTATTTATAATATTATTTATCTTCATTATTAAAAAAGAAAAGAAGGTTGAATATGGATGAAGGAAAGTTGAATAACTAATGAATGTTTAAATAATTTGCTCTGATTCGTATAGTCACACAGTTAAAGTTGTATAGTCACACTCATTATGTTGTACAATCATGCAGTTGTAGAGTCATTGTAGTCATATATTCAATTGTGTTGTGTGATTTAGATTGATTGTGTGTTTTGTTGCAGCGAAATAGTTGGTGGAAAGAGGAATGTTGGTAAAAGTGGCGGTGGGAAGAAGAAGGTCGTGGAAGATACAACGACCGACCACGTAATTGTACAATGTATTGTTGCGCACGTACCGGAGACCATCGTTAAGCTCTTGTGTGTTTATGTGAGATAAAATATTTGCTTTAGGATGAACGTACTATGTGCAAATGATGTTTGGTGGGTTAGAATGTTTTTATGTTTGACGTACTATATGTAAAGAATGGACTTTGTCCAATGTAAATATATTTTCATCACTATTTTCTGGTTTCATAATTAATCACGCGAGGTCTATAGCAAAATCACTTATCCTTCCACCTGTGTGACTATACAACATAATCTCTGTGACTATACAACTAAATTATACTCGTACTTATTTACACTTCAATCATCATTAGCAAAGATGATTACATACACTAATCACTGCAAGAATTTGTGTGATTCTACAATACAATGACTCTACAACTGCATGATTGTACAACATAATGAGTGTGACTATACAACTTTAACTGTGTGACTATACAACATAAACTGTGTGATCCTACAACATAATGACTGTGATCCTACAACATAACGAGTATGACTATACAACTTCAACTGTGTGACTATACAACATAATCTCTGTGACTATACAACTGTGTGATAAAAAGAAACCCTATATTACACACTATCAATCTTGCAACGCACGCATTCATCTCTAACCTTAATGAAATGTGACATTTCTCAACAGCGACTGTTGAGAAATATAACAATCGTAAGTATAACAACCATACAAAATACCAACAATAATAAATATAAAGAAACCATGCTCCAATGGTGCAAAATAACTAAACCCTCTACATCTCAATGCTCCAATGATGCTGTTCCTTGAAGATTCGTATGTGCTCGAAAATGTCCAGTCAAAAATTTCGGTTCAACATGCAGGAGGTAAGATGAGTACATACATATATATTTGGTATCTTGCATTTGGAATTCCATTTTTTTGTTTGGTTTGTTAATTTGAAAAGTTATACAGTTGTAATGTCACAACCACACTCTATATTATGGACAGTCACACAGTTATAACGTGGTAGTCACACTTAATATGATAGACAGTCACACGTTGTATTATGTTATAACGTGATTGTGACAGTCACACTTAATATGATAGACAGTCACACTTAATATGTTATAACGTGGTAGTCTACAGCTTCAACTGTGTGACTATACAAATTATAACATTCATTAAATATTCAATCTTCATTCATTCATATTCAACCTTCATTTTAATCCATATTTAATCTTCATTTTTTTGGATAATGAAGATGAATAATTTTATAAATACAAAAAAAAATTATGAAAAGTAAAACAAGCATGAAGATGAAATGATTGTGAAGTTATTCTACAGCTGAGTAATTCTACAACATAAAGAGTGTGACTATACATCATAATGAATGTGACTATACAACTGAATATGTGACTACAATGAGTGTATGTACAGCTGCGTGATTCTACAACATAATGAGTGTGACTGTACAACTGAAAGTGTGTGGTCTTGCAATTCTGTAAGAACATTACGCACTAAATAACTTGTTCATCTTCATCTTCAACATTCATTCATCCCACAAAAAAAGAACAATTTCATCTTCAAATTTCATCTTAAAGATGAAGTTGTTCTTTTTTTTGTGGATAATAAAGATGAATAATTTTATAAATACAAAAAAAAAGATATGAAAAATAAAAAGAAGTATGAAAATGAAGATGAATATGAAGATGATGAAGAAAAAGAAGCATGAAGATGAAGATGAAGATGAAGATGAAGATGAAGATGAAGATGAATATGAATATGAAGATGATGAAGAAAAAGAAGCATGAAGATGAAGATGAAGATACCTTCGCATGATGATCGAAGTTACTGACGGAGTATGTTGGGTTAAAAACGCAGTATGGTCGGAGTAGTTGACGGAGTATGGTCGGAGTAGTTGACGGATTACGGTCGGAGTTATTAATGGTGTGGTCGGAGTTATTAATGGTGATTATTTGTTGGGGTTTTGTTAGAGAGAGATGAATTAAGTTGAGAAATGAATTGAAAATGAGGAAATTGGGAAGTGTATGAGGGAAGTAATGTATGGATTGATTTGGGTGAAGGGATGTTTCCCTCTCTCCACTGCTGCTATGTCAGTTCATTGTCTACCTTTTTTTTTTTTAATAACTGAACCCCATCCATCCACCATCCATATTAGGATAAATGGATGGAGGGGATCAACACTAAGCAACTCTCCAAGAGTTGCTAACTCCCCTGATCCCCTATATATATATATATATATATATATATATATATATATATATATAAAGTAGAAACTTTTCGTGCGATATGATTGGTCCGTTTTATCAAAAGTCAATTTAGGAAGGTATCATTAATAATAAAAAAAATCAAGTAAAGAATCTCTTATTATAATAATAATATGTTTAATCTATCAGATTAATATGATATTTTATAATTTTCATTTTAAAATCTTTAAATTTCGTTTAACAAAAAATCATCGTAAAAAAAATTATAAAAAAGATATAATTAGATTCTTGGTAGAAAATGCTTTCATTTGAGTATAAATTTCATATAATTTGCTCGAAAAAGTGATGAATTTATTACATATTAAAAATAGTAAAGTTATCCCACATCGAAAAATTATAATAAGCTGATGAAATTCTATATTATAAATAAGAGTAATCATCTGTTCTTATATATCCACCCAAAAGCTTTTAAGTCCTGAAGAACTCTTAAGATTAAGATTATAAACCTTAACTAATTATCTCATATCGAAAAATTATAATGAGGTTATGAAATTTTATATTATAAATAAGAGTAATCATTGTTTTTAAATATCGACAAAAAAAAATTTTGAGTCTTAAAAAAACTCTTAATAAGACTACAAATTTAAAATTATCTCACATCAAAAAAATTAAAATAAGATGATGATTCTATATTATAAATAAGAGCATGTGATCTTTAAGGTCTTAAAAAGATATCTCAAGACAGTAAATTATTCAACATCAAAAAAATATGATAATGGAATTCTATATTATAAATAAGAATAAAATTCATTCTTAAATATCACTAATAAAAACTTGATTCTTAAAAAGTTTCATACTAAGACTACAAACTTAAGTAAAATCTCAAATCGAAAAATTATAACAAGGTATGATGAAACTCTATATTCTAAATAAGAAATAAGAGTACTCAATTATATAATAAGACGATAAATTCTATTGTACAAATAAAAGTAATCATTTCTCCAAATTATGATGAGGTAATGAAATTCTTTATTATAAATAAAAGTAATCATTTGTTCTTAAATATCAACAAAAAAAATTTAATCTTAAAAAAAACTCTTAATAAGATGGTACCCCATCGAATTTTTTTCGATATGCTATCAAAAAACTATAATAAGATGTCACTAAAAAAAACTCAGAAGACTATAAACTTATGTAAAATTATCCACATCGAAAAATTATAATAGAGATTTTCTACATGGTACCCCATGCTTTTAGCTTTTCTATATGGTACCCTTGCAATTTTATAATCACACATGGTACCCCTCACTTTTAGGGGCAGAAAACGTCACTAAGGGTATAGAGACATAATACACTAACAGTGAGGGGTACCATGTATGATTATAAAAGTGCAGGGATACCATACAGAAAAGTTAAAAATATAGGAACACCGTGTAGAAAATCTCTTGTAATAAAGTGGTAGAATTAAACTTAAGTAAATTATCCCACATCGAAAATTTATGATGCGGTGATGAAATTCTCTATTATAAATGAGATTAGTCATTCGTCAATTATGATGTGATGAAATTCTATATCATAAACAAGATTTCATATTATTTTCTTGAAAAAAAAGTGATGAATTTATTACGCACTACATAAGAGTAGTAAAATTATTCCACATCGAACAATTATAATAAGGTGATACACACACACACATATATATACATACATATACATACATGCATACATATACATATGTACATATGTATATGTATATGTACATATACATATACATATACATGTGTGTATATAGGATCCTTTGAGACACCTAAACTCGCCGCACCCATTGAGATCAAATCTCAACCATTAGATTAAAATAAAATTAAAGGCTAAGATTAAAACAAAGAATCATACATAAAATTTATTTTCCCCGATTTTTTTTTCCGGGAAAAAAAAGGAAAAATAATCAATTTTTTTTTTTCAAAAAAAAACCCATTTTCTTCTAAAAAAACATTTTTTTTTGTTTTCGTACATTTTTTTTTCCCAAAAGAAAAAAAAATTCAAAAATAAATTCCCGAAAAGAAAATAATTTTTTTTTATATTAAAATCAAATTGGTATATATAAAAACAATTTCAGTTTACATAGTAATTGTTTTAACATATATAACAACTAGTTGGAAAGCCCGTGCGATGCACGGGCCTATTTTTAGTGCAAATGGTAATGACACCAGGTTAGACGATTGCATAAATTTGTGGAACTATTGGTTGACAGACTTTTATTTATATAATAGAATTACATCGTCTTATTATAATTTCTAGATGTGGTATAATTTTACTTCAATTTGATAATTCAACTTAAATTTATGATTTTAAGAACTCTTTTTAGGACTCAAAAGATTTTTGATTGATACCTAAAGACGATGATTACTTTTATTTATATAATAGAATTTCATCACCTTAATGCAATTATTTTTCGATGTGGGATAATTTTAATTCAATCTATAACATTAAGAGCTATTATAAGACTCAAGAGATTTTTTTTATTAATATCTAAAAACGAATAATTTCTCTTACTGATGAGGTAGAATTTCACACACGTTTATAGTCTTAAAAACTTTTCTAAAATTCAAAAGATGTTTGATTTATATCTGTGAAATTCATGACTTTGTAAAAAAAAAATCGATGTCAGAAATTTTACTTTAGGACAAATGATTATCTAAACGAATTATTTCTCATATTTATGATATCTCATCATAATTTTTCGGTGTGTGATAATTTCACTTAAATTTATAGTTTTAAGAACTCTTTTAGAACTCAAAAGATTTCTGTTTGATATCTAAAGACGATGATTACTTTTATTTATATAATAAAATTTCATCACTTTTTGTAATATTTCAATGTGGGATAATTTTTACTTGAATAATGTCATCACCTTATCATAATTTTTCGATGTGCGATAATTTTATTTAAGTTTATAGTCTTAAAAAGTTCTTTTAGGACTCAAAGTATTTCTCGTGGATATCTAAAGATGAATGATTGCTTTTACTCCATATTTATATAGTAGAATTCTATCACCTTATTATAATTTCTCGATGTGGGATAATTTTACTTAAATTTATAGTTGCTTTTATAACACAATTTTTTTTGTTAATATCTTAAAACGAATGATGTCTCTCATTATTTTAGAATAACTCAGATTTTTGGTTAATAGAAACACAAA
This sequence comes from Agrostemma githago, assembly GCA_958450325.1. Classification (NCBI taxonomy): domain Eukaryota; kingdom Viridiplantae; phylum Streptophyta; class Magnoliopsida; order Caryophyllales; family Caryophyllaceae; genus Agrostemma; species Agrostemma githago. Next base: position 16,076,899 of record OY288253.1, on the reverse strand, counting down.
TGATTGCTCTTTTCCATCAGCTTACGGTCCTAATTTAAGAGCATTTTTAAGACTTAATTTTTTTAGCTGATATCCAAGGACAACTGATAATTATTATTTATAATATATAGAATTTCATCCACTCATCATAATTTTTTGATGTGTAACAACGTTAGGATAATTATAATAATAAAAGAGTTTTTTTAATACTCAAAAGAATTATGGTGGATATCCAAGGACGGATGATTACTGGAGTATTATTTATAATATATAATTTCATCACCTTATTATAATTTGTCGATGTGTGATTACTATTATTTATAATATAGAACTTAATCACCTTATTATAATTTGTCGATGTGGGATAACTTTAATATCTTTATATGTAATAAATTCATCAATTTTTCGAGCAAATAATATGAAATATATAATATGCAATTTATACTCTAATGAAAGCATTTTTTTACCATGAATCTAATTAATTCATTTTTGTAATTTTATTTACGATAACATTTTGTTAAATGAAATTTAAAGATTTTTAGATGAAAATTTATAAAACATCACATTAATATAATAAATAAAATATATTAATTGTAATAATTAAAAGATTCTCTATTTGAATTTTTTTATTATTAATGATATTTTTCCAAATTGAGTTTTGATATAACGGACCAATCATATCGCTCGAAAACTTTTTCCTTTATATATACATACATTGATTCAATCAACTTATAATTTTTCGATGTGGGATAATTTTACTTGAATTTAATTATAGTCTTAAGAGTGTTTTTTAGGATTCAAAAGATTTCTCGTTGATATCTATAAATGAACGATTACTTTTATTTATATAGTAGAATGTCATCACCTTATTATAATTTCTCAATGTGGGATAATTTTACTTAAATTTTTAACTATATGAGCTTATAAGACTAATTTTTTTGGTTGATATCTAAAAATGAACGATGTCTTTTATTTGTGATATAGAATTTCATCACCTCAATATTATAATCTTAAAAATTCTTTGAAAAAAAATCTCTTTTATATTAAATATATATATTGTTTATTATATCACCTTATTATAATTGTTCGATGTGAAATAATTTTACTTACTTTTATGGAGTGCATAATAAATTCATCACTTTTTTTTTCGAGAAAATAATATGAAATCTTGTTTATAATATAGAATTTCATCACATAATAATTTGACGAATGACTGCTCTTATTTATAATAGAAATTTTCAATGTGGGATAATATACTTAGGTTTAATTTCACCACTTTATTATAAGGGATTTTCTACATGGTGTTTCTATGTTTTTAGCTTTTTTATATGATATCCTTGCACTTTTATAATCACACATGGTACCCCTCACTTTTAAGGACGTTTAAGGGTATAGAGACATAATACACTAAAAGTGAGGGGACCATGTGTGATTATAAAAGTGGAGAGGTACCATATAGAAAAACTAAAAACATGGGGGTTCCATGTATAAAATCCCTTATTATAATCTTTCAATGTGGGATAAATTTTAGATAAGTTTATAGTCTTCTGAATTTTTTTAGTGACATCTTATTATAGTTTTTTTATAGCATATCAAAAAAAAAATTGATGGGTACCATCTTAGTAAGAGTTTTTTTTAAGATTAAAAAGTTATTGATATTTAAGGGTAAAGAATTTGGAGGAATGAATTCCGTAAAAAGTATACAATTCTATAATACGATCTTCACATAATTACATTTGCTATCAAAAGATATTTGTAAAATTATAACTTCAACAAAAAATAATGACGTATAGGGACGATAAAACACGGTCAAAGTACCGTCTCGAAGACTGTGAAAAAGTAAATGGGAACATCTCTTTGGGATGGAGGGAGTATTATAAGACTCAAAAGATTTTTTTATTAATATCTAAAAACGAATAATTTCTCTTAATGATGATGTAGAATTTTCACACACTTTTATAGTCTCAAGAGTTTTTTGAAGACTCAAAAGAGAAATTTTTACTTAATTTTATTATAGTCTAACGGTTTTTCTAAAACTAAAAATATGTTTGGTTTATATCTATGAAATTCATGACTTTGTAATAATTTTTCGATATGAGAAATTTTAATCAAGTTTATAGTCATAAGAGTTTTTTTTAGACTCAAAAGTGTGGATATATTTACTTAATTAAGTTTATGGCTTTAAGATTTTTTTTAAGATCCAAAATATTTTGTTTTTTCATCTAAGTTATTCAGGACGAATGATTACTCTTATTTATATATTTTGGACAAATGATTATCTAAAACGAATGATTTCTCTTATTTATAATATCTCATCATAATTTTTCGATGTGTGATAATTCCACTTAATTTATAGTTTTAAGAACTCTTTTTAGGACTCAAAAGATTTCTATTTGATATCTAAAGACGATAGATTACTTTTATTTATATAATAAAATTTCATCACTTTTTTGTAATATTTCGGTGTGGGATAATTTTTACTTCAATTTATAGCCTTAAGAGGAGTATTATAAGATTCAAAAATGTAGAATTTCATCACCTCATCATAATTTTTTGATTTGGGATAATTTTATTAAGTTTATAGTCTTAAAAAGTTTTTTTAGGACTCAAAAGATTTCTCGTTGATATCTAAAGACGAATGATTGCTTTTACTCCGTATTTATATAATGGAATTCTATCACCTTATTATAATTTCTCGATGTGGGATAATTTTACTTAAATTTATAGTTGCTTTTATAAGACAATTTTTTTTTGTTAATATCTAAAAGCGAATGAGGTCTCTCATTATTTGTGATATAGAATTTCATCACCTCATCATAATTTTTCGATATGTGATAATTCTATTTAGGTCCTAATTTAAGAGCATTTGGACAAATGATAATTATTATTTATAATATATAGATTTTGATCCGCTCATCATAATTTTTCGATGTGAGACAATAGGATAATTATAATAATAAAAGAGTTTTTTTAAGACTCAAAAGTTTTTATAACCCCATAATAATTTTCGATGTGGGATATCCAAGAACGGATGATTACTGGAGTATTATTTATAATATATAATTTCATCACCTTATTATAATTTGTCGATGTGTGATTACTATTATTTATAATATAGAACTTAATCACCTTATTATAATTTGTCGATGTGGGATAATTTTAATATATTTATATGTAATAAATTCATTACAATTTCGAGCAAATAATATTGTATGAAACATATAATATGAAATTTATACTCTAATGAAAGCATTTTTACCGTGAATCTAATTAATTCATTTTTGTAATTTTATTTACGATAACATTTTGTTAAATGAAATTTAAAGATTTTTAGATGAAAATTTATAAAATATCACATTAATATAATAGATAAAATATATTAATTGTAATAATTAAAAGATTCTCTATTTGAATTTTTTTATTATTAATGATATTTTCCTAAATTGAGTTTTGATATAATGGACCAATCATATCGCTCGAAAACTTCATCCTTTATATATACATAATAAAGAAAACATGATTACTCTGATTTATTATATAGAATCATGATCTTATTTTAATTTTTTCGATGTGGGATAATTTTAAGTTTGTAGTCTTATTAAGAGTTTTTTTAAAACTCAAAATTTTTTTGGTCGATATTTAAAAAAAATGATTACTCTTATTTATAGTATAAAACTTCATAACCTCATCATAATTTTTCGATGTGAGATAATTAGTTAAAGTTTATAATCTTAATCTTAAGAGTTATTCAAGACTCGAAAGATTTTTGGTGGATATCTAAGCACATATGATTACTCTTATTTATAATATGAAATTTCATCATCTTATTATAATTTGTCGATGTGGGATAACCTTATTATATTTATATGTAATAGATTCATCACTTTTTCGAGCAAATAATATGAAACAAATTATATGAAATTTATACTCAAATGAAAGCATTTTCTACCTAGATTCCAATTATATCATTTTTATAAAAAAAATTTACGATAATTTTTTGTTAAACGAAATTTAAAGGTTTTAAGATGAAAATTACAAAACATCACATTAATATGAGAGATTAAATATATTATTATAATAATTAAAAGATTCACTACTTGATTTTTTTATTATTGAAGATACTTTCCAAAATTAAGTTTAGATGCAACGGACCAATCATATCGCTCGAAAACTTCCTCCTTTATATATATATATTGATTCTAATCTATCAAATAATTAACTTTCATATGACAATTATTTCAGTGTATATATATATGTTGATTAATTGGTGTACATAGTAACCATTTGGGTGTATATATAACAATTATTTTACTATATAAATAGTGAGTTTTTTTAGTGTATATATATCAATTATTTTGATGCATGTTCCATTGTTTTAGTTTATTTCATTGTATATATATGTTGATTAATTGGTGTACATAGTTTTCATTTGAGTGTATATATAACAATTATTTTACTGTATATATTAAGTTCTTAAGTGTATATATATAGTGAGTTTAATAGTGTATATAACGAGTTTTTTAGTGTATATAATAGTTAATTTAATGTATGTCACATTGTTTTAGGTAAGATGAAAGAATCAAGTTGATTAAAAGGGTGAAGGGTTAGTTGTGATTTAATATTGTCCGTAAGTTATTTTTAATCTAACGATCCAGATTGTGTCTTAACGGGTGTACGGAGTTACCCTTCTCTCTCTCTCTCTCTATATATATATATATGTTAGGATCAATGACTAGTAATTGTCGTATTCGAGACTCGGGTTGAATGTCGAACTAGGTGCGGAAATAAGATGATGTATTTTTGTTAGAATGTGGTTAATTGGTTAGACGTGGTTGATTCTTTTTCTTCTCATGTATTGTTTTATTTTATGTTTTTGTTAATAAGACATGCACATTATTATTATATGAAGGGACCTTATAATGTCGTAATACCTTATTACCTTCGTAATTTGGGACTTTTAATTTGTAGACGTGATGACAACCACCTTGTCATGTACATTGTACTGTTTCTGACGATTTCTTCAGTTGCGCACTTGTGTGGTGCATTGAGGGTAGGGATGGCAACAGGTCGGGTCTGGGTCGGGTCCACCCGGACCCGAACCTAAAGTTTCAACCCTGGACCCAGACCCGACCCGGACTCGAACGGGTCCAAAATTGTCAGACCCATACCCGAACCGGCCGGGTCTGTACCGGGTCCGGGTCTACCCGCGGGTCCGCCTTATTTATTACGTTGTTGTATTATTCACTGTTTTGATGGAAATTTCGTAGAAAAACACGAACTTAATTTCCGAAAAAAACTACGTAATGTCTTGAGTCATCCTTACGCATAAGATCTTAAAAAAGTGTTTACAAACCACGCATAAAAATGATAAAAAAAAGTGTCTACAAGTCTCACAATACTACCGGAAGGTCTCACAAAATATAACACAAAGGTCGTCTTAAAAACATTCGTCACAAAGTAATTCATTAAAAAACATATTAAGTGATACATGAGTCACTGCTCGGTATATTTAATGAATTAATTTTTTTTAACGGGTCTACGGGCCTACGGGTCGGGTCCGGGTCCCAAAATTCAGACCCGTACCCGTACCCGAATTTTTTAGGGAGGATCCAGACCCGACCCATGCCCATCGGGTCTGGAAAATTTAGACCCAGACCCGACCCATTCGGGTCCGACCCGCCGCGTCTGGGTCGGGTCTTAGACCCACTGCCATTCCTAATTGAGGGTCATGATCTCTAATTAATGTTGAGTCCACTATTGCTGGTTAAGAACGATTATAGTGAGAGAAGATTAAATGAAATGGAAGCTGAAGAGATTTAGAGTAAGATACTGATATTCTATGTCTTTTTAACGATTTTCTATGTGATACCCTTCAACTATTGGGTTTTCTATGATATAACCCTACTTTTTTACTAAAACCTTTGATGATGCATAATTTTTGGATACGAGGTTGGAAATCGATAATTCTTTTTTCGAATTGATCGTCTCTATGAGATCCTCAGTTTGACATAAAAAAAGATCGATTTCTGAATTCGTAACCGCGAGTTACATCAAGTTTGTTGTCAGAAAAGTTTTCAAATAACAATAACCCATCTCTACTCGAAGTTTGGAAAATAATATTTTTTTAAAAAAATTCACCGTTTTTTTAAAGATTTTTAATTTGATAAATTTTTTTTAGCAATTTTCGAGTATAAGTTCAACTTCAGAAGTTATAGATGGTAAAAAAAATTGTCAAAAAGGAAGGGCGTGTAATAGAAAATCCAAAAGTTTGAGTATTAAATATACTCTTGGCTTTTTTTTTAAAAAAAGAAAAAATTAGTTAGTGATTTTATGGTCCAATTAGATTAGCTGATGCAAATTGATTAAGGGCTAGTATTAAGCAAATGATGGATGAAGAATGTTTTGTTTGAGTTTTAATCAATACTAGTTTCAAACCCGCACAAATTGCGCGGTTGTTCATTCAAAAATTTTACAAATTTTCATATGAGACGATCTCACAATACAATTATTGTGAGACCGTCTCACAAAGGTCTCCTCTAAAAATTGTGCTATTAAAAAATTGTGTTATTCAAATTATTGTGAGACCGTTTCACATAGACCTCCTACTCATAAAAACAATTTCCTAGTAGACATGAGTGTAATCAAAAAACAATTGTAAGAAGGAGAAAATCATACATTCATACTCGTACCATCTTATTACTTCAAAAATGTGATTAGTGCGATAATCGTCGTTAGTTATGAAGTATTCAAACAATGGAGTATGAATGATTTTAGCAAAGACATCATAGTAAACACTAAGAATTTTTTTAATGTCTCTTCTACAACTACACAAATTCATGTTTAAGATGGTATATTCGTCTTAGCTCTATAACATGTTAAATAGAATGAATAGAATAAAAGCAAACTGCATGAGAAATCTAAAAAAAGGTGTAACCCCTACTTTCATCTAGACCTCGCAAAGTTGACTCAAGACCCGAAAGTGACCTAAAATAGCTCTACCGAAATAGGACCTGGACCCGATCCACCCAAAAAGACTAAAATATCAAGAGTATATTAGTATTATTACTTGCAGCAAAACAACCTCGCAAAGTTGACTCAAGACCCGAAAGTGACCCAAAATAGCTCTACCGAAATAGGACCTAGACCCGATCCACCCAAAAAGACTAAAATATCATACGGAGTATATTAGTATTATTACTTGCAGCAAAACAAAGAATTCATAAGATAGAATATTTCATGATAAATTCAATAATCCGTAAATTACTTTATGTTAGTGAAATTAGTATATTAAAAGTGCCAATGACCCGATCTAAATGGCTCGTACCTTAAAAACTGTCCCGACTCAGATGACTAATTCACGTAAAATACTCAAGCCAAATGACTCATACCCGAAAATGACCCAACCTTAATGAGTCATCCGAAGTTACCAACATGTCCCCCAAAATAAGCTTGCAATCCGTAATAACCCGAAACCACCCGAAATGACCTAATTGACCCATTTGCCACATCTAAGTTCCAACTAACCACATGAAAAGTTATTTAATCTGTTATTATATTAAGACGGATATAGTTGTCATAAGAAGGACATCGTCGAGGAAAAATATCAGTAATTATTTAAGTGATTGAAAGAGACGAACTTATCAACTCCACATTTGTCTTTTACATTTACTCTTAAGAAGCTAATTGATACAAAATAATTTGGATACATATCCCACCATTATATTTTTCATAAAAATCTGAGTTAATAGTTGTTATATTAACTCATTACTTCGTACAAATTTTATCCGAGTAGCTATATCCAAGTTAAGTCATCAATTTGTCCACATTATAGTTGGATTATCGTCATCTTCATTATAGAAAGAAAATGATCAATCTGTCCTCACCTTGATAGAAAAAACATTTGAAAAAGCTGAGTTAGCTAAAACTTAGAAGGACCATATGAATTACACAAACAGAAATTTCATTCGATAGAGGGAAATGCTCTTTGTCTCTTTCTATATAACACCAGTTAATCATATTATTCTTACCACATTCTTCTCTAGCATGCCCTTTCTCTTTATGAACTTTAATTTGTAAATCTTTTTGCCTGCTTCAAAAATATACTCTACAAACAATGAAAATCCGTAACAACGTTAAGGCTAGAAACTCTTAAACCATTGTATGAAGAAGGCTAGTGCCCCATATTTCTGTAGTACGATTAACAAAATACAACTCAAGCCACATAACTAACCACCTTCCTTGTCGATTAGCTTTGTTGGAATTCAACTCGTTTACCGAACGATCCTCCGTCGAGTCATCTTGCCTTAATTTCGCCAATTCGTCTGTTTTATTCGCGATTTTTTCGGGTTCAGGTCTCACATCCGACGGTTTTGATTTCGGTTCATCTCTGTTTTTCTCCACTGGCAAGGTGCTACTCCTGTTTTTGTTACTACCATTGCTTTCCTTGCTTCCGCATCTACGCTTGTTTTATAGACCCTTGTTTCATTTTACCAAATTATATCTCACCCATCAAAATAAATTACGAAATTACTACTGTACTATTTCCATGGACCTCTATCTCAATGCCTTTTTTTCATTGTTCTTATAGAGCGTCTAAAACCACGCCACGCCACGCCACGCATTCGAGACAAAGGTTCGTGGATTAGAAAGGTACCTAAAGCTCGGATTTTTGGAAGAGATTGAACATAAAAACTCGAAAAACCACCACCGAACTCTGACCTCCAACCTTCAATTTCCGACCTCACCTAATCTATACCTGATCAAGGTAAGATATGTGGAGGAGATTTAATTTGTTGGCTGTTAAGAAGCCCTTGTTGATGTTTGTTGCTATCTGCAAATCTGTCCGCAAGGAGATAAGTCGAGTAATAAAGACGATTCGTGGACGACGGATAGCACACAGCTCGTCCAACGGAAGAAGGGGTATTCCTTAAATCTTTTGATGGACAATATTCTTCCCATTACTGGATGATATTATTACAAACACTACTGCAATTGATAAACAATGTTGTTATCCACATAAATGGAGTATACCAATATAGATAACAGACATCATAATGTTACGAACTTAAAAACTGCATAATTAAAGGAGATACCTCGCATATCGATTATAAAATTTTGAATTTTTATTCATAGCAAAACCGCAAGGAGTCACGATACCAACTGTTAGCAGTAATAAGTGGGCAAAATAACACTGAAAGAAAATCATTTAGAACTTAGAAGTCATAGAGCAATGAAATATACCTATATTCATCACTGACAACATATCCAAAGATTATGGGATCATCTTCACAACCTACCATTCTTAATTTTCGTGTCGATCCTCTTGTCCAGAGTAATACTCCCTAGTGGCCCTCTCCGCCAACTATCCTAATTTTATTAATACTCCCCGATGTTGTAATTCGTTGTGGTCGTCGATTTTGTGGTTCGTCGTTCATTGTCATGAATACTCCTTTAATTGTCTAGTAATACAATACTCAACAAAAAAAAAAAATCAACAAACCACATTTGAGCAAATTCATATTTCCATTAGCTTGACATTGCAAGGCCATGAAATCGTCACAAACTGTCAATCTAACACCTAAAAATCTCCTTATCCAATGTCCATCAACTAAAGCAACAAAGAAACCACATTTAAGCTAAATCACATTTTTGTAAGCTTGAAAATTACTCCATCCGTCTCGTTCATTGGTTTGCCTTTGATTAAAATACTCCTCACAATGAATACAAAAAACCAATAAATGAATGGAACGAAGGGAGTACAAATTACTCGTAACAATTAAAATGACGTAATTGAAAGAGTAAAAGATGGATCGACCTAAGTAACGCAATAGCTGAAATATGGATCAAACTCTTGAATAACACTCTCATATTTAATCATTTGCATAAAAACCTCAAACTCAATCAACAACTAATTATTACAAAACCTAATTTTACTTAATACAGAGTATCCTGCAAAATCGCAACTCTATAAACAATTCATTCAACCCAACCAAAAAAAAAAACATATAATCATATATAATTCATATTGGTGAACAATCTTCTCATAAGGTCAACCAAAAAACCTAATATAATAACAATGGTGAAATGAAAAATTCATCGCCCAAAAAAAGTTATTACCGCTCATTCACAATTCACAACTAAAATAACCTAATATAATGAAAACGGAGTATATTGCACAATTCAGGAAGCTATTATAAATTAATTACCGCCGTTGTCATGGATTTGGCGAAGACGTTAATGGACAATATTACCCCGTCGTCATGCTCCTTTTAGTCCTTTCTATCATTCTCATTGAGGATTCCTGTTGCAAAAATGGCCTCTCTTTCCTCAACTTTCTTTCGCCTTTCTCTGCCTTCAATAATATCGACGGTCTCTTTCTTTACACTTGCGAGTATTTTCCTGATTCACTTCAATTTACTTGCACTGTATAATTACGGTGAGTAGAGTTCTAGTTGTCACGCCTAATGGTGTTTTTTGTGATGGGGAGGGTTAATAATTGGGTTTAATATATATATATATATATATGGAGATGAAATGAAATAATCGATTTGATGGTGGAATCTACCCGCCTCATGTGCAATTCTGCTTGCACCATGTTGATAGAAAACCTAATTAAAGTTCTCGTTTGAACTACCAAAGCAAAAAAAATATCTTAAAATTGTGAAGAAAACCAATAAAATTACCTGAAAATTCTAGTTTAGAAAACATAATCATCGAAATCGTCAGCTATTAATATATAAAGCATTGTAAAACCTAGAATCAATTCACGGTGTGCGTCATTTTGGGGATATATCTGAAGTACTTCTAGCTCTTGCTCCTCTAGAAAGACTCTTATACAATGATCCAAAGAATGCCCTATGACAACATACATATATATGGGATAAGGCCATTAGTGTTATAGCTCGAAAATCGAAGTGTGTATGCTTGATAAAACACGGTACAATTGGTCAATAAGATAGAAAAGACAAATCAAAATATGGGATTTCTAGGAGATCATTTAAGCATATGATATGGCTTGATAATGCAAATACAAAGAGGCAACCATCGAAATTCTCTTACTAACTAATTTTAACATCATAGCAATGAAACTTATGGAAGAGGAAAGGGGAGAAGAAAATAAGAAGTTTTTTTAAATCCAAATTACCTGAGAATAAGTTGGATATTACATGATACTGTATTATGTTTTTGGTAGTAATCAAGCAAGCAGCTCTCGAAAACGATCCCACCGCATATTTCCCAAGACTATTTGCTTTGGCTTCCTATTCTGGACGATTCTTCGCGCATAACACCCTAAATTATCGATTTTCACCGAAATTAAGAACAATATACACATCCAAAACACATTGAATCTCCACCAAGCTTAATTTCGCCATGTTTAGTATACCTAGAATTTCGAGCTTTTTGTGTATATAAAGCATTGTAAAACCTAGAATCAATTCACGGTGTGCGTCATTTTGGGGATATATCTGAAGTACTTCTAGCTCTTGCTCCTCTAGAAAGACTCTTATACAATGATCCAAAGAATGCCCTATGACAACATACATATATATGGGATAAGGCCATTAGTGTTATAGCTCGAAAATCGAAGTGTGTATGCTTGATAAAACACGGTACAATTGGTCAATAAGATAGAAAAGACAAATCAAAATATGGGATTTCTAGGAGATCATTTAAGCATATGATATGGCTTGATAGTGCAAATACAAAGAGGCAACCATCGAAATTCTCTTACTAACTAATTTTAACATCATAGCAATGAAACTTATGGAAGAGGAAAGTGGAGAAGAAAATAAGAAGTTTTTTTAAATCCAAATTACCTGAGAATAAGTTGGATATTACATGATACTGTATTATGTTTTTGGTAGTAATCAAGCAAGCAGCTCTCGAAAACGATCCCACCGCATATTTCCCAAGACTATTTGCTTTGGCTTCCTATTCTGGACGATTCTTCGCGCATAACACCCTAAATTATTGATTTTCACCGAAATTAAGAACAATATACACATCCAAAACACATTGAATCTCCACCAAGCTTAATTTCGCCATGTTTAGTATACCTAGAATTTCGAGCTTTTTGTGGTTTTTTTTTATTGTCTAACATATGAGGACACGGTTTTTTGATTCATGACATTGTCAAGTTAGGGAGAAAAGAGGAGTTGACAGGAGTGGGGAGTTAAAGATGGGAAGGTAGTTTATTTTTTAATTTGATGTATATTGTGGGAGTAGGAGTTAAAAGTGGAAGTTAAAAATGGCAGTTATATTTTCTATTGTGTATTATGGAAGTTTTGTAGGTCGTCCACATAAGCGCCATGTAAGCGACACATCAGATCCATGTAGGATGCCTACGTGGGTGAATATGGAAGCAAGAAAAGTTTCAGCTTTAATATATAAAAGATTTGATTCATGACATTGTCAAGTTAGGGAGAAAAGAGGAGTTGACAGGAGTGGGGAGTTAAAGATGGGAAGGTAGTTTATTTTTTAATTTGATGTATATTGTGGTAGTAGGAGTTAAAAGTGGAAGTTAAAAAAGGCAGTTATATTTTCTATTGTGTATTATGGAAGTTTTGTAGGTCGTCCACATAAGCGCCATGTAAGCGACACATCAGATCCATGTAGGATGCCTACGTGGGTGAATATGGAAGCAAGAAAAGTTTCAGCTTTAATATATAAAAGATATATAGGGTCGTACTTTTTCCTAACAAACTTTTACTCAATCTTAACGACATTTTACCTATTTGCCCCCATCATTTCTCAACGCCCTCAAAAGTGATTATTAGAGATATTAATATAATATCTCTAGAATAATTATTGTATTGTGATATAATTTAGTTTAGTTAATTATATCTCTTAGAATCTTTAACTTAGGTAATCTGTATCTCTAAGAATATCCTAGTAATATTATACTTGTATCCCATTGTAATCCCCTAAATAGGACTCTTGTACATCAATATTAATTATGCAATTCATAATTCTAACATGGTATCTGAGCAGAGATCCATTGTATCGGCCTAAACCTACCCGTCTTCCGTTGCCCTTCCGTCGAATTGCATCAAATTTTTTTATCCCTTCTCCCTCACTCATCACTAAATCTAATCTTTTACCCCTTAAATCCAATTTTGTGGTTTAATCTTCTCCACCTTAATCAAATCTATGATTAAATTTTCTACCCCTCTCTCAAATTCAATTTGACCATACATTTCTTGATCCCTTCCAAATTATCGGCGAGTTACGCATCCTCACCAAAGACTGGCGAATTTATGCATTCTAGACTGGCGAGTTTACGCATCCTACACTGACGAGTTACACACCTGCACTCGAGATTTACAAATTACGCACCCTAGACTGGCGAGTTTACGCACTCTGATGTTATGTTTCGACACCCTAGACTGGCGAGTTTACGCAAAAGATTGACGAATTACGAACCCTAGACTGGCGAGTTTATGCACTATGATGTTATGTTCCGTCATCCTAGACTGGCGAGTTTACGCACCCGATATTGTACTTATATATATATATATATATATATATATATATATATATATATATAAAAGAGAAACTTTTCGTGCGATATGATTGGTCCGTTGTATCAAAACTCAATTTAGGAAGGTATCATTAATAATAAAAAAAATCAAGTAAAGAATCTTTTAATTATTATAATAATATATTTAATCTATCAGATTAATATGATATTTTATAATTTTCATTTTAAAATCTTTAAATTTCGTTTAACAAAAAATCATCGTAAATCTATATTATAAATAAGAGTAATCATCCGTTCTTAGATATCCACCCAAAAACTTTTAAGTCCTGAAGAACACTTAAGATTAAGATTATAAACTTTAACTAATTATCTCATATCGAAAAATTATAATGAGGTTATGAAATTTTATATTATAAATAAGAGTAATCATTGTTTTTAAATATCGACAAAATTTTTTTTTGAGTCTTAAAAAAACTCTTAATAAGACTACAAATTTAAAATTATCTCACATCGAAAAAATTAAAATAAGATGATGATTCTATATTATAAATAAGAGCATGTGATCTTTAGGGTCTTAAAAAGATATCTCATGACAGTAAATTATTCAACATCAAAAAAATATGATAATATAATTCTATATTATAAATAAGAAAAAAATTCATTCTTAAATATCACTAATAAAAACTTGATTCTTAAAAAGTTTCATACTAAGACTACAAACTTAAGTAAAATCTCACATCGAAAAATTATAACAAGGTATGATGAAACTCTATATTATAAATAAGAAATAAGAGTACTCAATTATATAATAAGACGATAAATTCTATTGTACAAATAAAAGTAATCATTTCTCCAAATTATGATGAGGTAATGAAATTCTTTATTATAAATAAAATTAATCATTCGTTCTTAAATATCAACAAAAAAAAATTTAATCTTAAAAAAAACTCTTAATAAGATGGTACCCCATCGAATTTTTTTCGATATGCTATCAAAAAGCTATAATAAGATGTCACTAAAAAAAACTCAGAAGACTATAAACTTATGTAAAATTATCCACATTGAAAAATTATAATAGAGATTTTCTACACGGTACCCAATGCTTTTAGCTTTTCTATATGGTACCCTTGCAATTTTATAATCACACATGGTACCCCTCACTTTTAGGGGCAGAAAACGTCACTAAGGGTATAGAGACATAATACACTAACAGTGAGGGGTATCATGTATGATTATAAAAGTGCAGGGATACCATACAGAAAAGTTAAAAATATAGGAACACCGTGTAGAAAATCTCTTGTAATAAAGTGGTAGAATTAAACTTAAGTAAATTATCCCACATCGAAAATTTATGATGCGGTGATGAAATTCTCTATTATAAATGAGATTAGTCATTCGTCAAATTATGATGTGATGAAATTCTATATCATAAACAAGATTTCATATTATTTTCTTGAAAAAAAAGTGATGAATTTATTACGCACTACATAAGAGTAGTAAAATTATTCCACATCGAACAATTATAATAAGGTGATACACACACACACACATATATATATACATACATATACATACATGCATACATATACATATGTATATGTATATAGGATCCTTTGAGACACCTAAACTCGCCGCATCCATTGAGATCAAATCTCAACCATTAGATTAAAATCAAATTAAAGACTAAGATTAAAACAAAGAATCATACATAAAATTTATTTTCCCCGATTTTTTTTCCGGGAAAAAAAAAGAAAAAATAATCAATTTTTTTTTTCAAAAAAAAAACCCCATTTTCTTCTAAAAAAACATTTTTTTGTTTTCGTACATTTTTTTTCCCAAAAGAAAAAAAAATCCAAACAAAAAAATCCCGAAAAGAAAATATTTTTTTTATATTAAAATCAAATTGGTGTATATAAAAACAATTTCAGTGTACATAGTAATTGTTTTAACATATATAACAATTCTAATCTATCAAATAATTAAGTACATATGACAATTATTTCAGTGTATATATATATGTTGATTAATTGGTGTACATAGTAACCATTTGGGTGTATATATAACAATTATTTTACTATATAAATAGTGAGTTTTTTTAGTGTATATATAACAATTATTTTGATGTATGTTCCATTGTTTTAGTTTATTTCATTGTATATATATGTTGATTAGTTGGTGTATATAGTTTTCATTTGAGTGTATATATAACAATTATTTTACTGTATATATTAAGTTCTTAAGTGTGTATATATAGTGAGTTTAATAGTGTATATAACGAGTTTTTTAGTGTATATAATAGTTATTTTAATGTATGTTACATTGTTTTAGGTAAGATGAAAGAATCAAGTTGATTAAAAGGGTGAAGGGTTAGTTGTGATTTAATATTGTCCGTAAGTTATTTTTAATCTAACGATCCAGATTGTGTCTTAACGGGCGTAAGGAGTTACCCCCCCTCTCTCTCTATATATATATATCTGTTAGGATCAATGATTAGTAATTGTCGTATTCGAGACTCGGGTTGAATGTCGAACTAGTGCGGAAATAAGATAATGTATTTTTGTTAGAATGTGGTTTGTCCCACATCTAAAGAATAGTGGGATGTGGTAGTTTTTCTATGTATAAATAGAAAAAGTTGTCTCACATTGATAGATTAACTAAGTGGAGGTGATTCTTGTTGTATAAATAGAGGTCACCCTTCCACCTTAGTAATCAACCCAAAATTGGAATCTCTTAAGCATCGTCTTAGAGAGAGTTCCTCGGAGTTGTACTATTATCTCCACAGTAGTGAATATTGTTCTCCTTGTCGGTGTGGACGTAGCCATTGATTTTGCTGGTGAACCACGTAAATTCGTGTCTCAGTTTAAATATTGTTTGTTCGTTGTTTTGTTCTTCTTGCGTAGTCAACAAACTGTTGGTAACGGGATGCCTCCGTTACAACAAACTGGTATCAGAGCTTCAGGTTTTGCATGGTATCAGAGCCAAGTTCTGCTTCTGCTCAGTTAGGCATTATTTGGGTCTGTTGATTTTTTGACGAGAAGATGTCCGGAGCAACAGTTTTAAACGTTGATAAGTTCACCGGGAGTAATAATTTTGGGTTGTGGCAGTTGAAGATGAGAGCTTTGCTGAGACAGCAAGGCGTCTGGTCTGTTCTGTCAAAGGCAAAAGAAAAATCACAAGATAAGGCGATGACAGAAGCAGGGGTGGCCTTGGAGGAGAAGGCGCATTCTTTAATTTTGTTGTGTTTATCTGATGATGTGATTATTGAGGTTGCCGATGAAGAAACTGCTGCTGGTTTGTGGTTGAAGTTGGAGTCTTTGTACATGACGAAGACTCTAACCAACAAGTTGCTTCTAAAGCAGCGTTTGTTCGGTCTTCGTATGCAGGAAGGTACGTCTCTGAAGGAACATCTAGACCGACTTAACTCTATTTTACTTGATTTGCGTAATATAGATGTTAAGATAGATGATGAGGATGCTGCCTTGATTTTGTTAGTTTCTTTGCCAAATTCGTTTGAGACTTTTGTTGAGTCATTTGTGGTTGGTAAAGATACTTTGACACTGGAGGAAGTGAGGTCAGCGCTTCACACTAGGGATTTGCGCCGAGTAGCATCGGGTAGTGTTGTAGACAGTAGTCCTATGGGGCTTTTTGTGAAGTCAGAGGGATCTAGTAAGGGTAAAACCAAGTCTAAGAAATCTCAAAAAGATGTCTGCAATTACTGTAAGGAACCTGGTCATTGGAAAGACAAGTGTCCTAGGTTGAAGGATGATGGTGTTTCTGCTACTGCACATAAAGGTGCCAAGTGCGACTCTGAGGAAGATTATGTTCTCATTGTTGATGTCGTTGTTCCACGTCCTTTGGATAGTTGGATTCTAGACACGGGGTGCGTTTTCCATATGTGTCATGTTAGGGAATGGTTCGATTCTTACGAAACTTCACGTGGGGATAGTGTTACCATGGGTGATGGGTCCATTAGTGAGATTGTGGGAGTTGGGACTAGTTGGGTTAAAACACATGATGGTGTTGTTGTCTTCCTAGAGGGTGTTAGGCATGTTCCAAAGTTGAAGAGAAATCTTGTGTCACTTGGGATGCTAGTCGATCAGGGCTACAGTTTTTAAGGTGATGGTGGAACTTTGTGCGTGGGTAAAGGTTCATTGGCCACTTGGAGAGGTGTCAGGGAAGGAGCTCTTTACGTCCTTCGTGGTACTGTGTCGATCGTTGGTGCATCGAGTAGTCGTTCCTCTGGCTCTCTTGGGTCTAAGTTGGGGCATACGCGACTTAGATGTTTGGACGATACATCGAGGCACATCCAGTTTGGTTCATTCGATGATCATCTGGATAATTTGGGGTTGGTAGGCTTGTGTGAGGATGATAGTGTTGACGGTAAGGTGAAGTTTTTGCCTGTACGGGTCGAACTACAAGATTCTCAAGACAAGCTATTGACCGTTGTTTCTGCGCCTCAATGAGGCGGTTTGCGCCCCGCGTGGTGGGCGATTTGGGGCTCCAGGTGGAGCTGTTTTGGGCTCTTGAAAGAGAGCCGTTGGGACCTTGGGTGGGGTCATTTAGAACTTCGACGGGAGTTCATTATTTTGTGTTCTTTGGAGCTGTTGGGTTAGAATTGTTAGTCTAACATTTGCACCTGATGATGGAGGTGATTTGGGCTCGCTTAGAACGTTGGTATTGATTGTTTCGACTTGAGTTGTTGTGCCTTGGTGTGGGCAAATTTGTGGTGTCATGACATCGTTGTTGACTCAAGTGAGACGTTATTTTGTTTATGGCGTTGTGTCCTTTTGAGCGATTTGGTACGACGGTACATGTGGCCATATTTTTGAAGGAGAATTTGTTTTGGAGTCTTGTGTGCATTTGTTTCGGAACACCATTCCATCATTTGTGACGTTGGTATGTATCTCATATATTTGTTTTTGGCGTTTGGTAGTGTTCTCGCTACGTTTGGCCATGTTGGTATGATGATATGTTGGGTGCTCAGTACGTTGGTAGTTTCAGCTTGCTACATTTGGTACTTGGTACATTTTGGTCACGTTGGCACACTTGGTTCATTTGTCCGTTTTGTTTGTTGAGTTCAAGTCAGTATGAAGACTACTGGGACAGGTGGTGACTTGAGAATCGACAATTGGAAGCTGATTTGGTTGCATCATTTTGAAGCTTGGTTCGTGTTGGACAATTCAAGTCAAGGTGGAGATTGTTAGGATTAATGACTAGCAATTGTCGTATTCGAGACTCGGGTTGAATGTCAAACTAGGTGCGGAAATAAGATGATGTATTTTTGTTAGAATGTGGTTTGTTCCACATCTAAAGAATAGTGGGATGTGGTAGTTTTTCTATGTATAAATAGAAAAAGTTGTCCCACATCGATAGATTAACTAAGTGGAGGTGATTCTTTTTGTATAAATTGAGGCCACCCTTCCACCTTAGTAATCAACCCAAAATTGGAATCTCTTAAGCATCGTCTTAGAGAGAGAGTTCCTCGGAGTTGTACTATTATCTCTACAGTAGTGAATATTGTTCTCCTTGTCGGTGTGGACGTAGCCAGTGATTTTGCTGGTGAACCACGTAATTCTGTGTCTTAGTTTAAATATTGTTTGTTCGTTGTTTTGTTCTTCTCGCGTAGTCAAAAAACCGTTGGTAACGGGACGCCTCCGTTACAACAATATATATATATATATACAAGTGGGATTTGGTGTAAACACCAATTTTGGTGTAAACACCCTAACAATCTAGACCGTTGATCTTAATCTTGATCAACGGTTGAGATTAATTGTCAGAAAATAACAAAACCCCAAAAAAAAACTCACAACCCATCTCTCTTTCTCTCTCCTCTCTTTCTCTCTCTTCTATCTAGGGTTTCTATCAAATTTTCTCCCAAAAACCCCCAAATTTCCTCCCAAAAAGCCCTAAATTTCAGATCATCCTAATCTCAAAAAATTGATCAATTGCATACGAAATTCGTGTTTATGCCCGTTGAAGTATTACACTACCACGTTGCGAGGTTCGTTCAATTCTGAAAATTGAATTGAATTCGTTCAATTCAATTCAATTTTCAGAAATTCAATTCAATTCGTTCAATTTTCAGAAATTCAATTCAATTCGTTCAATTTTCAGAAATTCGTTTTTGATGAGCATGGATTCCACCGAGCATGAACCTTTTGTTGATGAACATGAAGGTAATGTCGTTATAATTCAATACCTATTTGTTTTTGAATAGGTATTCGGTTTTTGAGCATGGATTCGGTTTTAACTATTGGTTTTTAATTTCCTCCAGAATTCTTTATGATGAATATTGATTTCAACACTGAAAACATGAATCAACTTGAAGGTAATCTCAGAATTTTATAGAGTACATGAATATATATGTTAGAATAGTTGAATATATGTGTTGGAGTAATTGGAGTACTTGAGTATATGTGTTGGAATAATTGAATATATGTGTTGGAATAGTTGAATATATGTGTTAGAGTAACTGAGTATATGTGTTAGAGTAACTGAGTATTTGTGTTGAAGTAACTGTGTATTTGTGTTGGATTAACTGAGTATATATGTTGGAGTAATTTAGTATATGTGTTGGAGTAATTTAGTATATGTGTTGGAGTAATTTTGTATGTGTGTTGGAGTAACTGAGTATGTGTGTTGGAGTAACTGAGTATTTGTGTTGGAGTAACTGAGTATGTGTGTTGGAGTAACTGAGTATATGTGTTGGAGTAACTGTGTATATGTGTTGGAGTAACTGAGTATATGTGTGGAGTAACTGGGTATTTGTGTTGGAGTAACTGTGTATATGTGTTGCAGTAATTTTTTATGTGTGTTGGAGTAACTGAGTATGTGTGTTGGAGTAATTTAGTATATGTGTTGGAGTAACTAAGTATGTGTGTTGGAGTAATTTTGTATGTGTGTTGGAGTAATTTTGTATATGTGTTGGAGTAACTGAGTATGTGTGTTGGAGTAACTGAGTATGTGTGTTGGAGTAACTGAGTATGTGTGTTGGAGTAACTGCGTATATGTGTTGGAGTAACTGAGTATGTGTGTTGGAGTAACTGAGTATGTGTGTTGGAGTCACTGAGTATGTGTGTTGGAGTAACTGTGTATATGTGTTGGAGTAATTTTGTATATGTGTTGGAGTAACTGAGTATTTGTGTTGGAGTAACTGTGTATATGTGTTGAAGTAATTTAGTATATGTGTTGGAGTAATTTTGTATGTGTGTTCGAGTAATTTTGTATATGTGTTGGAGTAATTTAGTATATGTGTTGGAGTAACTGAGTATATGTGTTGGAGTAACTGAGTATGTGTGTTGGAGTAACTGTGTATATGTGTTGGAGTAACTGAATTTGAATATTGGAATACTTGAATATGTTTGCAGAAGAAACCCAATCCATTGATAGCAATCATACTCAAGTTAGCAACAATGCTCCCATTATGACAACACCAACTTTTGAAAAAAGCACCAATTCTCTAAGCTTGACTTACACTCCGGGTGGTAGCGATAGTTGGACAAGGACGGTAGAAGATGAGCTCACACCTAAGATAGGGAGATGTTTCCGAAGTCTTGAGGAAGGGATTAATTTTTATAAGATGTATTCCCTTAGGTGTGGTTTTGATCCTAGGTTGCATACGCAAGTATGGTTTCGTGGTGGTACAAAAATATATAAGAAGACTGTGGTGTGTAACTTACAAGGTTTTAAAGAAGATCGAAAAAAGACTACAAAAGTATCTAAAAAGACGGTTTCTGCAGAATCTGCCGTTGAAAAGGTCCAAGACGAACAATTGTCCAACCCTATTGTGAAAAAGCAAAAAAAGAAAAAAAAGGAAAAGAAGAGCGATTCTCAGACCAAAACTAGTTCACCACAAAAGCGAAGGGTTGATCGAGTTGGTTGTATGGCAAAGATACGGTTAGTAGCTTTTGAAAACGGATTCAAGATTGATCAATTTGTTGAAGCACATAACCATATGCTTTGCCCGATGAAGGATAGAGAATTCCAAAAGCTTTCAAGAAACCTGACGCTTTATCATAAGCAAACGATTGTTAACAATGCAAAACTGAACATAGGTGCTACGAAAACATTTAGATTGATGAGCGTCAATGCAAATGGGTATGAAAATGTTGGAGCATCTCTTATAGATTTTAAGAACTTTCTAAAAGACATCAAACTCTACATTGGTGACAGCGATGCGGATTTGTTCATTGACTATCTTGAAACCCAGAAGAAAACCGATGATAGCTTCTACTTTGCTTACCATGCCGATGAAGACAATCATTTCTCCAGAGCATTTTGGGCAGATGGCCAGGCGAGGATGAATTACTCTACGTTCGGAGACGTTGTAACTTACGACGCCACTTATGGTACCAACAAGTATTTTATGGTGTTTACTCCTTTCACAGGGGTAAACCATCACAAAAAGTCCGTGACTTTTGCCTCTGCGTTGCTTGCACATGAGGATGAAGTGTCTTTCAAATGGGTGTTTGAGAAGTTCCTTGATTGCATGGGTAATAAAGAACCTCATTGTTTTATCACGGATCAAGACCCTGGAATGAAGGGTGCCATAGCTCAGGCTTTCAAGACGGCGATACATCGTTTATGCAGTTGGCATATCATGGAAAAACTGACAAGTAAAGTTGATTCATCAATTTGCAGGTACATTATTTTTTGGAATAACTGAACATGAGCATTAGAGTAACTAATAATTGAATATATTTGTTGAATAGTTGAATATGTGTGTTGGAGTAACTGTGTATTTGTGTTGGAGTAACTGGGTATATGTGTTGGAGTAACTGTGTATATGTGTTGGAGTAACTGAGTATATATGTTGGAGTAACTGAGTATTTGTGTTGGAGTAACTGAGTATATGTGTTGGAGTAACTGAGTATATATGTTGGAGTAACTGAGTATTTGTGTTGGAGTAACTCTTGAAAAGCATATATGTGTTGGAGTAACTATCTTCCAATAGAATCAGATTGGAATAACTCTTGAAAAGCATTGGAATAACTCTTGAAAAGCATTGGAGTAACTCTTAAAAAGCATTGGAATAACTGAATAAATGAAGTAGAATAACTGAATAATAGAGTGACTGTGATTCTTGAATTACTGCAGGGAAACAGAGTTCGTGAATCAAATTAATGCTGCGGTGTGGGATATACATCTAGAACCTCTTGAGTTTGAAGAGAAATGGAGTAAAATCATTACTGAATACAAGTTGGAGGGGAACACTTGGCTAAGCACCATGTATAGCGTCAGGGAGCAATGGATACCTGCCTACCATAGAAACATTCCATTAGGTTGCTTGTTGAGAACAACCCAGCGATCGGAAAGTGAAAATAGTTACTTTAAGAGATTTGAAGGAATACATGGAGCACTTGTGGAATTTTGGTTGAGGTTCCAAAGTGCAATGGATCAACAAAGATACAATCAAAAGTGTCTTGACAGAGAGAGTGACAGTTCATTGCCTCAAACTTTGAGTCCTTTAAAGGTGGAGACTCATGCAACTAAAGTCTACACGCACACTATTTTTTATGAGTTCCAACGGGAGGTAACTGAATCCATTTGTTCTTGTGGTATTAACAATATCACGAAGATTGAGAACGTTTTGCATGCTGACATCGAAGATATTGCTAGGCATAAGATCGTCCAAGTTGTGTACAATACTGAAACAAAAGCTGCAACATGTTCATGCAAGTTATTTGAAATGAAAGGGTTGCTTTGTAGACATGTCATTTCGGTTTTGTCTGGACGAGTGGAGACTATTCCTGAGCAGTACATACTACCAAGGTGGACGAAAAATGCTTACCGAAGACCGCTTTATGATGTAAATGGCATCCTAATTCAGGATTTCACCGCCATTGATATGAGCAAAGTGGAGATGTCAACAATTTGGTCTGAGTTTTATTCCACCATTGGTGTTCTTACCTCGATGCCTGCCGAGACGATGATGGAACTGTCGAAGTTGTTGAAGCAATTCAGGGAAAATTTGCTTCCGAAGGGGCAACCTACGAACAAGGAAAAGGAAATCGAGATGTTGTTAGGTTGTAGTTCCTCATCAGAAATTAAAATTTTGCCTCCAAAGCATTCAAAGAATAAGGGGACGGGAAAAAGGCTGCTATCAAACAGAAATCAAAGCATTGTGAATGCTAAAAAACGAAAAAGGTTATGTGCAAACTGCAAACAAATGGCAAATCATGATAAACGAAACTGTCCAAATCCATTTGTTGAACATGTGGATCACGATGCTGAAGTGGACATAGAAGATGACACAGAAGATGACACAGAAGACAGAGAAGAAGAAGGAGAAGCACAGGAAGAAGAAAGAGCAACAGGTATGTATTGGAGTTAATGTGTTTTGACTAATTAACATTAATATTGGAGTACTTGAGGATAAATATAATATATATTTATGTGTGTGTGTAGGACCCCCTCGGAAATCTTTACGACTCAGTCAAAAGGATGGGACTACATGATGTTGGAAGTCATTCATACAAGTATCCAACATGATAGTTTGTGTAATAATTTTTGGATAGATGTTGGAGTAACCATCAAAACATGTTGGAATACTTGGTGTTATCTCTTGGAATACTTGATGTTATAAAAGTTGGAACATTTGGTGTTATGTCTTGAAATACTTGGTGTTATGGTTTGGAATAACTGCTTGTAAGCATTGGAATACTTGGTGTCATCTCTTGGAATACTTCATGTTATAACTACTTTAATGTCTTGGAATAACTACTTCAATGCCTTGGAATAACTACTTTAATGTCTTGGAATAACTACTGCAATGCCTTGGAATAACTACTGTAATGAATTGGAGTAACTACTTCAATGCCTTGGAATAACTACTTTAATGTCTTGGAATAACTACTGCAATGCCTTGGAATAACTACAGCAATGCCTTGGAATAAACTACTGCAATGTCTTGGAATAACTACTGCAATGCCTTGGAATAACTACTTCAATGAATTGGAGTAACTGAGGTAAAACGTTGGAATAACTACTTTAATGCCTTGGAATAACTACTTTAATGTCTTGGAATAACTACTTCAATGTCTTGGAATAACTACTGCAATGCCTTGGAATAACTACTTTAATGTCTTGGAATAACTACTGCAATGCCTTGGAATAACTACAGCAATGCCTTGGAATAAACTACTGTAATGAATTGGAGTAACTGAGGTAAAACGTTGGAATAACTACTTTAATGCCTTGGAATAACTACTTTAATGCCTTGGAATAACTACTGCAATGCCTTGGAGTAACTACTTTAATGTCTTGGAATAACTACTGCAATGCCTTGGAATAACTACTTTAATGTCTTGGAATAACTACTGCAATGCCTTGGAATAACTACAGCAATGCCTTGGAATAAACTACTGTAATGAATTGGAGTAACTGAGGTAAAACGTTGGAATAACTACTTTAATGCCTTGGAATAACTACTTTAATGCCTTGGAATAACTACTGCAATGCCTTGGAGTAACTACTGTAATGAATTGGAGTAACTGAGGTAAAACATTGGAATAACTACTTTAATGCCTTGGAATAACTACTGCAATGTCTTGGAATAACTACTTCAATGTCTTGGAATAACTACTTCAATGAATTCAGATCCACTAATAGCATTATAGGACCGTCTCATTCTCATAGCAGAGAACGAGGTCGAGGTCAAGGCCAAATTAAAAGAACCATTATGAGAGGATTTGGGATAATTACATTAATCTCACTTCCTTAATTAATTACAACCATTATAATGTACGCTTCATGCATGCTGATATGCTATGCAATGCAGAAATCTTAGTACTCCAATATTAATGTTGAACAGAAATCAAAGAATAACTAGTTCAGCAGTAAGAATAACTAGTTCTAATCATTAGAATAACTACATCTAAGCATTAGAATAACTACGACATTTCAATCTACTCACAATTCAATCTATGGCTTCTCCATGTTATCTAATGTTTCCGTGCCGCCACTGGTCTCAATGTTCCAACACGGTGATCAGCACGTATTCTCGAAACAGCCTTGAGGATGTTCTCCTTATCATCACAAAAATCTTTGACTCTAGTCTTCAAAGCTGTTATTTCCTCATTTGCATCAGAAAAGATCAAGATTCCAGCCATTTCAATCGACAAGGAAATCCTGTTTGCTCTTTTGTCGATATATAATGGAGAATTAACTCCATCGTAGTACAATGTGTGCAACATAAGGAAAAATCTAGATTCATTTTTGTTGATTTGCGTATCATTACTCCATTTGAAATCTTTGACGACGATTTCAAACTTGACTACATCATCAGCCCCACGTATCTTGTTGTGCTCGAAGTAGTCGGACAAGCTACCCACCTTTGAAAAAAAAGGAAAGAAAAAAAAAGTATAATCATTCAATACAAAAAAAAAAGTATAATCATTCAATACAATTAACCATTCACGAAAAAGAATACTAACCACAAGCTTTGCTAACTCGAAGAAACTTGATTCATGCCAATTTTCATGGATCAGGTTGTCCAAAACATCAACTTGTCTTGTTTTAAAATTGACACACACACAAAAAAAGTGCTCTTGAAGATATAGTGGGACGAAAACCAATTCCGCACCCAACATGCACCCTCTAGGATTGTTTGTGATGAATTCATCCCACAAACGCATTAATTTGTCAATGCGTGGCTCCGTTTGTGAGTCTTCATTCTCATCCTCAAGCATACTCAAGAGTAGATCCTTTTTCATAAGAGTATCAAAAGTATTCATGAGATTCATAAGAGGGTTATGGATGGAATAACTCTATATATGGCAGCCAACATCAAACGATAATATTCATAGGAATAACTGCTTAAAAAATTGGAATAGAACACGGTTTATTTGTTAGTTCGCTTCTAAATCTACTGGCAGGAAACATCGAAATGACGGAATAACATGGAATAACATACATACCATGTGCCTAATCCCAAAAAACATCATGGTTGGTGATGTTTTTTGTATGTTTTCCATGTAGTTTAGAGCAATTGACCAACACTCGATGATGGACCAATCGGTCTTCACATCGTGGCGGATTGACAAAAGGTCTTCTCTTGTAGCGCTCACATTTCCGGACCGGAAAACAACCTCACTAAGCATACAAAAAAAGACATCGTTAGACAACATGCACAAAAACCATTATTAGAATAGCTTATGTAATGCCTTGGAATAACTACTGTAATGCCTTGGAATAACTACTGCAATGCCTTAGAATAACTACTTCAATGAATTGGAGTAACTGAGGTAAAACGTTGGAATAACTACTGTAATGCCTTGGAATAACTACTGCAATGCCTTGGAATAACTACTGCAATGAATTGGAGTAACTGAGGTAAAACGTTGAAATAACTACTTTAATGAATTGGAGTAACTGACAAGTTATAAAAACACAATTATAAAAAATGCATCACAACTTATACCTTTTCTCATATGTGTAATCTTCTAAAAAACAGTAGTCAAGTACTTCTTTTTTTAGTTTTGGCAATGATGAAGTATGCGCTTCAGCCCCTCTGAAAAGTGATGAGACAAATACCATCTTACCATCAGTCTCTCCCAAATCTAACGTACACCCAAAACCGTCTCCAATTTGAATATCAACAGATTTGCGAGCACTTGGAGATGCAGCTGTTGAAGACTTCCCCTTCGGTTCTATTTTTTTCCGCGATTTTGATAAGGTCGTCAACAATCTTTTTTTGTTCTTACTGAAGGGGGTGATTGACTTATGCAGAATATCATCCCGAATCTGGTTATCATCGGCTAAAAACAGGGCTGCAGCAATCTCTGCTCGGTATCTAATTCTTGATTTCATGTCTCCCAAAGATGAATTAAATACACATCCATGATATAGGAGCATATGAATCATCAAGTATACACCACAATCTAAATCTCCCTGAAAAGGTTCTTTCCAAGGTAAAGGGACTACTACCCATTTGAAATCTTTCACTTTTTCCCCAATGGCTAGACCCTTGCTGCTTAGAAAAGAACCATATAAGAATACCTGATAGAAAACGTAATTTAGTTAGTATCCATTTAATGTATTACTGAATAATGAAATATATATTAAAAAAATGTTATAGCAAATACTTACAGCATATTTAGAAAGCAGTTCAAAGTATGGAGCAAGATTAGTGTCCCAGTAAGATGTCAGGTTATCAAGATAATCCATTGTTTTGTTCTTGAAATTGATTACAACACATATAAAGTGCTCTCGAAAATGGATTGGAATGAAAACCTACGGAAGACAACACAATAATCCAGTTATTCATGTTCAGCTATTCCAATATTAGACATCAGTTACTCTATGTTCATGTTCGGTTATTCCAACATATGTGTTCTTTTGGTTGAACATATATAATAACTGAATGCAGAGTAAAAAAAGATGTTTACCAGATCCGAATCAAGCTTTACTGGATGATTAATAATCTCAATGTAGGTAGACCATGCTGTGAAGATTTGGGCCTGATAATTTTCTTGATTGCCTTTAATCTTGTCCTCTAAAGCGTACTTTATTAATGTGGGCTACACAAAGAGAATCAAAAGTTATACTCTAAATATGATTCATAACACAAAATAACTTCACCAAAAAGGTTTGTGTGCACTTACAGAATGGCCAACCCCTAAAAATAGTCTTGATGAAGAGCTTCCATTTGCCTTGATCATCATACGATTGAGAAGGAGGGACCAACAATCCACCACATTTGTAAATATCATTTTGTCAACTTGCAATGACTGAAAGTCATCTCTCGCCAGAAGGTTTATATGGGAGAATTCAACCAAAGCCTCCCTGAGATTTCAATAAAATAATTTAGTTGTCTACAATAGTCAAATATACAACCAACTGAAAAAAAAGGTAAAAGGAAATTGATACTTACGATTGAGAATATTTATAGTCATCGAGGAAAATGTAATCAACAACATTTTTCCTCAAACTGTGAAGGCCTTTCAATAATTCGTAATTCTCAATCATGTACTTAGACACAACGGTTGCGTCTTTTTCAACTGGCCCACAGTCTATACTGCAACCAAGATCTTGAGGAACAACACCCACACAATCATGTAAATAATACACAGGATCACTGTTGGAATTAACATTCCTGCCAAGCTCCTCATCAACATTCCTCAAATCCCCATAATCATTTCCAGGCTCCTCATCGACATTCCCTGAACCCACATAATCATTTTCAGGCTCCTCATCAACTTTGCTTTTCTCTCTTGTCATCTCTTTGACATAATCTTCGTAGGTTGGAAGATTGTCTTTCACTTGATGCATTTTTAAAGCATGCTCAGTGGATGAAATCGATGTAGTCAAAGAATTTACTCTCCTTCCAAAATTCTGGAGTTGATGAAAGGCTCACTTCTGTCGGTAAACCCTCTGACGAGCTTGGAAAACCCTCTGATCTCATCAGTTCACTCCGACGAGCATGTCTCTTATAAAAGAGATCAACATCTTGTTGCATGATTAGCCAATGTGCATGCAAGTTCTGAAAAATAAAAGAAAAAATATCAGTAGCATACACAAATCCATTATTCGCTAACTACTTTAATGAATTGGAGTAACTAATGTAATGCCTTGGAATAACTACTTTAATGCCTTGGAATAACTACTTTAATGCCTTGGAATAACTACTGCAATGTCTTGGAATAACTACTGCAATGCCTTGGAATAACTACTTCAATGAATTGGAGTAACTGAGGTAAAACGTTGGAATAACTACTTTAATGCCTTGGAATAACTACTGCAATGCCTTGGAATAACTACTGCAATGAATTGGAGTAACTGAGGTAAAACGTTGGAATAACTACTTTAATGCCTTGGAATAACTACTTTAATGCCTTGAAATAACTACTGCAATGTCTTGGAATAACTACTGCAATGCCTTGGAATAACTACTTCAATGAATTGGAGTAACTGAGGTAAAACGTTGGAATAACTACTTTAATGCCTTGGAATAACTACTTTAATGCCTTGGAATAACTACTGCAATGCCTTGGAATAACTACTGCAATGAATTGGAGTAACTGAGGTAAAACGTTGGAATAACTACTTTAATGCCTTGGAATAACTACTTTAATGCCTTGGAATAACTACTGCAATGCCTTGGATAAACTACTGCAATGAATTGGAGTAACTGAGGTAAAACGTTGGAATAACTACTTTAATGCCTTGGTATAACTACTTTAATGCCTTGGAATAACTACTGCAATGTCTTGGAATAACTACTGCAATGCCTTGGAATAACTACTGCAATGCCTTGGAGTAACTACTTCAATGAATTGGAGTAACTGAGGTAAAACGTTGGAATAACTACTTCAATGCCTTGGAATAACTACTTTAATGTCTTGGAATAACTACTGCAATGCCTTGGAGTAACTACTTCAATGAATTGGAGTAACTGAGGTAAAACGTTGGAATAACTACTTTAATGCCTTGGAATAACTACTGTAATGCCTTGGAATAACTAATGAATTGGAGTAACTAATGTTTGAATAACTACTGTAATGCCTTAGACACTTACATCTTTTGCCCTAGCTGTAATTTGTTCATCGGTTTCAAATCCAGCTGGCAACTCCAAATATGTCTTTCCCGGTTGAGGTTCACTCACAACCTCTGTTAATATGTCATTGTTGTTGTTTGTTGTGGCCCTCGGAGTCACCGGAGGATCTGTTAACCACACAAACAAAAAACACATGTTAAATATTGTAGACAAATTAGAAAAAAAAATGGAAAAACATTAATAGAATAATTCTACCATTCTTACTGGTTGACTGCTTGCAAATAGGGTAAACACCCTCGATTAAGTTACCGGTTCCTAGCCGACCGGTGCTAAGTTCCGCCCTTGCCCTCTTCTCTAAACTCTTGTTTGACCAATGCTTGATCAGTGGTATATCCCTTGGGGCAGCCTCTCCACGGAACTCTACTCGATGAAAATATGAAAGTAACAAGACAAGTATACAGCCCCGTAAATTCTTGCCCTTTCCGGACCTAACTAAACTCACTCCCTCGACTAGCTGCTGAAAAATATATGAGCACCAATCGTACTCACATATCCTTCCTACATCTTCGACCATTTTTACAAGGGAGAAATCAACGGTGTGGTTTGACGTTGGTGCAAGAAAGGATGACATAGCATACAAGACAAACATACGCTTGAATTGATCTCGATCTCCACCTTTATCTTTGGGATCAAGCATAGATTCAGTCAGTTGGTTCAGCTTGATACAATCCTTGTTGTTGTTTATGCCAAAATCTTCCCTCCATTTGCGCTTCAACGTGTCTTGAGTTGATAAGATGCCAGGCCCAGTTGGCACTAATTCGACTTCATGGCCACCCCTTGGCAACCCAAAGACGTCATAGACATCATCTTTTGTGAGGAAAAATCTGATACCTGAAGCCTCAAACATGTGGCCAGCAGCGTTGAACTGTCTCACCAAAGATGGCACTATGTCTAATGGGAGTACGGAAACCTTTAGATCGAGTAACCCCCCAAACCCAATCTCACGAACATCGGCCAACTGACGTTGGTCAAGTTTACTTATCAGCTCCACAAGACCATGAGGGTGACACTTTACAATCATTGACTGCGGCCTGCAAACATCAGAACACGTTAGACAACATAACTATTTTACAATCATTTACACCTTGGAATAACTACAGTAATACCTTGGAGTAACTAACATCGGCTAACACATAATTACAGTAATGCTTTGAAATAAGAAACAAAAAAAATAAAAAACTTACAATTGTGGTGGTTTTGCTAATGCCCCACCATCTGTTTTGACTGTGACGGATGATTTCGACCGTTTCTTGGAAGGCTTTCCGGTGGCCTCATCTTTTGTTCCTATGGGACGCTTCTTTTTGTTTTTAGAAATGAAGTCAGCAAGGACATCTTTATCCATGAGAATATGTTCCTTACTCTTTTGTGATGCCATAGAAAGTGGTCCAACCTTAACCAAAAACCAGGAAGGTAAAACTCAATCATCTCAAATTAACATACATAAAGTGATAATACAGTAAAAGTGTGACAAATAAGGAATGCGATTAGCACTAAATATTGGTGTCACTTATCATGTGTATACGATTATCTCCACAACATTTACAGTACAGTGCCTAAATTTCCAGAGATTCAACGCATTACACAAGTCATAATGGTACACAGATATTTGGGCCAAAACACCAAAAAACCCAATGAACACTGACACAATGGCATAGAAATGAACTGAAACAAAGTGTTCATTGTCTCATCGATCATAATGATCCTCTTAAATTACACTTCTCAAACACTTGAGAGTGTATAATTTAGTAGTTGTACTAACACAGTCCAAATAACCTTTGAAATTAGTGGTTTTGACATTGAGATTTGCAATATTTTTTGCAAAACAAAACAAATACGGAGTAAGTAAATAACGCGTCAACATTTAGAAAAACAGAAACTCTATGTTGAAACTTGCACATAATCCTTGCGTATCCACACTTTTTCAAAATGAGACAGCAGAGAATTATAGAACAACATTCCAGTAATAGCAGCTTTATTTTTGGTAAGAAATCTTGGGATTAGAGTCTGATGCTTAACCACCCGAATCTCTTCCAAATCCAAATTCAGCAAATACACTAAAATGGAGATGAATGATGGAGACAGATTACAGAAAATAAGGTATGGTAAGACAGATTACAGGTGTGTGTGTGTCTACCCGATCAATTCTCCTGATTCACTTCCCATCCATTTGCAACTCAACCAAATTCAACTCTTTATCACCATCACATTCATTTCTCATTCTCTTCTCTTCTCTTCTCTTCTAAGACACTTCCTCACCATCTGTAATAATCTTACTGTTCCAAATTAATTCTCCCTTATTTTCCTTCAATTAATTGCCTCTTATCAAATTTACTCCCACATTACTGAATTCTTTGTAATGAATTTCCATTTTATTCCTACTTAAATCACAAAACTCATCAAACATGGTGCTAAATCTCAAAAACCCATTGCCAGCAAAATGTTTTCATTAACATTAACATTAATTTGTGTAAAATACCTACTGCTACAAATTAAATTTTACAAATCTATCATGTTTCCCATCAGGCCATCCAGGTTGCCTGCAACTTCTGGTTAGGTTTTCACAGTCACTTATGACAAGAGTATTGATTGATAAACGGCCTAGAAATCATATACTCCATAAATAATTGCAGTAAAAATAAATGGACTTCATCCAAACCGAGTAAAAATTATAATACACAATGGTGATATTATAAGCTCCTAATTGCTTCATCCAAACCGATCGGGGAAAAACTCAGGTGTTGCCTGTACAATGGACTTACCATCATTGAATCTTTATAACCAACAATCACAGTCATCTTTATAAGCAATTAAGACAAAATTAGAAAATTAGAAACAAAATAAACATAATGCAGTACATTTTGAACGAAATAAACATATAACTAGTTGAAGATACCAAAATTGGGCAAAAAACAGAGTGAAATAATTGAAGAAATTAGGGCGGAATGATGAAGATGATGATGATTGTTATCAAACCCTAACAGAGGCGAAATGTAACATATACACAGTAATAGAATCAAATCCACAAAAATCAAGCAGAAATAATGATGAAACGTGATTTAGGACAAACAAAACACAAACGAGAAGTCGGAAATTACACTCGTCATTCGTCAAGTCGGAAACAGTGCGAACTTTTATACCTGAATCAGTGAGAAATTAAACTCCTACTCAGGAATTGTTGAGGTAAAGCTTGAAGCAACTGAAATGGATGAAACTAGGGCTGAAATTGACGAAAATCACCTGAAAAATTAGCAAAAATCAGCAAACTGAACCTAATGAAATTAGAACTATGATGATGATGAGAGGATTAGAAGGAATCGCGGTAGAATGACCTGAAGAAATTGAACTCAGGAATCGGAATCGCAGTACGATGATGGTGGAGATGAAAGGTCGTTTGTTGCTTGAAGAAGACGGAATGAAGACAGAATGAAGACGAATTTTGAAAATGAAGAGAAGAGAGAGAAAGAGAGGTGGAATGTGGAGGGTTTTGTTGGGGTTTGTGAGATCTAATCTAAGCCGTTGATCAAGATTAAGATCAACGGTCTAGATTGTTAGGGTGTTTACACCAAGGGATTTGGTGTAAACACCCTAACAATCTGGACCGTTGATCTTAATCTTGATCAACGGTTGAGATTAATCATCAGAAGATAACAAAACCCCAAAAAAAACCTCACAAACAACCTCTCTTTCTCTCTCTACTATCTAGGGTTACTATCAAATTTTCTCCCAAAAACCCCCAAATTTCCTCCCAAAAACCCCCAAATTTCCTATCATCCTAATCTCGAAAATTTGATCAATTGTATACGAAATTCGTTCAATTCATATACAATTCGTTCAATTCAATTCAATTTTCCCCCCAAAAAAAAAAAACACAATCCGTGATTCCAGAAACGCAAATTAATCAATTGCAATCACCATTATCGGAATCAATCGAATCGAATTCCTGCAATTCCTTCCAGTTTCATGTATGTATGTGTTTCTTTTTTTTTTTCTTAATTTGTCGTTTCTAATTTCTAATTATGAATCGTATTAGGTTTTTTTTAATGTTTGTTCATCATTGATTGATTGATTGATTGAATGATTGAAAGATTGGTGCTTTGCGGATTGATGATTTGTTGCTGACTGAATTCGAATTCGTCGATTTAGAATTGCTTAACTTAGAAATGCAAAATCGAAGAAATAATCAATGGTGATATTTTCGGTATTTGAATTGATGATTTGTTGCTGACTGCATTTGAATTGGGATTTGCTGCTTTAAATTTCGTCTATTCAGAATTGCTTAACCTAGAAATGCAAAAAATATGAATATATATGTTAGAATAGTTGAATATATGTGTTAGAGTAATTGGAGTACTTGAGTATATGTGTTGGAATAATTGAATATATGTGTTGGAATAGTTGAATATATGTGTTGGAGTAACTGTGTATATATGTTGGAGTAACTGAATATATGTGTTGGAGTAACTGAGTATATATGTTGGAGTAATTTAGTGTATGTGTTGGAGTAATTTAGTGTATGTGTTGGAGTAACTGAGTATATGTGTTGGAGTAACTGTGTATATGTGTTGGAGTAACTGTGTATATGTGTTGGAGTAACTGAGTATATGTGTTGGAGCAATTTAGTGTATGTGTTGGAGTAATTTAGTGTATGCGTTGGAGTAATTTAGTGTATGTGTTAGAGTAACTGAGTATGTGTATTGGAGTAACTGAGTATATGTGTTGGAGTAACTGTGTATATGTGTTGGAGTAACTGAGTATGTGTATTGGAGTAACTGAGTATATGTGTTGGAGTAACTGAGTATATGTGTTGGAATAGTTGAATATATGTGTTGGAGTAACTGAGTATATTTGTTGGAGTAACTGAGTATATGTATTGGAATAGTTGAATATATATGTTGGAGTAACTGAGTATATATGTTGGAGTAAATGATTATATGTGTTGGAATAGTTGAATATATATGTTGAAGTAACTGAGTATATGTGTTGGAGTAACTGAGTATATGTGTTGGAATAGTTGAATATATGTGTTGGAGTAACTGAGTATATGTGTTGGAATAGTTGAATATATGTGTTGGAGTAACTGAGTATATGTGTTGGAATAGTTGAATATATGTGTTGGAGTAACTGAGTATATTTGTTGGAATAGTTGAATATATGTGTTGGAGTAACTGAGTATATGTGTTGGAGTAACTGAGTATATGTGTTGGAGTAACTGAGTATATGTGTTGGAATAGTTGAATATATGTGTTGGAGTAACTAAGTATATGTGTTGGAGTAACTGAGTATTTGTATTGGAATAACTGGGTATATGTGTTAGAGTAACTGAGTTTATGTGTTGGAATAGTTGAGTATATGTGTTGGAGTAACTGAGTATATGTGTTGGAGTAACTGAGTATATGTGTTGGAATAGTTGAATATATGTGTTGGAGTAACTGAGTATATGTGTTGGAGTAACTGAGTATATGTGTTGGAATAGTTGAATATATATGTTGAAGTAACTGAGTATATGTGTTGGAGTAACTGAGTATATGTGTTGGAGTAACTGAGTATATGTGTTGGAGTAATTTAGTGTATGTGTTGGAGTAATTTAGTGTATGTGTTGGAGTAACTGAGTATGTGTATTGGAGTAACTGAGTATATGTGTTGGAGTAACTGTGTATATGTGTTGGAGTAACTGAGTATGTGTATTGGAGTAACTGAGTATATGTGTTGGAGTAACTGAGTATATGTGTTGGAATAGTTGAATATATGTATTGGAGTAACTGAGTATATTTGTTGGAGTAACTGAGTATATGTATTGGAATAGTTGAATATATATGTTGGAGTAACTGAGTATATATGTTGGAGTAACTGAGTATATGTGTTGGAATAGTTGAATATATATGTTGAAGTAACTGAGTATATGTGTTGGAGTAACTGAGTATATGTGTTGGAATAGTTGAATATATGTGTTGGAGTAACTGAGTATATGTGTAGGAATAGTTGAATATATGTGTTGGAGTAACTGAGTATATGTGTTGGAGTAACTGAGTATATGTGTTGGAATAGTTGAATATATGTGTTGGAGTAACTGAGTATATTTGTTGGAATAGTTGAATATATGTGTTGGAGTAACTGAGTATATGTGTTGGAGTAACTGAGTATATGTGTTGGAATAGTTGAATATATGTGTTGGAGTAACTGAGTATATGTGTTGGAGTAACTGAGTATTTGTGTTGGAATAACTGGGTATATGTGTTAGAGTAACTGAGTTTATGTGTTGGAATAGTTGAGTATATGTGTTGGAGTAACTGAGTATATGTGTTGGAGTAATTGAGTATATGTGTTGGAATAGTTGAATATATGTGTTGGAGTAACTGTGTATATGTGTTGGAGTAACTGAGTATTTGTGTTGGAGTAACTGGGTATATGTGTTAGAGTAACTGAGTATATGTGTTGGAGTAACTGAGTATAACTACTGTAATGTCTTTGAATAATTAACATTAAATATTGGAGAACTTGACGTTTTATTAGAATAGATGCTTAATGAATATGATATATGCAGGGCACACTCGGAAATCTTTACGAATCAGTAAAAAGGATGAGACTATGTGACGTTGAAGACATTCATACAAGTTTATGATGAAAGTTTATGATGTTTATAATACGATAGTTATAATAGTTGGAATATTTGGTGTTATATCTTGGAGTACTTCATGTTATAATCGTTGGAATGTTTGGTATTATAGCTTAGAGTAGTTTATGTTATAATCGTTGGAATACTTGATAAGTTGATATTATAGCTTCGAATACTTGGTGTTATATTTTAGAATACTTGATGTTATAATAGTTGGAATACTTGGTGTTATATCTTGGAATAACTACAATCACTCCCGGGAATAACAACTATAATGCCTTGGAATAACTACATTTACTCCCTGGAATAACTACTGTAATGCCTTGGAATAATTACTCTAATATCTTGGAATAACTACTAGAATGATTTTAAGCATTGGAATACTTGGTGTTATCTCTTGGAATACTTCATGTTATCTATTCGTTTTAGCCTACCGATTTTGCGAATCTTATGCTCTATTTGAATAAGAATGTACAAGTAGAAGGAACGAAAGAGAAAGTAGAGCTTAAACACTTGAAATTGGTGTCGCACAAACCCCTTAAATCAAGAAAATACTGTTAGGGGAGCTTATACATACACTAACTATGTTTGACGGACAACCGAGCAATAATAGTCCTCTTGAAGTAGTCCTGTTTGTACTACATGTCAATACGACCTCGTTGACAAGTTCAAATGAATCGATTCGCTACTAAAGTAGTCAAGTCACGGACTTCCATTCAATTCGAAACAGTTACAGAGTACGGAGTAATAAATACCGAGTGCTTCTTATAATAACAACTGCGATGAATGTACGGTATTTGAGTAGACTTGGTCTACATTAAGGCTAAACTGCAATAAAAACACATGAATGCAAAAGAAAGACAGTCAACCAAAACAAACATTTAAACCAAGGCTAACTTGCCTGAGAAATATGAATATAGCTCAAAAACAGACCGCATCTGTGAACCAATAATAGTTGGTGTTATCCACATCTGATTTAATCTGAGAAATATGAATCCGTTTACAATTCAATCTACGACTTCTCCATGTGATTTAATTTTTCCTTTTTCTTGAGGATTAATCCGTGTCGCCTTTGGGCTCAATGTTCCAACACGGTGATCAACACGTATTCTCGAAACAGCCTTGAGGATGTTGTTCTTATCATCACAGAAATCTTTGACTTTGGTCTTCAAAGCTGTCATTTCCTCATTCACATAAAAAAAGATCATGATTCCAGCCATTTCAATCGACAAGTAAATCCTGTTTACTCTTTTATCAACATATTGTGAAGAATTATCCCCATTGTAGTATAATGTGTGCAACATAAGGAAAAAACCAGATTCATTTTTGTTGACTTGCGTAACTTTACTCCAATTGAAATTTTTGTTGACGACTTCAAACTTGACAATATCGTCAGCCACGCGTATCTTTTTTTGTTCGAAGTAGTCGGACAAGCACCCCACCTTTGAAAAAAAAAGGAAAAAAAAAACAAGTATAATCATTCAATACAAAAAACACAAATAGCAGACCAATTAATATCCTAATCCAATGCAGACTCAACTCACTATTAATCGATTTTCAACCTGCCATTAGTCTATGAAGAGATGTCAGGCCAATGCTTACTCTAATCGAATATTAATCGATTTTCAGCATACCATTATTCCACAAACAAACAACAAGGCCAATGCAATGCATACCGAACTCAATATTCACACTCTAAATAATGACGAAACATGATTTAGGACGAACAAAACACAAACATAATATTAGCATTTTTTTTCGTATACTGTTATTAGCACTCTAAATATCAGAAAGCTTCTGCAATAATGAAAATTGTAGAGCAAATCAAAATACACACATCCAATAAAGCGAAATAACATAATTGGCGAACAACATTCTCTGCTAACTATAAACACCATCGAGGAAGAACCTTAATAACAACTTTATCATGATCCAGTTAAAGACACTCTTGAGGTCAATCATAAACTAGACAAATACAACATTCTAAAGTTTCAATTATTAAAAACCACAACGTCTCAACAATCAATAAAATAAAATCAAAAAGATGAGAAACGACAACCGCACATCCTCGAACTTCATCAACTCAATCTTTATGATTCTAATTCCAAAAATCAAGTTGAAACTAGATAATGTAAGAAACCAGTAGTGGATATCACCTTTATGCAGAAATTCTATAGATTCACCATTAGAACTGTTCATTATACTTGATTTAGCTCACTTAATTAATCAATATGATTCATCTTACGCCGATCAATCAGAAACTAAACAAACACAGCATTTCAACCAACTCGATCTAAATGATTCTAATTTTTCCAACAAAAAAAAAATCAAGAACTCACCGACGGAAACCAGCTGTAGAAATCACTGAGATGCAAAAATTCTACAGATTCGTCACTATAACTGTACATTATTCTCAATTTAACTCACTAATTCAATCAACATGATTCATCTTATGCCTATCAATCAGAAACCAAACAAAGGCAGCATTTCAACCAGCTCAATCAAAATATAGCACTGACCAAAACCAGCTTTATTAGAAATCACCGATATACGAAAATACTATAGAATCACCGCTATAACTGTACAGTATACTTGATTTAGCTCACTAAATCAATAACATGATTCATCTACTTATACTCGCAATCAATAACACGATTCAATAACATATTTCTGCATAAACAGTATCCGAAATATCTAAAACACGGTTATAGAAACAAATGCACAAAAATCGAGAACAAATAATGATGAAACGTGAATCAGGACGAACACGAAGTTTATCTTAAGCATGAATTAAACTCGTCGTTCATCAAAGACAGTAATCGAGAACAAAATTACTAAAAACAATAGATGCAAAGTTTTACCAGAAAATGTATGCGAACTTCTACCTCAACCATAAATTGTTTAGATAAAGTGAAGTTAAGACTGAAATTGATGAAATTCACCTGAAAAATCAGCCAAACAACGCAAAAAAATCAGCAATCAACCACAAAATCTCGAGAATTTAAAGTGAAAATAAAGAAATTGCTCACCGAAACTGAAGAAATTAGGGCTTGTGGAACTCTAGAATCAATCTGAAACAATTTAGACGGAACGGTTACAATGAAACTGAAGGAATTGAATGATGATGATGATGGAGATGCTGGAGAGCCGGTAGAGAGTGTAAGAGAGGGAGAATGTAGAGAGGGGAAATTAAGAGAGAGAAAGAGACAAAATTGAAATGAAGCGAAAGAGTGAGGAATGAGGAGGGTTTTGTTGGGTTTGTGAGATCTAATCTGAGCCGTTGATCAAGATTAAGATCAACGGTCTACATTGTTAGGATGTTTACACCAAATTGATGTATTTACACCAGATCCTATTTCTATATATATACATATATATATATATATATACATATATATATATATACATATATATATATATACATATATATATATATATATACACATACATACATATATATATATGAGAGACTTTGTTCAAAGAATTTTAAGATCGAAAAATAATGTTGAGGTGATGAAATTCTATATCACAAATAAAAGACGTCATTCATTTTAGATATTAAGCAAAAAAAATTTAGTCTTATAAAAGCTCATATAGCTATAAATTTAAGTAAACTCATCCCACAACGAGAAATTATAATAAGGTGATGACATTCTACTATATAAATAAAAGTAATCGTTCGTTTATAGATATCAACGAGAAATCTTTTGAATCCTAAAAAGCATTCTTA
This sequence comes from Agrostemma githago, assembly GCA_958450325.1. NCBI lineage: Eukaryota > Viridiplantae > Streptophyta > Magnoliopsida > Caryophyllales > Caryophyllaceae > Agrostemma > Agrostemma githago. Next base: position 16,036,539 of record OY288253.1, on the reverse strand, counting down.
AGACTATAATTAAATTCAAGTAGAATTATTCCACATCGAAAAATTGTAAGTTAATTGAATTCTATTATATAATTAAGAGCAATCATTCGTCTTTATATGTCAATCTGGAATCTTGTGAGTCCTAAAAGAGCTTTTAAGTAAACTTAAGTATAATTATCCACATTGAAAAATTATGATGGAGGTGATGAAATTCTACATCAACAATAAGATAAATGATTCGTTTTTAGATATTAATCAAAAATATTTTGAATCTTATAATAGCTCTTAAGGCTATAGATTGAACTAGTTGGAAAGCCCGTGCAATGCACGAGCCGATTTTTAGCGACAATGATAATGACACGAAGTCATTAAGAGGATTGCATAAGTTTGTGAGACTACGCAACAGTAGAAAGTAAGTCGAAGATAAAAGTATGCCTAATAGTAAAAGAATATTATCCACGTACGTACGTGAATGTGTTTTTTGGGAGGTCATATATATGCAGTAAATGTCAAATTAAATTATACGTGTGCATTGTATTTAAAACTCGTAATATCTCTCTTTAAGACAATATCGGTAAATATTTGGGTTGATAGTTGTTATCTAAGAACCAATAATGACTTCAATTTATAATCATAGAATCATCCTCTTATGATAATCTTTCAATGTGGTACAATTATACTACGGAGTACTTCCTCCTTCCTTCTATCTTCTTCCATATTTTATTTTCATCCGTCTTTCTATCTTCTTTCCATCGCAAATACTTTTTATTTGGTCCAACCTTTTTACTATATTAACCTCACTTTTGACTTATAACTACAATTATAGAAGAGAGAAATATTAATTTATACCTATGACGTTATTCTTTCAATGACATTATTCTTTCAACGTGAGATAATTTACTTAATTTTATAGTCTTAAAAGCTCTTTAATTTTTGTCGATATTTAAGGACGAATTATATAATGAAAATTCATCGCCCTATTATATAATTTTTCGATGTAAGATAAAGTTTTTCTAAGACTTAAAAGATGTTTGGTTAATATCTATGGACGAATGATTACTCTTATTTATATTATAGAATTTAATCAGATCATCATAATTTTTCGAGGTGGGATAATTTTACTTAATTTTATAGTTTTAAGAGATTAAGGATCAAAAGATTTTTTTTGTTTATATCTAGGAACGAATGATTATTCTTATTTATAATATAGAAATTTATCAGCTCAATATAATTTTTTGATGTGAGATGATTTTACTATTTTTATATGTAATGGATTCATTACTTTTTTGAGCAAATAATATGAATCATAACTTTATAATAATTTTTCGATGTGGGAAAATTTCACACACGTTTATAGTCTTAAGAGCTTTTTTAAGACTCAAAAGAGAAATTTTTACTTGAGTTTATCATAGTCCTGAGAGCTTTTCTAAACTCACAAGATGTTTGGTTTATATCTATGAAATTCCATAACCTTGTCATAATTTTTCGATGTGAGATAATTACTTAAGGTTATAATTTTAAGAGTTCTTTACGACTCAAGAAATTTTTGATAGATATCTAAGCACGGATGAATACTATTATTTATAATATTTTTATATGTAATAAATTCAACACTTTTTCAAGCAAATAATAAGAAATTTATACTATAATGAAAGCATTTTTCACCACGAATCTAATTATTTCATTTTTATAATTTTATTTACGATATTTTTTTGTTAAATATATATTAAATATATTATTTCAATAATTAAAGATTCTCTACTTGATATTTTTTATTATTAATGATACTTTCCTAAATTGAGTTTTGATGTAACAGACCAATCATATTGCTCGAAAAGTTCCTCCTTTATATATATATATTGATTAAAATTATTCCACATCGAAAAATTGCAATAAGGTGATGGAATTCTATTATATAAATAAAAGTAGTCATCGTCTTTAAAGATCAATCATAAATCTTTTGAGTCCTAAAAAGAGTTCTTAGAACTATAAATTTAAGTAGAATTATCATGTATCGAAATATTATGATGAGCTGATAAAATTTTATATTATATTAAAGATAAGAGAAAAATCATTGGTTTTAGATATTAACTAGAAAAATCTTTTGCGTCTTATAACAACTCTTAAGACTATAAATTGAAGTAAAATTATCCACATCGAGAAATTATAATAAGACGATGAAATTCTATTATATAAATAAAAGTAATCGTTCGTCTATAGATATCAACGAGAAATCTTGAGTCCTAAAAATCATTCTTAAGACTATAATTAAATTCAAGTAGAATTATCCCACATCGAAAAATTATAAGTTGACTGAATTCTATTACGAGTATATAATTAAGAGCAACCATTTGTCTTTATATGTCAATTTGGACTATTTTGAGTCCTAAAAAGACTTTTAAGACTATAAAATTAAGTAGATTTATCTCACATCGAAAAATTATGAAGATGTGATGGAATTCTATAAAATAAGAGACATCATTCATTTTTAGATATTAACAAAAAAAAATGTCTTATAAAAGCTCTCAAAGCTATAAATTTAAGTAAAATTATCTCACATCGAGAAATTATAATAAGGTGATGAAATTCTAATATATAAATACGGAGTAAAAGCAATCATTCGTCTTTAAGAAAAATTTATCCCACATCGAAAAATTAAGATGAGGTGATGAAATTCTACATCATCAATGAGAGAAATTATTCGTTTTTAGTTATTAATCAAAAATCTTTTGAATCTTATAATACTCCTCTTAAGACTATAAATTGAAGTAAAAATTATCCACATCGAAAAATTATAAAAAAGTGATGAAATTCTATTATATAAATAAAAATAATCATTGTCTTTAGATATCAATCAGAAATCTTTTGAGTCCTAAAAATAGTTTTTAAAATTATAAATTTTAGTAGAATTATCACACATCGAAAAATTATGATAAGATATCATAAATAAGAGAAACCATTTGTTTTAGATAATCATTTGTCCAAAAGTATACTCTGTAATAAAGTGATCGAATTCTATTAGTAATCGTTCATCCTTAATAACTTACATGGAAAAACAAACTCTTTTGGTTCTTAAAAAAATTCCTAAGACCATAAACTTAATTAATTAAAATTATGCCACACTTTTGAGTCTCAAAAAAACTCTTGAGACTATAAACTTGAGTAAAATTTCTCACATCGAAAAATTATTATAAAGTCATGAATTTTGTAGATATAAATCAAACATCTTTTGAGTTTTAGAAAAGCTCTTAGGGCTATAATAAACTTAAGTAAAAAATTTCTCTTTTGAGTCTTAAAAAAGCTCTTAAGACTATAAATGTGTGGAATTTTTCCACATTGAAAAATTATTATAAAGTTATGAATTTCATATTATTTTCTCGAAAAAGTAATGAATCCATTATATATAGAAATAGTAAAATCATCTCGCATCGATGACATTATATTAAGGTGATAAATTTTTACTATATTATAAATAAGAATAATCATTCGTTCTTAGATATCACCAAAAAAAGTCTTTTGATCTTTAATCTCTTAAGACTATAAAATTAAGTAAAATTATCACACCACGAAAAATTATGATGAGCTGATTAATATCTATATTATAAATAAGAGTAATCATTCGTCCATATATATTAACCAAACATCTTTTGAGTCTTAGAAAAACTCTATATAGTAGGGCTGTAATCCCTTAGAAATTCTAAAGGAATACAGTGGCAGAAACACGGTAGAGTTGAGATTAAAGCACACTGACAAACTATATCTTATTAAAAGAAACGATAAGTCAATATAAATGTCTCTTTTTACAAAAGGGCTAAAAAGAAAATTTTCCAACTAGGTTTATACAAATCCATAAATCACGAATGAAGAAAGAGTAGGATCCACGCTACTCGCTAGCTCACATCCAAAACCCAGCAAATACCTGTCATGTTATAAACATAACAGCCTCGTCAGTGGGGAGTAACTCGGACATTCTCCCAGCTATATTACATCATATGGAAAAATAATAGTATTATTATATCAAAATATTTAAAAAGATAAAACATTAAAACGATATAATAAAAATAAGTTTTCAGAGAAACTTAAAGCACTTGCCAACCTGCAAGTCAAAATCAATCGATAATAATAATATTCAAAACTGGCGTTATGATAGGGTTAGTGTAGAATCTAGATTTTCACTAGGATAATAATGGAAACTAGCTTCGAGAACCGTAAACTTAACTCATAACAGACTTCAGTCTCTAACTAGGCAACTCAACTATATATAATAGGACTACGTGCAGCGAGGTCCTGGTTTAAGTAGTGCACACCCCTCCTAGACAACAATTATGTCTAGTTCTGCTGACAGCGACTAACACGATACGATATCTAGCTTAAGGTCAAAACATATACTCTCCTGGGCGAAACTACGCCCAGTTCAACGACCAAATGTGCCCCAAATAGACACACCGACTTTATAACTGATTGCAGAAACGTACATCCCAGACTATATTACTCTAAACCCACACTTGTCCTTATTTCATAACTTCAAAACAAGCCATTATTGATATTCAAAAATAAATATAATCATTATAAATAATATGAAGATAAAAAGGAATAAACATTTTATATTAAAAGGGAAACTTTCTATAAATAGAAACTTCACTAATTTTAGAAACTTACTTAATTAAAATAGAAATAGTCTTATAGAAAATACGTAAGTTATTAAAATAAGTGAAATGTATAAAAATAGCATTTCTAACGAAATTAACATTTTATTATTATCGTCGTTATCGTAACTTAAATTAAATTAAATGTACAAAATAAATCGAAACAGAAGTAAGAATATGTTTTAAATGTAAGAAGAGTTTTTGAGACAAATAGAATTTTAGGAGTTTGAAACGATTAAACGATAAATTCATTTTATAATAATTTTAAGAATTACGAGTTAAATCGTAAAAATAAAAATACGAACAAAATTTTAATTGAACTTAATTTATAAAATCAGGGGTGTTACAAGGGCGATGAATTTCATTATATAATTCGTCCTTAAATATCTACAAAAATTAACAAGCTTTTAAGACTATAAAATTAAGTAAAATTATCTCACATTGAACGAATAATGTCATTCAAAGAATAACGTCATATGTATAAATTAAATATTTCTCCCTTCTATAATTTAGTTATAAGTAAAAAGTGAGGTTAATATAGTAAAAAGGTTGGACCAAATAAAAAATATTTCTGATGGGAAGAAGATAGAAAGACGAACAAAAATAGAATATGGAAGACGATAGAAGGAAGAAGTAAGTATTCCGTAGTATAATTGTACCACATTGAAAGATTATGATAAGGTGATGATCCTATGATTATAAATTGAACTCATTAATGTTTCTTAGATATCAACTATCAACCCAAATATTTATCGAGTATTGTCTTAAAGAGAGACATTACGAGTTTTAAATATAATGCACGCCTATAATTTAATTTGACGTTTACCGCATATATGACCTCCCAAAAAACACATTCACGTATGTGGATATTATTCCTTTACAATCCTCTAACTTGGTGTCATTATCATTGTCACTAAAAAACGGCCCATGCATCGCACGAGCTTTCCAACTAGTATAATATATAGATCTCTAATTGCTGCTTATATTCTACTCAATGACAAAACTCAATCAAGTTCTTTCGCTTGTTATTTCTCCTGCCAGCTCCTGTACAATCCTATCACTACATACGAGACTTCTTAGGCTAAGTTTAAAGGGGGGTCTAAGCATGAGTCCGAGGCTCATATTTTTTGAGTCTGAGACACATACCTAGATAATGTGGTTGTTACGAATCTGAGGCTCAAACGGATCTAAGTTACAGGGGGTCTGAAGTTGAGTCTGAACAAAAGTCTGACGCTCAGGTTCTTTGAGTCTGAGATTCATACCTGATTAAAGTGGTCGAGAAGGTCTGAGGCTCAGATAAGTCTGAAGTTGAGTCTTTTGATTTCAAAGACTCATCCTCAGACTTGTTCATTCAGTTCAGTTCAGTTCGGTTCATTTTAGTTCAATTCAATTCAAATAAGTTGTTGTTGTTGTTGTTGTTGTTGATGTTGTTGTTGTTGTTGTTGTTGTTATTATCATTATGAAGTCCCCAAACTTATGAAGTCTTTGGCAGATATATATTTCACGAGGGTTGTGGCTACTGCGGAATCAGACTTCTCTTTGACCTCCCGTCAGGTTGCATTATGGAAGTTTCAGCAAGGCCTTCATGCTTTTGATTGGCTCCGCGCTGTCCGTATTTCTGGGGTGGGCCAGACTATGAACGGTCGGACGTACCGATGTGTGCTTAGCTATCGGTTGGGCGTTCCTTTGTTTCCTGTGCCTGGATCGTGTTCTGCCTGCTCTCGGGTTTTTGGCGACGATATTTATGGGGATCATGCCGTGTCATGTGCGGGGGTTGTCGATATTAAATATCGGCATAACCTCGTTCGCGACACTCTTTTGGATATTTGTTTCCGTTCCGAGGTCTCGGCGAGCAAGGAGATCGATATTGGCTTGATTGATGATCATGACAGATCCTTGCGTCCTGCAGATTTGCTTCTTTATTCGTGGGACAGGGGGCGTGATGTTTGTGTGGATCTTACCGGGTCTTCTCCTTTGACTCAGTCCGGGCTCTCTGAATTCACGCCATGCCGTGTTGTGGGGGACACTGCTCGGCGCAAATGCACTAAGTACAGGGGCCTGTGTACGGGGCTTGGTTATGGGTTTTTACCTTTTTCCTTTTCTTCGCTGGGGGAATTGGAGGCGGATGCTATCGCCTTGCTCAAGAGGATTCAAAATTTTCGATAGCGCAGGATGCCGGAGCACGCGCTGCTCCTTTTATTTTTATTAGACTTAACTTTGCTATAACTAAGGGAGTGGGGGCCCACATTGTATCTCGGATGCCCACCAATATTTTGTAAACTGTGTTTTGATTCATCAATAAAATTCTCCCATTTATTACTCCTCCTCCTCCTCCTCCTCCTCCTACTACTACTACTACTATTTTTGTATTTCAAGCTACTTTAGTTCAGTTTAGCTCAGCTTAGTTCAGTTCAGTTCAACCCATTCCACTTTAGCTCGTTTCACTTCAGTACAAAAGGACATTGCCAAAATAATTTGTATTAGATGATATAGTTGTTTATAAGATAATAACCAAATTCGTATAATAAATGAAAAATAATACTGCACGTAGTAATAAAAACGAATAATGAATTGATGGTTATACACCTATACCCGACCAAACCAAACAAAACCTAGTTCGACCTGAACATGACCAAACCCGACCCGAACCAACAATCCGACTTGGAAATGATATGCATCTAACTTAGACCGACAACTAGACATGGCAAAACTGTCTCGACTTGAATGACCTGACCCGAACAAGCCAACTCGAACCCGAACCCGATCTGATATCCAAACTAAAGATTCGAGGTTGACTCATAACTTGAATTGACCCGAGCTAACCCGAAATTGACCCGACTATTATTATAAAAAACGGGTCGATATCCCTAAAAAAATGAAAATAGCAAACCCGAAATGATCTGGCCCGACCTAAATTCAACGCGAAACTCACCTGACCCAAACCCGACCTGGTTGACTTGTTTGCTAGGTCTACCAACAACCTAACCCAAACTCGACCCACCCGCCCGATTGCTACCTTTAATAATGACCACCTGGAAATAAAATTATTCGTATGTCACAAGATTTATTTAACAATTAATTATTTAATTGTAATTATTCGAGTTAAAATAAACGTAGATATTGAGGTAAATAAAAAAAATAAAATAAGGTAGGTAGAAAGTTGAGGTGAGATGAGGTAATTAAAAAAATAATAAAATAAAATAAGATAGGTAAAAAGTTGAGGCGAGATGAATAAAACAATAATATAAAATAAGGTATGTGAGGTGAAAAAGTCTGAGATGAGTCTGTGGATATATAAAGTGTACTTTTGTAGTGAGTCTGAGTTTGAGTCTGAAGAATGAAAAGTGAGTGAAAAGTTGAGGTGACCGAGTCTGAGGAAGAAAGACGAGTCTGTGGATAAACATAGTCTTATGATTAGCCAAAATTCGCACTGCAATTCCAAAGTTTTGACTTTGTAACAGGCTACTACAAGTAATTAAGAGGCCTTTCCTTTCCTGCAAATAGTCCAAATGAAATAGATTGCTGCTACAAGACTGCACTTAAACCAGCTCGTTTTCCAATGCTTTTACCTCCCCCTTTTGCTGATCCAATTCAGTTCTTCGTTATAGTCATATCCTCTTCGCTGAATACCCTTCCAAACCCGTCATTTTCTGCCACAATTCTTGTGTATGCACATCATGTACATACACAAAAGAATTGTGGCAGAAAGTGACTGGTTTGGATGGGTATTCAGCGAAGAGGATATGACTATAGTCTATAGTGAAGAACTGTAGGAAAATAAGGACAAACCTTTATGCGGAAGCGATCGGATCGTTGTGCTCGCTAATTGTCTACTAGAGTCCCGGAATATGTCCACGCCCCAAATCCCAAGTCCCAATTGATGGTGGACTTCATAAGAGTATACTAGTATGTGTAGTGTATATACTCATTAGACTATCTCCATTACTAGTCTAATTTTTCCCATTATAAAGTCTCACAAAGAGACCTTTTAATATGAGAATTAAACTCAAATTAATTCTCAATTAAATTGAGCAATTGAATAGAGGTAAAAATATATACTAACTCTTATATTTATGTGGCCGTTACAAATAAAATTCAATACTCCCACTCGGCCACACAATCGAGTTAACAATACAATACTCCCACTTGGCCACTAAACCAAAGTAATTAATACATCACAATGGTACACAACCAGGGGAAATTTATTCCTTAATCACAAAGACGAAGAAATGTATCGACTTGATCACACAATCAAGATTATCACAACACAATACGTAAACAACCTCTTCTAATTCATACGGAAAATGAGGTGTGCGACCAAAAATAACAAAGTAGCGTTATATTAAGTTACCATCAAAACTAACATAACACTTTAACATCATCAATGCCCCAAATCATTCATTCATCACCGTTAGCATACACCGTCCCTATATGCTATCACAATAATATTAGTTATATACACAATTTACCCCCTGACCAGGAAATTAAGGTGAAGTTGAATTGTTTATTCCTTGGACACTAATGATAATCCATCTCGACTCAACTGCTTTCCTAACATGGTCCATTGAAGTTTTATACTTTTAGTCCTTAGGATTCATATTAAAGTAGCAACATCAAATATTGACTTCATATCATATCTCCAAGTCAAAAGGGCATCGAACAAATTGGACACCACAAGTCCATAGCTAGGGCTCACACAGTGACAAAGTAGGGAATCATCTGTCACTCCTTACGGTCGACTTACAAACACACATAGTTTGAATTATGTGTCACAACATAGCTCCCACTATCATGGGCATATCACTCTTCTTTGTCATGCGAATCATAAATCTAAATACTACTCAAGTATATAATCCAAACCACTTGATTGATATATACTTAATATCCAACCCAACGCTTGTGATTCAGTTTAAAAGCTTTAGTATGAAAACAGGGTGTCTTTACCACACTTCGACTACATAAAGTCTCATCTTAGACTTACTAAGGCGACTATACAAGGAGCCAATATCTTTTCCATACAACTCATGTACAAAGATAATCTGCATACACTCGTCAAGTGCTAACATGGCTCAATCTCATCTTGCCCACTACACAAGTGTCAAGGCGATTGCCTGTGTGACTAGGTCAATCTAAAAGGCTTGGTGATATTATTCGTGCCTTAATATGCAACAAATGCACACAAACATTTCAAACGAAACAAAATCTTCATCCATAACTGTTCAACACAAAAATGAGTACATAACTTGACAAGACTAAACTTAAGTCAACTCATTTGGACAATTAGCTCGACACATGAGCTAATTAAGAAAACATCTACAATGCGTCAACCATGTTGTTAATCTTGCTTGATGACAACTTTTAGTTCTATGAAAGAACTAAATTACCACTTGATTACATGTCATTATGTGTGTAGAGTATTGATTAGGTAACAAATTCCTTAATTATAAATTGATGTCCATCCATGTACTAAACAAGGTAGACATCAAAATACCAACTACACTAGAACAAGAAATAATACTCTATTTATTTCCCACTCTTGAACATATCAATTTTCTTCTAAATATCAATATGTCACCAATTAACAAAGAGAAACTTATTCTTTTACATAATTTTTGACATAACTACATTAATTTCACAATTTTCAACTAAACCATCACCCAAATGATTAATGAAACATGAAATAAATATGGAAGATTACTCAACACATGAATAAGCTTTATGGACACAAAAATAGTCAATCATAATAAACCATTGAGAGACAAACTCAATTGATTGAACTATGTATACAAGTTTCTCGATTAACTTGCTTCGAGAAAATAGTCTCTACATCCATTTGAAAACAAAATTCAAACAAATGATCAAAACTTTGGAAGAAACCGGAACAAATATCAACATTATTTGAGAACATATCTCAATATAATCTTACACCTTATTCCCATAATGTCTATTTACTCTCACAATAATAATCCATTTTTATATTACTTGGTGAAAACTTTCACTTACTAAAAGTAATAGCTCCCACTTGCTAAAAGTGGTACAGAAATATGAATAGAAGGAACGGTTTCCACTATCCTCCATAATGAGCAAATCAACGTAAGGATCGACCATATGTTAATCCTTATAACTTGACATACAAATTAATATTTACTCACTAGTTAAACAAACATTCATTTTTACATTAGACAACATCCACTATTCAAAAATGAAGGTAAGTTCAACTATCATTGGTGTTTTAATGGGTTCAAAAATTCCCCACTCACCATGAGATAGTTTCGTAACAAATACAAAATAATTGACTATGTAGTTTTACTAATGCTTTGGAACATATCCAAATAAATCATTGAGGATAAATGTGGCACAAAGCTACTTAACAAATTTTAAGAGTGTAATTGACCAAAATAATTCCAAAACTTATTTGGAGCAAATAATTTTTTTTCCACACATAAAGACAAAATTATTGGTTTGCGTCATATTTCACTTAACCACGTCAAGTCTTGTACAATTCCTCAACTAAAACAACAATTTGTTGGAGTATCTTAGAACCTCATCGACTCTTTGAACTTATCAAAGAGAAAATTCAGAACAACAAATGTACAATGAGTTCTGACTCAAAGTTCAAATTGTTTTCTATTTTTTTGTAAATCATTTAAACAAATCAAATTTCACAATAAAAATCAGAAAATAATGGATACACATATCCATAAAGTGAATCAACACATTGATGAGGATAGACAAATGGTCTAGTTACATACCTTAAAATTAAATACCCACAAATATTTACGAATTAAATTTTAAGAGATCATTGACAGTAACATAAATAATAAATGTAATCGAATCGAAAAATTATTAAAGTATTGTGGTGTACGATAATAAATATAATCCAAAAATCATGGCCAAACACATAGCCACATTTAACTACTAAACTAGAGGTGAAATAAAAATCTTTTAATTTTCAATAAACAAATTATTGAAAAATGATCACGCGCGCATTCCACATGCGTAAAGAATAATGTCATACATCAAAGCAGACTCATCGATAAAGTGATGGATTAATCTCATCGACAAACGATGGATTAAAAAAATAATTTGTGTAATCCCCTAGAAATTCTAACGCAATACAGTGGCGGAAACACTGTATATTTGGGATTAAAACACACTGATGTTCTATATTTTAATAAAAGAACAGTCAGTCAATACAGAGACCACTTTTTACAAAAAGGGCTAAAATAGAAATTCTCCAAACAGGTTTAAAAAATCCATAAATAAACATGAATGAAGAAGAGTAGAATCCACGCTACTCGCTAGCTCACACCCAAAACCAAACAGCATATACCTGTCATGTTATAAACATAACAGTCACGTCAGTGGGGAGTAACTCGGATGTTCTCCCAGCCATATTATATCATATGGAAAAATAATAGTATTATTATATCAAAATAATTAAAATGGAAAACATTAAATGATATAATAAAAATAAGCTTTCGGAGAAATCTTAAAATATTGGAACAATAAAATCAGAACAAGTTTTCAGAAAAAAAACTTCAAATATTTGCCAACCTGCAAACCAAAATGTATCGATAATAATAAAAATATTCGAAAAAGACGTTATGGATAGGTCCAGTGTAGACGGCTAGACTTTCACTAGGAGAATACTAAAACTAGCTCGAGAACTTAGTTCAAAAAAATCAAATTTCGGTCTCTAACTAGGCTACTCAACCATAATGGAGCTGTAGACACCCGCATTTCGACTGCCAGGTGTCTATGGCAGTTTCCAAAAAACACCCGATGATGATCGGACGCTAACGTGTTTCTACGCGCTCGGATATGGCTCAAATCCATTAGTCGTTGGCTTAAGCACTTACGGAGTACAAATCTCACTAAACTGACATCAAAATCAGGCCCAGCGGACCGTTCCGAGTCAAACAAGACTAATTTGGGCCAAAACCGACACCGGAAATAAAACCGACTTTTAGCGATTGGGTCAACCCTGGTCAAAGTCGTTTCCGAGATACATCAAAGCAGCCACTCAAATACAAAAAGTCCAACTCAAGAAGCAAAACCAACAGTCCACCTTCAGACGGGCCATCAGGTCAAGTCCGTCAGGGCACAAAACCCTAGACACCAAAATACATGGGCAATGCCTATATAAGCAACCCCATGCACACTCAATTTCACAACTTTACAACCCTAATCACAACTACACACAACCTTTTTACACAATTTTTTCACAATACAACCTTTTTACAACCCTAATAAACATCAAACTCAAACCCTAATCAAATCCTAAACCTAGCTTTAGGAATTCAAAACCCCAAACCACCGCAACTTAGCCTACATAATCGATACTCCCGTGCAAGCCGCCACTACGAGTCCCGTCCGAGCGTAAGAAACATGTAGTTTGAGGGTGCAAAAACCCCTTTTCTTCTCCCTTCTCGTCTTCCTCGCGTCTTTTCTCGTTATTGTCGTTTTTTTATTATTTTATTCGCGTCATAATACCTTTAATATCGTTAGTATCAAAAGACATTAAAATACTCGTAGATTTGTGTCGAGTGCGAAGGATGTTGGAATAAGGAAACCCGAATATACAAGTGTACTGCACACAACGTTGCCGGTCGCTTATTCTGGCACCCTAGCACTTGATTATTGAAACGAGTCAACTTCAATAATAATTTTTATTTCCGTTCGCGTAGATTTCGTTCAATCGCATATTTCGTCAAATACAAAATTATCGAGCATCTTTTAATAAGGGTCGAAACCCGTTGATGCGTATCCGACATCAAACAATTCGCAAGAATTAATCATGATGTCGGGATGCGGAGGGAATCAAGGCGAGTTTTTTTTAAGGTGTCGATCTATTAGATTTGATACCAATTCCATAATTGGATGTCGAATCTAATGATTTAGTCAAATAAATTAATTAACACGATTTTCGTTGATGCTAATATAGATGTCCTCTAATTCAATTGAATTAATTACGACATTAATAAACGCGGAGAAAATTTATATCGTGCTAGAAACGACTTATACTATTTTCTTCAAGTTTTCGCTCTAGCATTTCATACCGATTCAATAATCGGATATGGGATATGACGAGCATCAAAATTAAAATCGAGTATAAATTATTCCAAAGTATTTAATATCGGTTTCATAATCGAATATTGAATACGACGAATATCGAAAATATTAAGTCGAGTGCAAATTACGCAATATTTGTACGTAATTTAATAAAATCATCAATTTTCTGAAGAAAGCAATTTCTCTCTTTTTTATTATTATTCTTCGAACATCATTTTTTTTTAGACAAAACATTTTTTTTAGATCTCGATATATTTTTTCCTTGACCTCGGTCAACACGTGTTAATCCATCACGTGACCTACTATTCTTTTCAAAACCATGCATCATACTACATTATTCGCAAACTGTTATTATCGTTATACCGTTACTAACAAGTTTGTTATTTTCTTGTCAATTTATTTTTGTTTATTTTATTGTACTAAAATGAACTCACATGCTAAAATTCAACTTTGACGTTAGAATTAATTGCATTAAATTAACATAGAAACCCTTTTCAATTTCATTCACATGCTTAGGGAAAACAATCCTTGCATAAGCATTCTCACCGAATTACTAACGCGCGTATTAGAGAGTCAATCGATATCCTAGTAGAGGCCGCTAGTGCGGGCGGGGTTGGGTGTCCTTCGCGGGTTTCCCAACACGTACCCTCACCCCTTACTCAGAACCTCGGTTTTCGGATGCCCGAAACCGTTGGCGCACGAGAGTCATTCAATACACGATAACCGGTAGTGACGGTATCGGTATCAAATGCTAAGGGACGAGCCCAATAAACTCTGACATCGGAAATGGGCTGTATTTTGTATACGGCCCACTACGACATAGAGTGGGTTCGAACGGGCCCGAACTCCCACAAAGTTCGGTGGCGACTCCACTTCGATTTAAATTTCCATTCGATCCGTTTTCATATGGAGATTCATTCGCCTCCCCAAACCCGCGCGTGGCCGTGTCGGTGTGGACCTATGTCATGTCCACAATTTGGTGACTCCGCTGGGGATTAACTGATGCGTGACTTACCATCGGCATCCTCGGGGTGAGACTCGAATAGAAATCGTTTGACTAGTACAATACGCGTTTTAGTTTTACGGTTCATGCATAACCCATATTTTCTCGGGCCGGTACTCGCGACCGACGTCCCACTATACCGTTGATGTACTCCAATATGGATATGTCAAAAGGTGTCCATAGTCGATTCAAGTGGGTTTCGCGGCATGTTCTAAGCTCAACTCGACTTAGGAAGTCCGTCCCGATCAACGTCTAGACTATGTACACTGGTATAGACCCCTTATAGACCGACCGAGATTTAGTGTAGAGCATACATGGCGTCGTTATAATGCTTGTGTGACTACGTGCTACTTGGTTTCCGAGTCGTTTTCGAAAACCGTCTTTTTTTTCAAAAATTGCATCTTTTTCAAACTATTCAATTTCAAAACCCGGGACACATACCGAATTTAGGACTTATGATTTTACTCAAAATAGCCTATTTTCTAGACGGTACGCTGCCCAATTCAAAAATAAAAAATACTTTCAAACTTTCAAAACCGAGGCCCGATGCACTTTCCGATTTTTTTCGAAAAATCGGGCCTCTCCACCGAGTTATCTCGGAGTTTTCAAATCAATCAATTTTCAAAACCTTTCTCTTCTTAGGACTTCCCGTATTTAGCAGTGTCGGGTCATGTCATAAGTCGTCGAAGTCTTTGGCGTCGAAACTCTGTCGATCTTACATCACGAGTTTCTTCCCTATCCCAATCCGCCTTATTAGACTAAGACAAGGCCTACCTACGTAGGTGATAAGTGTAGTTTGTAGTGCCTATTTCGTAGTGTTTTGGTCCCATTTCCTTGCGGAATCGCTCCTTGGGAGCGATTTATGGGCTACTTATGCTTCCTCTAGTTCGTTTCAGGTTCCCAAGACCATTCATGAAGAGTTGGAGCGATTCCGACTCAATACATACACTTTTCGGAGCCAACGAAGCGGAGGAACGATCACTCGATGCCTTGGATTAGACCCCGAGACCTTGGGACCCAATCCCGAGCCTCCGAGACCCGATCCCGAGTCCCGAGAGTCGATGAGAAGTCCATGTGAAGCAAGGAGGAACCTTAAAGATCATATTGGAGGCCTACAAGACTCATCCCCGACGGGTATGACCTCAACCCGTCCGGGATGAGGTGCACAAAAGAGGATGCTCCTGTTTTGGGTCCATCCCGACCGGGACCAGCTCCTCCCGGCCGGGACCGACACCCTCCCGACCGGGACCACCTCCTCCCGGCCGGGAAGGGCTGCTGCTGCTCCGCGCTTCATTCTTCTCTTCTCCTTTCCACTTGTAACCCTATATATACCCCCCCTCTTGTATTAAGACACCATCTTAGCTTATGCACTATGTTAGACATTACCCACAAACCCTAGCCTAGTTTTAGCATAGATTAGATTAGATTAGATTAGTGTAGATTAGTCTTTAGATTATCGTTAATCTTAGTTTAATGCTTGTAATTTGGGAATTCTTCAAGATCTTCACCAAGCTTGACAAACTTGGATGTTTGTTTTGGGTTTTTCTCATTTATGCAAGTTTCCTTCTTCCATTCATCTTGTTAGTAGGTATAATCTCTCTTTTTCCTTCTCTTAATCTTGTTTTATCATCCAAGTTCCAATCTTTGTTCATTGTCATGGTTATTGCTCATTGTATACACTAGTTTGTTTATGAATGTTATGTTGTTTGAGTTGGTTCTTCTTGATGGTGTTAGTTTTAACTTAGATATGTTAGAGTAGTGTTCTTGCTAGGGTTAGTAGGGTGATTAGGGTGTTAATTGGGTGATTAAGGGTTTGTTGGAGATGTGGGTGGAAGATTTGGGTTTCCTCTTGGTTGATGCATGTTACATGTTTGATGAAATGCTTGAATAACTAAGTAAGTTAGATTGCTTGTTTTTCTTGCCTTTCCCTTGTGGGTGTTAGTTTGTTATGGGTTTGGTTCCCTCATTAAGTTGCGAGAGCCCGGTGAGGGCGACCCCTAGGTTAGTCTAAGTTGCGACCGCCCGGATGCGATCTAAGCCATAACACGCTAGAACCCCGTTTGTCATGTGTGTCGCCAAAATGGGTTCCATGAGGAACCTCTAGGTCGGTCTAAGTTGCGACCGCCCGGACCGACCTAGATCACCCTACTACCTCCTTCGCTCTAGCTCTTCCTTGACCATTCCGTTACCCCTTTGACCCCGACCTAACCCTAGCCCGTTTTCCTTGTCTGTTTTCTTGCTTTAGACCTAGCTTAGTCCTAGTCTCCCCCTCCTTAGATTAGCTCGTCTCGAACCTAGTCCTAGACCTTAGCATACTTTAGTCCGACCTCCCGTCCCTGTGGATTCGACCCGACTTACCCTAGCTACCCTAGTTAGGTTTAGCCGGTTATTATTTGGTGGCGGGATCCACGACAAATCCTTCCCATCAGTAGGACATACTCCTACAAAGAAAGGTCCGTCTACACACTCGAGTCTAAAAGTCTGTGGATGTCTCACGTGGACCTTCCTTCGAACAGGACTCGGCCTACATAGCCGAATCCTAAGGAAGACCCACCTTTCACGAGTCACCCGTCTAGGTGTCTTTTCCGAGTCAACCTTTTACAAGGCATAGCCCTATAACAAAAGGTTCGTGGTCCTTACGTCTAAAGGGTCACTCGTCCCACACTCGAGTCTTAACAAAATTAACGATCCCACTTGGGGGCTATTTTCCGACGGAGTGATTAATCACAGTCACTCCGAGAATCGCGCCCTACACATTCGTCTTAGGAGGGTCTAACCCAAGTCAAACATGGTCGTCCCATTTTCAGACTCACCCTTCTGCAGCTCGAGTCCAATTTGCGGTCGTTACCTCGTCTAGGTCAACATTCAAGTATCCCGGTCCGAGAGTCCTAGTCATTTCCGTCACCCCGGGCCATGTCTAGTTTGACTCATCATGTACGCAAAACCGAGCTTAGGCAAGTTCTAACACCAGTCATTTCTTCCGATCAGGGACCCTATGAACGAGACACTACCAAACCACGACAAATCCCATGCCGTCAAGAAAGGGGATATCCAGGGGAGTATGCTTATGCTATCTTGCTCCATTAACAACATCTTCTCGAAAATCAATACTGCCCTAGATAACCTAAGTTCCAAGGTAACCATCATCGAAGAAGACCTTGTAAGAACCCGATCCCGTCTAACACAACTAGAGCGGGTAAGGCAGCTAATCACCCAACCGAGTCATTTGAAGGGTGAACACTCTTGCGAAACTGTCCGATACCCTCAAGATGGCAAGGCCGAGAGAAGTAACCCTCAAGTCACCTCTCCAAAAATCAAGAATCAGTCAAAGGAAAGGACATTTACCCACTTGGATATGTCCTACACCATCGCTTTCCAGAGGTTGGTTCCGAAGGGCCTAGTGCTACCTATAGGCCCAACAGCCGACCCACCTGTGGAGAAACGTTCGAAAGCATGGAACGCCGAGCATTACTGCAAATTCCACAGAGGGAGGGGACACGATACAGAACAATGCTGGAAGCTGAAACATCTCATTCAAGACTTCCTCGATGTCGGGAAGACTCCCGTTTTGGCAACATTGTCACTTGCAAAGCCCCTCGTGGACTACACAGGGCCCGATGACCGAAGCATCCAGTCTACCTCTCATGCATCCAAGAGTCCGGATTTGATTTAAGTCCGAGTCTGAGTCTAGGATGTTCTATTCCAAAGTCAAAGTCAAAGTCAAAGTCAATTGTATTCTGTCCTCTTTTCCAAAGTTCAATAAAATCAGCTTTCATGTTTCTCATATATACTTTCCTTATATGTTTCAGAGAACGTGATGAACACCATCATACACTGTGAGCACACGCACGTGACTATTATAGGCACATCTGTAATGACTGCAGGAAACCGAGCCCGTGTTTTCTTTTTACCTATTCCATGTCTGGTATAGAAAAGCCACACGACTACCCGTAGCAGGAGCGGTATCGAATCCTACGACAAATCTAGGTAATCTCCTAGTTTGGGTTCAAGACGGGAGGCAAGCCCATTTCCCACAATAAAACACCCATCCGATAAGACTGACCAATCCCTACCTTAGGTGTTAGTCTGACCGACAAAAAAACAAAAAAGGCTAAAAAAAAAAAAAAAAAAAAAACTGGACAAAAAAAAAATCGAAAGTCCATGAGAAAAAAGCAAAAGGCCAAAAAAAAAGCAAGCCATCATCAAAAAAATTCAGAATACCCATGACCACGGTCAACTGTCAATTCAAGTGAAAGCCCCACGACCAGGGTACGGTCAAAATTATCAAAAACCCATGACCGGAGCTAAGAGGTCAATCATCAAAAAATTCAGAATACCCATGACCATGGTCAACGGTCAATTCAATTGAAAGCCCCACGACCAGGGTATGGTCAAAATTATCAAAACCCATGACCGCGGCTAAGAGGTCAATCAAAAAAATCAAATACCCATGACCGTGGTCAACGGTCAACTCAAGTAAAAATCCTTTCACCGTGGTACGGTCAAATTCAAAATTATCAATACGATCCGATAGAGGAGTAACAATCAAGCTGGTCAGCTAACACCACACTCAGCCTTCCCACATTACAACCCTCAAGACCTCCTCGAGACCTAGGCCAGAGACAGCCCGGAATTTTGAGGATTCAAGCTCCATAGGATACCCCTAGCCATTAGGGCCAGACATGAAAACCAGATCCCGCATTATCAAACCAGCCCAATCGAAGTTCGAGCCATTTTTACTCGACTTCCCCCGTTCCTACCACATTACAATACCTTACCCTCGAAGCCTCAGCTCCACAAAATCGAGCTTTAGATTTCGAATCATCAAAGCCACTTACTTTCTAGCACCACATTTCCAAAAACATCAAATCCCGAGAACAAAACTCGATAAAATTCCCCGAGAGCAGAACTCGTTAAAAATCCCGAGAACAAAACTCGTTAAAATTCCCCGAGAGCAGAACTCGTTAAAAATCCCGAGAACAAAACTCGTTAAAATTCCTCGAGAGCAGAACTCGTTAAAAATCCCGAGAATAAAACTCGTTAAAATCTCATCCCAACTCTTCTCATCCAAACCAGTTACCAACCCCGAACACGGGAACTCAACTTGCAGTCGGCATAGAACATGCCCAAATAGTTCACACCACCTCTGGGGGCTACCCCGGAGAGCGCTCACAGTCACAGGAGTAATATCCTAACCATTCAAGCCCTTTGATCAAGACATCACTGGGAATGCACCTAGCCTACACCGTCATTATGGCTAGTTACACACAAAGTCCTATTAGACTAGGCACCATAATACATATTCCGACACTGAACTACGGCTTGGTTTGATTTCACTACACGTGAATACGTAGGCAGCCTTTCAACAGAGGCACAACCACTCACATTGACACACATTCAAAACGCGCCATCATTCCGGTCACGACACCATCATGTTCTCAACAGCTAGCTTTGTTGTCTTGGGGGCTTCTCCTAGGCAGAAGTTCCCCATCCACTCACAAAATCCAGATAAATCCAACAAAAAATCTAGCCTCCTTTCTGTAGTGTGTCCTAGTACTCGGCTCAGTCGAAGATAAGAATCTGTCAGGGCTCGAGGCAATACCCACTTTGAAAATGTACCCAAAAATTAGAAATCCAGAGGGGCACCAGACTAAAACAGTCTCATTACAGACTACTGCCAGTCCCCTATAGCATATCTATCCCATTTCGATGTACGACCGTGTTGCCACTCGCCTAGGCTACGGGATAGCGCAACTTAAGAGTCTTGTTAGGCAGCCCACACCCCTACCGAGTCGCGGTCCAACCCCTCGAGAGTCCAGTCGTGTCTGTCAACTCGTCTGGTCACGTCCAGAGTCGAGTCTGTCGGTAGGCCTCTCTCTTCAAATTCCACTTTGAAATTTGCAAAATTTAGCCATTTAAAAAAAAAGATCCTTTTTGACAAGGTCAGATTTCGGTCTATTTAAACTGCAAATTTCTTTTCTACCCATTTTCCATTTTGAAAACCTAGCTCGTGAGTGCTTTCAGGATTTCAATTTCAAAAATTTCAAAAAATTCAAAAATCATTTTCCTCAGCACGAGTCATTTTAGTACCTACGTGTTGCATGCATTTTATGTAACTCATACAGGTACGATTCAAGCAATGACATGCAAGCCATTAAATCTCCCCATCAACATTTTCCTGGAATAGAACGAGATGGGCCTACACACAGGCGCACCCAGGACTTACGCGACAAGTCCAAATTCCCCACGGAGGTACTGTCATCAAGCGCAGGTATGATTTCTGTCTTGTGGCTGGCGAGCCTTTTACGCAAGTCTAATGGACTATAAACGACCCGATCGGAAGTCTACCAGGTCTTAATAGACTTGGTAGCTACTCTGACTTTCGCCTTGTCCAAGCCTCAGTCAAACTGGGGGCTCTGTAGACACCCGCATTTTGACTGCAGGTGTCTATGGCAGTTTCCAAAAAACACCCGATGATGATCGGACGCTAACGTGTTTCTACGCGCTCGGATATGGGCTCAAATCCATTAGTCGTTGGCTTAAGTACTTACAGAGTACAAATCTCACAAAACTGACCTCAAAATCAGGCCCAGCGGACCGTTCCGAGTCAAACAAGACTAATTTGGGCCAAAACCGATACCGGAAATAAAACTGACTTTTAGCGATTGGGTCAACCCTGGTCAAAGTCGTTTCCGAGACACATCAAAGCAGCCACTCAAATACAAAAAGTCCAACTCAAGAAGCAAAACCAACAGTTCACCTTCAGACACGCCATCAGGTCAAGTCCGTCAGGGCACAAAACCCTAGACAACAAAATACATGGGCAATGCCTATATAAGCAACCCCATGCACACTCAATTTCACAACTTTACAACCCTAATCACAACTACACACAACCTTTTTACACAATTTTTTCACAATACAACCTTTTTACAACCCTAATAAACATCAAACTCAAACCCTAATTTCAACCCTAATCAAACCCTAAACCTAACTTTAGGAATTCAAAACCCCAAACCACCACAACTTAGCCTACATACTCGATACTCCCGTGCAAGCCGCCACTTCTCCCTTCTCGTCTTCCTCGCGTCTTTTCTCGTTATTGTCGTTTTTTTTATTTTATTCGCGTCGTAATACCGTTAATATCGTTAGTATCAAACGACATTAAAATACTCGTAGATTTGTGTCGAGTGCGAAGGATGTCGGAATAAGGAAACCCGAATATACAAGTGTACTGCACACAGCGTTGACGGTCGCTTATCCTGACACCCTAGCACTTGATTATTGAAACGAGTCAACTTCAATAATAATTTTTATTTCCGTTCGCGTAGATTTCGTTCAATCGCATATTTCGTCAAATACAAAATTATCGAGCATCTTTTAATAAGGGTCGAAACCCGTTGATGCGGATCCGACATCAAACAATTCGCAAGAATTAATCATGATGTCGGGATGCGGAGAGAATCAAGGCGAGTTTTTTTAAGGTGTAGATCTATTAGATTCGATACCAATTCCATAATTGGATGTCGAATCTAATGATTTAGTCAAATAAATTAATTAACACGATTTTCGTTGATGCTAATATAGATGTCCTCTAATTCAATTGAATTAATTACGACATTAATAAACGCGGAGAAAATTTATATCGTGCTAGTTAATTTAAAACGATTTATATTATTTTCTTCAAGTTTTCGCTCTAGCATTTCATACCGATTCAATAATCGGATATGGGATATGACGAGCATCAAAATTAAAATCGAGTATAAATTATTCCAAGTATTTAATATCGGTTTCATAATCGAATATTGAATACGACGAATATCGAAAATATTAAGTCGAGGGCAAATTACGCAATATTTGTACGCGATTTAATAAAATCATCAATTTTCCGAAGAAAGCAATTTTGCTCTTTTTTATTATTATTCTTCGAACATCATTTTTTTTAGACTAAACATTTTTTTTAGATCTCGATATATTTTTTTCCTTTACCTCGGTCAACACGTGTTAATCCATCACGTGACCTACTATTCTTTTCAAAACCATGCATCATACTACATTATTCGCAAACTGTTATTATCGTTTTACCGTTACTAACAAGTTTGTTATTTTCTTGTCAATTTATTTTTGTTTATTTTATTGTACTAAAATGAACTCACATGCTAAAATTCAACTTTGACGTTAGAATTAATTGCATTAAATTGACATAGAAACCCTTTTCAATTTCATTCACATGATTAGGGAAAACAATCCTTGCATAAGCATTCTCACCGAATTACTAACGCACATATTAGAGAGTCAATCGATATCCTAGTAGAGGCCGCTAGTGCGGGCGGGGTTGGGTGTCCTTCGTGGGCTTCCCAACACGTACCCTCACCCCTTACTCAGAACCTCGGTTTTCGGATGCCCGAAACCGTTGGCGCACGAGAGTCATTCAATACACGATAACCGGTAGTGACGGTATGCTAAGGGACGAGCCCAATAAACTCTGACATCGGAAATGGGCTGTATTTTGTATACGACCCACTACGACATAGAGTGGGTTCGAACGGGCCCGAACTCCCACAAAGTTCGGTGGCGACTCCACTTCGATTTAAATTTCCATTCGATCCGTTTTCATATGGAGATTCATTCGCCTCCCCAAACCCGCGCGTGGCCGTGTCGGGGTGGACCTATCTCATGTCCACAAGAGCGGCGACTTATAAATGCGTGGCCCTAGTTTAAGACAATGCACACCCCTCCTGGGATAACGTGTCACCCAGTTCAACTTATGACGGCGACTTACTGTGAGGCCTAAGCTTAAGGTCAAAATGTACACAACTCCCGAGATACCTGTCACCCGGTTCAACAACCAATGTACCGATTCCTGATACACTAGCCTTATAGTTGATGGCAAAACCGTAAACCCTAGAATATATTACTCTAACCTCACACTTGTCCTTATTCCATAACTCCAAAACAAGCCATTATCGATATTGAGAATAAATAATCATTATAAATAATATGAAGATAAAAAAAATAAACAGTTTATATTAAAAGGGAAACTTTCTATAAATAGAAAATTACTAATTTTAGAAACTTACTTAAAATAGAAATATTGTTATAGAAAATTTGTAAGTTATTAAAATAAGTGAAATGTATGAAAATAGCATTTCGAACGAAATTAACATTTTATTATTAACGTTGTTATCGAAACTTTATTATATTTCTAAATTCGTTACTCAAAATATAATTAAAATATAATAAGTCAATATATAGTATTTTATAAATAACTAGGAAATCGAGTTAAAACTATAAATTTAAGATAATAGATGTTTTACGAAAACGATATCAAAATTAATTGAGTCAACGAGTTTTATAATTGAAATGAATTTACAAAGATTTCAAATTATTTTTAACGAATAGCTTTTATTAATAAATAATACGGATTTTACTAAAAAATGTCAATTGTAAACAAATAAGAAACTATTAGTGAAAATAGTCTCGACTAAAAAAATATATTTAAAACAAAATCGACTATTTTCTCATTTATTAGTATAATTCGTAAAACGAAAATTAATTTATTAAATAAGTATACATACCTCGATTATGATATAAAATACGATTTTGAGTTAAAATTATAAATTAACGGAAATATAAAGAAAATATGAAATCGTTATTATTTAGTTACTAGTGTCACGATAACCAACAAAATATTATAAACGATCATAAATAATAAAATTACTAATGATTTATAAAACGATATCGAAAGTTGTAAAATATTAATAAAGTGCACGATTAAAAAGAATAATTTTCGCACATAATAAATAGCTAAAACTAGAAAACCGAAGTTAAAATATTTACTACATACTACTACTCAAACATACGATATAAAATCGAGTAACGTCCTAGAGTTACCTCAAGTCGATATGCAAATGCCCATCTATTTAGTCCGAGCTCCACTCCGGAGTCTAAAGTCATCTCAGGTACTTATTCTTCTATATTTCGCAGGCTCCAACTAACGTAAACGAGAATCCACAGAAACATAAACAAAGAAGTAGGAGTTAACGAAGGAGGTCACAAAACAGATGCTCGATCCTTAAGACAAACACGAAGAAAGAGAAGGGAAAAGATGCGTCAAAAAGAAAGCGAGGACCGAACTTAATCGGGTTGATAAAAATGATGACACGATGAAATGAATTGACCTGAAACAAATGAACAAAAGGGGATAGTAGCAGCGAGTGAAACAAAACAGAATTGACGAAACTGAGGGAAGATGACCGAACTTAGAGGCGGAAACGAGCAGGAAAAAGAAGAAGAACAGAAAGCAACACCAAAATGATAACAACGAAAATAGCAGCAACAAGACAAGTACAACAGAAGAAATGGAAGAGGAAAAGAAGCAGACAGCAGTAGCGTGACTGAAACAGCAGCACAAAATACAGCAGCACCAACGACCACAAAAACGACAGCAACAGCAGCAGCCTAGAACTCGGACAACAAAATAAGCAAAACAACGAAGAAGAAAGAAGAAGAAAAGAAGAAAGGAAGAAGAAGAAGAAGAAGAAGCAGCACGCAGCACGAGGACAACCGAGCAGCAAAACAACGAATCGACGAACAGAGGAGAAGAAGAAACGAAAAAAAAGAGGAGATCGGTTAAGCACAACAACCGCATCAACCAAAAGAACGAAAAACAAAAGAGGAAGAAACACAGAAGAATGACAAAAAAAGACGAAAAAAAAAATCGACAACCGCAGCATACAACAAACGTAGCAGCAACGCACCAGTGCATGAAACAACAGTAGACAACAGCGACAATAGTAACAAAATGCAGCAACAACAAAAGAACGACGCAGAAGACAGAAATACGACAAAACGAAGAAGAAGAGGAGATTACCATCACGGAACAGGGGCAGAAACGATCATAGCAGCGACAACAGCAAAATACGACAAAACGAAGAAGAAGAAGAGGAGGAGATTACCATCACGGAACAGGGGCAGAAACGATCATAGCAGCGACAACAGCAAAAGGCCGATTGCTCGAAAAGGAAAGAAGAAGACAAAGGAAAAAGATGAAGGATGATGAAGGCTGAAGAAGTCGGTGCGCGGAGGTGAAATGAAGAAGATGAACAAGATTTTAGAGGAGTTAAAGGGAATGAATGAGGAAGGAGTGAAGCGGTGGATTGGAGAAAGTTAAAGGGTTAACGTTGTATGTGGGCAGTGGAAACAAAACAAGAAAAGGGGAAGAGGTGGAGAGCAAATAAAAAAGGGATGAATGATAAATAATAAGTGGGGTACGGGGAATGTGAAAAACAAGCAAAGAGGGAAGGATTGGCTCTAAATAAAGTGGGTTGAATTTCGAAACGATAAGTTGGCTGACCCATGAATCGATTTAAAAATGAGTTAATAAATTTAATAAATAATTGGACCGATTAATAAAATGAGTAAATATATTATTCAACACGAAAACGAAGCTTAAAGAAATAAATAATTAGACGGCGAAATAGTATTTCCCGATAAATAATAAATCTTCGATAAACTGAATTAAATCGATTTTTTGAGGAAAGGTAATAAATGTTTTGACGAAACATAAAATAAATGAGCTTCGAGCCGAAAATAGAATTTCAAGTTTAAATATAAATAAATAAAAAGAATTTAGAATTTAAATCGTCGAAATAGACTTTCGATAAGAATTAAATTAAATGTATAAAATAAATAGAAATAGAAATAAAATATGTTTTGAATATAAGAAGAGTTTCGGAGATAAATAGAATTTTATGAGTTTTAAACGATTAAACGATAAATTCGTTTTATAATAATTTTAAGAATTACGAGTTAAATCGTAAAAATAAAAATACGAACATAATTTTAATTTAATTTAATTTATAAAATCAGGGGTGTTACAATTTTGAATAGGAAAAATCTTCCCTCCTTTTTTTTTAATCCACGTAGGACGTAAAAAAATAATTCGGAAAAAAAAATATTTTAAAATAACCACATAGTTGTTCAAAAAAACAGTAACGAATAATGTGCCCCACTAATTATCTTATCGGAAGGCATTAGTGCCATGAACACTCTTCTTCGGTTAAAATACGTTTTGAGACCTTTACTAAGGATTTGTGTGAAAATTTAGGAATTTTGTATTTCTCTTGATCCTAGAATCAAATAGCAAATGTATCACCATGAAAAAATAATTCCTCATATCAACCACATCCGGACTTTACGAGTCTCACATTATGTCACATAAGACAAAAATAAAATGGCATAACAAACATTTTATTTTGGTCAAAACACAGTTTTGTACCGTACTGTGTCAAAATGAAATTGACTTTTACTTAATCCAACACTACACAAGTCGTGAGTCATTTCTCAAAATATTAAATGGGTCATCTATGTTTACTATAAATAAACATTAATCTTACATTTTTTTTGAAACAAAATAGGCAAAAATAAAATAAAATATGATTCTTATTATAATCTTACTCACTAGTAACATATTTACACACTAGTAAGATATGCAACCTCGACTATAGTAGTTAACACAGTTCCTCAAACTCGTGATATTAATAAGATACTTAATCTTATCTGTTTATTTATTATCAAGGTTCAAACCACCACTGTACTTACTAACGGTGAACAAATCGCCCGAAAAAAATATTGTCAAAACACAAGTATACAATAATACCGGATTAAGGCACGATTCCAAAGTAAAGTACTAAAACCCTTCATTTATATTGTCCGTTCGAAAATTTCGCTAAGCTCATAATCATCACAAACGCCATAAACGAAAAATTTAAAATAATTTAGTTTATTCTTCACATTAAATAAAACAAAATCATTCAAATCTTATAAAATTGCTAAACAAATTAGCAATACCCTTATAAAAATTGGCTAAACAGATTAGCACTAATAATAATATTTCTCTGATATTAGATAAATACTATGCAAAACAAATTTGCACGACCTCCTATTTAAAAAAATAAAATAAAAAAATTGATCATAACATATATAATCATTATATTGAATTATTAATACACAATTAATAGTATTCAATTTACGTGATCATAACATATGTAATCATAATCACGAATTATTAATACACAACCAATATGTATTCAATTTCCTTGATCACAACATATATAATCATTATTATGAATTAATAATACACAACTAATATGTAATCAATTCACAAATTTTCTCAATTGAAAAATATCTGACCATAACATATATGATCTTTATATTGAATTATATTAACACACAATTAATATGTATTCAATATAAATAATCATAACATATATAATCATTATTATGAATTACTAATACACAACTAATATGTATTTAATTCACAATCTCAATTGAATCTCTCATCTCTCATGTAAAAATTAATTTTACATGAACCATTATTATATCACTAAGATATAAATTGCTTTTATAAAACTATTACATAAGTAATGTATCACTAAGATATATGATTTGTATATAAATCTTAAAATCTATAATAGTATTACTAAGATACTTGACTTTCGGTGTAATACAAAATTACATTACTTTAATAGAAGAAATATACTAAACTAATCCGTATATTATAATCTACACCGTGCAAGTTTTATAAAACTTATGAGTAGCGTATACTAACATTTTGATCTTCATCAAATTTAGTATTTCTTATACCCATTAAGGAGCCAAACAATAGGCCTAAAGATAAATATCACTGAGATATTTGTTCTTGGGTATATGTAATACAAAATCACATATTTCATTCGATAATAAAATAAACGAAACTAATTCGTAAATTTAATTCTCGAAGTGCAAGTCCCTAACATGCACACAATTATGACTAGTATATACTAATCATATTAGTATTTCTCCTACCCATATTTTTTAAAGAAATACTCCATAAATAAATGTCACTAAAACATCTAGTATAGTACGAATATAAATTCTTTACGTGAATTTGTACCTTTCATACGTACACTAAAAAATATACGGAGTATTATGAGACATACTCATAAAATTTAGGATATAACACCAATATATTAACATTTACACAAAAAACAAATTTTATATGAAATATTATATATAGTATAACCCAAATATTTACCATTTACTAGTAAAATGATATTTTATGAAACATATTCATAAGGTACTATTAAAATCACTAAGATATTTAATAATTATCGTTCAAGAGAAAAACTTGATGGGACTTAAAAAAATACTACTCAAATATTTTTCATAAGTCATAACACCTAACATACATTTTAAGAAACATATTCATAAAAAAACATTACAGACTTATTAAAATCACAAAGACCTTTAATAATCTATATAAAACTGTAGACACCCGCATTTTGACTGCCAGGTGTCTATGGTAGTTTCCCAAAAAACACCCGATGATGATCGGACGCTAACATGTTTCTACGCGCTCGGATATGGGCTCAAATCCATTAGTTGTTGGCTAATGCACTTACGGAGTACAGATCTCACAAAATCAACCTCGAATCCAGGCCCAACGGACCGTTCCGAGTCAAACAAGACTAATTTGGGCCAAAACCGACACCAGAAATAAAACCGACAGTTTTACGATTGGGTCGACCCTAGTCAAATTCGTCTCCGGGACATACAAAACAACCATTCACAACACCAAAAGTCCAAGTCAAACACAAACATCTTTAAAAAACCCAAGTCACGGCCCAAAACAATGGACCCGCGCGACCTAGCTGGGCCACTCGATCGAGTGCCCCACCCACTCGATCGAGTGGGCCTGTTTCAAGCCCGACGGCTGACGCACTGGGCCACTCGAGCGAGTCAGCTGGTTACTCGGTCGAGCAACCCTAGCCGGGTGTCTTGCTTTTGCCTATATAAGCACACCCATACACAACCCTAAAGACAACTTCTTTCAACCTATTGCAAACCTAAACAACTTTTTTGCTCTAATCAAACCCTACTCTACACTAAGCAAACCCTAGCCCTAGCCTAGGAATCGAAACCCTAAACCTAGCTTTAGGAATCAAACACCTTAACCACCATAACTCGACCTACATAAACCTCGAAACTCCCGTGTTAAAGCCGCGACTACGAGTACGATCCGAGACAAGAACATGTAGGTTGAGGGTGCAAATTCCCGTTCTTCTCTTTCTCTCGTCATTTTTTTTTTCTTCTTTTTGTTTTTTATTTAATTATCGCATTTGTAATATCAATAGTATAATTAGTATAAAAAGACATTAAAATACTCGTCGATTTGTGTCAAGTGCGAAGGATGTCAGGATAAGAAAACCTGAATATACAAGTGTACTGCACACAGCGTTGCCGGTCGCTTATCCTGACACCCTAGCATTTGATTATTGAAACGGGTCAATTTCAACCATAATTCGTTTATTTTCTTTTGCGTCGCATATTGCATCGATTTTCTAAAAACCTTCTTCAAAACACGTATTTTTAAGGGTCGAAACCCGTTGACGCGGATCCGGCATCACAATCCCTAGGGATTTATTCCGATGTCGGAAAAGCCGAGGGAATCAAGTCTTCCAATTCAAGCATTGATCTATTAGATTCGATACCAATTTCATAATTGGACGTTGAATCTAACGATCTAGTCATATAGGTTAAATAACGCGATTTTTCGTTGATGCTAAAATAATCGTCAATACAATTCATTAGAATTACGACGTTATTAAATGCGGAGAAAATCTACTACATCGCGGTCGTTAATTTAAAGCGACTTAAATTAATTTTCTTTATTTTCTCTCTAGTATCTCATACCGATTCAATAATCGAACATGAGATACAACGAGCATGCAATTTCAGAATTGAGTATAAATTCCACAATATTTATGCCCAATTCATCAAATCATCAAAAATCAAAAGCAATTTCGAAATCGATAATAAAATTGCAAACGAACCTGGTTCGTACAGGTGCCACTCGACCGAGTGATTAGGCCACTCGATCGAGTGACATCACAAAAATCGAGCAGAATGTCTTTTACGACCTCTACTCGGTCGAGTCTCACAGTGACTCGGTCGAGTGGCGATGTACTCGGTCGAGTTGGTCAATAACTCGCTCGAGTAGGGTCCATAATACGAGACAGAATGTTTTTACGACCTCCACTCGGTCGAGTCTCACAGTGACTCGGTCGAGTGGCAACGTACTCGGTCGAGTTGGTCAATAACTCGGTCGAGTAGGAACATAAAATCCGGACAGAGACTTTTTCAGAGGTCCACTCGGTCGAGTCACGCAATGACTCGGTCGAGTGGCCCTTTATCACGTTAAACCATGAGTCCTACACATCGCATTCGAGTCTCGTCAATCGTTTTTCGTGACTTAAGTCAACACGTGCCTAATTAATCACGTGAAACCTCTTTTCAAAACCATGCATTAACTCATTTGCATCGTTCTATATCATTCAATATTTCATAAACCGTTATATCGTTACTAACGTGTTTATTGTTTCTCTTGTCAATTTTTGGTTGTTTATTTTATCGTACTAAAATGAACCCACATGCTAAAATTCAACTTCGACGTAGAATTAATTGCATGAAATTGACTTAGAAACCCTTTTTCAATTTTTTCGCATGCTTAGGGAAAACAATCCTTGCATAAGCATTCTCACCAAATTACTAACGCGCGTATTCAAAAGTCATTCGATATCCTAGTAGAGGCCGCTAGTGCGGGCGGGGTTGGGCGTCCTTCGTGGGCTTCCCAACACGTACCCTCACCCCTTACTCAGAACCTCGGTTTCCGGATGCCCGAAACCGTTGGCGCACGAGAGTCATTCAATACACGATAACCGGTAGTGACGGTATCGGTATCAAATGCTAAGGGACGAGCCCAATAAACGCTGACATCGGAAATGGGCTGTATTTTGTATATAGCCCACTACGACATAGAGTGGGCTCGAACGGGTCCGAACTCCCACAAAGTTCGGTGGCGACTCCACTTCGATTCAAATTTCCATTCGATCCGTTTTCATATGGAGATTCGTTCGCCTCCCCAAACCCGCGCGTGGCCGCGTCGGGGTGGACCTATGTCATGTCCACAATTTGGCGACTCCGCTGGGGATTAACTGATGTGTGATTTACCATCGGCATCCTCAGGGTGAGACTTGAATAGAAATCATTTGACTAGTACAATACGCGTTTTAGTTTTACGGTTCATGCATAACCCATATTTTTCCGGGCCGGTACTGGTGACCGACGTCCCACTATACCGTTGATGTACTCCAATATGGACATGTCAAAAGGTGTTCATAGTCGATTCGAGTGGGTTTCGCGGCATGTTTTAAGCTCAATTCGACTTAGAGAGTTCGTCCCGATCAACGTCTAGACTATGTACACTGGTATAGACCTTCTTAGACCGACCGAGACTTAGTGTAGAGCATACATGGCGTCGTTATAATGCTTGTGTGACTACGTGCTATTTGGTTTCCGTATCGTTTTCAAAAGCCGTCAACTTTTCAAAAAAATTACATCTTTTTCAAGATATTCATTTTCAAAACCTGGGTCGCATACCGAATTTTGGACTTACGATTTTACTCAAAATAGCCTATTTTCCAGACGGTATGCTGCCCAATTCAAAACTCGAAAACGTTTTCGAACTTTCAAAAACCGAGGCCCGATACACTTTCCTATTTTCTCGAAAAATCGGGCCTTTCACCGAGTTTTCTCGGACTTTCCAAAAACCATCCATTTTCAAAACCTTCCTCTTCTTAGGACTTCCCGTATTTAGCAGTGTCGGGTCATGTCGTAAGTTGTCAAGGTCTTTAGCGTCGAATCTCTGTCGATCTTACATCACAGGTTTCTTCCCCATCCCAGTCCGCTTTATTAGACTAAGGCAAGGCCCACCTACGTAGGACAAACCTCTACAAAGGATGGCCCGTTTACACAATCGAGTCAAAAGTCTGGAGATGTCTCACGTGAACCTTCTTTCGAACAGGACTAGGCCCACTCGCCGAATCCTAAGGAAGACCCACACTTGACAAGTCACCCATCTAGGTGTCTTTTCTCGAGTCATTTCCCTTTTAGTCTTGTTCGGGATGTGCTTTCTATTCCGGCATTCGGGCTAGTTTCTGATTACGCGGTGTTCTTACAGACAGGCCACCCGAAACATGACATCAACGCAAAATGGAAGCGTTGAAGGAGGCCCTAGAAAAGATCGAGACTCAACTGACCTCCATCCAGGCTAGTCAAGACACGTTAGACACCCATTTGAGTGCCGTAGAAAACGGGGCCCCTGTTGACGGGCCCGGGACCACCGGGCCCATAGCTGAACTCATCAGCGTTGTTCGCAGGCTCGAAGAACAAGTTCACCTGTCAACAAGCAACTCAATCCACTCCGAAATTGCTCGTACTTATTCGCCTTTGAATAACGAGCTACCTCCTAACCTCAACCTTACGGGAATTCATATGTTTGAGGGTACTGAAGACCCGGTCCATCATATCCGGGCTTTCAAAGACTTTATGGCGATCAAGGGGGTAAAGTCCACCATGTTTACCCACCTATTCCCCTCCTCTGGAGAAGCATCCTAAGGCCTGGTACTACAAGCTCGATTCCAAGAAATATAAAACTTGGGATGATGTGGCGACCGAATTTGCTCGGAACTACGCCGACAATACTGAAATCCAGACTACAATGCATACTCTGGAAGTGATGGCCCCAGAGCCCAAAGAAGGGTTCATCAAATACCTACAATGATGGCGGGCCGAGAGTGTAAAACCGGTCGACAAGCCCGGTGAGAAGGTCCTAGTGGAGGCTTTTGTCAAGAACCTCCTCCCATCCTATCGGGTCCATCTCCGGTATGCTGTTATCCCTAATTTCGCTACCCTAACTGAGATGGGTACCAGGATCGAGGACAACCTGAGGTTAGAGAGCCTGACTAAGGCCTCTACCAAAGGCTATCAAGGGACAAGCTCGTCTACGAGCAAGCCCACACCTGTAGCTGCAACTCGCAGCATCTTTGACGAGGTAAACCTGCTCGACACCTCATCCAAAAAGAATACACCAAATCGGGTATTCACAGATATAGGGACTACCTTCGAAGGGTCTGATCCAACCGATAGGTCCGATGCCCGAGCTTCCAGTAGAAAAGAGGCCCAAAAGTTATAACGCCCAAGCTTACTGCCAATATCATCGTGGCAATGGGCATGATACCGAAAAGTGCTGGAAACTGAAGCATCTAATCCAGGATCTGATCGAGAGCAGAAAAATACCGTTGCCCGGAGACAAGCCGAGCAACAAAGAAAACCCGTTCAGTGCCCACGCAATATTCACCGGGGAGGTAATCGACTGTTCTCACCTCATCTCCCCCTATATTCCACAAATCAACGGGATATGGTTCGATGACGAGGATGATGTGTATTTAACCAAAGGGGAAGCTGTCCCCATCACCCTTGAAGAGGTCCGAAAGGCTAAGTCCAAAGCCTTAGCCACCAACCACCTCGCCACAGCTGGGCGTTCTACCCCTACATCCGTCACTGAACCTGCCAGGACGGAACCTACCCTTGAAGAACCAAGCACTGACACGGCTCTGGTCCAACAAATGAAGAGGGTTCGAGCTGATCTAACCATATGGCAATTGCTGGTTAGCTCACAAGCACATCGAGAAGCACTGACTAAGGCTCTCGATGAAATCAAGGTCGACTCACAGGTTACCCCCACTGAAATGGTAGCCACTATCATGCCTTATCTCAAAGGCAAGTCCAAGGAAGAAGGCCCACTCATCACCTTCTCCGAGTCTGATCTGCCAGCGTTTGGGCCCAATCATAATCTGGCCCTATACATTACGGTCATTTGCCGAGGGAAATACCTCCCAATGACCCTTATTGACGATGGGTCCGCTGTGAATGTCCTACCTCTAAGGACCGCTAAAGCTCTCGGCATCGCCGATGCCGATTACCTCCCTACAGCACAGACTATTCAGGCTTTCGACGGTAGCCCAAAACCGGTGGCCGGGGCCGTTAAATTAACAATAATAACGGGTCCAATCGAGAAAGAGTTGGAGTTCCAGGTGATCGATGTCACCTGTCGTTTAACTTGCTATTAGAAAGGCCTTGGATCCACCCAGTCAAGCCCGTATCCTCAACTCTCCACCGAAAAGTCAAGATGCCACTTCGAAACGGCATCATCACACTAGAGGCTACTCCAATTACCGTGGCGAGCTGCAATGCTACGGGCCGGGCCGACCCACGAGGATTTGATTTCGTGGGCATGATCGAAGAAGAGTATCTGTTTAGGCCCTACTTCACAACTAGCATCGACACGATGCTACAGAACCTAGGCTATCTACCGGGGGCTACCTCAAGGCCATATCTTCCAGCTGGGAAGATCATAGAGGTCCTAAATGATAGCGAATCACATTTCGGATTGGGGTATGCTATAACCCCGGAAAACGTGGTTCGGGCCGGTATTCACAAGGCCATCGACATTCTCAAGGGTACTTACATAGGCCCTTATAGCCCGAAGTTAACTGACTACTTCGTCACTCCAGTTTTCGGAGCTATTCAGGTGGGCCTCTACCAACCCACAATCACATACCCCGAGACCAAAACGGCTCGGGAATGCAATTTCATCCCCGATGATATATTTGCCCTCGTTCAAAACGAGTCCAAGGAAGGGGAGAACAACTCTGAGCCCGTGCTGGGGCTCTTATTTGGAGAAGACAAGGTTGTCCCCGCTCCAAAAGATGATCTGGTCAATCTGATCCTTCGCAGCAATCGATTTGACCCAACAAAGCTGATCACCAAAGTTGGTGCAGATACAGGAAAAAGGGCTTGGAGGAAGACCATCAAGTGGACCGATGGCCAAGGACGGACCTACAAGTTGACCACCGGCGAGGGAGACATGCCGGATACCGAGTCTGAGTCAGAGTCAGAGTCGGAGTCTGAGTCCGAGTCTAGAGGGTCTGGCGCTAAAGTCGAGTCTGTAACCCCTTTTCCCTTATCCACTGAGGTCTCAGGGCCTGTTCCAAGACCTCTCCCTATCCCACCACTGACCAACGATCAGATGGCCGCTCTTTTCGAGCTTTTCACAAAATTTACCATTAATAATAATAACGAAAACCGTTCTGCTTACGACTTGTCTCATTTCCAAAATTTTCTCAATTTCAAAAGTTTTACATGCAATGACATTGAGAAACCCGACGAACAGGTACCTCTGCCTCCGCATCTGATCGAGCAGCTCGAACAAAGGGAGTCCCGAGATCCGGTAATCGAAGAAACTGAGTCTATCAATGTGGGAACTACCTTAGAGCCCCAGATGCTTAAGTTGGGCCTATCCTTAGATCCAGAGGAGAGAAAACAATTCACAGACCTCCTCCAAGAGTTCAAGGACGTCTTTGCATGATCCTACAAGGACATGTCGGGTATAGACCGGGAAATAGCTGAACACCGAATACCCATCAAAGATGGTTGCAAACCGGTAAAGCAAAAACTCCGAAGGATGAAGCCCGAATGGTCCCTCAAAGTCAAAGAAGAGGTAGACAAGCAAATCAAAGTAGGTTTTGTACAAGTGTCTGAATATCCAGACTGCGTTGCAAACATCGTGCCGGTACCCAAGAAGGACGGCAAGGTGCGGGTATGTGTAGACTTCCGGGACCTTAACGAAGCAAGCCCAAAAGACGATTTTTCGTTTCTCCACATCGACATACTAGTGGATAACACGGCCGATCATGCCCTTCTATCATTCATGGACGGGTATGCCGGATACAATCAAATCAAGATGGCAAAAGAGAATATGAGTAAGACCACCTTCATT
Source organism: Agrostemma githago (assembly GCA_958450325.1). Classification (NCBI taxonomy): domain Eukaryota; kingdom Viridiplantae; phylum Streptophyta; class Magnoliopsida; order Caryophyllales; family Caryophyllaceae; genus Agrostemma; species Agrostemma githago. The sequence goes on along the minus strand of OY288253.1, from coordinate 16,000,115 downwards.
ACACCTTGGGGTACTTACTATTACACTATTATGCCATTTGGGCTTATCAATGCCGGGGCCACTTATCAGCGGATCGCCACTACCTTATTACATGACATGATGCACAAAGATGTTGAGGTCTATGTGGACGATATGATCTTTAAATCCAAGGACCGGAGCGGGCACATTGCGGCCCTAAGAAAATTCTTTACCCGACTGCGCAAATACAACATGAGACTAAACCCTCAAAAATGTAGCTTCGGGGTAACATCGGGCAAATTACTGGGCCATATCGTTAGCCAACGCGGCATCGAGGTCGACCCAGCTAAAATCAAAGCCATCACCGAGATGCAACCACCCAAGACCAAAAAAGAAATAAGGGGGTTTCTCGGGAAAGTCCAATACATCAGCCGGTTCATTTCAAAATTAACCATGGAATGTGAGCCCATTTTCAAGAAACTGAAGATCGGAGAACGGGTACTGTGGGACGATAAATGTCAAACGACTTTTGACAAAATCAAGGAGATACTGTCTGCTCCGCCAGTATTAATGCCACCTCAACCCAGTTTGCCTTTGTCGTTATACCTAACAACGACCGAGACAGCCATGGGGGCTATGCTGGCCCAGACAGTCAATTCAGAAGAACGAGCTATTTACTACATCAGTAAAAAGTTCCTCGAATATGAATGCAAATACACAATGCTCGAAAAGACGTGCCTGGCGTTGGTTTGGGCCACTAAGAAGCTCCGACACTACATGCTAAGTCACGAGGTACATGTATTATCCAAAATGGATCCTATCAAGTACTTGTTCGAGAAGCCCATCCTCAACGGCAGGATGTTCCGATGGACTTTAATGTTAGCCGAGTTCGACCTCAAGTTTGTACCATTAAAAGCCATCAAAGGCCGGGTAGTAGCCGAGTTCCTCGCCGATAGCCCGATATCTGAAGAGGACCACACCGACACTTGGGCCTTTCCTGACGATGACATATTCCATACCGATACCGAGACGTGGGATTTGTACTTTGATGGAGCATCCAACTTTCGAGGATTCGGGGTCGGGATTATGTTAATCTCACCACTAGGGGAACACACTCCCTTATCCATCAAATTGGACTTTGACGTAACCAATAACGCAGCCGAATACGAAGCATGCATTCACGGGTTGCAAGCCGCCGCTGATTTAGGGGTAACAAACCTCCGGGTCCACAGTGATTCATCATTGGTCATCAATCAGGCTCTCCAAAAATGGAAAGCTCGGAACGCCAATCTCGTTGCCTACCAAGCACGGGTAAGCGTTCTGGAGAAACAATTCCAAAAGGTAGAATACATTTATCTGCCCCGGGAAGAAAATCAATTTGCAGATGCACTTTCCAAATTGGCATCTCTACTAAACATCCCGGATCACCTGACCAGCATGCCGATTTGTGTCGAAAGACGGTCTGAGCCGGCCTACATCCATGCCATTCAGGACATCGAGTTAGCCGATCCGGAACCATGGTATCAGTCGGTCCTAATCTACTTGGCAACGGGAGAGTATCCCCCGGGAACTGAAAACCGGGCCAAGAAAGCCCTGCGGAGATTGGCAACCCAATTTGTTCGCACAGATGACGGACAATTGTACAAAAAGACGGCACATGGGGCTCTCCTCCTATGCATCGACAAAATACAGGCCGAAAAGGTTATGGCCGAAGTACACGATGGTGAAAACGGTCCGCATATGAACGCCCATATGCTAGCTTAGCCCGCAAAATCTTGAGGCTCGGGTATTATTGGAACACCATGGAAACAGACTGTCAGTTGTATGTCAAACACTGCTATAACTGTCAGATCTTTGCCAATGTACAGCATATGCCATCTTCCCTCTTATATACAATGACATCACCGTGGCCATTTTCGACATGGGGTATAGACATAATTGGAAAGGTGCATCCTTCCGGGACGGGAGGTCATTGCTTCATTTTGGTGGCCATCGACTACTTCACCAAATGGGTCGAAGCCGAGTCATACTGTGTCTTGAACGCCAAACACGTGGCCAAATTTATCCAAAACAAAATAATATGCCGATACGGGATCCCTCACGAATTCATCAGTGATCACGGGACCCACTTCCAAGCTGAAGCTGCCGCATTGCTGGCAAAATATAAAATTCAAAGGCATACATCTTCCCCTTACCGACCTCAAACAAATGGAGCAGTAGAAGCGACCAATAAAACAATTGTCACCATACTTAAAAAGATGGCTGAGAATTATCGGGACTGGCCCGACAAAATACCCTTTGCCCTATGGGGATATCGAACCTCGATCTGCACCGCGACCGGAGCAACTCCATATTATTTGACATATGGAATGGAGGCAGTCCAGCCGGTCGAGCTAGAAGTACCATCCCTCAGGATTTTACTAGAAAGCCAAGTACCTGAAGCGGATTGGGTCCAAGCCCGATACGATTCGCTTGTCCTTTTAGACGAACGGCGATCCCGAGCCCTCAACAATATCCAAATATATCAAAAGAGGATCCAACGGGCTTTCAACAAAAGGGTTAGGCCCAGAAACATCAAAGAAGGGGATCTGGTCCTAAAATCGGTTCGTGCCTTACTACCGGTTGACCCGAGGGGTAAATTCAAACCCAATTGGGCTGGGCCATACTTAGTCAAGAAGGTCCTATCAGGAGGAGCGGTGATGCTGATGGACTTGGATGAGAACGAATTTGTCAACCCAACCAACTTGGACCAGCTGAAGCGCTACTGCCCATAAACCCCATCTCAATGTCATTTGCAAGAAATTTATAAAATTTATCTTTTTTAAAATTTTCAAAATTGTAGACAAGTCAATAAGCTAGAATTAATTATTCTGCTGTCGCACATCTCAAATTAATAATCTTGGTGTATTTCGAAAATTGCAAAAATCATTTTGAACTACGTGTGGTTTGATTCCGCTAATTGTGGATACGTAGGCAACCCCTCAAAAGGGTACAACCGCTGCAATAAACGAAAAGACGGGAATGGTATTCATTAATACGTCTTTATTAAACCGATAAACTCGGGAATTACAAAAAAAAAAAACGCCAAAACGGCACACACAAAATAATAATAATAATAATACTCAAATAATAACAATGGAGACTAATATCCAGGCTTTTTGCCCTTCCCTTTGTCCTTTGGGTCGCGTGGAGCCCGAGGATGCCAAGGCGGGGAGGAACGTTCCCGAATCACGAGGGGAACCTCCTTAGCACGAACTCGTTTCTTTGACGACGGGTCTTCAACAACAGTCTCCAGTCCAAGTCGAGCCTGCACGTGCTCGGGTAGTTTATCCTGTGGGCCAAGTCGGTCCTGCACGGGTAGTCTTGGGCCCAGTCTCCTTTCCAAGTCGGTCTGGGGGCTCACCTTCCCCCAAGCACCTTTAGCGCCAGACCCTCCAGCTTGAGTCTTGGTCTTCTTCTTTTGTCCTGACATAAGACGGACTAGGGTAGCAGAAGTGTCTCCTTCGTCAAAAAAGCCCCTGTTGTCCTTAGCGTGCTCCCTTCGCAGCAGGTCGAAAGCTTCGTCAACCTTCCGCGCAGCTCGGGCTTTAGCATCGCCTGCTTTGGTCCACTTCATGTAAGAATCTGAAACCCAGATCGAATGGCGAGATTTGACAACGGGCCAGGTGTGCCGGGTGTACCATCTATGCATCCAGGTATCACACATTACATCAGTCAGTTGAGTAGGGTCACTCACAACTGCTTCGACTTCAGGGATTCGCTGGGTCCATCCGTACTGCCTTAGTATGCGATCTGGATAAAGATGAACCGTTTGCCTGAAAGATAATATCACCTGATAGCGGGCTCTATCCCTCGGGTCCAAGCCGCTCCAAAGATAGATGGGCCACCACGGAACTACCCATCGAATTAACGGACCACCATGGAAAGACAAAACCTCGTCCCAATACTTTTGCGTAATCTGACGAGAAAAGTCAATGGCCCGCCTCCTCGTCATCACTTGGTTATGACGATAGTTGCTCGCATCGAGGGGAGGATCTATCACTGATAGCCTCTCATATAGCCAAATCTGAAAAAGAAACAAAGACATGAGTTTTTAAGGCAAAATAGGCATCCGCCTAAGGCCACTCAGTCGAGTACCTGGGACACTCGATCGAGTGGTACCGCTGAACACAAACAAGGGGCTTTTACGAGGGCACTCGATCGAGTGCCAGGGTGACTCGATCGAGTGGTACCTCTGAGAGCAGATCAGAAGGTTTATACGAGGGCACTCGGTCGAGTGCCAGGGTGACTCGATCGAGTGCCCACTGCAGCAGGCAGTCCGCGAAAAAAAAAATCAAAAAATCGAAAGGTTGAGGAATTGGAAAATAATAAAAATCCGACATACTTGCAGCAATCGGGTGCTCCCGGTGAGACGAATTGATGAGTCCCTCTTGCGGCTGTCCAATCCTTGGATAATCTCGCTCGTGATCAGCCAAGTCGGGCTGTGTTCAGTCTCCATCAAGTCTACTACGGTCAAAAGACGTGTGTTTCCCATACAGGATAGCAAATCCTTGTGACCCTCGAAAGCATAAACGTGGAGCATGCAGAAAGAAAAAGCCCTACGGCTGTAAGCCGGCCTGACCCGAAAATCAAGAGGATTCATAAATTTCTCAGCCAAGTCGATCAGAGAAATATTATCACCCTCCATCATGCGGGATACCTCATTGTGAGAAAGCCCTAGAAATTCTCGAAGCTTCCTCCTCGGGTCATAGATCGAGTACGGGACAGCGGGACGGAGTATCGGGTTCCTTCCTCCTATGGCTGCAATCTCCTCAGGTAAAGGGCAGACTTCGCCCCGAGGAAAGGCAAAGACATGATATATGTCGTCCCAGTAAGCCAAGCATGCATCCAAGAAGTAGCAATCAACCATCATCTGACGGAACGGGTATAGCTGAGTTATGCCCGTCTGGTTAAGGGCTACTCTATCTGCGTCCCTGAAGCGTCGGGACCATTCTTGCAGCATCACGGTTAATCTATCAATTCCCATGACTAGATTTTTGAGAAGGATGAAAAGGTTTTCTTTTTAAATGGGGAGTGAATTGTGATGGAATTGTGGGAAAATCAAGAGCATTAAAGGGGTATTTATAGAATTAATTCTATAGCCTTCTTTCCATATCTTTGCGTGCACAAGGGTTTCCTAATCCCAATCGGAATCAAGCCACAAGCCTAGTCTCGATACTAGCACAGAATATTCATCCCGAACTTTCCTAATTTCTTTAGGAGTCAAAATTTCAAACAAATTTCAAAATTTCAAATTCTTTTAAAAGTTTCAAAATTTTCAAGGAATCATTTTCCCCAGCGCGAGTCATTTTACTACCTACGTGTTGCATGCATTTTATGTGACTTATACAGGTACGACTCAAACAGGGATGTGCAACCCACTATATCTCCCCAGCGGAAGCCAACGGCGTCATTTCACGGGATGAGCCTACATACAGGCGCACCCAGGACTTATGCGACAAGTCCAATTCCCCACGGAGTTATCGTCATCAGCTCGGGTATGACTTCTAGCTTATGGCTGGCGAGCCCTTCACGCGAGTCTAATGGACTATAAACGACCCGACCGGAAGTCCGCCAGGTTTCAATCCTCGATTGGCCTGGTGGCTACTCTGACTTTCGCCTTGTCCAAGCCTCAGTCAGAGTGGGGGCTCTGTAGACACCCGCATTTTGACTGCCAGGTGTCTATGGTAGTTTCCCAAAAAACACCCGATGATGATCGGACGCTAACATGTTTCTACGCGCTCGGATATGGGCTTAAATCCATTAGTTGTTGGCTAATGCACTTACGGTGTACAGATCTCACAAAATCAACCTCGAATCCAGGCCCAACGGACCATTCCGAGTCAAACAAGACTAATTTGGGCCAAAACCGACACCAGAAATAAAACCGACTTTTTTAAGATTGGGTCGACCCTAGTCAAAGTCGTCTCCGGGACATACAAAACAACCATTCACAACACCAAAAGTCCAAGTCAAACACAAACATCATCAAAAAACCCAAGTCACGGCCCAAAACAATGGACCCGCGCGACCCAGCTGGGCCACTCGATCGAGTGCCCCACCCACTCGATCGAGTGGGCCTGTTTCAAGCCCGACGGCTGACGCACTGGGCCACTCGACCGAGTCAGCTGGTTACTCGGTCGAGTAACCCTAGCCGGGTGTCTTGCTTTTGCCTATATAACCACACCCATACACAACCCTAAAGACAACTTCTTTCAACCTATTGCAAACCTAAACAACTTTTTTGCTCTAATCAAACCCTACTCTACACTAAGCAAACCCTAGCCCTAGCCTAGAAATCGAAACCCTAAACCTAGCTTTCGGAATCAAACACCCTAACCACCATAACTCGACCTACATAAACCTCGAAACTCCCGCGTTAAAGCCGCGACTACGAGTACGATCCGAGACAAGAACATGTAGGTTGATGGTGCCAATTCCCGTTCTTCCCTTCTTCTCTTTCTCTCGTCATTTTTTTTTCTTCTTTTTGTTTTTTATTTAATTATCGCATTTGTAATATCAATAGTATAATTAGTATCAAAAGACATTAAAATACTCGTCGATTTGTGTCAAGTGCGAAGGATGTCAGGATAAGGAAACCCGAATATACAAGTGTACTGCACACAGCGTTGCCGGTCGCTTATCCTGACACCCTAGCATTTGATTATTGAAACGGGTCAATTTCAACCATAATTCGTTTATTTTCTTTTGCGTCGCATATTGCATCGATTTTCTAAAAACCTTCTTCAAAACACGTATTTTTAAGGGTCGAAACCCGTTGACGCGGATCCGGCATCACAATCCCTAGGGATTTATTCCGATGTCGGAAAAGCCGAGGGAATCAAGTCTTCCAATTCAAGCATTGATCTATTAGATTCGATACCAATTTCATAATTGGACGTTGAATCTAACGATCTATTCATATAGGTTAAATAACACGATTTTTCGTTGATGCTAAAATAATCGTCAATACAATTCATTAGAATTACGACGTTATTAAATGCGGAGGAAATCTACTACATCGCGGTAGTTAATTTAAAGCGACTTAAATTAATATTCTTTATTTTCGCTCAAGTATCTCATACCGATTCAATAATCGAACATGAGATACAACGAGCATGCAATTTCCGAATTGAGTATAAATTCCACAATATTTATGCCCAATTCATCAAATCATCAAAAATCAAAAGCAATTTCGAAATCGACAATAAAATTGCAAACGAACCTGGTTCGTACAGGTGCCACTCGACCGAGTGCTTAGGCCACTCGATCGAGTGACATCATAAAAATTGAGCAGAATGTCTTTTACGACCTCCACTCGGTCGAGTCTCACAGTGACTCGGTCGAGTGGCGATGTACTCGGTCGAGTTGGTCAATAACTCGGTCGAGTAAGGTTCATAATACGAGACAGAATGTTTTTACGACCTCCACTCGGCCGAGTCTCACAGTGACTCGGTTGAGTGGCAACGTACTCGGTCGAGTTGGTCAATAACTCGGTCGAGTAGGAACATAAAATCCGGACAGAGACTTTTTCAGAGGTCCACTCGGTCGAGTCACGCAATGACTCGGTCGAGTGGCCCTTTATCACGTTAAACCATGAGTCCTACACATCGCATTCGAGTCTCGTCAATCGTTTTTCGTGACTTAAGTCAACACGTGCCTAATTAATCACGTGAAACCTCTTTTCAAAACCATGCATTAACTCATTTGCATCGTTCTATATCATTCAATATTTCATAAACCGTTATATCGTTACTAACGCGTTTATTGTTTCTCTTGTCAATTTTTGGTTGTTTATTTTATCGTACTAAAATGAACCCACATGCTAAAATTCAAATTCGACATAGAATTAATTGCATTAAATTGACTTAGAAACCCTCTTTCAATTTTTTCGCATGCTTAGGGAAAACAATCCTTGCATAAGCATTTTCACCAAATTACTAACGCGCGTATTCAAAAGTCATTCGATATCCTAGTAGAGGCCGCTAGTGCGGGCGGGGTTGAGTGTCCTTCGTGGGCTTCCCAACACGTACCCTCACCCCTTACTCAGAACCTCGGTTTCCGGATGCCCGAAACTGTTGGCGCACGAGAGTCATTCAATACACGATAACCGGTAGTGACGGTATTGGTATCAAATGCTAAGGGACGAGCCCAATAAACTCTGACATCGGAAATGGGCTGTATTAAGTATACAGCCCACTACGACATAGAGTGGGCTCGAACGGGTCCGAACTCCCACAAAGTTCGGTGGCGACTCCACTTCGATTCAAATTTCCATTCGATCCGTTTTCATATGGAGATTCATTCGCCTCCCCAAACCCGCGCGTGGCCGCGTCGGGGTGGACCTATGTCATGTCTACAAAAACATATTATATAGGGTTCGTTTGGTTACTCATCTAATTACCGGGAAGTGCAAGATCCCATGAATTGCATTTTCAGGGAGTTGTTTGGTTGCTCATTTCATGGGAATTGCCACTTCCCAAGAATTGTCACTTCTTCCAAAATGGGGGAAGTTACTCACCAAGTCCCCCTTGGTGTGTAGAACTTTCTGCATGAAGTCATTTTTCACATGCCAACCAAAAAATACTTTTTGTAATTCCCATGTAATATAAATTCACGTGAATTTAAGTTTCCGGTAATTTCATCTTCCCATGGTGAACCAAACGAGCCCATAGTCCACACACAAACCACATATGAAACTTATTCATATAAATACACAATTTGCTAAACTAATTAGCATATATGTAATAGTAATCATTATCACAAAGATATTTAACTACTTATCGATATAAAACAAATTTATATGGTCTTAAAAATATACGATCATAACACCCTGCGAAAACGAATTAAGCACAATAGTAAAAGCACTATGACATATAATAAGATACTCCATAGAACATAAAACAAATTTATGTAGACTAATATAGAATTATCAAGAAAGTGTTTTATACGTCTAGGCTAAACTAATTAGCATAATGATTAATGTTACAAATACATTAAAATAAATTTAACAACTCATTTTCATGAAATAGAAAATACTCCACATTATGAGTTTAAAAATATATTCGATTAGACAAATTTAATTCGACAAAAATACAAATGTTTAAGATAAATTGACATGGACTACACAAATTCATTTTTATCCCTTATGAAACCAATTCATAGCATGCACAAAATTATTCAATAAAATTATGCTTCACATGAGATGATTTATCTTAAAACAATTTGCAAAACACGAATTAAAACAAAACTTGGGTGTTCACGATATTTGTAGAGACAATAGCAAAAACACATTTGCTCTGATACCACTGTAGGAAAATAAGGACAAACCTTTATGCGGAAGCGATCAGATTGTTGTGCTCGCTAATTGTCTACTACCATGTAATCGTACCTCCGGTTGCTACTAGAGTCCCGGAATATGTCCACGCCCCAAATCCCAAGTCCCAATTGATGGTGGACTTCATAAGAGTATACTATTATGTGTATGTGTAGTGTATATACTCATTAGACTATCTCCCTTACTAGTCAAACTTTTCCTATTATAAAGTCTCACAAAGAGACCTTTTAATATGAGAGTTAAACTCAAATTAACTCACAATTAAATGAGCAATTGAATAGAGGTATAAATATATATTAACTCTCATATTTATGTGGCCGTTATAAATAAAATTCAATAAACTGAATGACTGATTTGGTAATTGGTACATCTAAAGAAAAGATGTTTTCGACTCTCTGAATCAGCCTTCCAAAGACAACATCCTGCTGACTAAAAATCAGCCCCTAGTCCAAAATGGACGAGAATAATGGCTTCTAAACCAGTCATATGTCATGTCCAGTCTGAATTTATTATGTACTATACAATGAAGCGTTGAATCTGCACAGCGACATTTTCACTATTGCCTGCTTTCTGAACACATTCATCTTTTACTGTCATGATACCCTTGATGCTTCTCATGAATCTGTCATGTTTCCAAGCTCTTCAAAACGTGACTCCTGATCCAATGGAACCAAGTCCCTCCTTCAGGTTGACTCAGTTGCCAAACCCACTTAAGTGATGACACTTTCATCGAATACATCTTCCCCGCTTCTATTCCAAGTGGGGGCACTAATGTTTACCCTCTTGATTATTCCATAAGATTTTTTTGCACAATCTATTGATGACTTTCATTACTCTATTAAAATGAATGTTTGTTTTCTTTGTATTAGCTAGCTTCAAACCGGAATTTTCTTCAAATACTTTAAGAGCCTATTGTCACGGTCCGTGTATTTCTTACACTTAACCATGACCGAGACATCCATCTGAAGGAATATGTCCTAAGACATTTCCTACAATTACTAAGTATAGATATTATTATGGAGATAATCGTTATGTATTATAGTAATTCATAATTACTTGTTAGAGAATAATTATGATAATTAGTCCAATTCCATTGGCCTGATTACTATGGATATATAATCCTATAAGTCTCATAATTAGACTTGGTCAGAAAACTAAACAACCCAATATGGACTTGTGAGGTATTAGGTTGTGACTACTTATGAGGTTCAGTTAATCTCTTGGTTTAACTTAATGTCCACTTATGAGGTCCAGTTATGAGTCATTAGTTGATTAAAAGGATCAACCAAGGAGAAAACTATAATCTAAGCTATTTCAATTTATTTCCTCAAGCACCTTTAAAGGTAAGAGAGAGAATCGTTCTATCTCTTCCGTTCTGTAGAGGAGCAACACGTGGGGCTCTACTATCTCTCTGTCTTATATATCGAGGAATTAATGCTACGAGGGTATGTATTTCTCGACCTACTTTTGTCCGGATTCATATTTATATTCTGCTTGTATTCTTGGATTGGGCTAGGAAATTATTTCCTAATATTCCGCTTTTGCATCAGTATAATCCTACAGTGGTATCAGAGCCTCTAGCATAATATTTATATGATCAGATTCATATTTTTGTGCGTCTTTGTTGTGATTCGATTATAATCTCGAGTTTATCATGGAAAAAATTGACATAACTAATATGGAGATATTGGTTGATTAAATTTTTATTAAGGAGGACCGAAAATTAGATTTTCGTGGTCAAAGATTAAATTTTTACTCGAATTAATTTACTCCATGGCGATACGATAACTCAGAGTAATTTAATGTTTTTATTGAACCGGATTATATCAAAAAGAGTTTTTGCGTAGATTCAGATAGGAAAATAAAAATATTTTTTTCGTTTTGTTACTAAGTTTAATGAAATCAATTTCTGTTTTGCTAGTAAAGTTGTTACTGTCACAATTAGAATTAAATCTTCCAAATTTGATTTAATTTTTGGAAAATAAAATCAATGGAGGGGGCGGCATCACCATAGACTGGCGGTGTCAACCATATTTTCAGGCGGATCTTGGCTGTCGTTGGTCACCATCTCAAGCCAATCATTGGCCGGTTGTCTTATGAGGGCAGGTGTCGGAGGTCGCCATCGATGGTGGCTGGTGAAGTCTGTTTTGACGGGTGGAGTGCGCGGGAGGCTAGGCCTCTCTGTAGTTGCGCGCGGTGGTCAAAGGGTTTTGCCCGTTTTCTGCCATGGTGGCATGGAGGCGGATGTTCATGCTGGATCACCAAGATGCAGTGTTTGGACCATCTTGATTAGATCAAGATGTATACTTGGCCCACTTAGATAACACTTACTGTAATTGTTTTCTTGTGGTGTATTAGGGTCCAAAAGTGTGGTTTGATACTATGTCAATGGATTTGATCTATTGGGTTGGGCGCCAGTTTACTTTTGTTTTGGATCATAGTGGCTGGTGGGAGCATCGGTTCAAGTTTTTAGAATTGGCATTATGGTCTCCTATGAAAATAAAATAACATTTAATTCTTTTTAAATTATTCAATAATGTAATTTTTCGTAATTTGATTATAGTCATGATAAAATATTATAGATTGAGTCATAATAAATTCGTTTGTTTAGTTTACGACTTAATCGTTAAGTTGTGTTACTAAACTTGGTTCTGCGATTGGTTTACGACTTAAGAGTTAAGTCGTGTTACTAATTTCAAATTTTAATCTAATTAATCGTTAATTAGATTATGAATGAGATTCATAGTTTTTATGGTTTACGTATTGTGAATGCGCCGACTGAATGCCATTATTATTGTTATGAGATTGGAGTGTGATTAGTATGGCCCAAACTGTGATTGTTCACAATCTTCGTATCGTTATTTGTTGTAATAATTTTAATTATTTATTTATTCGTCTTGTTACGCGTCCAATGTATGATTATTTTAGTTCATACGATTGCGGGTGCATCGTATTGCAATGTAATAATAATGTATTGCTTATTTGTTTTCCTAGTTAATTTGTAATTAGTAGAAATAAATGTAACTTGAAGACGAAGTCCCAAGAAGATGGAGGATGGAGATCCAAAAGTTTCGAGGGAAGTTTTGTGAAGGATGGAGATCCGGATGAAGCTTTTGGATATAGTTAGTTTAGGGACCATACCAGATCTGTAGACACCCACATTTTGACCGCCAGGTGTCTATAGTAGTTCCCGCCAAACACCCGATGATGATAGGACGTAAACGTGCTTTGATAGACTCGGATATGGGCTTGTAATTATGGACATTTGGTTTAGACATTTTAAGGAGTACAGATCTCACAAAACCAACCTCAAATCCAGGCCCAGTGGGTCGTTTCGAGTCAAATAACGCTAATTTGGGTCAAAACCGTCACCAGGGGTAAAACCGTCTTTTAGCGATCGAGTCAAACCCGGTCAAAGATATTTTTTCCCGAGTCACACGAGCTGGCCGTGACACTACATGGTTGATTCGGACTCAAACACCAAAAAATCAGCCTTCACAAATATTAAACAAATCTGTTTAAGGATAGAATTCGATCTCAAGTAGGAATTCTATCCGGAAACCGAATCAGACATCGACCGAGCATCAAAATACTCGGCCGAGATACCCCAGGACAGCCGAAATACCTCCACACCAGCCGAGATTTTTGGCTTCTTCATTAAGAAACGAGAAGTTTATTCCCTTACGAACTCTCGTATTTCCTATCCAAACCGGTGTTTCTTGTCACACAAGCAAGACCACCTCGGTTCCTATATATAGGACCCTCCCTTCAACATCCAAAGGACCGAAAAAAATACCATCAACAACACATCAAAAATACCGAGAAAGTCAGCCAAAAAGCAACATCCAAAATCCCGACGTAATCCTGAAATAATTCCAAAAATCCGACGAAACCGATCCCATCACCCGGCCGAACCCACGCCTCACATACACACAAACCACCCAAACCGATACACCTTAACTCATCTTTATCATCTCGACGCTCCCAAGTCTAAGCCACTTCCCGACGAGCCTTATACCGAGAATACAAAGCATGTAGGTTGAGGGTGTAAATCAAACCCGTCTCTTCTCTTTTCTCTCGTTTTTTTTATGGGTCTTTCGTCGGTCTTTTTCTATTTTTCTAATATCGATATTACTAAAAAAACTATTTTCATATATCGAACATTCTTAAAATATGATATCGATTCTACATAATCGAATATCGTATCGAAAAGAATTATATTAAGATTTCGACGATTTCATTATATTTTCTTTCGTTCAAAATCCTTTTTTACAACTTTTTTCGTTCAAAAACAAACTTTTTCAAAACCTTTTCTAAAGTCATTCCGAATATTCGATATCGATTTCATAGTCGAATATCGAATACGACGAATATCGAAAATATAAACCGAGTACAAATTAATTCATGTTTGTACGCGATTTATAATGATTTCGAACACAAAAAATATATAAAAAATCAGACCCGTACGCGAGTCGCGCCAGGTCCAGGCGACTCGCGCACGAGTCTGATCCGGTTCTATTTTTTTAGTCTTTCGTTCGTTTATTTTTATTATTTTACGAAACGATTTCTAAATTTACGTCTTTTTCAAAACTATTCCAAATATTCGATATTGATCTCATAGTCGACTATCGAATATAACGAATATCGAGAATATTAAGTCGAGTACGAATTATGCAATATTCGTACGCGATTTAATCAAAAATTTTCCAAAAACCGTTGTCGAAATCAGGCCGCCACGCGACCCGCATGAGTCTCGGGCGAGTCGCGCGGCTCTCGGTCCAAGCGTGTCTTTTTCGTTCTTTTTTATTCTTTCTCGAACATCGTTTTTTATACAAAACAACGTTTTAGTAATATTTTTCAGTTTTCGATTGATTTTTATTTTCTCGATTTCATATATTTATTTCCTATATTATTATTTCAATCGTTACTAACCCGTTTTCTCGTGTTTGTAGCAATTTATTCTCTCAAATTCTTTTTATCGTTTTATTAGACTAAAACGAACTCACATGCTAAAATAACTTTGACGTTATTAGTTTAACATGCATTAAACGACTTAGTAACCCATTTATTTATTTTTCCTCACATGTCTTAGGAAAATAATCTCTGCATATCATTTCATCGTCGAACTAACACGTGTACACAAAACCGAACGATATCTTAGTAAAGGCCGCTAAGTGCGGGCGGGGTTGGGTGTTCTCAATGAACTTCCCAACACGTACCCTCACCCCTTACTCAGAACCGTGGTTTCCGGATGTCCGAAACCATTGGCAACGAGAGTCATTCAATATACGATTAACTGCCCAGTCGGCATCGGTATCGATATGCTAAGGGACGAACCCAATAAACTCTGACATCGGAAATGGGCCAGGCTTTAAGTATGGCCCATTACGACATAGAGTGGGTTCGAATGGTTTCGAATAACCATAAAATTCGGTGGCGACTCCTACTTCGATTTAAAATTCTATTCGATCCATCTCATATGGAAATTCTACGCCTCCCCAAAACCCGCGCTTCGCCGCGTCGGGGTGGACCTATGTCATGTCCACAATTTGGCGACTCCGCTGGGGATTAACTGATGTGTCACTTACCATCGGCATCCTCAGGGTGAGACTCGAAAAGAAATCGTTCGATTAGTAATGTACACGTTTTAGTTCAATGGTTCATGCATAACCCCGTTCTATCCCGGGCCGGTTACTTGTGACCGACGTCCCACTATATCACGGTGCATTCCCACTTAGGTGCACTAAAGACTTCAATGGCGGAACTCGTTTAGACTTTGCGGCATGTCCTAAGACCAACTCGGCTTAGGGAGTCCGTCCTCAGTACGAGAAAGCCATCGTTGTTGGTATAGACCCTATCAGACCGACCGAGACTTAGACTAAGAGCATACATGGCGTCGTTATACTGTTTCTGTGACTACATGCTACTTGATCTTCCTTGGTCTTTTTTCAAAAACCGTTTTTTTTTCAAAAAAACTTACATCTTTTCAAACCCATCTACTTTTTCAAAACCCGGAAAGCTGCCGAATTTAGGACTTATGATTTTGATTCAAAATAGCCTATTTTTAGCCGGTATGCTGTCCAAACCTTTTCAAAAAAAAAGCCCGAAATCTCGGCCCGATAACCCTTTTTCTCAATTTTCAAAAAAAATCGGGTCTTCCAATCCGACCTTGGCTCGGTTTTCAAATTCAAATTCTCTTTTCAAAACCCTCTTCCGCTTAGAACTTCCCGTATTTAGCAGTGTCGGGTCTTGTCATAGGTTGTAAGAGTCTATAGCGTCGAAACTCCGTCGATCTTATATCACGAGTTTCCACCCCATCCCAGTCCGCCTTACTTGTCAAGGCACGGCCCACCTTCGTAGGACTAACTCCTACAAAGGGAAGCCCATTTACACACTCGAGTCTAAAGTCTGGGGAATTCTCACGTAGACCTTCCTTCGAACAGGACAAGGCCCACTCTGCCGAATCCTAAGGAAGGCCCACCACTCACGCGTCATCCATTTAGAAGTCAGTCTCCAGTCTTTTTTCTCTAGTCTAGTCTTTTCCTTGCTCGGGATGTACTTTTGATTCTAAGATCTGGGTCAGCTACTGATTACGCGGTGCCCTTACAGACAGGTCACCCCACACTCGAGCCATGACGCAAAAAGCCATAGATGAATTGACCGCCTCGTTGGCCCAAATCCAAGACCAACTGAGGAAAATGCGGGAAGACCAGATCGCCATCATTATTCGGGTTAGTGCCGTAGAACAGGGAACCCCCAATGCTTCGATCGAAGATGACGGGCCTTTAGCCACATTGGCCAGTGCAGTCCTCAAACTGCAAGAACAGGTCCATCTGACCACCCAAAGCTCCATCCATACGGAGAATGCTAGGATTTATACCCCATTGACCGATGAACTACCCACAAATCTCAATCTGACGGGTTTGCCAATGTTCGAGGGTACTGAAGATCCGGTCCACCATATCCGGGCTTTCAAGGAGTTCATGGCCCTTAAAGGGGTTAAGTCCAACATGTTCAAGCACCTATTCGCTTCTTCCCTCGAGAAGCACCCAAGAGCCTGGTACTACCGGCTCGATCCCAAGAAATACAAAACTTGGGATGACGTGGCAACGGAATTCGCTCGGAACTACGCCGACAATACGGAAATCCAGACCAATATGCGCACCCTGGAGGTAATGGCCCAGGAACCTAAGGAAGGATTCACAAAATACCTTCAACGCTGGAGGGCTGAAAGCGTCAAAATGGTCGATAAGCCCAGTGAAAAGGTGCTGGTTGAAGCCTTCTTCAAGAACCTACTTCCAGCTTACCGGGTCCATCTCCGGTACGCCATCATACCTAGCTTCGCGGTCCTAACTGAAATGGGAACAAGAATCGAGGATGATCTAAGATTGGAAAGCCTCACTAAGGCCTCCACTAAGGGATATCAAGGGGCCAGTTCATCAACGAGCAAGCCCGCTACTACTGCTGCCACTCGTAGCATTTTCGACGAGGTAAATGCACTCGATACCTCATCCCAGAAGACTACCACTCCCCGGGTGTTCACCGACATAGGCACTACCTATGAAAATGCCCTTCAGAGATTATCATCAAAAGGCCTGATCACCCCGATAGGCCCAACACCTGATATCCCGGTCGAACGTCGCTCTAAGGCCTACAATCTCCAGGCCTACTGTCACTATCATCGTGGTAAGGGGCACGATACCGAGAAGTGTTGGAAACTAAAGCACCTTATCCAAGATCTCATCGAAAGCGGGAAAATTCCTTTACCCGGGGGTAAGCCCAACAACAAGGACAACCCGTTGGCCACTCACGCCATCTTTTCCGGAGAAGTAATGGATTGCTCACACCTCATTTCTCCATTTATCCCACAAATAAACGGGATCTGGTGCGATGACGAAGACGATGTCTACCTCACCAAAGGGGAAGCTGTCCCCATCACACCCGAGGAGATTCAGAAGGTTAAGTCCAAGGTCTTAGCCACTAGTCAAGCCCTCATCATCGCTGAACCACTTCGGGTAGAGCCCGCCCCAGAAGAGCCGACTCCTGAAAAGGCTCTTGTGAAACAGCTAAGCAAAACTCGAGTTGACCTCTCTATATGGCAACTCCTAGTTAGCTCCCAGGAACATCGAGAGGCACTCACTAAGGCCCTCGATCAAGTCAAAATTGACTCCATGGCTACCCCGGGCGAGATGGTAGCCACAGTACTACCCCACCTAAAAGGCAGATCCATAGAAGAAGGCCCACTGATCACCTTCTCCAATGCCGATCTACCACCATTTGGGCCAGCCCACAACATGGCCCTCTACATCACAGTTATCTGTCGCGGAAAGTACCTACCCATGACCCTAATTGACGACGGGTCAGCAGTCAACGTCCTCCCCTTGAGGACCGCCAAAGCCCTCGGCATTACCGAGGCCGACTATATCCCAACAGCTCAAACCATTCAGGCTTTTGACGGAAGTCCAAAGTCAGTAGCCGGAGCCACAAAACTCACTATCATAACCGGCCCGATAGAGAAAGAGCTGGAATTTCAAGTGATCGACGTGACTTCTTCCTTCAATCTTCTTCTAGGAAGACCTTGGATCCATGCAACCAGGGCCGTGTCTTCCACTTTGCATCGGAAAATCATGCTGCCTTTGCGTGACACCGTCATCACTATAGAAGCCACACCTATGACTGTGGCTAATTGCAACACCTCGGGCCGCACCGATCTATGGGGGTTCGATTTCGTAGGAGCCATCGAAGAAGATCATCTCTTCCATCCTTATTTCACCGTCCCCCTAGACCGGATGTTACAGAGTCTGGGCTTTCTACCAGGGGTTACCTCAAGGCCCGATCTCCCGGCAGGAAAAATTCTTGAAGTTCTGGACAATGGGAGGACTCAAGCAGGCTTGGGCTACACCCTAACTCCGGAAAACATGGGTCAGACTGAAACCGGTAAGGTTACCTTCGTCACTCCAGTATTCGAGACTGCTCAGACCGGCCTATATCGGCCCACACGCCCTGGGACCCACTTGGCCCAGGACTGCAACTATATACCGGACGACATCTTCGCTCTCATCCAATCCGAAGATGCTAAGAATGCTGAGCCCGCACTAGGGCTACTTTTTGGAGAAGAACTCGCGGTTCCAACACCGAAAGAAGAGCTAGTCAGCCTCATTCTCCGCAGTCGCACCTTTGACCCGTCTAAACTAATCTCGGAAGTCGGGTCCGGAACCAGAGCATGGAGGAAGACTGTCAAATGGACTGACAGTCAAGGAAAAACCTACAAGCTGATCACAGGGGAAGGAGAGATGCCAGAATCTGAGTCTGAGTCCGAGTCGGAGTCCGAGTCAGAGTCTAAGATTGAGTCTAGTTAGTCTGGTGCTAGGGTCAATCCTGTAACTCCCCCTCTTCCTTTAGCCATTCCTGGTGCCTCGGGGTCTGTCCCGGGCACCCTACCTATCCCGCCACTGACTAGTGATAAGATGGCAGCCCTTTTCGAGCTCTTTTCCCAATTTATGATCAATAATAACAACCGTTCTGCTTACGACTTGTCTCATTTTCAAAATTTCAAAAATTTTATGTGCAATGACATTGAGAAACCCGACGAACAGGTATCCTTGCCTCGCCACCTGATCGAGCAACTAGAGCAAAGGGAATCCCGCAATCCGGTAATCCAAGAAACCGAATCCATCAACGTGGGAACAACCTTAGAGCCTCAGATGCTTAAGATAGGGCTATCCTTAGATCCCGAGGAGAAACAACAATTCATAATTCTCCTTCAAGAATTCAAAGACGTCTTCGCATGGTCCTACAAGGACATGCCGGGAATCGACCGTGAAATAGCCGAGCACCATATACCGATCAAGGAAGGGTTCAAACCGGTTAAACAAAAACTCCGGCGCATGAGGCCCGAATGGTCCCTCAAAGTCAAAGAGGAAGTCGATAAACAATTCAAGCCTGGGTTCATACGAGTCTTCGAGTATCCAGATTGGGTTGCAAACATCGTACCAGTCCCTAAAAAGGATGGTAAGGTTCGTGTCTGTGTAGACTTTCGGGATCTTAACAAAGCAAGCCCGAAAGACGATTTCCCGTTGCCACACATCGATATACTGGTGGACAACACAGCAGATCATGCCCTTCTATCATTTATGGACGGGTATGCAGGGTACAATCAGATAAAAATGGCAGAAGAAGATATGGATAAGACCACCTTCATTACACCTTGGGGTACTTATTGCTATACAGTTATGCCATTTGGTCTCATCAATGCCGGGGCCACCTACCAACGGACCGCCACAACTTTATTGCATGACATGATGCATAAGGAGGTGGAAGTCTATGTGGACGACATGATCGTCAAATCTAAAGACAGGGACGGTCACATCACCGCCCTGAGAAAATTCTTCACCCGACTTCGCAATTACAACATGAGGCTAAACCCTCAGAAATGCAGTTTCGGGGTAACATCTGGTAAATTACTGGGTCACATCGTCAGCCAACGAGGTATAGAAGTCGATCCAGCCAAAATCAAGGCCATCACCGAGATGCAGCCCCCTAAAACCGAAAAAGAGATAAGAGGGTTTCTCGGAAAAGTCCAATACATCAGTAGGTTCATCTCAAAGCTAACCATGGTGTGCGAACCGATCTTCAAGAAGCTGAAAATAGGAGAACGGTTACTATGGGATGACAAATGTCAAGCAGCCTTCGATAGAATCAAGGAAATTTTGGCCTCACCACCGGTCCTAATGCCACCTCAGCACGGCTTGCCTTTGTCACTTTACCTAACCACGACAGAGACAGCCATGGGGGCTATGTTAGCTCAAACGGTCAACTCCGAAGAACGAGCCATATACTACATCAGCAAAAAGTTTTTAGAGTACGAGTGTAAGTACACCATGCTCGAAAAGACGTGTTTAGCTTTGGTCTGGGCCACTAAGAAGCTCCGACATTACATGCTTAGTCACGAAGTGCAGGTGTTATCCAGAATGGATCCAATCAAATACCTCTTCGAAAAGCACATCCTCAACGGCAGGATATCAAGATGGACCCTCATGTTAGCAGAGTTCGATCTAAAATTCGTACCACTGAAAGCCATTAAAGGACGAGTAGTAGCCGAGTTTCTCGCTGACAGTCCCGTAACCGAAGAAGGACACACCGACACTTGGTCCTTCCCAGACGAAGACATTTTCCACACTGACACCGAAGCATGGGATTTGTACTTTGACGGGGCATCTAATTTCCGAGGATTTGGGGTCGGAATTCTTCTAATCTCACCGAAAGGGGAACATACCCCCGTATCCATCAAACTAGACTTTGACGTCACCAACAACGCCGCTGAGTATGAAGCATGTATCCACGGGCTACAAGCCGCCGCCGACTTGGGGGTCACAAACCTCCGAGTACACAGTGATTCATCTCTGGTCATTAATCAAGCGCTTCAAAAATGGAAGACTCGAAATGCTAATCTCGTGGCGTACCAGGCACGAGTACGGGATCTCGAGAAACAATTCCACAAGGTAGAATATATATACCTACTCCGGGAAGAAAACCAGTTCGCAGATGCACTTTCAAAACTGGCATCTTTACTAAACATTCCCGACCATATGACCAGTATGCCAATCTGTGTCGAAAGACGTTCCGAGCCAGCATATATCCACGACATCGAAGAAGTCGAGATACCTGATCCTGAGCCATGGTATCAAGCTGTGCTGACATACCTATCAACCGGGGAATATCCACCTGGAACTGACAACCGAGCCAAAAAGGCCCTGCGAAGACTGGCAACCCAGTTCATCCGCACCGACGATGGGCAACTTTACAAAAAGACGGCACAGGGGGCTCTCCTTCGATGTGTCGACAAAACCAACGCCGAAAAAGTTATGGCTGAAGTCCATGATGGCGAATGCGGTCCACACATGAATGCTCAAATGCTAGTCCGGAAAATCATGAGGCTCGATTACTACTGGAATAGCATGGAAACCGACTGTCAACAATATGTTAGACATTGCCATAATTGTCAAATTTTTGCCAATGTACAACATATGCCACCATCCTTGCTATACACCATGACATCACCATGGCCATTTTCAACATGGGGAATCGACATAATCGGAAAGATAAACCCCTCGGGAACCGGGGGACACTGCTTCATTTTGGTAGCAATCGATTATTTCACCAAATGGGTCGAAGCTGAATCTTACCGTATCCTCAACGCCAGCCATGTTGCCAAATTCATTCAAAATAAGATAATATGCCGGTATGGGATACCTCATGAGTTCATCAGTGACCACGGGACCCATTTTCAAGCCGAAACAGCAGCCTTGCTGACC
This sequence comes from Agrostemma githago, assembly GCA_958450325.1. Classification (NCBI taxonomy): domain Eukaryota; kingdom Viridiplantae; phylum Streptophyta; class Magnoliopsida; order Caryophyllales; family Caryophyllaceae; genus Agrostemma; species Agrostemma githago. Next base: position 15,978,467 of record OY288253.1, on the reverse strand, counting down.
AAATACAAAATTCAAAGGCATACATCTTCACCCTACCGACCCCAAACCAATGGAGCGGTAGAAGCGGCTAATAAAACAATTGTCACCATACTCAAAAAGATGGCTAATAATTATCGAGACTGGCCCGACAAAATACCATTTGCACTTTGGGGATATCGGACCTCGATTCGTACTGCGACCGGGGTAACACCGTACTACCTTACATACGGCATGGAAGCAGTCCAGCCCGTTGAGTTAGAAGTATCATCACTCAGAATCCTACTTGAGAGTCAAGTACCTGAAGCTGATTGGGTTCGAGCACGATATGACTCGCTAGTCCTTTTAGATGAACGACGATCTCGTGCCCTTAATAATATTCAAATCTATCAGAAGAGAATCCAGCGGGCTTTCAACAAAAGGGTGAGGCCCAGAAACATCAAAGAAGGAGATCTGGTCCTCAAATCAGTTCGAGCCTTATTACCGGTGGACCCAAGGGGAAAATTCAAACCTAACTGGGCTGGGCCATATCTGGTAAAGAAGATTTTATCAGGTGGAGCGGTATTGCTAACGGATCTGGACGGGAACGAGTTTGTCAACCCAACTAACCTGGACCAGCTGAAGCGCTATTACCCTTAAACCACCTTTCTCAATGTCATTTGCAAAAGTTTATTAAAAAGACATTTTTTCAAACTTTTAAAGACAAGTCAAAAGCTAGAATTATTCATTCTACTGTTCCAAACATCTTGAACCAATAGTCTTGATGTATTTCGAAATTGCAAATTAATTCAGTTTGAACTACGTTTGGTTTGATTCCATTTATTGTGGATACGTAGGCAGCCCCTCAAAAGGGCACAACCACTGCAATCGAAAAAAAAAAACAGGAACGGTTCTTTAATAAACCTTTCTTTATTTAAAATAATAAAATTACAAAAAATCAAAAAAACATTACAAAAAAAATAATACTAATACTTAAATAATAAAAAACTAAGGCATTTTTCCCTTTCCTTTGCCTTTAGCCTCCTTTTCGGTCCATCGGCGTCGAGGTGGAGGTGAACGCTCCCTGATCACCAAGGGAACCTCTTTAGCCCGGGCTCGTTTCTTCAAACTCGACTCCCCGGTCACCTCATTATCACGCGGGCCTAGCCTGTCTCGGACCGCCGGCCTCGGTCCGAGTCTTCCCTCCAAATCGCTAGCACCAGTCTCATTAGTCTGAGTCTTAGGTTTTGACTTGGAATCCGACCCTGATTCAACAAAGGTAATGGGAGTCTCCTCGAAGAACCGCCTATTATTTTTGGCCGATTCTCGGTGCGCCAAATCAAGAGCTTCTTCGGTTTTCAAAGCTTTACGGGCCTCCTGGGATTCTTCAGAAGTCCATTTGCGATATGATTCAGAAACCCAAGTGGTTTGACAAGGGCGAGGTATAGTCCATATGACACGGGTGAACCAGCGCTGTAGCCACGTGTCACACATAGCGTCCGTCAATTGGATCGAAACACTAATTATTGCCTCAGTCTCAGGGATCTCCTGAAACGAACTGAACTGTCTTAGGATACGGTCCGGATAAATATGGACAGTCCATTCCAAAGACAAAATCACCAGGTAGCGGGCTTTGTCTCTCCTAGCTAATCCCGTCAGCCTTGAAAGGAACCACCAAATGACGTTCCATCTGATCAAAGGCCCACCATGAAATGTTAGCTCTTCATCCCAATATTTTTGAGTTACGGGATGACTTGGTCTTATTCAGCGAGACCTTGAACCAATCTGATTGCTCCGGTATTTGGGTATATTCACCGGGGGCTCCATAATCGACAGACGCTCGAATAACCAGGTCTGCAAAATTTTCGAAAAGTCAAAAACTTTTGAAAAATCAAAAAATTCGAAAAATTGGAAAAATTAAGAATTTTCGTAAAAATTCAAAAATTTCGGCAAAATCGGAAATTTTGAAAAAAAAAACGGAAAATTGAAGATTTCGGAAAAATCCGAAAAAAATCAGGAAGATCGGGCAACCATTCAAAAAAAAGGGGTTAAATACCTGCAAAAGACGAATGCCCCCTGTCAATTGTTGATTTGGTTCAAGCCTCCTAGCGTCAAGACCCATAATAATCTCCCCAGTTATCAGCCAAGCTGGGCTATGACCCGTCTCCATTTGATCAACTATGCTGATTAGCCTGATCTCACCTAAGCATGAATCAGCATCCATTCGGCCTTCGAAGGCATACCTATGCAGCATACAAAAGGCAAAGGCCCTACGCCTATGGGTAGAAGTAATTCTTTCACCCACTGGGTTCATAAATTTATCAGCCAAGTCGAATAATGAAACTGAATTTCCATTCACCATACGGGCTGTCTCAGCATGTGACAACCCTAGAAAATCCCTCAGCCTCCTCCTTGGATCGGGATAAAATGGGGGAATAGCAGGACGAGCATTAAGGCACCACCCTCCAATAGCTGCTATCTCTTCAGGAAGAGGACATATTTCTCCTCGAGAAAATGCAAAAACATGGAAGGTAGTATCCCAAAAGGATAAGCAAGCATCAAGAAAGTGCGAATCTACCCTAAGTCGCTGAAGTGGGAATAAAGCCACAATTCCCATTTGAGTTAACTGGACTCTATCTTCATCTCGAAAATCCTGGGCCCACGCATGAAGCATTGCGGTCAAATGGTCAATACCCATCGCGAGAATAGTTTCTTTTATTTTATCCTAAAGAGTCTAAGGGATTTCGAGATAAAAGAAAAGATTTGGGATGTGAATATGAAAGATAAAAGCCAAAGCTCTCTATTTATAATAGAGAATATCCCTCTTCCTAGTCATCACAGGAATAGGATTTTACCAATTTTCCTCCTTCGCCTAGGCATACAAGAAAATTCCAAATATCTGTGTCAGATTCCGATTGGGAATCAAAGTCATCCCAAGCATTCTTATGTCCAAAACTTCCAAAAATTTCAGCTTTCCTCTTTTCAAATTTTTTCGAAAAAAATCATCTTCCCCAGCATGAGTCGGTGTTTCGCCTAAATGTTACATGCAATATGTTATGTGTCGGCATACAGGTACACCCAAGACTCCCAAAAAAATTCTAAGTTCCCTAATGGGAAAGCTCCCGCGCAATTCTAAGACAGGATATATCTGCAAACAGGTATACCCACAGCTTCCTAGGCAAGCTCCCACGACATTATCAACATCAACTCAGGTATGATTTCTATTCTGTGGCTGGCGAGCCCTTCACGCAGGTCTAATGGACCCTAAACGACCCGATCGGAAGGCTGCCAAGTTTTAATCCTTGATTGACCTGGTAGCTACTCTGACTTTTGCCTTGTCCAAGCCTCAGTCAGAGTGGGGGCTCTGTAGACACCCACATTTTGACCGCCAGGTGTCTATAGTAGTTCCCGCCAAACACCCGATGATGATAGGATGTAAACGTGCTTTGATAGACTCGGATATGGGCTTGTAATTATGGACATTTGGTTTAGACATTTTAAGGAGTACATATCTCACAAAACCAACCTCAAATCCAGGCCCAGTGGGTCGTTTCGAGTCAAATAACGCTAATTTGGGTCGAAACCGTCATCAGGGGTAAAACCGTCTTTTAGCGACCGAGTCAAACCCGGTCAAAGATATTTTTTCCCGAGTCACACGAGCTGGCCATGACACTACATGGTTGATTCGGACTCAAACACCAAAAAATCAGCCTTCACAAATATTAAACAAATCTGTTTAAGGATAGAATTCGATCTCAAGTAGGAATTCTATCCGGAAACCGAATCAGACATCGACCGAGCATCAAAATACTCGGCCGAGATACCCCAGGACAGCCGAAATACCTCCACACCAGCCGAGATTTTTGGCTTCTTCATTAAGAAACGAGAAGTTTATTCCCTTACGAACTCTCGTATTTCCTATCCAAACCGGTGTTTCTTGTCACACAAGCAAGACCACCTCGGTTCCTATAAATAGGACCCTCCCTTCAACATCCAAAGGACCGAAAAAAATACCATCAACAACACATCAAAAATACCGAGAAAGTCAGCCAAAAAGCAACATCCAAAATCCCGACGTAATCCTGAAATAATTCAAAAAATCCGACGAAACCGATCCCATCACCCGGCCGAACCCACGCCTCACATACACACAAACCACCCAAACCGATACACCTTAACTCATCTTCATCATCTCGACGCTCCCAAGTCTAAGCCACTTCCCGACGAGCCTTATACCGAGAATACAAAGCATGTAGGTTGAGGGTGTAAATCAAACCCGTCTCTTCTCTTTTCTCTTCCCTTTCTCTCGTTTTTTTATGGGTCTTTCGTCGGTCTTTTTCTATTTTTCTAATATCGATATTACTAAAAAAACTATTTTCATATATCGAACATTCTTAAAATATGATATCGATTCTACATAATAGAATATCGTATCGAAAAGAATTATATTAAGATTTCGACGATTTCATTATATTTTCTTTCGTTCAAAATCCTTTTTTACAACTTTTTTCGTTCAAAAACAAACTTTTTCAAAACCTTTTCTAAAGTCATTCCGAATATTCGATATCGATTTCATAGTCGAATATCGAATACGACGAATATCGAAAATATAAACCGAGTACAAATTAATTCATGTTTGTACGCGATTTATAACGATTTCGAACACAAAAAATATATAAAAAATCAGACCCTTACGCGAGTCGCGCCTGGTCCAGGCGACTCGCGCACGAGTCTGATCTGGTTCTATTTTTTTAGTCTTTCGTTCGTTTATTTTTATTATTTTACGAAACGATTTCTAAATTTACGTCTTTTTCAAAACTATTCCAAATATTCGATATTGATCTCATAGTCGACTATCGAATATAACGAATATCGAGAATATTAAGTCGAGTACGAATTATGCAATATTCGTACGCGATTTAATCAAAAATTTTCCAAAAACCGTTGTCGAAATCAGGCCGCCACGCGACCCGCATGAGTCTCGGGCGAGTCGCGCGGCTCTCGGTCCAAGCGTGTCTTTTTCGTTCTTTTTTATTCTTTCTCGAACATCGTTTTTTATACAAAACAACGTTTTAGTAATATTTTTCAGTTTTCGATTGGTTTTTATTTTCTCGATTTCATATATTTATTTCCTATATTATTATTTCAATCGTTACTAACCCGTTTTCTCGTGTTTGTAGCAATTTATTCTCTCAAATTCTTTTTATCGTTTTATTAGACTAAAACGAACTCACATGCTAAAATAACTTTGACGTTATTAGTTTAACATGCATTAAACGACTTAGTAACCCATTTATTTATTTTTCCTCACATGTCTTAGGAAAATAATCTCTGCATATCATTTCATCGTCGAACTAACGCGTGTACACAAAACCGAACGATATCTTAGTAAAGGCCGCTAAGTGCGGGCGGGGTTGGGTGTTCTCAATGAACTTCCCAACACGTACCCTCACCCCTTACTCAGAACCGTGGTTTCCGGATGTCCGAAACCATTGGCAACGAGAGTCATTCAATATACGATTAACCGCCCTGTCGGCATCGGTATCGATATGCTAAGGGACGAACCCAATAAACTCTGACATCGGAAATGGGCCAGGCTTTAAGTATGGCCCACTACGACATAGAGTGGGTTCGAATGGTTCCGAATAACCATAAAATTCGGTGGCGACTCCTACTTCGATTTAAAATTCTATTCGATCCATCTCATATGGAAATTCTACGCCTCCCCAAAACCCGCGCTTTGCCGCGTCGGGGTGGACCTATGTCATGTCCACAGATCCCTAATATTTTTATGCTTGCATTTAAGTTCGTTTTATGCTTGCTTTATTTTGTGAATGTGGTTATTTTGTTATGGGTTCACCATAAATAACCGATATTTGATCCCCAAATAAGTAATATTGAGTCCTATGTTTTTTCAAACAACACCTATGAAGCCTTAGAACACGATTCATAGGTTCTCCCAAAGTAGGGTGTTGATCGTTATTCTGAGGATAATAGGGTGAATTTATGAAATTCACACGTTAATGTTTGGTTTGACTCAACGAAATTATCAAAAGATAAAGTTTTGGTTTTCGAAACAAAGAGATGTGTTTGAGAAGGAGTTGTTAAACACGTCGGCCAAGAATTATAAGGCAGTTATAATTAGTAAGGTTGTTACTTACCTTAAACACTATTTAATCAAAGGTAGGGCCAAAGTCCGTTTAATGAATAGTGGGATAGGGTCTTGGTTGAATGCATTTAGGGGATATTTTTTGAAGTATATTTGGTTGTTTAAAAGGTTTTTTTAAACTGCTTTGATGAACATTTCGCTTATACTCGCTTGTTCTTTTTTGTTTATGTAGAAATAATGACTAAAATCAACAACTCGTTTTAATCTATGCTCGGTTCTTGAGAAGGACAAATTGAATGCTAATTTTTCCCAGAATGGAAACGAAACTGAGAATGGTTCTCAAGTGTGAAGAAAAGGGTATGTTTTGAACAATTATGTTTCTGCTGAACTCCCTAAAATAGCATCAGATGTTGAAAGTCGGAGAGCGTATCGTAGTGATAGCTCGAATGGCCATTGATAATGTATCAATTAATTTGTTGTATAACTGGTTTCAAAGTTTATTTGAACCTTTGTATGTAATAAGGAAAAACAAAACTAGCAAGAGTTTGTGTTGATTCGGATTGAGAGTTACATCCCAAATGAGAAGGAAAAAGGAACATGGAGATGTTCTTATGTCTCGTAAGGGAAAATCGTTCAAAAGGGATGAGGGTAAGACAAATTTCTAAGAATGATTACGACAAACAAGTTGTCAAGTCAGGATTCTTTTGAAAAAGGAAAGGTCGGTTCAAAAGCAAACGTTGTGAATGAAAATCAATACTTCTCTCGTCTAAAAGTTAGTCGTGGAAGAGGAATTCTCCAAATACCACGAGGACAAGAAACATGGTGTTTCTACATTCGGTCTATTTTATAGAAGTGAATTTAACAAATTCTATTTCCCGGGTATTCAATACCACGAGTGGTAGTCACATTATTGGTAATGTACAGAGACCAAATGGAGTAAAAAGCTAAATTATCAAATAGTTTGTATGTTTTGGAAACACGCATCTATAACATCGATAACAAGATACATAAGGTTAATGATTCACACACCCCTTGCAGGGCAAATGATGTTCTAGCCCTTATACATACGGATGTGTGAGGACCAATGAACACATTAGCAAGAGGTGGGTATGGTTACTTCATAAGTCGGAATTATTTGAGAAGTTCAAACATTTCCAAGATGAAGTGCAAAACCAACTTGAGAAGAAAATTAAAACACTACGATCCGATCGTGGTTAGTGAATATTTATTCGCAAGAGTTTGACTATCATTTACAAGAATTGTGGAACTGTTTCATATTTCAGACCGCTAGGAAAATGGAGTTTTCGAACGGAAGAATTTAACTCTATTGGATATGGTTTGATTCATGATTAGTCTTGCTGCCTTCCAATTTTCATATCAGGATTTGTATTTAGAATGCAGCATTCGCACTAAACATGATTCTAACCAAAGTAGAAGAGGAGACACCATATACATGATGTGGATGGAAACGTTCCTAAGTTGTCTTTTATGGTCTATTTCGAATAGACTATAAGATATTAATTCTACACCCAAAGCGTAAACAAAGTGGTTGTTGCTTGTAGTGGTGTCTTTCTGGAAAATGTGGTTATTCCAAAAAGTCAAGTGGGAGGAGTATACATCTCGAAGGAGTTCGTGATGACGAGCAACAACTAGGGCAGAGCACGGATCGGATATCCGATCCGAATCAGATTTTCGAATCGGATATTCGATCCAAAAATCGAAAAATTTTAATATCCGATATCCGATCCGAATCACTCTGGATATGCGATTTTTGATATCCGATTTGGTTGAGATTTTTTGTCAAATAAAATTCTAAATGAAGTTCAATTTAACTAGAAAAATCCTAATTTTAATTAATCTAGTATTATACGGAGTATACTATTCTATATTTTAAGGCAATACAAAAATGTCACCAAGGTTGATGTTGATATGCATATACCTCAAACCTCCAAGATATAGGTTTCTCATACCCAAGAGAGAAAGTGGGTATAAAGTTCATACCTTTAAAATCAGCATAGCTTGATTTTTCGAAAAATAATTATTGCAATTTTCTTGTTGGAAATATCATGACTGAAATATTTTATCGAAACAATAATTTAAAATACTACTATATCTAAAAAATTTATTAATGTAACTCGGGGTTTTATATTATCAATAACAAAATTTTTTATTGAAATTTGTTTTACTATTCTTCTGCTAAAATTAATACAGTCGATATTATATAATTTTTTGTATATTCGAAATAAGATGATTAAATAGAAGGTATCATCAGATATATCGGGTCTTAAGCCTAGATTAACCAAATCATTCAAAAAAATGAACGAAACACCATGTATCAGGGATCAAGTTTCAACTTCATACCACCTCGATTTCATTCTTGATTCCAACCCCATACCTTTTCGTGAACCAAACGGTCCAGACACGACTCTTAAAAACAAATGAACCTAAATAAAACTTGAATGATTAAAATGATTGATATATGCACAAAAAACAACCTAAAACTCGAAATATGTAAGTAATAGACAATCAAGCCTTAAAATTATAATTGAGAAATCGTCTACGAGTAAATAAAAAAGTTGGATGGATGGTGAGAAGTCGTAATACGCAGAGGGGTGAAGAATGGAGAGAGAATGAAGAGTGAATAAAACAGTTCCGAGTGAGAAGTAGTCAAAGGTTTTCGAAAATTATCATATACTTCTCTAATTCAAAAGTCAATAAACTGACGTGGCATCATAATGAGAAAAAAATAATCCTATGTAGCGAGCTATGAAAATTCATGAATTAATGGTACTGAAAATTGAAAATCAAAAATATAAATGAAAAATATTAAAAATGGTTGATTCTTGACAATCCAACCTAATTGATTTTTTAGTTAATTGAATGTTTTATGACAATCCAACCTAAGGCACACCCAAATTTTAGAGTTTTTTCAATACTAGAGGTTTTTTTTAATTAGATGGTATTTAACGATATAGAATTTAACAAGAATAAAAATGGCAATTATTAAAAATGAAGAACAAGAATAAAAATATAATAACAATACGCTATCCACTTTGCAATATTGGTTTGTAATATGATGTGCATTCTGCTTTCTAAGTACATCGGGAAAAAAATGTACATAGATGTTGTGGACATGACATATGTCCACCCCGGCGCAGCCACGCGCGGGTTTGGGCGGCAATATGTTTCTCGTGTGAGATTGTTCTCGGGTCGAAATTTAAATCGAAGTTTGGAGTCGCCACCGAACTTTGTGGGAGTTCGGGCCCGTACGAACCCACTCTATACTTGGGCAGACCATGCACAAAGCACGACCCACTTTGATACTAGAACTTGTGGGGTTCGTCCCTTTGCATTACGATACCAATGCCGAGTTATCGGGTATCATACGTCAAATGACACTCGTATGCCAACGGTTTCGGACATCCGAAAACCAATGGTTCTAAGTAAGGGGTGATGGTACGTGTTTAGAAGCCCACGAAGGACACCCAACCCCGCCCGCACATAGCGGCCTCTACTAAGATATCGATTGGTTTTTTAATACGCGCGCTAGTAATTCGGTGAAATGATATGCAAAAACCATTTTAAGCTATGCATGTGAAATACGTGTTTAGCTACGTCATTTAATGCATCTCGGTTTATGTCGAAGTTGTTTAGCATGTGATGTTCATTTAAAGGCAATAAATGATAAACATCTAAAATAGAAAGATCGTAAATAATTACAAATTACACGGGCGGAATACAACCCAGAATTCACAATACGACAAGTGATAATAAAAAATAAAGGACTAGAAATGGTAAACATTGGCTATAAACGGACCCGTAAATAGAAAATGTAAGCTATACCGTGAATTGAATAAACGGACAAACTTCGATCAAGTACACATTATATTGTGTATCGATCGGAGGACGGAGACTTTAATACGCGTTTAGCGTACGGGACCGAAGCGTAATGCTAGCTTGATCCCGGGTCTCTTAGTCTTGTCCCGACCTATCATGGTGGATTAGAAATGTCTCGTCTTATCGAGTATCGGATACGATTAAAGCGTCGTCGATACTAGACTAGTTACACGAGATGCCACTCAAAGTCGTAGAAAAAATGAATAGAAAATAACAGATACTTCCTCCGTTTTTTATTTATTGTCCCGTTTCAATAAAATATACCTCACATATATTCATGAAATGAGGCAATAAATAAAAACCGGAGGGAGTATAATGTATGGGCTTTTGAAAACGGAAACACGTGATTGAATTAACACGTGATGACTTAAAGTCGTAAAAAATGCATTGACGGGATTTTGTATCACATTTTAGGCTCACGTTGGTGACCTATAGGGATCACTCGATCAAGTCATATTGGAGACTCGATCGAGTGGCCTTTGCGAAATCCTCCTGCCCACTTTTGAGGGTGTCACTCGATCGAGTGACCCTTGGACACTCGATCGAGTGCCCCCTGTAACAGGCGCGAGAATAGTTTTCAAAATAGCCCATTACGTAAATCGATAATTATTTGAATCGAGGAATAATTAAGCTAAGCGTAAATATTAAATAATTTATGCAAGGTTATTTTATCGATAACTCATTATGTACGATGCTCGGTTATGGAACCAATATCGAACATTTTAGAGTGAAATTTTTAGAATCAAATTTAATCGGACTAGAATGAATATCGATTCCCTCTGCGTTACGATGTCGTAATCAATCCTTTCGGACCATGTGATGATCGATTCGGCGTCAACGGGTTTCACTCTAATCAAATTATTGATGACTCTTTTTGGCGTGACATTCGACTATGAAGTCGTTATCGTGCCTTTAGTGTAATATTTTGAAAAATGGCGTCGGAAACGTTTGACGACGAATTGCCGCGATCACATTATACCCTTAAGTGTCTAGGGTGGCGCGCCTCGGAGGGCGTCACCTCCAGTACAACTTGTCAAGGGATTATAACGGAGTCTGGACGGAATTCGTCATCAAATGTATTCGACTCGAAAATTCGATTGTCGTCACAAACTTAGATAATCCGCGTTTCGATGTCGTGATTCGGCTTTAAAGGCCTACGACTATCGATAAGGCGTCATAGAATGTTGCTCGAATCGATTTAAAATAATTTTTTTAAATAATTATACGCGGTATTATTATTATGACGGAATATAAAAGAAACAATAATAAAATGTTAGATTGTTAGATTGTTAGTATACGATAAAATAAAAGTTACATGCGAAAAGTAAAGTCTTAGATGTTAGTAAACGGAAATTAAATGTTAGTAGTTAATAACAAGAATTAAATGTTAGTCATAGTTAGTAATTAATGTACAAAATGAAAAGAAAACTAGATTAGAGAAGCGGGGTTTGGTACACCCTCAACCTACATGTTAATATCTCGGAATTGGATGTGTCGTCGTAGGCACGTGAGCGGTTCAAGTATGTAGGGTGAGTTAGGGTATGTGATTAGGGAGAGGATGCTCTCGGTCTTTGATGAGTTTTGATCTCGGGATTGGATGTATGTGTAGTGTTCTCAAAATGTGAGAATTGAGGGTTGATGATATGTGTTGTGTGTTAAGGTGAAAAATGCTGGTGAAAGGTGGTGATGTGAATGAAGAGAAGTGGGGTATATTTATAGGCTTTACCCCGTCCAGAGGTCAGTCGATCGAGTGTCCTTAAGTGCACTCGATCGAGTGGCTTCGCAAAGGGGTGCCCGTGTGTTTTTCGTAGGTGCACTCGATCGAGTAGGTTCAACCGAGTGAGAGGTTTAAGGGAAATTCAAGATTTGATTCTTTGAGTTTGATTTTGTTTTTTCATTTGTTTTGACTTTGTATTTGGACGCATGCAAGGCTGGTTCCGTCTCGAGTTTCGACTTTGACCGGGTTTTGACTCGGTCGCAAATAGACGATTTTATTTCCGGTGACGGTTTTGGCTCATATTAGTCTTATTTTATTGGAAACGACCCAATGGGCTTTAATTTAAGGTCGATTTTGAGATATTTGTACTCCACTAAATGCCCATGTCGGATACTATTGATTCCGAGTCCATATTCGAGCGCACTAAAGCATGTTTATGTCCAATCATCATCGGGTATTTTGTTGGAGACTACTATAGACACAGGCAGTCAAAATGCGGGTATATACAGAGCCCTCACTCTGACTGAGGCTTGGACAAGGCAAAAGTCAGAGTAGCTACCAGACCAATCGAGGATTACGATCTGGCAGCTTTCTAGTCGGGTCGTTTATAGTCCTTTAGACTCGCGTGGATGGCTCACCAGCCATAAGTGGAAGGTCATACCTGTCTTTGATGATGATAACTCTGTAGGAACTTGCTTTTGAAGTCTTGGGTGTATTTGTATGCAGACACATCATATTTTGGATGTAGCATTTCAGGTGAAATACAGCCTCGGGTTTGCCGCTGGGAGTAAAGGAGTTGCGTTGGGACTTGCTTCTGAAGTCCTGGGTGTACCTGTATGCCGACACATAAAATCTTGGATGTAGCGTTCTAGGAGAAACACCGCCTTTGATGTTCCGTTGGGAATCGCAAGTTGGTACCTGAAATGTTAGATACATAGGCAGAAATAACAGATAGAAAGATAGCCTACAGGAAATGTAGTTAAACATCTATAGGCTGGCTTGAACTGGGGAAAATGATTTTTGCTTCATTTTGAAATCAGAGTCCTAAGAGCAGCTGACGTGCTAGGAGATAGTTTTTCAATTTGAAGGTTTAGAAAAATATTTGCAGTTTTAATAGACCAAAGTTTGACCTTGTCAAAATGGATTTTCTCAAATGGCTAAGTTTTGCAAATTTCAAAGTGAGAATTTGAAGAGAGAGGCATACCGACAGACTCGACTATGGACGCGACATGACGAGTTGACAGACACGACTTGGACTCTCGAAGGGTTGGCCGTGACTCGGTAGGAGGTGGGCCACCTAAGATGGCAAGACTCTTAAGTTGCGCTATTCCATATCTAGGCGAGTGGCAACACAGTCGAATTCTCGAAATGGGAAAGATGTATTATAGGGGAAATGCAGTAGTCTGTAATGAGGCTGTTACTACACGACATGACTTAGCAGTAGCGACGCTATAGTCTAGTGCTCTTTTGAATTTTTGTATTTGGGGTACTTTCTCAAAGAAGGTGTTGCTCCGAGTCCTTGACAGATTCTTGCCTTCGACTAAGCTGAGTACTAGGACACACTATAGAAAGAAGACTAGTTTTTGAAAGTCTTTTGAATTATGTGAGTGGATGGGGAGCTTCTGCCTAAGAGAAACCCTCAGGACGACAAAGCTAATTGTTGAGAACATGACAATGTCGTGATAGAAATGATGGTGCTTTTAAGTTTGTGTCAATGTGGGTGGTTGTGCCCTTGTTGAAATTAAAGGCTGCCTTCGTATTAACGTGTAGTGAAATCAAACCAAACCGTAGTTCGGGTGATTGAAAGATATGTTATGGTTCCTAGTTTATTAGAGCTTTGTGTGTAACTAGCATGTATTGACGGTGTAGGCTAGGTGCATTCTCAATGATGTCTTGATCAAAGGGCTCGAACAATTAGAATATTGATCCTGTGACTGTGAGCGTTCTCCGGGGTAGCCCCCAAAGATGGTGTGAACTATTTGAGCATGTTCTATGCTGACCGTAGGTTGAGTTCCCGTGTTCAGGGCTGGTAACTGGTTTGGATGTATTTGGGAATGTGGTGCCAGACAGTAAGTGGCTTTGGTGATTCAAAATCTGGAGCTCGATTTCGTGGAGCTAAGGCTTCGAGGGTAAGGTATTGTAATGTGGTATGAAAGGGGGAAGTTGAGTAAAAATGACTGGAACTTCGATTGGGGTAGGTTTGATAATGCGGGATCTGATTTCCACGTCTTGCCCTAATGGTTAGGGTGTATCCTATGGAGCTTGAATCCTCAAAATTTTGGGCAATCTCTTAGCCTAGGTCTCGAGAAGGTCTTAAAGGTTGTAATATGCATGGGAAGGCTAAATGGGGCATTAGCTGACCAACTCGATTGTCATCTTTTTATTCGATGGTAATTCTTGAGTTGACCGTACCCTGGTCAAGGAGTGTTTTCACTTGATTTGATCGTACTCTGGTCAAGGGATTCTGTTTTTGGATAGGTTGACTGTTAGCCACAGTTCTGGGCTTTTGACCGTTAGCCATGACTAGGGGTTTTCTTTTGTGATTGACCTCTTAACCCCGGTCATGGGATTCTTCTTTTGAGCTAACCGTGCCCCGGTCAAGGGAATGACCATTTCTGGTTGAGGGATGTTGAGAGTTCTTTTTTTTTTTACCATGGCCTGCTTTTTCTAATTTGGCCTTTTGCTTTTTTTTTCTCGGACTTTTGATTTTTTTGTCCAACCTTTTTTTTCATGGCTATCCCCCTTTATGGTGTTGACAATAAGCACAGGTATCCTCGAATCTGTGGCGTCCATTTGTGGGCAGATCTGGGGTTGGGCTTATCAGTTAGATTAGACCTTTGGAGCTAAGCCTTTGTAAGGTGTAAGCATAGTTGGTACTTATGTGAGTGAAAAATCGCGGTGGAGTACTCTACAGTAAGCATGGTGGTTTGGATCTCGGGATTGTCAGCATAATTCCGAGCAAGCTTGGTGGAAACATCGTCCTGAATTGGGTACTTCCTAGTGTTGAGCATATAGGACAACGATGTTTCCCTTTTTTGTTCAGACTAACGCCTAAGGTAGGGATTGGTCAGTCTCATTGGAGGGGTGTTTATTTTGGGAAATGGGCTTGCCTTCCGTCTTGAACTCAAACTAGGAGACTACGTAGATTTGTCATAGGATTTGATACCGCTCCTGCAAAGGGTAGTTATGTGGCTTTCTATGCCAGACATGGAACAGGTAAAAGGAAAACACGGATCTCAATTCCCTGCAGTCACTATAGATGTGCCTTTAATAGTCACGTGCATGTGCTCACAGTTTATGATGGTGCTCATCATGTTCTCGTAAACACATAAGGAAAGCATATATGAGAGATTGAAAAAAGATGATTTTATTGGATTGTAAAAAGAGGACAGAATACAGCTGACTCTGACTCTGACTTCGAAATTGAAAGAAATAGAACATCCTAGATTCGGACTTAAATCAAATCCGGACTCTCGGATGTCTAATTGATTAACTTGGACGATCTTGCTGATGTCATCAGTAGTCTTCGGCTTCTAAGGACACAAATTGATGTCTAGAATCTTTACCCGGATCCTCATTATGTCGAAGATCGTTTTCAATCCTAGTGCCCATTTCGGTAAGCACCGCAAAGTTTAAAATACCGGCATACTTAAGATGGACGCGGTAGGAGGGTAGGAGGTTGTTGATGAACGCCTCCACTAGTGTATTTTCGCTAGGCTTATCTACCAGCTTAACACTCTCAGCCCGCCAACGTTGAAGGTATTTGATGAAACCCTCTGTTGGATCTTGGGCCATGACTTCTAAAGTCCGCATGGTAGTCTGAAGTTCAGTATTATCAAAATAGTTTTGAGCGAACTTGGTAGCCACATCTTCCCAAGTTGAGAATCTGTTTGGGTTTAGCCTATAGAACCAGACTTTTGGGTATTTCCCGAGGGATGCGCCGAATAGATTGATGAACATGTCGACTTGGACCCCCTTCATTGCCATAAACGCCTTGAAGGCCCGGAGGTGTAGTAATGGATCCTCTGTCCCTTCGAATATGGGTAACCCCTCTAAGTGAAGATCCTTTGGCAGTTTCTCACTAAAGGGTGTATAGTCTCGGGAGTTTTCAACGTGGATACTGTTACCTTGGAGGGCATGGAACCGTTCCTCGAGTATAAGCACCGTGCTGATCAGTTTGGCAAATGGCGCAGTATTCACCAATCCAGAATTGAGGTCTTGCCATTCAATGACAGTTAAACGAGCATTCATGGCCTCTTGGTCGGCTATTACGAACCCTAGTTGGGTTTCAACCATGGCCTGCCTACTAACCATTGTCTCCAACAAAGCCTTCATTTCATTAATAGTGTTTTCCATGTCCCTATTTCCGGTTATGGGTGCCATACTCCGCGAGAATACCCATGTAATCAGGAATGTTGCTTCGGGACCCAAACACACCAAGGCATAGGAAATTGTGCGGGAGGAAAGACGACTCCGATTTGACTCGGGTTAGACTCTTCTAAGACAAATATGTTGGGTGCGATTCACGGAGTGACTGTGATTAATCGCTCCATCGTAGAATAGCTCCCAAGTGAGACTAAAGACTCTGATAGGACTCAGATGGTGTGACATCTAAGTTACTCAAAAGTGGGGTACGTGAGACAACACGTGTAAGACATGACCTTTAGAGCAACCGTGGTTTATCGCTCTACTGAAGGGTAGCCTCTAAGTGGGATCAAAGGTTTTGTTAAGACTCGAGTGTCGGACGAGTGATCCTTCGATGTAAGGGTCACTAACCTTTTTTTATAGGGCTATGCCTTTTAAAAGGTTGACTCAGCCTCCGAGGAAAGGCAGACGGGGTAAGGGAAGAAACTTGCGGTGTAAGATTGGCAGAGCTTCAACGCTAGAGACCCTTGACTTGACTTGAATAAGGATGACCCTGCTATTAGGGCAGACCCTTAAGTTAAAGGGTTCGTGAATTGGGATGACTCGACTAACGGATTGAAAAATGGGCGAAATTCCCTTAGGAAAGGTAGTGGGGACCGTCCTGTTAGAGGGAAAGATCGCGTGGGACTTTCTAGTTTGGGCTCGAGTGTTTAGACGGACCTTCCATTTACAAGTGTATGACTCATGTTCGTTGGTTATGCCTTTAGGATAAGGCAGACTAGGATGGGGAAGAAACCCGCGATATAGGATCGACGGAGTTTCGACGCTAATAGACCTCGACAAATTATGAAAAGACCCGACACACGGACTACGGTAAGTTCTATAACAAGGAATGTTTTTGAAAAGAGGTTGAATTCCAAAAAATTCGGAGGACGGTCCTGACATTTGAAATTGGAAGCATGCCGACAAGACCGAGCATTTGAAATGTTGGAATGGTTGCGAATAAATTCGCATTTTGAAAAATTGGGGGACGGTCCTGTCTTTTGAAATTGGCAGCATGCCGACAGGACCGGTTTTTTTTTGAAAAGTTGAATATTTGGAATTTCGATATTTTGAATATCGAAAATGAATTTCCAAAATTTTGAAAAATCGAAAATAGGATACCGAAGATTTGAAAATCGAAAACGGCATCTCGAAGATTTGAAAATCGAAATGGAATTTTGAAAATTCGAAAATCAAAAGGGGATCGAAAATTCAAATATTGAAATGGCTAGAAAATAGGCTTGTCTTGAGTCAAATCTTAAGTCGAAATTTCGGCAGCATTCCGGGTTTTTGAAATTGAATATTTTTGAAGGGATGCATTTTTGAAATGTTAGTTTTTGAAAATGACACGGAAACCAAGCAACAAGTTGTCAGGCAAGTATTATGACGACAACATGTATGCTTTACACTAAGTCCCGGTCGGTCTATATAGGATCTATACCAGTGCGCATGGCCTTTCCGATAATTGGGACGGACTCCCTTACCAATTTGTATATGGACATGCCGCGAAACCCATACGAATTAGCCATGAACACCTTGACATAACCAATTTGGAATATATCGCGGTATAGTGGGACGTCGGTCACCAGTACCGACCCGGGTAAAATTGGGGTTATGCATTAGCCGTAAAACTAAAGCGCGTATTGTACTAACCTAGTGATTTCTCCTCGACTCTCACCCTGAAGACCCCGATGACAAGTTGTACATCAGGTATCCCCATAAGAGTCGCCAAATTGTGGACATGACATAGGTCTACCCCGACGCGGCCACGCGCGGGTTTGGGCGACGATATGTTTCCCGTGTGAGATTGTTCTCGGGTCGAAATTTAAATCGAAGTTTGGAGTCGCCACCAAACTTTGTGGGAGTTTGGGCCCGTTCGAACCCACTCTATACTTGGGCGGACCATGCACAAAGCAAGACCCACTTTGATACTAGAGCTTTTAGGGTTCGTCCCTTTGCATTACGATACTGACACCGAGTTATCGGGTATCGTATATCGAATAACTCTCGTATGCCAACGGTTTCGGGTATCCAAAAACCAATGGTTCCGAGTAAAGGGTGAAGGTACGTGTTTGGAGGCCGACGAAGGACACCCAACCCCGCCCGCACATAGCGGCCTCTACTAAGATATCGATTGGTTTTTTAATACGCGCGCTAGTAATTCGGTGAAATGATATGCAAACAACATTTTAAGATACGCATGTGAAATACGTGTTTAGCTACGTCATTTAATGCATCTCGGTTTATGTCGAAGTTGTTTAGCATGTGATGTTCATTTAAAGTCAATAAATGACAAGCATCAAAAATAGAAAGCTCGTAAATAATTACAAATTACACGGGCGGAATATAACCCGGAATTCACAATACGACAAGCGATAATAAAAAAATAAAGGATTAGAAACGGTAAACATTGCCAAAAAATGGACCCGTAAATAGAAAATGTAAGCTAGACCGTGAATTGAATAAACGGACGAACATTGATCAAGTACACATTATATTTTGTATCGATCGGATGACGGACACTTTAATACGTGTTTAGCGTACGGGACCGAAGCGTAATGCTAGCTTGATCCCGGGTCTCGTAGTCTTGTCCCGGCCTATCATGGTGGATTAGAAATGTCTCGTCTTATCGAGTATCGGATACGACTAAAGAGTCGTCGACACTAGACTAGTTACACGAGATGCCACTCAAAGTCGTTAAAAAATGATTAGAAAATAACGGATATAATGTACGGTCTTTTGAAAAAGGAAACACGTGATTAAATTAACACGTGACGACTTAAAGTCGTAAAAAATGCATTGATTGGACTTTATATCACATTTCAGGCTCACGTTGGTGACCTATAGGGATCACTCGATCGAGTCATATAGGACACTCGATCGAGTGGCCTTTGCGAAATCCTCCTGCCCACTTTTGAGGGTGTCACTCGATTGAGTGACCCTTGGGAACTCGATTGAGTGCCCTCTGTAATAGGCCCGAGATTAGTTTTCAAAATAGCTCATTTCGTAAATCGATAATTATTTGAATCGACGAATAATTAAGCAAAGCGTAAATATTAAATAATGCTAACTTATTTTATCGATAACTCATTATGCACGATGCTCGGTTATGGAACCGGTATCGAACATTTTAGAGTGAAATTTGTAGAATCGAATTTAATCGGACTAGAACGAATATCGATTCCCTCTGCGTTACGATGTCGTAATCAATCCTTTTGGACCGTGTAATGATCGATTCGGCGTCAATGAGTTTCGCGCTAATCAAATTATCAATGACCCTTTTAGGCATGACATTCGACTAAGGAGACGATATCGTGCCTTTAGAGTAATATTTTGAAAAATGGCGTCGGACACGTTTGACGATGAATCACCGCAATCACATTATACCCTTAAGTGTCTAGGGCGGCGCACCTCGGAGGGCGCCACCTCCAGTACGACTTGTCAAGGGATTATAATGGACTCTGGACGGAATTCGTCATCAAATGTATTCGACTCGAAAATTCGATTGTCGTCACAAACTTAGATCCTCCTCGTTTCGATGTCGTGATTCGGCTTTGAAGGCCTACGACTATCGATTTTGCGTCATAGGATGTTGCTCGAACCGATTTAAAATAATTTTGTCAAATAATTATACGCGGTATTATTACTATGACGGAATATAAAAGAATCAATAATAAAATGTTAGATTGTTAGTATACGATAAAATAAAAGTTAGATGCGAAAAGTAAAGTGTTAGATGTTAGTAAACGAAAATTAAATTTTAGTAGTTAATAACAAGAATTAAATGTTAGTCATAGTTGGTAATCAATGTACAAAATGAAAAGAAAACTAGATTAGAGAAGCGGGGTTTGGTACACCCTCAACTTACATGTTAATATCTTGGAAAACGGACTCGTAAAGTATCGTCGTAGGCACGTGAGCGGTTTGAGTATGTAGGGTGAGTTAGGGTGTGTAATTAGGGATAGGATGCTCTCGGTTTTTGACGATTTTTGATCTCGGGATTGGCTGTATGTGTAGTGTTCTCAAAATGTGAGAATTGAGGGTTGATGATATGTGTTGTGTGTGTTGAGGTGAAAAATGATGGTGAAAGGTGGTGATGTGAATGATGAGAAATGGGGTGTATTTATAGGCTTTACCCCATCCAGGGGTCACTCGATCGAGTGGCTTCGCAAAGGGGTGCCTGTGTGTTTTTCATTGGTGCACTCGGTTGAGTTACCTTATGGCACTCGATCGAGTAGGTTCAACCGAGTGAGAGGTTTAAGGAAAAGTCAAGATTTGATTCTTTGACATTGATTTGGTTGTTTCATTTGTTTTGATTTTGTATTTGGATGCATCCAAGGCTGATCTCGTCTTGGGTTTCGATTTTGACCGGGTTTTGACTCGGTCGCAAAAAGACGGTTTTATTTTCGGTGACAGTTTTGGCTCAAATTAGTCTTATTTTATTGGAAACGATCCACTGGACCTGGATTTGAGGTTAATTTTGAGAGATTTGTACTCCGCTAAATGCCCATGTCGGATACTATTGATTCTGAGTTCGTATTTGAGCGCATTAAAACATGTTTACGTACGATCATCATCGGGTGTTTTGTTGGAGACTACTATAGACAGAAGGAGTCAAAATGCGGGTGTCTACAGATGTCACTTGCCTTACAAAATTATATAAATTAATTGCTTTGTAATAATTAATTAGTTATCAAAAATAAATATTTTTAAACAAATTTAACAAAATCTGTCGCAATTACACAAATTAAACTGTAAACGGATTTAGTAATTTATGGTGAACAGAGAATTTATTAGAAAAGGCAGATATTAAAGAAGGGATGAATTGATTACAAATATAGGAATTGATGATAAATAGGTGTAGACATCCGCATTTTGCCTACTTGTGTCTGTAACAGTCTTTAAAAAAACACCCGATGATGATCGGAACGTTAACATGCATCAATACGCTCGAATACGGGCTCAGAATCAATAGTATCCGACCTGGACACTCAGCGGAGTACAAATCTCTCAAAACCGACCCCAAATCCAGACTCAATGGGTCATTTCCAATAAAATAAAGCTACTTTGAGCAAAAACCGCCACCGTGGACAAAACCTTCTTTGTCGACTGAGTCAAACCCGATCAAAGTCGAAACCCGAAACAAATCAAAGGAACCAAATAGTATCCAAATACACAAATCAACCAAGTCAAACGGATTACGCCTAATATGTAATACCTGTATTTTATAGTAAGTCACAGTAAGTCAAACCGTAAGTCAAACTGAGATAAGACAATTAAGATAGATCAAGCTCATTAGTCAAGCGGGAACAACGAGACTTAACCCGGTTTGTATTATACTTTAATCTAGCCCTCCCCTTTAAAATTTAGCTCGTACACATGTTATATTATAAATCCACTAACCCTAATATTCACCCCCTTGTAAACACTAGCAGCATACACAGTATGCAATATTCAACCGCACTTAAAACCTTACGGCCTGCCTATAATTCACTCAACCCAGATCACCCCCACTCCATGACCACCTGCTTACACGTCTAGAGTAAGGAAGAACTAGATCGAGTAAGGACATCGGCCACACCGTCGAAGCTATAGGTACCTGTTGTGTGTCATATTTACACCGTTTTTCCTCCCATTTAGACCCGTTTTTCCCTCGTTTTGCGAGACTTGAGCGCGATTATCACCGTATTTTGAGTAATTCTCGCATTAGTGTCTCTCTTTTGCATTTTACGTGTTTTTGGTAGTTTTCTGTCTATTTGGATAGGATTTTCGACCAAAAACGTGTCTAAGCTCCTATGAGCATGAGAGAGAGGGAAACTGTCCGAAAAACAAAGTACACAACTCAAAATCCAAAGTCCAAACCCAAGAGGTGAAACCTTGAGCAAAAAGGAAAAAACTATATTCCATTGGGCATCTTCACCGGAGAGGTCGAACTTCAAATGATTATATCTAGAGTTCTAAACCTCGGATCGAAGCGACTTTAGTTGCAGTTGAAAGCTTATCTTCTTAGCTTTCCAACGACATATTACACGCCCCAATCGAAGTTCAAATGAGAGAGTTGTAGCCCTCTGAAGTCACAAGGCAAAATTTCACCCGATTAGAATTTGACCGGGCGAAATTTGGCCAGATGGTTTTCCTCCCCAGATTACCATTTCGGACAAAAAAGTTCACCGGGCGAAATTTCACCCTACGAGATTTTGACCGGGCGAAATTTCGCTCTACGAGATTTTGACCGGGCGAAACTTCGCCCGGCGGTATTTCAGCCATATTGGAGAGAATCCGCAGAGCAAAACTTCACCTTATGAAGACTCATAGGACAAAGTCTCACTCAAAGTGTAAAAGTCTCACTAATGGGCAAGTATTAGATTATGGGCTTTAAGATTGTGTAACCCATTAAGGGCTTAATATATATAGTAACCTTAGGGTTTCATTTCATTTTTGTGCCTTAAGTGAGCCTCTTTAGGGTAGAGTAGTGTAGGAAGATCTCCTTAGTAGTAGTAGTAGTAGTAGTAGTAGTAGTAGTTCACATAGTAAATAGTAGTAGTAGTTCACATAGTAAAATTCCATAGATTTAGTAAAACTCTATAAGTTTAGTTTAGATCTACTATTTATTTTGCAATCAAGCTTCCATCTTTCTTGAAGATTTAGGTTTATGTTGAAGATTGAAGAGTTTTGCAAGAATTGGTGACAAGTTCTTGTATTTTCTTCTCCAAGATTCAATCTTTATTTTAATCTTCATCTTCCTCCTTTAGTTTCTCCATTGTTGGTAGTTTCTTTCCGCTCCCTTTCTCCATTAATTAGTTTTATTTTTAGTTTCTTGTTAATCCATTGTTAGTCTTGTCATTTTTATGTTGTTTGTTAGTTTTTCTCTCTCCTTTGTTTGTTTCTCCTTAGTTTGTGTGTTAGTCTATTTTCCTCTTTGAATAAGGTGAGTTTGAGTGTTTACCTTTGAACAAGGTGAGTTTGAGTGTTTAAGTGATGCTTGGGGGAGATTTCGAGATTTGTTGACATATTGCCCACGCCATGGGATTCCGGTTTGGCTAACCACCACAATATTCTTTGACAACTTGCTTGAACATGTTAGAGACTTGATTCATATTTCGGCCGGTGGTAATTTTTATGAATTAGGTTATGATGAGGCGAGATTATTGCTTGAGAAAGTGGCTAGAACCGATGCCCGTGAGGGATATGGGAGAGTGACACCTTTGAGAGAACCGGGAGTTGAATCTTCCTCTCTTGTTTGCAATGTTCAATCCTCTCTTGTTAACTCTTCTCCAATTTTTGTGAATAATTTGCATGATTCTTCCCCTTATGTCATTTGTGATCATGTGAAACACGAGTTTAATGCTTCTTCTTCTTATAAATCTCCACCCCTTTCTTATTTGGATATAATATACGAAGAAGAAGAAGAAGAAGAAGAAAAAGAAGAAGAAGAAGAAGAAGAAGAGGATGAAGAAGATGATGTGCATATTGTTCAATCCCAACATGCTCCCCCTCTCCCTTTGAATACATGTATTGTGCATGATTCTCCATTGCATTTGATTGATAATGATGCTCTTGATAATGATTTTATGGAGTCATGTAAGAATTGTGATGATGTCAATGTGTCTTGTAATGATGATGTGCTTGAGCTAATTAACTCCTCTTCTATGCAACATGATATGAGCTCCAAGCCTTTAAATGTGACACTTAACAATAATCTTGGGAGTAGAAGATGTGTTGGTGATGAGGTTATTGAAGAGACTCTTGTTGAGGGATTTGAGGGTGTTGATGAGCCTTATAATGAGGAAATTGTGAGTATGTCTTGTGATGTTCTTGACATGAAGAGGGATGATGATTGTGTGTTAAGAACCCCGTTCTTTCTCTTGAGAATGATTGCATCCCCCACTTTGTTGATGATGAGAGTAAATTTGAAGACATACCTACAACTACTTGTGATAAACCTATTGAGCTTTCCATGACCAACATCTTTGAAAATCCGACAATTGAGAGCTTATGTGAGGTTGTGATGCATAATCCTCTATTTGAGTGCATGATAGAGGGAGTTGGAAGTGAAAAAGGTGAGATGTTTGATGATGGAGCGAATTGTGGAGAAGCTCCTAAGACCCACCTTATTGAGGAGTATGAGACTTTGAGTGATAATGGAAAGGATGAGGAGAACTCTAATGTGATCATTATTGAGGTATTGTCAAAGGATGACTTCTTTTACCCTCACCTTCTTGATAAAATGTCTCTCCCTACCCCTTTGCAAGCCTCACTTGAGCTGGATTTGAATGGTTCATACACCATATATCCTCCATCCTCTTTGATATTCCTTCCTCACTCACATAAGGAGTTTAACAATGACATGAAAGCACCTTTTGAACATAGAGGCATGATGGATACTCTATTATTTGCTTTGACCTCTTATGTTTATGTGTTATCTTTGTGCATCAATGCTTTACATTGTCATTTCTTTGAGTTCCATGCAAGATTATTTGATCTGCTTCTAAGAGCATTGAATTGCTCTTTACTTGAAAACTCGAATGAGTTGTTCCCCGGTAAGTTGAAATCGAAATGGTCGGGTCCATTCGAGATGACCAAGATACAACCATATGGATCAATTAAAATCTCAAGCCCGAAAACCGGGAATTTTATGGTTAACGAGCAACGCTTAAAGATTTATCATGCCGGTCACGTTCGTGAGAACTTTGTTACCGAGAAACTTGGTGAGCTCCTATTGGGGAGCATTGGTTAATATTCTCTCGAATTGAAGTAGGTTTGGTGGTATCCTCAACAACCACCTTGTATATATGTATCATATTTCTTTGTGTTTGTTAGCTTTGTTAGCTTGAGAAAAATGGATGAACTTGGATTTCGCCATGGAGCATTTATTTGGATGATCATCAAGCTTTTGGAGAAGTTATGGAGCTTAATTTGAAGACCACAAGCATGTTTAATTTGTGGGAGATTTTGATTATGTAATGTGAGTCGAGTCGTTATTTGAGATTTTAGGTGATTATCGAAGAGCCATGATATGGCATGGCGGAAAAACGAAGTATACAAGACCGCCGAGCGAAACATTGCCCGGTGAGATTATTGAAGGTTTTTCGTCGGGTGAAATTTCACCAGATGGAATTTTGCCACGCCGAAGGATTTGCTGAAGATTTACCGTCGGGTGAAATTTCACCCGATGACGTCATGACCGGGCGAAATTTCGCCCTGTGAAAAATCCCAGAATTGACGAGAAACCGTCGGGCGAAATTTTGCCCAATAATATTTTCACCGGGTGAAACTTCACCCGGTGGAAGAAGTTGGCAGAAATTGATTTTCACGACGAAAACCCTCGGGTGAAATTTCACCCGATGGTACTCGACCGGGTGAAACTTCACCCGGTGAATTTGGCCGGATCACCTATACACTATTTACTCACTACAATATCAATTCTCTCCTTCCCAAATACCCCACATAACTTTCCCTCCAAACACAAACACCAAATATTCACAATCTACCTTTCAAACTTTCATTTCCCTCCTCAATTACCTTTATTTATATCACATTTACCTCACTCTCATTTCACCTTATCACTCCTCATAAAATCAAACCACCATACCCCCAACCACATTTATACCTCCTCTCCATCTTGGGTGATTATTTTGGGTGCTTGAAGAGGTGAAGCTAAAGTTTTTGGGATCATTCTTGCAAATCTATTATTATGGAGACAAGAGCAAGGCGAGCCACTAGTAAGCAAGGTATGGCTT
Organism: Agrostemma githago; assembly: GCA_958450325.1. Lineage (NCBI taxonomy): Eukaryota > Viridiplantae > Streptophyta > Magnoliopsida > Caryophyllales > Caryophyllaceae > Agrostemma > Agrostemma githago. Next base: position 15,952,642 of record OY288253.1, on the reverse strand, counting down.
CGACTTCCAATACTTCTAAATCTTCCAAATCTTCTAAGTCTTCTAAGCCTACAAATTTACCTTGTCTTAATACTTCTCTAGCTCAGACCTTCTCTGAAAAGATCTTTCAGAGCACTAGGTGGCCTTGTCCCCACACAATGACCAATCTAGGAATAATAGACGATATTAAAGAGTTATCATCGAGGACCGGAACTAGTAGCTCCTTCGCCTCACGGCCTTCACCTATAAAGACCTTACTTGTGAGTTCCTAGGAACCTTTACCATTGAAAATACGACCACACCAAGCAAGAGCGGTCAAATTTAGATTATTCGACAAACTCCATCGTTTGACTATTTTCGAGTTCGACCTAGCGCTAGGCCTACCCTCATCCAGTACCGAACTTAGTGAACCTTCGAGAAATCCACAAGCTTATGTGTCTAGGAGAGACCTTTGGAAGCTCTTAGCACGATGTAAAGGGGGTTACGAGGCTAATCTTTCCTTTGCCTCGGAAATTCGTAACCCCGCAATTCGCTGTTTTTGCGAGATGCTCTCCCACTGCTTGTTACCCTCGGCCGATAATATTTATACTTTTAATGTGTGTGTCTTGCAATTGATTTGTGACTCTTTGTTCGGTAACCCTAACCCCTTAGACCTACCATTTGTCGTGGCGTTGCATTTCCACCGTATCATTGTCACCCAACGCCCCTCCTTAGATTGTGGAGGTCTTGTCACAGTAATTGCAAACAAAGGGTTATTCGACCGACCACCTCACCCGACTAGACAATTCCATATGGCTTGACGAGGCCTATTTTCCGACTTGAAGTTTTCATGTACCTCATCAGCGCCACGTCTACATTAGCCGTGGAAGAGCTTTAATAGTTCCGAACACACACCGAACCACTATCCTTGTTCACCACAATTGGGACCTACCCTTGGGTCCCGGTGAATTCCGACTGACCAAGACTGAGTCGGGAGGAAGGGGAGTTTGGGAGTATGCACACTACGAATTACCCGAAGGTCGTACGATCTATGACCTATGTGAGATTGAATCCGACTTTTCCCTCTGGCTTAGCGACGGTCCGGAGGAGTAGCCATCCTCCGAGGATATACCCTTTTTCTATGGGTCTCCTAGCGCTTCATTTGCGTCGGACGATCACTAGGACTAGACCCTTTCCCGGAGTCGGTGGTGTGTGTGTGTGTGTGTTGTGTATTTGTATGTGGGTTGGGTCGGTGAGTCTTTAATCATCTATAATTGCATGTCCTTTGGTTGATTCCGTTCTTATTCCTTTTATCCTATTGCCATTGTGATTGATTTATCTCTAACATAACTTTGCAAGTTGTCCCATTGTTCGATTGTTGCGGCCAAAGCGGCCTTGGTATTGCTCCCGGTCATTAGGCGATGTGGTTACGCCATTGACCTTTTGAAAATCCAAATTCTTCTCATTTTCTCAAATTTTTCTTAATCGAGACTAGGTGACGTGACTACACCTACACCCATTTTTCATCCTTTCTTTTAATTTCTTTTCTTTTATTCTCATTTTCTTAGTCACTTAGCTATGGTCTAGATGATGTGATTGCGCCTAGGCCCGCCACCCTTTTATCGTTTTCTTTTCGTTTGTTTTCTTTCTTCAAAACATTTCAAAAACATTTGAAAAATTATAAAAATCCAAAAAGAATTTTCTTATTTTTCCTTCTCCATCTTTTTCGATCTTCCCCTACTTGTCCATTGAAGACAATGTACAGTTTTAGTGTGGGGGAGGGATCTACTATCTTTTATTTATCAAAAATCTTTTCAAAAACCATAAAAATTGAAAATTTCCGAAAAACCAAAAACATTTTCTTTGTATTTTCCTTTTCTTTTTCCCTTTTTCTTTTCTCGTTTTCGTTATGTTTTCGTGTCCTTTGTATAGTCTTGTTTTCTACTCTTACAGGTAACCACCACCTTGATAGCAAGATTTGAAGAGATTATGAAAGAATCCCGCTTGGTAACTTTCTTCCTTCTTTCTTCTTTACTTTTGTAGAGGAGTTAGGTTGTTGTTATTGTGAGGCTCTCGAAGAGATAAGCATTTTGGGTGTTGTGGATGATTTTTGTGCTGTCGATGGAGTACGAAGTGCATGACTTTACTCGTGTTTTATTTTATTTGCCTTTTCTTTTTCGTGTGTTTCTTTTGTTTTTGTATAGTGTGTCTAGGACTAAATGTTTTTGAAAAACCCGATTACAAACTTATTACAAGAGTTTACATTCCATTGTGGATAACCCATTGTAGATTTTGGACCTTAATCTAGTAGAATGACTCTAAATCAATGAACTTGTTGATCCTTGAGCTTGAGACCACTTTTTCTACTAGAGATTTACTTCGGGGTTTGCATTTGACCACCTTGACCACCCATGGACGAGTTAGGCCTTGGTTTCCGCATCCCGTTTTCTAGGTGACCTTGTTCGAATGACCATTGCACCTTTAGTCCAAATTCTCCATTTTTTGTACGTTATTCGGGGATGGGCCCGTTTCCGGGTGCCTATTCATCCTTTCACCCATACACCACACAATAAGTTTACACAAAAATAACCTCTAAGCTTGGTTTCGAACCACATCAAAAAGCCAAAAGGGCAAATCAAAGCAAGAGAAAAGGGCACAAAAATATGAAAAAACAAGGGAGAAAAGGAGCTTCAAATGAAATCATATCATCAAAAACATCTCCTTCAAAAAAAAGAAAAAAAAAGGGAAAAAAACAAAGAAGCCCTTTGATCGATTCGTTGCCGTGAAATGCCTACTAGAGGACCGAGTCCCGAGGTAGGAAGATAGCGGTGATTGGTCGATCCACCCCAAGAATTGTAAACATTTCACTTTTTGTTTGGGCTAATTTAGGAAATTCGAGTTTGAAACGACCCTCTTGGCCTTAACCAAAGAGAGCGGGACTGCACCTACCTACAGTGTCGAACAAATCCATAGTTCACTTTTTCCACTCCGTTTAACGCCCCATAGTACCCCTTTAGAAGATTAGAAGGACCTAGCTAAGTTATCAACATCTTTGTTGCTTTAATGTCATACTATTAGGCTTTGATACTTGTCTACTTGGGTAATCTATCTTGGAATGTTTATGATTGTTTTAGGTAAGTATTTGGTGTCTTCCCCACCGTCTCGATGAGGTATTCGGTGTTTTATTTTTGCTTTGGATGCGTCTATTCTTTCGCATTATGTATTTTTGTGTGTTTAGTCGCATCCACCATTTTGAGCAACCCCCAACTTGCCTTGCATGGGAGTACTCTACCTCATGGGTATTTTGATGTGAGTTGAAGGGACGGAGCGGGCTCGTTAATTGCCCCGTATCGTCTTAGCGTAGTCTAGCTAGTAGTAGTAGTATGTAATTTCTTTTTGGGTCTTTGCTCGAGGCGAGCAACAGTTTAGTGTGGGGGCCGGAATTGTTGTGTGTCAAATTTAGACCGTTTTTCCTCCCATTTAGACCCGTTTTTTCTCTCATTTTGCGAGACTTGAGCGCGATTATCGCCGTATTTTGAGTAATTATCGCATTAGTGTCTCTCTTTTGCATTTTACGTGTTTTTGGTAGTTTTCTGTCTATTTGGATAGGATTTTCGACCAAAAACGTGTTTGAGCTCCTATGAGCATGAGAGAGAGAGGAAAACCGTCCGAAAAGCAAAGCACACAACTCAAAATCCAAAGTCCAAACCCAAGAGGTGAAACCTTGAGCAAAAAGGAAAAAACTATAGTCCATTGGGCATCTTCACCGGAGAGGTCGAACTTCAAATGAATATATCTAAAGTTCTAAACCTCGGATCGAAGCGATTCTAGTTGGAAGTGAAATCTTATCTTCTTAGCTTTCCAACAACATATTACACGCCCCAATCGAAGTTCAAACGAGAGAGTTATGGCCCTCTGAAGTCACAGGGCAAAATTTCATCCGATGAGAATTTGACCGGGCGAAATTTTGCCAGATGGTGTTCCTCCCCAGATTGTCATTTCGGCCAAAAAAGTTCACCGGGCGAAATTTCACCCTACGAGATTTTGACCGGGCGAAATTTCATCCTACGAGATTTTGACCGGGCGAAACTTCGCCCGACGGTATTTCAACCTTATTGGAGAGAATCTACATAGCAAAACTTCACCCTATGAAGACTCATAAGACAAAGTCTCACTCAAAGAGTAGAAGTTTTACTAATGGGCAAGGATTGGATTATGGGCTTTAAGATTATTTCAACCCTTAGGGTTTCATTTCATTTTTGTGTCTTAAGTGAGCCTCTTTAGGGTAGAGTAGTGTAGGAAGATCTCCTTAGTAGTAGTAGTAGTAGTAGTAGTAGTAGTAGTTCACATAGTAAAATTTCATAGATTTAGTAAAACTCTCTTTGTTTAGTTTAGATCTACTATTTATTTTGTTATCAAGCTTCCATCTTTGTTGAAGATTTGGGTTTATGTTGAAGATTGAAGAGTTTTGCAAGAAGTGGTGACAAGTTCTTGTATTTTCTTCTCCAAGATTCAATCTTTATGTTAATCTTCATCTTCCTCCTTTAGTTTCTCCATTGTTGGTAGTTTCTTTGCTCTTCCTTTCTCCATTAATTAGTTTTATTTTTAGTTTCATGTTAATCCATTGTTAGTCTTGTCATTTTTATGTTGTTTGTTAGTTTTTCTCTCTCCTTTGTTTGTTTCTCCTTAGTTTGTGTGTTAGTCTATTTTCCTCTTTATGGTTGTTTGTTAGTGTAGTTTCCTTTATTGTCTTAGATTAATTGTTTCTCCTCTAGTTTAAGCATGTTTAGTCTTTCTCCTAGTCTCTTTAGTGTTAGTTTTATTATGGGTAGTGAGTAGATTTTAGTTAGGGGAGGAGGAATTCTAGATAAAGGTTTTATCTTGTGAGAATATTGCATTTGAGAGTGATTTGTTTTGATTGGAATTGTTGTGTTGTGATTGACTTAGCTTGATCACCTAGGTTGACTTGACTCACCCGGATCAACATGGGAAAACTCGGGGTTTGGGTAATTCTGTCTAGAGACTTTAGTTTATTCGTCGCGAAAGCGGGTTTTGGTTTGGTTGGTAGGGAAACCGAAAGGTGGCACCTCCCTTATACATCTTGTGATAATTCTTGCAATGGCACCCTTACCTTAATATCCGACCCCCCGACTCTCCCTAACGCCTTTCCCATTAATAGTTTCTTGCCTTAGTTCCATTGCTTTTTTAGTTAGTCTAGTTCTACTCGTCCAAAACCCCCCTTCTCGACCCAACCACTCTTAGACTTTGACTTGACCGACTACCCCTCGACCTTCCCTGTGGATCAATCCCGACTTGCCGCTACTACGTAGTAGTATTTCGGATTTCATAAATATTGTTTGATCGTGCGGGTCGTGACGCTCGCGCACCAGTACCTTGCATTGTCGTTTCTATTTGAGCGTCGTATTCGATGTTGTATTGGTTATTATATCGTGTTATTACTGTTGTGTAGATGGTCCCGGGGGAAGTCACGGTAGTCAGATTTTACAGGGTAGTGTGTGGTTATTATGACTCGTGTCCATGTTATTGTAGTATTATATCGTCGGCGACGCCATTGTGGTATAGTCACCGTTGTAGCACGGCTGTGCCATTAGTTATGTTGGCATGGCGTCGATTGTCGGGCAATGTAGTCGGGTCATCTATCTCTGTGGTGGCTGTCGTATTGCTGTTGTCGGAATGGTTGTGTCGTCGGGGTTGTAAGAAGTTCAAGGTGTCAATTATTTATAGAGAGTGTTGTGGTATGTCATGACTGATCCAAGAGGTAGTGGTTGTTTACTATTATTTAATTGATCAGGACTCTTGATCTTTTGGGATGTGGATTGTTATCACTCCAATTTAGTCCCGTATTTACTTTAGTTTAGGTTGTTATTACTTAGTATTAGTTAATAGGTGAGTGTATAAAGTTGTTGTGAATAGTTAGTAGTATATAGACATATAGTTATGATCATGGTGTCACATATATATATATATATATATACATACATACATACATACATATACACACACACACACACACACACATATATATACATTTAAATACGTTAGGATTGATATTAGTTTAAGTATATATAATATTTTATTAGGTTCGAACTTCGTAGAAATTCCGTGGTGAATTGTACTAACGACGTGGTGGTGACCTGCCAACTAGGTAAGCTTATCCTTACTTAGTTTACGTTGTATATATGCATGTTCTATGTTATGTAATGGTTTAATGGTGATATTGAGATTTCGGATGTGGGCCTATTGATATTGCGGTTGTGTGCGTATTGATATTGCGGCTGCGTACCGATTGAGAGAAGTTAGCTAGGACTATGTAGGCCCGGTTGATCTCGAGACCTTCCCTAATGTTTCCTCCTTGGAGAGCCTAGGAGGGGTATGCACACTCGGACTGACGAGGCGTGACTGCAGTCGCGATAGTGATGATTGGGATAATGATGATGTTGATGATGATGTTTGTGATGTGGATTGTACTAATATTGTTTAATGTTATAGTAAACTGATCTTGTGTGTGTATGTCTGATGTGTCTGTAATGATCCACTTGACGGTTATGGTCATTTGGGGAGCAGGGAGTTATTCAGGTGCTTGATGGAATGTGTTATTGACTCAGGATGCTACTTACGGGAGGGCAGAGTGCGAAATCATCAGAGTAGTATAGACCCTTGATCGTTTGTATTTCATGTTATTTATTAGACCATCACGTATACTCTTTATCTTTTGGTTTGAAGATTGGATTATTTTTATAACCTATTATTAAGTTGTAAGTTTTGGACACTCTATTATTGTGAGTAATGATATCTGCTACCTCGGGTTACCGAGATGGTAACACTCATATTTGTTTGGGATGTCTTGTTAAGTCTCCTGGACAAATGAGGGTGTTACAAAGTGGTATCAGAGCGATCGATTCTGGAGACTGAATAAATGAACTTAGGATGATTAAAATGAACCCGGTAATAAGCCATTAGAATCACATTTAAAATCTATGGTTGAGGAGACGTCCTTATATCAGCCCTCGACCTTTTTAGTTTAGACCCGGTAACCATGTCTGAGTTCGAGAGAGGGTAGAATAGGATGGGTCCGCGGTGATTATATGAATTTCCTTTGAATTGCATAATTTTACGAGTATTTACAAGTGTGATGTGTACAATGATACGAGTAATTACAACGTTAGTAGTAATGTATTGTTATGATGTTTGAGCATTTAAGGCTCATGTGTATGTTATTGTTGTTTTGAAGTAATCATGTCAAAGGAAGCATCTACCGGTTCTACTCCAGCCACTATGAGTGCCGAGGAAATGATGCGCTTAGTGGCAACCAACAAAGCGCTTTTGGAAGCTCTGAATAACATCCACGTCCCGAAACCACCAGCGACAGACGTGACCACCGTCAGTGCTGCGATAGCACGACTTCGTCCCAGTAAATATGACGGGACTGGTGGACCGTCGCGGCTAGAAAATTGGGTGAGAGAAATGAAGAAAGTGTTCTAGACCGTGAATTGCCCGGAACATATAAAGTGGGATCAAGCTACATTCTATTTGAGTGGCAAGACCGATTTATGGTGGCACTTTAACTATGCCAAGCTTATTGGAGAGCATAAGGAGGGGGATTATGGGGAGTATACCTTTGGGTGGAAAAGTCTCGAAGGGGAGCTGAGGGCAGAGTTCTTTCCGAAACATATCCATAGTGCAGAAAGAGCTGAATTTGATCGTTTCACCATGACAGACGACATGACCGTCGAGGATTATTACGACATGTTTATGGAGCTGGCCACTTAATCTATTGACCTCAATTTGAGTTCTGAACTACTGGCTTCCCACTTTGAGAGGGGCTTGTCTATCAGAATCCTGGAAAGGCTACCCATGGGACTTAATACGGATGTGAAAGAGGTATACTTGAGGGCTGGGCACGCAGAACGATTGGCTGACCAAATCAAGGAGTTGGGGGAGAAAAGAGGGAGAAGAGAAAAGCTGAATCTGAAGGCACACTCCAGAATGAACCTAAGAGGGGAAACCAGAACCGAGGAATGGTGCAACCTCAATACTTCGGGGGAAATAGCTAGGGGGGACAGGGTCTGGTCAGGGACAAAGGAACGAACCTCGAGTATATGAATGTAAGAACTGTTACCGCAACCACCCCTATAGGCCCGTCATGTGCTACAATTGTGGGAAAGAGGTACATCGTACCTATGAATGTTTTGTACCAAAGCATAATGGGGGTTCGAGTCAAGGGGGTTTTTGCTTCGTTCCTTCAGCAACTTCGGGCAATGTTAACTAGGAGAATCGGTACCACAAAAACGGGAACCAACAACAGAGAAACTGGAACCGATCACATGGGAACTGGAATCGGCAACAGGGGAGTTACTATCAGGGGTCGGGAAGCACTACCCAGTCACTTGTAGCCGTTGGGCCAGCTACATCTTTTAATGGGGCGCCTGAAGGTAGTAAGAATACTGGGAAGCTCTTTGCTATGAGGAAGCAAGTTGCTACGGAGGACACACAAGTTATCACGGGTACCTTTCTCGTTAAGCCGAAACCTTCTTTTATTCTGTTTGATTATGGAGCAACCCATTCTTTTGTAGCTTGTAATCATGTACCGAGTCTGAGGTTAGTAGATTTTGAAATCATAGCTGATGATATAATCACATCCTCGAAGAAATACGTTAGATGTACAAGAGTGTTTCGTAATGTGTCCTTAATAGTTGGGGGGTTAATTTGCCAGTTAATTTAATAGAGTTTCCTCTAGAAGACTTTGACATTATCTTGAGAATGGATTGGTTGGGAAGATTTAGAGCCCAGATTGATTGTAATCTTAAGAAAGTGTCGTTAAGAGGTCGAAAGGGCGTTAGAGTGTCTTATAGAGGGTATGCTGTAAAGCCAACTGTGAAAATCATAGCAGCCATCACCTTGAAGAGACATCTAAAGAAGGGTAACCCGTTATTCTTGTACCATGTACGAGATACTCGGGCTGAGGAGTTGTCTTCCAATTCAATACCTGTAGTGAACGAGTTCGAAGACGTATTTTTGAAAAAAATCCTGGGGATACCACCAAGGCGAGAGGTTGATTTCGGTGTCAAGTTGAAGCCAGGGACGGGGCCGATCTCTCAGGCACCGTACCGTATGGGGCCTAAGGAGTTGACTGAGTTAAAGAAGCAATTGCAGGAATTGATGGATAAGGGGTATATCAGACCAAGTGTGTGCTCGTGGGGCGCTCCTGTTTTGTTTGTGTAGAAGAAGGATGGGAGCATGAGGCTGTGCATCGATTACAGAGAGCTGAACAATGTCACTGTGAAGAATCGGTTCCCTTTGCCTCGTATTGATGATTTATTCGATCAACTGAGTGGGGACGGTATCTTTTCAAAGATTGATTTGAGGTCCGGTTATCACCAGTTAAGGGTAAAAAATGAAGATATTCCTAAGACCGCATTCAGAACTCGGTATGGCCACTATGAATTTGTGGTGATGCCATTTGGTCTAACAAATGCTCCTGCTGTTTTCATGGATCTGATGAACCGAGTTTTTCGACCCTATTTGGACAAGTTTGTGGTGGTGTTTATCGATGATATTCTGGTTTATTCAAGAAACCGTGAAGAGCATGCAGAGCATCTGAGGATCGTATTGCAACTACTCCGAGACAACCAGTTGCACGCTAAGTTATCAAAGTGTGAGTTCCGGTTGGAGAAGGTCGCATTTTTGGGACACGTGATTTCGAAAGAGGGGGTATCTGTAGACCTGAGCAAGATCGAAGTTATCTTAAAGTGGCAGGTACCAAAGAATGTGGCAGAGATTCGGAGTTTCTTAGGGTTAGCAGGGTACTATCAAAGGTCCGTGAAGGACTTCTCAAAGATAGCAAGACCGTTGACTAACCTTATGAGGAAGAAGATTCGGTACAGGTGGGATGACAGCTGCGAGAGGGCGTTCCAAACCTTAAAGGGGCGTCTAACTACGGCACCCATCCTACCCGAAGGGAGCGAAAATTTTGAGGTGTACACTGATGTATCGAAAAATGGGTTGGGTTGTGTACTGATGTAGAATGGGAAAGTCATTGCGTACGCTTCACGTCAGCTGAAGACTTACGAAGAGAACTGCCCAACTCATGACCTGGATCTTGGAGCAATGGTGTTTGCTCTGAAAATATGGAGACACTATCTGTATGGGGCAACATTCAAGGTGTTTTTAGACCACAAGAGTTTGAAGTACATCTACACACAGAAGGAGTTGAATATACGGTAGAGGCGATAGATAGAGTTGATCGGCGATTATGATATGGAGATTTTGTACCACGAGGGAAAGGCCAACGTGGTGGCCGACGCTCTAAGCATGAAATCGGTGCATTCTCTGTGTTTTGATATGTCCAGATTGAGGCTAAGAAATGAAGTGCAACAGATGGGGATTCATGTGATAAGGAAAGGGGAAGCAATGTCTGATTTGACTATTCAGCCAGAGTTGTACGCCGAAATACGAGAAGAATAGTTTTTGGATCGGAAGTATCTAATGTGGCGAGCCCGTATTGAGAGAGGTGAACCCTCAAATCTCATCATTCACCCATACGGGAGCGTTAGGTTCAATGAAAGGTGGTGAGTGCCGGAAAGAGGAGAATTGAGGAGGAAAATAATGACCGAGGCACATTGTAGTCCTTACTCAGTACATCCGGGTGCGGAGAAACTGCATAAGGACCTGAAGAAGACCTTCTGGTGGAAGAACAAGAAGAGAGAGATGGTTGAGTTTGTGTCTTGTTAGAAGATCAAGAGTGAACACAAACGACCACAGGATAAGCTGCAACCCGTAGAGGTACCTGAGTGGAAGTGGGACTCCATTTCCATGGATTTCATTGTAGGTTTGCTGAGAGCTCTAAAGGGAATAATATAATTTGGGTTATAGTAGATCGACTCACCAAGTCAGTTCACTTCGTGCCAATGAAGGATACGTGAAGTAAGGCTGAGCTAGCAATGGCTTATAGGAGGCATGTTCTGAAATTACATGGAGTACCTAAGGACATTGTGTCAGATCGTGATTCAAGGTTCATATCGAAATTTTGGCAGGAGTTGCAGGAATTCGTGGGTACACAATTGAAGATGAGTACAGCCATTCACCCTACGACCGACGGTCAAACAACACAAACCATACAGACTTTGGAAGACATGTTGCGGGCTTGTGCTTTGGAATTTCGGGGTTCGTGGGAGGATCGACTGGATTTGATTGAGTTCTCTTATAACAACAACTACCATGCTAGCATCCAGATGGCACCGTTTGAAGCTTTGTATGGGAGGAAGTGTAGGAGCCCGGTATGTTGGGATGAGAAGGCCGACGCAGTAGTACTCGGGCCCCACACGATTTAGGAGATGATCGAGCAGGTACATGTCATCCGACAGAAGATGCGAGCAGCACAGGATCGTCAGAAGAGCTATGCTAATCTCCACCGGCGAGAGGTGAGTTCGCTGTGGGTGATAAGGTCTTGCTGAAAGTGTCACCTATGAGAGGGGTTATGAGGTTCGGGAAGAAGGGCAAGTTGAGTCAAAAGTTTATTGGGCCGTATGAAATTCTGGATAGGATAGGGGAGGTGGCGTATCGGTTAACACTTCCCCCAGCTCTTGATAAAGTTCATAATGTGTTTCATGTTTCCCAGTTGAGAAAATATTTGAGTGACCCGTCTCATATCATTGAACCCGAGATGATCCAGTTAGATGATTCTCTTACTTATGAGGAAGTTCCCAAAGGAAATTTTGGACCGGAAAGTTCGAAAAACCATGGGAGGGGAAACAGCCCTTGTCAAGGTTTTGTGGTCCACTTGGGAAACAGAAGTATGGATGCAGAAACCTTGTCCCTTTGTGGACATGACATAGGTCCACCCCGACGCGGCCACGCGCGGGTTTGGGGAGGCGAATGAATCTCCATATGAGATGGGTCGAATTGAAATTTAAATCGAAGTGGAGTCGCTACAGAACTTTGTGGGAGTTCGGGCCCGTTCGAACCCACTCTATATCTTAGTGGGCCAAGCACAAAGTATGGCCCATTCAGATGTCAGAGTTTATTGGGTTCGTCCCTTTGCATCGCGATACCGATACCGACATTATCGGATACCGTGTATTGAATGACTCTCGTGCGCCAATGGGTTCGGATATCCGGAAACCATGGTTCTGAGTAAGGGGTGAGGGTACGTGTTGGAAAGTTCACAAAGAACACCCAACCCCGCCCGCACTTAGCGGCCTCTACTAAGATATCGTTTGACTTTTGAATACGCGCGTTAGTAATACGATGAGATGTTATGCAAACAATATTTTACCTAAACATGCGAAAATTTGAATGGGTTGCTAAGTCGATTTAATGCATCTAAATTTAACGTCAAAGTTGTATTTAGCATGCGAGGTTCATTTTAGTACAATAAAATAAACAACGGAAATAAATCGAAAAGACTTAAACAAACAAGTTAGTAACGGTGATAACGATAATAATGGTTTGCAAAAAAATGCTATAGAATGATGTAAACGACACAATGCATGATTTTTGAGAAAGTAGTATGACACGTGATTGACTTGACACGTGTTGGCCGAAGTCATGAAAAATATTACCAAGACTCGGAAGGTGTTGTGGGACTCACGGTTTTGTCGTGATAAAGGCCACTCGATCGAGTCATTGAGGGACTCGACCGAGTGGACCTCGGAAAAAGGATTCTGCCCAAAATTTGAGGTGCTACTCGACCGAGTCACTAAGAGACTTGACCGAGTAGGTCGCCACTCGATCGAGTCATTGCGAGACTCGACCGAGTGGTCCTCAAAAAACCATTCTGCCTCGGTTTTGGGGTGCCACTCGATCGAGTGCCCCCTGTACGAACTAGGGTTCGCTTCGCAATTTATTGTTGATTTCAAAATTGCCTTCTTGATTTTGGAAAATCACTGATTATATTGAGTCGGGCAGAAATATGGTATGATTTATGCTCGATTCAGGTTTTGATACTCGTCGTATCCGATATTCGATTATTGAATCGATATCGAATATTTAGAGCGGGATCTAGAAAAAAAAATTGTAAGTCGTTTAAATTAAACTAAAACGATATAGATTATCTCCGCGTTTATAGTGTCGTAATTAATTTTATCGAATTAGGTGACAACTATTTTAGCATCAACGAAAATCGTATTAGTTAAATTAGTTGACTAAATCATTTAGATTCGACATTCAACTATTGAGTTGGCATAGAATCTAATAGATTGACACTTTATATTTGCTTGAATTAAAAGAACTTGACTTGATTCCCTCCGCATCCCGAGATCGTAATAAATCCTTGCGGATTGTGTGATGTCGGATCCGCATCAACGGGTTTCGACCTAACTAAAAAGACGTTTTATTTGAAAATAGTTTTAAAATTGACGAATACGCGACGAATGACGATGATAATGCAACAAAATAAAAAACTCTATTGTTGACGTCGACTCCCTTCAACAATCAAGCGCGCGGGGTGTCGGATTAAGCGACCGGCAACATCGGGTGCAACACCCTTGTATATTCAGATTTCCTTATCTCGTCATCCTTTGCGCTCGACACGAATTAGCGAGTATTTTAATGTCTTAATACTAATATTATTAGTGATATTAGAAAAGAAAAAAATAAAAAACAAGAGGAAGGAGAAGAAGACGGACGAGAAAAGGAGAAGAAAGAAAGAGAAGAAATCGGGTTTCTTAGCACCCTCAACCTACATGTTTCGTGTTCTCGGACGGGACTCGTTTAATTGTGGCTTGAGCACGGGAGTATCGAGATGTATGTAGATGGAGTTATGGTGGTTTAGGGTTTGTGATTTTCCTAGATGCTAGGGTTTAGGTAGAAGAAGGGGTAATTAGGGTTTTTAATTTGAATATGTAGATTAGGGTTCTGAAAAGTGTAGATTAAGGTTAGAAAACTGTCTTTAATTTGCATGCAAAGGGGTGTATATATAGGCAAAGTCCCCCACCCTCGTCTAGAGTTACTCGACCGAGTATCTTGCTAACTCGGTCGAGTGGCCCAAAGCTGCCGCACACGGGCCTGTTGAGGGCCCACTCGATCGAGTGGGCTGACACTCGATCAAGTGGGTCAGCTGGAGCGAAGGGGTCCGGATTTTTGACCTTGGGTTGGGTATTTCGTAGACCTTGTATTTGGGTTGGACTTTTGATGTTTGCATGCCTATTTTTGTGTCTCGGAAAAGGCTTTCACCGGGGTTTGACCCGGTCGCTAAAAAGATGGTTTTATTTCCGGTGTCGGTTTTGACCCAAATTAGTCTTATTTGATTGGAAACGACCCGCTGGGCCTGAATTCGAGGTCAGTTTTGTGAGATTTGTACTCCGTAAAAAGCCCAAGCCAGAAACTAATGGTTTCGAGCCCATATCCGAGCGCGTAGAAACACGTTTGCGTCCGATCATAATTGGGTGTTTTTTTGAAACTGCTATAGACACCTAACGGCCAAATGTGGGTGTCTACACTCTTCGGTCGGGTAATTATTTCGGTTACGGGGACGTAACCTTGTCTTTAAGAAGAGTAGAATGTAATAGCCTAATTTATGCTATATTTAAACTAGTATCGTATAGATTTCTCGTTTTCGTGCTTCGTTAATAGGAAGGTAGTTCCTTAGAGTTCCATCGAAGTGTTGTAAGTTGTGTCGGATGAAGTTCATTATAAGGAGGGTAGACTGTAATACCCCGTTCCGGTTACCTATGTTAGTTTGGTGATTATTGGGTGATTCATCAGTTATTGTTTAGTTGGTCGGTCAGGTTGGGCAAGTTAGTCGTTCCGTGGTGGAAGGTGAACTTCGGGACGAAATTCCTTATAAGGAAGGTAGACTGTAATACTTGTATTTTATAGTAAGTCATAGCAAGTCAAACTGAGTTAAGACAATTAAGATAGATCAAGGTCATTAGTCAAACGGGAACAACGATACTTAACCCGTTAAATAAACCCGGTTTATATTATACTTTATACTAGCCCTCCCCTATAAAATTTAGCCCATAACACATTATAAATCCACTAACCCTAATATTGACCCCCTTATAAACCACTAGCAGCATACACAGTATAGAATATTAAACCGCACCCCAAACCCTACGGCCTGCCTATAATTCGCTCAACCCAGATCACCCTCACTCCCTAACCACCTGCTTACACGTCTAGAGTAAGGAAGAACTAGACCGAGTCAGGACATCGGCCACACCGTCGAAGCTATAGGTACCTTGCATTGTCTTTTCTATTTGAGCGTCGTATTCGATGTTGTATTGGTTTTTATATCGTGTTATTACTGTTGTGTAGATGGTCCTGGGGGAAGTCACGGTATTCAGATTTTACAGGGTAGTGTGTGGTTATTATGACTCGTGTCCATGTTATTGTAGTATTATATCGTCGGCGGCGCCATTGTGGTATAGTCACCATTGTAGCACGGCTGTGCCATTAGTTATGTTGGCATGGCGTCAATTGTCAGGCAGTGGAGTCGGGTCATCTGTCCCTGTGGTGGCTGTCATTTTGCTGTTGTGGGAATGGTCGTGTCGTCGGGGTTGTAAGGAGTTCAAGGTGTCAATTTATAGAGAGTGTTGTGGTATGTCATGACTGATCCAGGAGGTAGTGCGTGGGTGGTTTACTCTTATTTAATTGATCAGGACTCTTGGTCATTTAGGATGTGGATTGTTATCACTCCAATTTAGTCTCGTATTTACTTTAGTTTAGGTTGTTATTACTTAGTATTAGTTAATAGGTGAGTGTATCAAGTTGATGTGGATAGTTAGTAGTACATAGACATATAGTTATGATCATGGTGTCACATATATACTGCAAAGGCGTTGTGTTATAAATATTAAGCTAGGATCGACAATAATATAAGTATATAGTGGTATATTATCACTAAGTTGGATCGGGTCTCATATTTTTTTTTATTTAAATACGTTAGGATTGATATTAATTTAAGTATATATAATATTTTATTAGGTTTGGACTTCGTAGAAATTCCGTGGTGAATTATACTAACGATGTGGTGACCTGCTAACTAGGTAAGGTTATCCTTACTTAGTTTACGTTGTATATATGCATGTTGTATGTTATGTAATTGTTTAATGGTGATATTGAGATTTTGGCTGTGTGCCTATTGATATTGCGGCTGTGTGCCTATTGATATTGCGGCTGTGTGCCGATTGAGAGAAGCTAGCTAGGACTAGCTAGGCCCGGTTGATCTAGGGACCTTCCCTAATGTTTCCTCTTTGGAGAGCCTAGGAGGGGTGTGCAGACTCGGACTGATGGGGCGTGACTGCGGTCGCGATAGTGATGATAGGGATAACGATGATGTTGATGATGTTTGTGATGTGGGTTGTACTAATATTTTTTAATGTTATCGTAAACTGATCTTGTGTGTGTATGTCTGATGTGTGTGATGATCCACTTGACGGTTATGGTCATTTGGGGAACATGGAGATATTTAGGTGCTTGATGGAATGTGCTATTGACTCAAGATGCTACTTACGGGATGGGCAGAGTGCAAAATCATCAGAGTAGTATTGACTCTTGATTGTTTGTATTTCATCTTATTTATTAGACCATCACGTACACTCTTTATCTTTTGGTTTGAAGAATGGATTTTTTTAACCTATTAAGTTGTAACGTTTTGGACACTCTATTACTGTGAGTAATGATATCTGCTACCTCGAGTTACCGAGATGGTAACACCCATATTTGTTTCGGATGTCTTGTTAAGTCTCCTGGACAAATGAGGGTGTTACAGAATAACCCGGATATTAATCCGTATTTTGAGCAACTTTCGATACACACGATTTGAACTACCTGAACCCAGGCCCCTCAGAATTGAGCCGCTTCAGGTGAGTCGCCTCAATATCAAGGCGCTAGCCTTTAGGCGCCTGAATTTCGAAATCATAACATTTCGCAAAACTCTATAAATACACCCTTATGCACACCATTTTAAGGGTCAAGAATTCATTTTCTTATCTCTAAGTCAAAAGTCCGAGAGCATCAAACATTCTCACACACACCCATAAACACACCTTAGCTCCTCCAATATACCTCGAACCGCTCCCCGCGTTTACGACGATACTCTGCGAGCCCGTATTTCAAAGCATTTGAAATGTAGGTTGAGGGGGTCGAAATCCCATTTCTAAACTCTAGACTCGTTTATTTATCGTATACTAACCATACTAACATTTCATTATCGCATACTAACTTTTATTTTTCGTTCCTAACATCTAACTACTAACATCATTCAACATTAAAACACTCGTTCTTTTACATATCGAGTACTAAGGATGACAAAAGAAGGATACCCGAACAGAAGAGTACCGTACTCGTGTCGTCGGTCGCTTATCTCGTCACCCCGCGTATTTGGTTGTTTAAGGCGAGTCAAACCCCTAAAACGCTTTTTTGATTTTGTTATATTACTACCGTGTATATATAATCAAAAACTATTTTAACACGACTCACTTTTATGACGGTAACGACATCGTAGGTCTCAACAATCAAATTACGATGTCGAGATACGTAGGACCTAATGCCAACTAGGACAAGTTCTCATCGATTCGGAATAAACGTCATATGACACCAAATTTGCACATCATGGACACATGGTCAATGTCAATGTTGAATAGTGCAAATGGTTTGATCCGAATCGATTTTATTTTAAAACGAACGCATCCGAGTAGAGTTTCTGCCCAAAATCTGCATAACTATCGGACAGAGCGCTAGGGTGGTGGCGCCTCATACTTGAGGCGTGCCACCCCAGGCGCCTGATGGTCAGGGCTTCCCAAGTCAGGCACTTGACCCTCAAGTTATGACGGAATCCCGGAATCCTTTGTCGCATGTTTTCTATTTCGTTAATTATCGTCGTTTCGAAATGTTTGATATCAATTCTGTAATCGAGTGTCATGCATAAGGAGTCACTGAAAATTGGGCTAATACAAAACCTAATGATGTCAATCCGAGCGTCATACGGTCTAGAAGACCCGACAATAACGCAGCGATACGGAAGGCTACGATATTCGTGTTAAGTCGATAAATTCGATTCAAATCATAAAACGGGACGATTAAGAACAAGTACCCAATTGATGTCAAAATGAGGTATCGTAGGCGTTTAACATAGTCAAACTACGGTACGAGTTTTACCTAGGTAATTACAATTGCGACGAAAGTTAATGCGTGTCAATCTATCATGTATTTCCTCTTAAGTCCACATCCCATATCAATTTTCAATCTATCATCATCTTCCCATTACGACTTTGAGTGAATGTCTCACAACGTTAATCCTATGTCGACGACTCCTTAATCGGACACGACATTCGGTAAATAAAGGCAACCAAATTTCACTTGGATAAGTTGGGACGAGACTTCGAGGCCTCGAGATCAAGTAGCATCACACTTCGGTCTCACACACCATCGATGCAAGCGCCCCAATGCCCACGCTTGGAGGCTGAGTCGCTGAGCCCCCTGCGCCTGAGATCCAGGATGCACGGGTTCACGCGCCTGAGCTTCTGTTCTCTGATCGGTACGCAACATAATGCGTAACTGGTTCGAGTCTGTCCAATCGTTCAGTTTACGGTTTTTGTTTGCGTTTCTATTTACGAGTCTGTTTATTGTTTACGTTTACCGTTTCTAACTCGATATTATTATTTCTTGTCGTATTGTGAATTCCAGGTTTTATTCCGCCCGTGTAACTTGTAATCTCTATTTTCAAGTTATTTAATTTATTGCGTGGTATTTATCGCTTTTTAAGTGAACCCACGTGCTAAAACAACTTCGAGAATACAAATCGAGATGCATTAAACGACCTAGTGAACCTACGATTCGCATGTATAGCCTAAAATAATGGTTTTCATACATTTTCATCGTCTTACTAACGCGTGCACTTAAACACCAATCAACACTTAGTAGAGGTGTCCTTCATGGGCTTCCCAAAACGTACATTCACCCCTTACTCAGAACCTTCGGTTTCCGGAAGCCCGAAACCATTGGCAACGAGAGTCATTCGATATATGATATTCGATAACTCGACATCGGTATCGTTATGCAAAGGGACGAACCCCACAATCTCTAGTACTATAAGGTAAATCGTGCTTTGCGCACAAAATGCCTAAGTATAGAGTGGGTTTGAATGGGTCCAAACTTCTATAAATTTCGGTGGCAACTCCATTAACATTTAAATTTAAATTCGAGAACAATCTTACCACGAGGTTCATTCGCCTACCCAAACCCGCGCGTGGCCGCGTCGAGGTGGACCTACGTCACGTCCACAATTTGGCGACTCCGCTGGGGATACCTGAAGACCACTTGTCGTCGGGATTCTCAATGTGTGACTCGAAAAGAAATCGATTGGTTATTAAAGTACCCATTTTAGTTTGATGGTTCATGCATAACCCCAATCTTGCCCGGGCCGATTACTTGTGACCGACGTCCTATTATACCACGGTGTATTCCTACATGGGTGCGCTAGAGACATCTATGGCCGAATTCGTATGGGTTTTACGGCATGTTCTAAGTCCAATTCACCTTAGGGAGTCCGTCCTGATTTACGAAAGAGCCATCGGTGTTGGCTATACAGTCATTGTAGTCACATATTCAGTTGTATAGTCATATTCATTGTGTGATTTAGATTGATTGTGTGTTTTGTCGCAGCGAAATGGCTGGTGGAATGAGGAATGTTGGTAGAAAGGGCGGTGGGAAGAAGAAGGTCGTGGAAGATATAGCGGCCGACCACGTAATTGGACAACGTATTGTTGCGCATGTACCAGAGACCACCGTTAAGCTCTTGAGTGTTTATATGGGATAAAATGTTTGCTTTAGGATGGACGTACTACATATAAAGAATGTTTGGTGGGTTAGAATGTTTTTATGTTTAACGTACTATATGTAAATGATGGACTTTTTCTAATGTAAATATATTTCTATAGCTATTTTCTGGTTTCATAATTAATCACGACGTGAGGTCTATAGCAAAATCACCTATCCTTTCACCTTTAAAATCACGCAGCTATGCACCAATTGGTTTGTAGTCAAAAGTGGTCGTATTTGTATAGTCGCACTCTCTGTGTTGTATAGTCACACTCCTAATGTTGTATAACCGGGACTGATTTTGGTTTTTCATTTTGTATAGTCACACTCGTCATGCAGTAGAATCACACTCATTATGTTGTAGAATCACACTCATTTTGTGCGTAATGTCACACGTCAACATAATGAGTGTGACTATACAACTGAAAGTGTTTAACCTTGCAATTCTGCAAGAACATTACGCACAAAATGAGTTGTTCTTTTTTTTAATTAAAATGTTTTTATAGTCAATCAAAATAATATTTCTAACTAGAACATGTATTAATTAGAATGTTTTTTTGTTGGATGAATGAAGTTGGAAGATAAAGTTGTTATTTTTCTTGGATGAACGAAGCTTGAAGATGAAGAAATTCTTCTTTTTTTGTTGGATGAATGAAGTTGCGCTTACAGTCACGCATGTTATATATAGAAGTCGCTTATTTTACATCTAACAATCACCTGTTGTAATATTTGTGATAGGAGAGTAGAACGTTTCAGTAATTTTCCGAATGTTTAGATGCGTCTTACAAACATGAAATCAACTATAAAAGAAACCAACATGGATGAAGGTTGAATATTTAATGAATGTTTAAATACTTTTGTATGTGATTAATTAATACTTTCATTTTTTTTAGAATGTCGTTACTGATAAAAATCACAGTCGTCCATTCATCCATATTTAACCTTCATTTTTTTGTGGATAATGAAGATGAATAATTTTATAAATACCAAAAAAAGATATGAAAAATAAAACAAACATGAACATGATTAAACTCATGATACTGTAATCCCAAGGTATTCAACAGTTGCGTGATTCTACAACATAATGAGTGTGACTATACAAGATAATGAGTGTGACTATACAACTGAATATGTGACTACAATGAGTATACAACTGCGTGATTCTACAACATAATGAGTGTGACTATACAACTGTGTAACCTTACAATTCTGCAATAACGTTACACACAAAATGAGTTGTTCTTTTTTTAAATTATAATGTTTTTACAGTCAATCAAAATAATATTTTCAACTAAAACATATTAATTAAAATGTTTTTTTGTTGGATGAATGAAGTTGAAAGATGAAGTCGTTTTTTTTATGAACGAAGCTTGAAGATGAAGAAATTCTTCTTTTTTGTTAGATGAATGAAGTTTGAAGATGAAGATGTTCTTTTTTTGTGGGATGAATGAAGCTTGAAGATGGAGATGTTGAATATGAAGATGAAGATGAATGAAGGTTGAAGAATTGAAAAAGTATTTCAAAGAAGAATATTAATTGAACTTTAGAGAGGGAGTGATTTGATTAAATTGTATAGAAAATAAATGGGGTGTTTAGTATGAATTAGATGAAGGTTTGAATTGTAGTGAAAGAGTTTGGTGTGATTGATAGTGTGAGAGGGGGCAAATCCCGTATGCATGTTGCTGCTGTCAGGCTTTCGCCTGATTGATCATTTCCATTTTTTTTTAATTTAATCTAAGTCATCCATTCAACACAAGATCAAGGGCACAAACATAACTCCCCAACTTCACAATCCACCACCAAGTTCCTTGATCTACTTCTAATATATATATATATATATATATATATATATATATATATATATAAACAAATTAAATACTTAATTATATGTATTTTACTTTCATTATAATTTTTACGTCGCCCGTGTAATACACGGGTAAAAAGGCTAGTTGTAATACATTCGTGTATCACAACCAAAGTCTAGGAGGCCACTTGTCAGTACCACTTTATATCTTATTCGTATCTATTTTATGATTAGATGTAACTCTAAATGACAACTTTGTTTGTATCGCATTTTATAACAAGTGTACCCATTTATATTTGTATACTCTTTTAGTTTAAACGTATCTATTTTTATTAGGTTTGGTACTCGTGCAACTTTTATTTGTAATTCATTGTTGCTTATTACATACTACTCCCTCCGATTCATTTGATTTTTTACGTTTGTTTTATCACACTTGCCAACGCACGTTTTGGTTCGATTTTATCTTTATTTACACATCCTCTTTCCACTAACCAAATAACTCAACTCATGTATTTTTGTAGCCACCCGCACCAGGCCCAGTGGATCATACCGAGTCAAACATGATTAATTTGGGCCAAAACCGGCACCGGAATTAAAACCGACCTTTACGCGATTGGGTCAACCCCGGTCAAAATCGTTTCCGAGATGCACAAAACAGCCCCTCACGTCATCAAAAGTCCAGGTCAAACACAAAACCCATCAAACACCCAAAGTCAAGGTCCAAATCAATGGACCCGTGCAACCCTTTGGGCCACTCGATCGAGTGCCCGACCCACTCGACCGAGTGGGCCTCTTTCGAGCCCGGCTGCAGGCACAACGGGCCACTCGACCGAGTCAGCTGGTTACTCGGTCGAGTAACCCTAAACCGGGTGCCCTAGCATAGCCTATATAAGCAATCCCATGCACACACAATTGGACATCTTTTGGACATCTTTTTACACTCTTAAAAAAACCCTAGAGCAACCCTACACATACGCATACGACGTCTCTTGCAAACCCTAATTCTACCCTAGCACGACACTAGTAACCCTAAACTTAGTTTTAGGAATCAACAACCCAAGCCACCATAACTTAACCTTCATCCATATCGAAGACTCTTGTGTTAAAGTCACGGTTACGAGTTCGATCCGAGACAAGAACATGTAGGTTGAGGGTGTCAAAACCCCGTTCTCTTCTTCTTCTCTCTTCGTCGTCCGTCTTCCTTTTCTTCGTCTCTTTTTTTTTGTTTTTTTTATTTTGTTCATTGTGTCATAATATCGATAATACTATCAATATAAAAGCATTAAAATACTTATCGATTTGTGTCGAATGAGAGGGATATCGGAATAAGAAAACACGAATATACAAGTGTACTGCACACAGCGTTGACGGTCGCTTATTCCGGTATCCCGACTATTTGATTATTGAGACAAGTTAACCTAAACAATATTCGTTATTCTTTTCGTTGTCATCATCATTAATCTTGCATTCATCAATTTTAAAACCTTTTTCAAGATACGTATTTTTAATAAGGGTCGAAACCCATTGACGTGGATCCGACATCACAATCCTTAGGGATTTATTTTGATGTCGGAGAAGCCGAGGGAATCAAGTCCTCTAATTTAAGCAAAGTGTCGATTCGTTAGATCCGATACCAATTTCATAGTTGGATGTCGAATCTAACAATCTAGTCAATTTAATTCAATTAATTCGATTTCTCGTTGATGCTAACGTAGATGCCACGTTGTAATTATGACGCTACAAACGCGGAGAGAAACTCATATCGTTTTGATTGACTTAAAACGACTCAAATCAATTTTCTTTATTTTTCGCTCTAGTATTCCATATCGATTCAATAATTGAATACGGGATATAACGAGCATTTAAATTTAGAATCGGGTATAAATTCAATAATATTTATATTCGGTTCAATCAAATTGTTGATTTATAAAAAAAACCCAAATTGAGCATAAGTCGTACAATATTTATGCTCAATTCGGTAAAACTGTCGAATTATCAAAAATCAAAAGTAATTTCTAAATCAATACAAAATTGCGAACGAATTATAATTCGTACAGGGGGCACTCGACCGAGTGCCTAGACCACTCGATCGAGTGGCACCCCATAATCGGATCAGAATGCTTATTACGACCCCCACTCGGTCGAGTCTCACAGTGACTCGGTCGAGTGGCCATGTACTCGACCGAGTTGGCCAATAACTCGGCCGAGTATGGTCTGAAACGCAAAACAGAAACCTTTTTTAGAGGTTCACTCGATCGAGTCCATCGACCACTCGATCGAGTGGCCTCATCACGATCAAAACTGTGAGTCGGACATTCTTCTTCTTTCTAAATTCAATAGTATTTTACGTATTAGGTCAACACGTGCCTAATTAATCATGTGTATTACTGTCTTTTCAAACCATGCATCATCTCGTTTACATCATTCAATTCAATTCAATATTTGCACAAACCGTTATTATTCATTATATCGTTACTAACAGTTTGCTTGTTTCTTTTGTCAATTTTTGTCGTTTATTTTATTTTACTAAAATGAACCCACATGCTAAAATTAAACTTCGACGTTAGAATTAATTGCATTAAATTGACTTAGGAACCCTTTTCAATTCCATTCACATGTTTAGGGAAAATAAACTTTGCATATCACTTTCCCGTTCAACTAACGCGCGTATTGGAAAGTCATTCGAATTCTTAGTAGAGGCCGCTAATGTGCGGGCGGGGTTGGGTGTCCTTTGTGGGCTTCCCAACACGTACCCTCACCCCTTACTCATAACCTCGGTTTCCGGATGCCCGAAACCGTTGGCGCACGAGAGTCACTCAATACACAATATCCGATAATGTCGGTATTGGTATAAAATGCAAAGGGACGAGCCCAATAAACTCTGACATCGGAAATGGACCGTACTTTGTATACGGACCACTACGACATAGAGTGGGCTCGAATGGTTCCGAATAACCACAAAATTCGGTGGCGACTGCACATAGACCTAAATTTCAATTCGATCCATTCTGATATGGAGATTCATTCGCCTGCCCAAACCCGCGCGTGGCCGCGTCGGGGTGGACCTATGTCATGTCCACAATTTGGCGACTCCGCTGGGGATTAACTGATGCGTGACTTACCATCGGTATCCTCAGGGTGAGACTCGAATAGAAATCGTTTGAAGAATACAATACGCGTTTTAGTTCTACGGTTCATGCATAACCCATATTTTCCCGGGCCGGTACTAGTGACCGACGTCCCACTATACCATTGATGTACTCCAACATGGATATGTCAAAAGGTGTCCATAGTCAATTCGAGTGGGTTTCGCGGCATGTTCTAAGCTCAATTCGACTTAGAGAGTCTGTCCCGATCAACGTCTAGACTATGTACACTGGTATAGACCCTCTCAGACCGACCTAGACTTAGTGTAGAGCATACATGGCGTCGTTATAATGCTTGTGTGACTACGTGCTACTTGGTTTCCGAGTTGTTTTCAAAAATGTCAACTTTTCAAAAATTGCATCTTTTTCAAGACATTCGATTTCAAAACTCGGGACATGCCGAATTTAAGACCTATGATTTTACTCAAAATGGCCTATTTTCTAGACGGTATGCTGCCCAATTCAAAACTCAAAATTACTTTCAAAACCCGCGGCCCAATGCTCTTTCGTTTTTCTCGAAAATTGGGCCCTCAACCGAGTTTTCTCGGACTTCTTCAAAAACAATCAATTTTCAAAACTTCCCTCTTCTTAGGACTTCCCGTATTTAGCAGTGTCGGGTCATGTCGTAAGTTGTCAAGGTCTTTAGCGTCGAAACTCTGTCGATCTTACATCACAGGTTTCTTCCCCATCCCAGTCCGCCTTATTAGACTAAGGCAAGGCCCACCTATGTAGGACAAACCCCTACAAAGGAGGGCCCGTTTACACAATCGAGTCAAAAGTTTGGGGATGTCTCACGTGAACCTTCCTTCGAACAGGACTAGGCCCACTCACCGAATCCTAAGGAAGGCCCACACTTCACAAGTCACCCGTCTAGGTGTCTTTTCTCGAGTCATTTCCCTTTTAATCTTGTTCGGGATGTGCTTTCTATTCCGGGATTCGGGCTAGTTTCTGATTACGCGGTGTTCTTACAGACAGGCTACCCGCAACCCGACATCAACGCCAAATGGAAGAGTTGAAGGATGCCCTAACCAAGATCGAGAATCAACTGACCTCCATCCAGGCTAACCAAGCAACGTTAGACATCCGTTTGACCGCTGTAGAAAAGACGGCCCCTGTTGATGGGTCCGGGACCACCGGGCCCGGCCATAGCTGAACTCATCAGCGTTGTTCGCAGGCTCGAAGAACAAGTTCACCTGTCAACAAGTAACTCAATCCACTCCGAAATTGCTCGTACCTATTCGCCTTTGAATAACGAGCTACCTGCTAACCTCAACCTTACGGGAATTCCTATGTTTGAGGGTACCGAAGACCCGATCCATCATATCCGGGCTTTCAAAGACTTTATGGCGGTCAAGGGGGTAAAGTCCACCATGTTTACCCACCTATTCCCCTCCTCTTCGGAGAAACATCCTAAGGCCTGGTACTACAGGCTCGATTCCAAGAAATATAAAACTTGGGATGATGTGGCGACCAAATTTGCTCGAAACTACGCCGACAATACTGAAATCCAGACTACAATGCGTACTCTGGAAGTGACGGCCCAAGAGCCCAAAGAAGGTTTCACCAAATACCTACAACGATGGCGGGCCGAGAGTGTAAAACTGGTCGACAAGCCCAGTGAGAAGGTCTTAGTGGAGGCTTTTGTCAAGAACCTCCTCCCATCCTACCGGGTCCACCTCCGGTATGCTGTTATTCCTAATTTTGCTACCCTAACTGAAATGGGTACCAGGATCGAGGACGACCTAAGGCTAGAGAGCCTGACTAAGACCTCTACCAAAGGCTATCAAGGGGCAAGTTCATCTACGATCAAGCCCACACCTGCAGCTGCAACTCGCAGCATCTTTGACGAGGTAAACCTGCCCGACACCTCATCTAAAAAGAATACACCAAATCGGGTATTCACATATATAGGGACTACCTATACTTATGCCTTACAAAGGCTATCTTCAAAGGGCCTGATCCAGCCGATAGGCCCAACTGCAGAACCTCTAGTGGAGAAGAGGCCCAAAACTTATAATGCCCAAGCCTACTGTCAGTATCACCGGGGTAACGGGCATGATACTGAAAAATGTTGGAGGTTAAAGCACCTGATCCAAGATCTTATTGAGAGCGGGAAAATCTCGTTGCCCGGAGACAAGCCGAGCAACAAAGAAAACTCGTTCAGCGCCCATGCTATATTCTCGGGAGAGGTAATAGATCGTGCTCACCTCATTTCTTCTTTTATCCCACAAATCAATGGGATATGGTTTGATGATGAGGACGATGTCTACTTAGCCAAAGGGGAAGCTATCCCCATCACTCTCGAAGAGGTCCGAAAGGCTAAATCTAAAGCCTTAGCCACCAACCACCTCGCCGCAGCCGGGCGCTCTACTCCTATATCCGTCACTGAACCTGCCAGGACGGAGCCTACCCTCAAAGAACCAAGCCCGGACACAGCTCTGGTCCAGCAATTGAAGAGGGTTCGAGCTGACTTAACTGTATGGCAATTCTTAGTTAGCTCGCAAGCTCATCGGGAAGAACTGACTAAGGCTCTCGATGAAATCAAGGTCGACTCACAGGCTACCCCATCTGAAATGGTAGCCACTATCATGCCTTATCTCAAAGGCAAATCCAAGGAAGAGAGCCCACTCATCACCTTCTCCGAGTCCGACCTACCGGTATTTGGGCCCAATCATAATCTGGCCCTATACATTACCGTCATTTGCCGAGGCAAATACCTCGCGATGACGCTTATCGATGACGGATCCGCCGTAAATGTCCTTCCTCTAAGGACCGCAAAAGCACTTGGCATCACCGATGCCGATTACCTTCCGACGGCGCAGACCATCCAGGCTTTCGACGGAAGCCCGAAACCTGTTGTCGGGGCCGTTAAACTAAAGATCATAACGGGCCCAATCGAAAAAGAGTTAGAGTTCCAGGTGATTGATGTCACCTCATCCTTTAATCTACTACTAGGGAGGCCGTGGATCCATGCAGTCAAGGCCGTGTCCTCTACCTTACATAGGAAAGTCAAGATGCCACTTTGGATGGCATCATCACACTAGAGGCTACTCCTATCACCGTGGCTAGCTGTAATGCCACAAACCGGGCCGAACCACGAGGATTCTACTTCGTGGGCATGATTGATGAGGCATATCTCTTCAAGCCTTACTTCACCGTTAGCATCGACACGATGCTACAAAATCTGGGTTACCTACCCGGAGCCACCTCAAGGCCGTACCTTCCGGCAGGGAAGATCATCGAGGTCCTGGACAACGGAGAGTCTCGGCCTGGTTTGGGATATACTATGAGCTCGAAAAACGTGTGCCGGGCATATGCAATCAAGTTCGTCACTCCCGTGTTTGGGGCGATCCAGGTGGGCCTCTACCAATCCACAATCACATAACCCGAGACCAAAACGGCTCGGGAATGCAATTACATTCCTGACGATATATTCACCATCGTCCAGGCCGAATCTCAGGAGGATGAAAACAATTCTGAGCCCGTGCTGGGGCTCTTATTTGGAGAAGACAAGGCCGTCCCCGCTCCGAAAGACGACTTGATCAACCTGATCCTTTGCAGCGATCGGTTTGACCCAACGAAGCTGATCACCGAAGCTGGTGCAGATACAGGGAAGCGGGCCTGGAGAAAGACCATCAAGTGGACCGACAGTCAAGGACGGGTCTACAAGCTGACCACCGGCGAGGGAGACATGCCGAATACAGAGTCTGAGTCAGAGTCGGAGTCTGAGTCCGAGTCCGAGTCTAGAGGGTCTGGCGCTAGAGTCGAGTCTGTAACCCCTCTTCCCTTATCCACTGAGGTCTCGGGGCCTGTCCCAAGACCTCTCCCTATCCCGCCACTGACCAACGATCAGATGGCCGCTCTTTTCGAGCTTTTCAGAAAATTTACTGTTAATAATATTAACGAAAACCGTTCTGCTTACGACTTGTCTTATTTCCAAAATTTTCTCAATTTCAAAGATTTTATATGCAATGACATTGAGAAACCCGACGAACAGATACCTCTACCTCCACATCTGATCGAGCAGCTCGAACAAAGGGAGTCCCGGGATCCGGTAATCGAAGAAACCGAGTGCATTAACGTGGGAACCACTTTAGAGCTCCAGATGCTTAAGTTGGGCCTACCCTTAGATCCAGAGGAGAGAAGACAATTCACAGACCTCCTCCAAGAGTTCAAGGACGTTTTTGCATGGTCCTACAAGGACATGCCGGGTATAGACCGGGAAATAGCCGAACACCGAATACCCATCGAAGATGGGTGCAAACCGGTAAAGCAAAAACTCCGAAGAATGAAGCCCGAATAGTCCCTCAAAGTCAAAGAGGAAGTTGACAAGCAATTCAAAGCGGGCTTTATACAAGTGTCTGAATATCCAGACTGGGTCGCAAACATCGTGCCGGTACCCAAGAAGGACGGCAAGGTACGGGTATGTGTAGACTTCCGGGACCTTAACAAGGCTAGCCCAAAAGATGATTTTCTGTTACCCCACATCGACATACTGGTGGATAACACGGCCGATCATGCCCTTTTATCATTCATGGACGGGTATGCCGGATACAATCAAATTAAAATGGCAAAAGAGGACATGAGTAAGACCACCTTCATTACACCTTGGGGTACTTACTGTTACACTGTTATGCCATTTGGACTCATCAATGTCGGGGCCACTTATCAACGGACCGCCACTACTTTACTACATGACATGATGCACAAAGAAGTGGAGGTCTACGTGGACGATATGGTCGTTAAATCTAAAGACCGAAATGGGCACATTGCGGCCTTAAGAAAATTCTTTACCCGCCTGCGCAAATACAACATGAGGCTAAACCCTCAAAAGTGCAGTTTCGGGGTCACATCGGGCAAATTACTGGGCCATATCGTTAGCCAACGCGGCATCAAGGTCGACCCAGCTAAAATCAAAGCCATCACCGAGATGCAACCACCCAAGACCGAAAAAGAAATACGGGGGTTTCTCGGGAAAGTCCAATACATCAGCCGGTTCATTTCAAAATTGACCATGGTATGTGAGCCCATTTTCAAGAAACTGAAGATCGGAGAACGGGTACTGTGGGACGATAAATGTCAAACGGCTTTTGACAAAATCAAGGAGATACTGTCTGCTCCGCCGGTATTAATGCCACCTCAACCCGGCTTGCCTTTGTCGTTATACCTAACAACGACCGAGACAGCCATGGGGGCTATGCTGGCCCAGACAGTCGATTCAGAAGAACGAGTTATTTACTACATCATTAAAAAGTTCATCGAATATGAATGCAAATACACAATGCTTGAAAAGACGTGCCTAGCGTTGGTTTGGGCCACTAAGAAGCTCCGACACTACATGCTTAGTCACGAGGTACATGTATTATCCAAAATGGATCCTATCAAGTACTTGTTCGAGAAGCCCATCCTCAACGGCAGGATGTCCCGATGGACTTTAATGTTAGCTGAGTTTGACCTCAAGTTCGTACCATTAAAAGCCATCAAAGGCCAGGTGGTGGCCGAGTTCCTTGCCGATAGCCCAATATCTGAAGAGGACTGCACCGACACTTGGGCCTTTCCTGATGAAGACATATTCCATACCGACACCGAGACATGGGATTTGTATTTTGATGGAGCATCCAACTTTCGAGGATTCGGGGTCGGGATTCTACTGATCTCACCACAAGGGGAACACACTCCGTTGTCCATCAAATTGGACTTTGACGTGACCAATAACGCAGCCGAATACGAAGCATGCATTCACGGGTTGCAGGCCGCCGCTGATTTAGGGGTAACAAACCTCCGGGTCCACGGTGATTCATCATTGGTCATCAATCAAGCTCTCCAAAAATGGAAAACTCGGAACGCCAATCTCATGGCTTACCAAGCACGGGTAAGGTTTCTAGAGAAACGATTCCAAAAGGTAGAATACATTTATCTGCCCCGGGAAGAAAATCAATTCGCAGATGCACTTTCCAAATTAGCATCTCTGTTAAACATCCCGGATCACCTGACCAGCATGCCGATCTGTGTCGAAAGACGGTCCGAGCCGGCGTATGTACATGCCATCCAAGACATCGAGCTAACCGATCCGGAACCATGGTATCAGTCAGTCCTAATTTACTTGGCAACGGGAGAGTATCCCCCGGGAACCGAAAACCGGGCCAAGAAAGCCCTGCGGAGATTGGCAACCCATTTCGTTCGCACGGACGACGGACAATTGTACAAGAAGACGGCACCGGGGGCTCTTCTCCTATGCATCGACAAAATATAAGCCGAAAAGGTAATGGCCGAAGTACACGATGGAGAAAACGGTCCGCATATGAACGCCCATATGCTAGCCCGCAAAATCATGAGGCTCGGGTATTATTGGAACACCATGGAAACGGACTGTCAGTTATATGTCAAACACTGCCATAACTGTCAGATCTTTGCCAATATACAGCATATGCCATCTTCCCTCTTATATACCATGACATCACCATGGCCATTTTCGACATGGGGTATAGACATAATTGGAAAGGTACACCCTTCCGGAACGGGAGGTCATTGTTTCATTTCGGTGGCCATCGATTACTTCACCAAATGGGTCGAAGCCGAGTCATACCGTGTCTTGAACGCCAAGCATGTGGCCAAATTTATCCAGAACAAGATCATATGCCGGTATGGGATCCCTCACGAATTCATCAGTGATCACGGGACCCACTTCCAAACTGAAACTGCCGCATTGCTGGCAAAATATAAAATTCAAAGGCATACATCTTCGCCTTACCGACCTCAAACAAATGGAGCGGTAGAAGCGGCCAATAAAACCATTGTCACCATACTTAAAAAGATGGCTGAGAATTACCGGGACTGGCCCGACAAGATACCCTTTGCCCTATGGGGATACCGAACCTCGATCCGCACCGCAACCGGAGCAACCCCGTATTACTTGACATACGGAATGGAAGCGGTCCAACCGGTCGAGCTAGAAGTACCATCCCTCAGGATTTTACTTGAAAGCCAAGTACCTAAAGCAGATTGGGTCCAAGCCCGATATGATTCGCTAGTCCTTCTTGACGAACGGCGATCACGGGCCCTCAACTACATCCAAATATATCAAAAGAGGATCCAACGGACTTTCAACAAAAAGATTAGGCCCAGAAACATCAAAGAAGGGGATTTGGTCCTGAAATCGGTTCGTACCTTACTACCGGTTGACCCAAGGGGTAAATTCAAACCCAATTGGGCTGGGCCATACTTAGTCAAGAAGGTCCTATCAGGAGGAGCGGTGATGCTGACAGACTTGGACGGGAACGAATTTGTCAACCCAACCAACTTAGACCAGCTGAAGCGCTATTACCCCTAAAACCCATCTCAATGTCATTTGCAAAATTTTATAAAAATTTGTCTTTTTATAAATTTTCAAAAAATTATGGACAAGTCAATAAGCTAGAATTAATTATTCTACTGTCGCACATCTCGAATTAATAATCTTGATGTATTTCGAAAAATTGCAAAAAATCAATCAAATCGATATTTTGAACTACGTTTGGTTTGATTCCGCTATTTGTGGATACGTAGGCAACCCCTCAAAAGGGTACAACCACTGCAATAAACGAAAGACGAGAACGGTGTTCAATAATATGTCTTTTTATCTCGATTACAAAAAAAAAAAAAAAAAATGCCGGACACGGCATACACACACCAAAAAAATCACACCACAAAAAATAATAATAGTAATATTCAAATAATAAAATAAGGAGACTAATATCCGGGCATCTTCCCCTTTCCCTTGTCCTTCGGGTCGCGCGGAGCCCGAGGTCGCCGAGGAGGAGGCGAGCGTTCCCTAATTACGAGGGGAACCTCTTTAACTCGAACCCGTTTCTTTGACGACGGGTCTTCCATAATGGTCTGCGGTCCAAGTCGAGCCCGTACGTGCTCGGGTAGTCTATCCCGTGGGCCAAGTCGGTCCTGCACGGGTAGATTTGGGCCTAGTCTCCTTCCCAAGTCAGTCTGGGGGCTCACCTTCCCCCAAGCACCTTTAGCGCTAGACCCTCCAGCTTGAGTCTTGGTCTTCTTCTGTCCTGACATGAGACGGACTAGGGTAGCAGGAGTGTCTCCTTCATCAAAAAAGCCCATGTTGTCCTTAGCTTGCTCCCTTCGCAGCAGGTCGAAAGCTTCATCAACCTTCAGAGCAGCTCGGGCTTTAGCATCCCCTGCTTTGGTCCACTTCGTGTAAGAGTCTGAAACCCAGATCGAGTGGCGAGATTTGACAACGGGCCAAGTATGCCGTGTGTACCATCTTTGCATCCAGGTATCACACATTACATCAGTCAGTTGGGTAGGGTCACTCACAACTGCTTCAACTTCAGGGATTCGCTGGGTCCATCCATACTGCCTTAGTATGCGATCTGGGTAGAGATGAACCGTCTGCCTGAAAGATAGGATCACCTGATAGCGGGCTCTGTCCCTTGGGTCCAAGCCACTCCAAAGGTAGATGGGCTACCACGGGACTACCCATCGAATTAACGGGCCACCAGGGAATGACAAAACCTCGTCCCAATACTTTTGCGTGATCTGACGAGAAAAGTCAATGGCCCGCCTCCTCGTCATCACCTGGTTATGACGATAGTTGCTTGCATCAAGAGGAGGATCTATCACTGATAGCCTCTCATATAGCCAAATCTGCAAAAAGGAAACAAAAACATGAGTTCCCGAGGAGAAATAGGCGTCCGCCTAAGGCCACTCGGTCGAGTGCCTAGGACACTCGATCGAGTGGTGCCCCTGAACACAAACAGGGAGCTTTTTTCGAGGGCACTCGGTCAAGTGCCAGGGTGACTCCACCGAGTGCCCGCTGCAGCAAACCATCTGCGAAAAAAATCAAAAAATCGAAAATCAAAAAATAAATTGCAAAGTAACATACTTGCAGCAATCGGGTGCTCCCGGTAAGACGAATTGATGAGTCCCTCTTGCGGCTGTCCAATCCTTGGATAATCTCGCCCGTGATCAGCCAAGTCGGGCTGTGTTCAGTCTCCATCAAATCTACTATGGTCAGAAGACGGGTGTTTCCAATGCAGGACAACAAATCCATGTGACCCTCGAAAGCGTATACGTGGAGCATACAGAAAGAAAAAGCCCTACGGCTGTAAGCCGGTCTGACCCGAACATCAAGAGAATTCATAAATTTCTCAGCCAAGTCGATCAGAGAAATTCTGTCACCTTCCATCATGAGGGATACCTCGTTGTGAGAAAGCCCTAGAAATTCTCGAAGCTTCCTCCTCGGGTCATAGATCGAGTACGGGACGGCTGGACGAAGTACCGGGTTCCATCCTCCTATAGCTGCAATCTCTTCAGGTAAAGGGCAAATTTCGCCCCGAGGAAAAGCAAAGACATGATATATGTCATCCCAGTAAGCCATGCATGCATCCAGGAAATAACGATCAACCACCATCTGACGAAACGGGTACAACCGAGTTATACCCGTTTGATTCAAAGCCACCCTATCTGTGTCCCTAAAGCGACGGGACCACTCCTGCAGCATAACGATCAATCTATCGATTCCCATGGCTAATTCCTTAAGAAAATAAAGAGATTTTCTTTTTGCCTTAAGGGAAATAAAAGGTTTTCTTTTTAAGAATGGAGTAAATTGTGATGGAATTGTGAGAAAATCAAGGGCATTAAGGGGGTATTTATAGTAGACCTCTTTCCATATCTTTCCATATCACAAGAATTTCCTAATCCTAATTGGAATCAAACCGCAAGCCTAGTCTCGATACTAGCACGGAAATTTCCATCCCGAACTTTTCTAATCTTTGTTAGGAGTCAAAAATCTCAAAGTTTCCAAAATTCAAAAAATCTCAAATTTTCAAGATTTTAAAAATTCAAGTTTTCAAAAAATCATTTTCCTTAGCGCGAGTCATTTTGCTACCTACGTGTTGCATGCATTTTATGTGACTTATACAGGTACGACTCAAACAGGGACGTGCAACCCACTATACCTCCCCAGCGGAAGCCAACGGTGGCATTTAACGGGATGGGCCTACATACAGGTGCACCCAGGACTTATGCGACAAGTCCAAGTCCCCACGGAGTTATCGTCATCAGCTCAGGTATGACTTCTAGCTTATGGCTGGCGAGCCCTTCACGCAAGTCTAATGGACTATAAACGACCCGACCGGGAGTCCGCTAGGTTTCAATCCTCGATTGGCCTGGTGGCTACTCTGACTTTTGCCATGTCCAAGCATCAGTCAGAGTGGGGGCTCTGTAGACACCCGCATTTTGACTGCCAGGTGTCTATGGTAGTTTCCCAAAAAAACACCCGATGATGATTGGACGCTAACGTGCTTCTACGTGCTCGAATACGGGCTCAAATCCATTAATTGCTGGCTAACACACTTACAGAGTACAAATCTCACAAAACCAACCTTGAATCCAGGCTCAGTGGATCATTCCGAGTCAAACATGATTAATTTGGGCCAAAACCGGCACCGGAATTAAAACCGACCTTTTCGCGATTGGGTCAACCCCGGTCAAAATCGTTTCCGAGATGCACAAAACAGCCCCTCACGTCATCAAAAGTCCAGGTCAAACACAAAACCCATCAAACACCCAAAGTCAAGGTCCAAATCAATGGACCCGTGCAACCCTTTGGGCCACTCGATCGAGTGCCCGACCCACTCGACCGAGTGGGCCTCTTTCGAGCCCGGCTGCAGGCACAACGGGCCACTCGACCGAGTCAGCTGGTTACTCGGTCGAGTAACCCTAAACTGGGTGCCCTAGCATTGCCTATATAAGCAACCCCATGCACACAAAATTGGACATCTTTTGGACATCATTTTACACTCTTAAAAAAACCCTAGAGCAACCCTACACATACGCATATGACGTCTCTTGCAAACCCTAATTCTACCCTAGCACGACACTAGCAACCCTAAACTTAGTTTTAGGAATCAACAATCCAAGCCACCATAACTTAACCTTCATCCACCTCGAAGACTCTTGTGTTAAAGCCACGGTTACGAGTTCGATCCGAGACAAGAACATGTAGGTTGAGGGTGTCAAAACCACGTTCTCTTCTCCTTCTCTCTTCGTCGTCCGTCTTCCTTTTCTTCGTCTCTTTTTTTTTGTTTTTTGTTTTTTGTTCATTGTGTCATAATATCGATAATACTATCAATATAAAAGCATTAAAATACTTATCGATTTGTGTCGAATGAAAGGGATATCGGAATAAGAAAACACGAATATACAGGTGTACTGCACACAGCGTTGACGGTCGCTTATTCTGGTATCCCGACTATTTGATTATTGAGACAAGTTAACCTAAACAATAATTCGTTATTCTTTTCGTTGTCATCATCATTAATCTTGCATTCATCAATTTTAAAACCTTTTTCAAGATACGTATTTTTAATAAGGGTCGAAACCCATTGACGTGGATCCGACATCACAATCCTTAGGGATTTATTTCGATGTCGGAGAAGCCGAGGGAATCAAGTCCTCTAATTTAAGCAAAGTGTCGATTCGTTTGATCCGATACCAATTTCATAGTTGGATGTCGAATCTAACAATCGAGTCAATTTAATTCAATTAATTCGATTTCTCGTTGATGCTAACGTAGATGCCACGTTGTAATTATGACGCTACAAACGCGGAGAGAAACTCATATCGTTTTGATTGACTTAAAACGACTCGAATCAATTTTCTTTATTTTTCGCACTAGTATTCCGTATCGATTCAATAATCGA
The DNA here is from genome assembly GCA_958450325.1 of Agrostemma githago. NCBI lineage: Eukaryota > Viridiplantae > Streptophyta > Magnoliopsida > Caryophyllales > Caryophyllaceae > Agrostemma > Agrostemma githago. The sequence goes on along the minus strand of OY288253.1, from coordinate 15,916,241 downwards.
ATACGGGATATAACGAGCATTTAAATTTAGAATCGGGTACAAATTCAATAATATTTATATTCGGTTCAATCAAATTGATGATTTATAAAAAACCCGAGTTGAGCATAAGTCGTACAATATTTATGCTCAATTCGGTAAAACCGTCGAATTATCAAAAATCAAAAGCAATTTCTAAATCAATACAAAATTGCGAACGAATTATAATTCGTACAGGGGGCACTCGACCGAGTGCCTAGACCACTCGGTCGAGTGGCACCCCAAAATCGGATCAGAATGCTTATTACGACCCCCACTCGGTCGAGTCTCATAGTGACTCGGTCGAGTGGCCATGTACTCGACCGAGTTTGTCAATAACTCGGCCGAGTATGGTCTGAAACGCAAAACAGAAACCTTTTTTAGAGGTTCACTCGATCGAGTCCATCGACCACTCGATCGAGTGGCCTCATCACGATCAAAACCGTGAGTCGGATATTCTTCTTCTTTCTAAATTCAATAGTATTTTACGACTTAGGTCAACACGTGCCTAATTAATCACGTGTATTACTATCTTTTCAAACCATGCATCATCTCGTTTACATCATTCAATTCAATTTAATATTTGCACAAACCGTTATTATTCGTTATATCGTTACTAACAGTTTGCTTGTTTCTTTTGTCAATTTTTGTCGTTTATTTTATTTTACTAAAATGAACCCACATGCTAAAATTCAACTTCGACGTTAGAATTAATTGCATTAAATTGACTTAGGAACCCTTTTCAATTCCATTCACATGTTTAGGGAAAATAATCTTTCCATATCATTTTCCCATTCAACTAACGCGCGTATTGGAAAGTCATTCGAATTCTTAGTAAAGGTCGCTAATGTGCGGGCGGGGTTGGGTGTCCTTTGTGGGCTCCCCAACACGTACCCTCACCCCTTACTCAGAACCTCGGTTTCCGGATGCCCGAAACCGTTGGCGGACGAGAGTCATTCAATACACAATATCCGATAATGTCGGTATTGGTATCAAATGCAAAGGGACGAGCCCAATAAACTCTGACATCGGAAATGGACCGTACTTTGTATACGGACCACTACGACATAGAGTGGGCTCGAATGGTTCCGAATAACCACAAAATTCGGTGGCGACTCCACATAGACCTAAATTTCAATTCGATCCATTCTCATATGGAGATTCATTCGCCTGCCCAAACCCGCGCGTGGCCGCGTCGGGGTAGACCTATGTCATGTCCATAATTTTCCCGCCTAAAGTTATCCACCAACAAAAATTACAAAATAGATCAACTGAGTTATGTGCAAATCGAACCCTTGACCTCGTATGTGTCACCTTTCTCCTCTCTCACTACACTCTAACATCTTACCGATTAAAATACCACTACATCACATATAAAGCTATACACCACAGAAAGTATGTAATTAAGGAAATTTGATTGATTACATTGTTTACGAAAATCACATGTTTTACATAGAAGATATCACATACAATATTTAATATGGAATTTATGATCAAATTTTTTTTAAAAGTATAAACATATTGTATTCCGTTTTAACCAAATAGTTGCATTATTTTTATTAATAGGAGATCGCACTATCCCGTACAATATTTTACATAGAAGATAAAATAGTTATGATTATTATTGTATATCTTTCTGATCATATTCGAAAATCATATTCTTAACATCGATATAAAATTTAGTAACTATATAAAAATGGAATATATATTCCGATTGCTCTTACAAAGCCTAATACATAGTAAAAACTCACCGAAAATTCTTTATATACTACTCTAAGACAATAACAGTTACTAACATTTTCCTCAAAAATACACTAATTAATTTAAATTAAGAAGTAAAAGAACATTTCACTAATAAATACGCAAACTATTCATTTTCATTAATGTTAAAGAAATTGACAAAAAAAAACTTTTTTTATGAAAATAATTAGATAAATTTTAAGATATGATGTCATTAACCTTGAGAAAAGAATCAGTTATCTAAAAAATTCATTTTTTAAATTAACTATTTACTTTAACTTTTACAAAGATATACTCTCCCCGTCCTAATGAATTCTATGTATGTTCCATATTGGGACGTCTCTATAAATTCTTTGTCTTTCTATTTTAGGAATTTTTTTTATGTATATGTAATTTGACTTTCTCATGAATTTGGCTTCACATGTCACTTAATCATTGGACCTTTTCCCCTTTGTGCCAAAACCAAAAGCAAACAATTCATCGGGATGGAAGGAGTATATAGAAAGATTATTTTGGTACGGAAGAGTACAAAATACGGAATATACAATTAAAATCCATATAAAAAAAGTTTCACAAATTACATAATAGTCTTACACCTGAGACAATCCATTTTTAATTTTTTTTTTAATTTTCTAATGAAAAACTGAATAGTTTTTTTACACAAAGAGTACGTATCACGGCGTGCTAACCATTAAAAAAGTTCATTATTATACAATTTTTGATAAATATTTATATATATTACGGTATGTTAAAGAGAGAAGTGGGTATCTCGATATGTGAGATGACATAAACCGAGTATATATAAAAAATATAAACAATATTTTCATTAATTACACGTTATTTAAAACTCCGTACATTTCAAGACATTACTCAAATATTTTGAGTAGTTTTGCGATTTAAAAAATATTTTCCTATTTCTAAAGTACATAGTTAGGGTTGGCAATGGGCCGGGTCTGGATTGGGTCCGACCGAACCCGGACCCGTGTTTCACAAGTTGGACCCGGACCCGTAAGGGTCCAAAATTTTAAGACCCTTACACGGACCCAATGGGTCCGGGTAGGGTCTGGGTCCTTCACGGGTCCGGACCCCATTATAAATTTTTTTAATATATACTCTTCCGTCTCTTTTACTTGTTCGCCTTTGATTAAAATATTATTCACAATAAATATAAAGGCAAATAAATGAATAAAACGGAAGTTGTATATTGTAGACACCCGCATTTTGCCTGCTAGTGTCTATAGCAGTTCCCGACAAAACACCCGATGATGATCGGACGTCAACGTGACTTAATATGCTCGAATACGGACTCGGAATCAATAGTATCCGACGTGGGCATTTAGCGGAGTGCAAATCTCTCAAAACAGACCTCAAATTCAGGCCCAGTGGGTCATTCCGAGTCAAATGAGACTAATTTGGGCCAAAACCGACACCAAAAATAAATCCCGTCTTTTGGCGACCGGGTCAAAACCCGGTCAAAGACGAACCCGTCACAAAAACCAGCCCAAGTGCACCTTCTAGAAGCTGGCGCCCAATCCAAATTCAAAAAAGATTACAACAAACAACAATATCAATTCCTTCCTAAAATAGCTCGATTTGCTTGATCCACTCGATCGAGTGGATAGACCCACTCGGTCGAGTGGAGCGTCAAAAAACGGACCAGATTCATTTCCGAAGGCACTCGACCGAGTGCACTAGGGCACTCGATCGAGTGGCCCTAGGTCGTGGAGTTCTCCTATAAATACCCCATCAACCCATCACATTAAAGAACTCTTCGACAACCTTTTTTTTGACAACTCTTCTTCAACTTTTTAACATCATAATTTCAGCCATCTCTTCATCACACTTACACAACATTCAACCCTACATTTCTACTATATTCAACCTATACACTCACATCCTCTCTATACACACATACATATTCAAAAACCCCGAGATCAAAACTCGTCAAAGACCCGAGAGCATCATCTCCCTAACCAAACACACCCTAACTCACCCTGCATATCTCGACACTCCCGCGCACACGCCGCTACTACGAGTTCGTTTCCGAGGCCATTTAAGCATGTAGGTTGAGGGTGTCATCAAACCCCGTTTCTTTTTCTCCCTTCTCTTTTTACTGTTTTTTATGTATATATTATTATTATTAATATTATTATTATTATTATTGTTATTATTATTATTATTACTACTACTACTACTAACCACTAACACTAACCTTTAATTTTGTGCATACTAACATTTTATTTATGTATTCTAACACTAACTTTCATTTTTGTATACTAACACTTTAATTCCGTATTCTAACATCAAACATTATTATACCGTGTATACATACATACTAGTATTAAGATCCCGGTTTCGAATACGTTTAACTATGACGATCGCCTAAAGTCCATCTAATTCCTTTACGAGTAACGACGGAGGTGGCGCCCTTTCGAGGAGCGTCGTCCCAATGTGCTCAAGGACGTGATGTGATCACGAACGGTCATAGTTGAACGTATTTGATCCCATTTTCAAGATTAGTGCGGAACCCGTTGACACGAAAACCGACATCACATAATCCGAAAGGATTAGTTCCGATGTCGTGACGTAGAGGGATGCAATTCCGTCACTAATTCAAAATTTCAATCTAAACGATAACATTTTCATAAAATTCCGATGACGGTATTATAATCGCTTGCATATGCGATTATAGCACCGAAAGCCGAGTTAAGTACAAATTGTACAATATTTGTATTTAATTTGGCCCACTATCGATTTTAACCAAAAAAGCAACACGAGTTGTCACTCGTACAGGGGCTACTCGACCGAGTACGTAGGCTACTCGATCGAGTAGCACCCAAAAATCTGGACAGTAGCTACTTTAAAGACACACTCGACCGAGTCAGACCATGACTCGATCGAGTGGGTCCTGTAGCCCAGAAATTCGAGAGCTTCAATGCAACATTTGAGCCTCATCATTCTTTTTACGACTTTTAGTAGACACGTGCATAATCAATCACGTAATTCTAATTTTCAAAACTCATGCATATCACGACACCTAAAACGATTTTGATCGACGGTCTCGCGCTATTAATTTTATGTCGACGACTCTTTAGTCATATCCGTCATATAATTAATTTAGACTCCATTTCTCGAGGTGATAAGTCGGGACAAGGCATCGAGGCTCGAGATCGGGTTAGCAGCACACCTAGGTCTCGAACCTCCGTCCTTTGATTAATATGCAATATAATGCGTAATTAATTAAAGTTGTACGTCTAACTAATTCACGATCTAGTGTGCAGTTATTGTATACGGGTCTTTGTCGAGTCGTGTATTCATTTATCGCTCTTCTTATTTAATTCGATTATTCTATTTTATTGCTCGTTGTATTGTAAATTCCGGGTTGTATTCCGCCCGTGTAATTTGTAATTTATTTACGAGTTTTCTATTTTCGATGTTTGCCATTTATTGCCTTAAATGAACATCACATGCTAAATCACTTTGACGTGAATCAAGATGCGTTAAATGACGTAGTTAATCAACAACTCGCATGTTTAGCCCGAAAACGCTGTTTGCATATCATTTAATCATTTTACTAGCGCGCGCACACGAACACGAGCGATGTCTTAGTAGAGGCCGCCATGTGCGGGCGGGGATTGGTGTCCTTAGTGGGCTTCCCAACACGTACCCTCACCCCTTACTCAGAACCTTTGGTTTCCGGATGTCCGAAACCCTTGGCGCACGAGAGTCATTTTATATACGAAAGCCGATTTAAACGGCATCGGTATAATAATGCAAAGGGACGAGCCCAATAAACTCTGAAATCGAAGTGGGCTTACTTTGTGTGAAGCCCATGACGACATAGAGTGGGCTCGTATGGTTCCGAATAACCACAAAATTCGGTGGCGACTCCATTTTGACTTAAATTTCGAACCCGAGAAAAATCTCACCACGAGATTCATTCGCCTACCCAAACCCGCGCGTGGCCGCGTCGGGTGGACCTACGTCATGTCCACAATTTGGCGACTCCGCTGGGGATACCTGATGTACCACATGTCATCGGGGTTCCTAGGGTGAGACTCGAAGAGAAATCGCTCGAATATTAGTGTGCGCGCATTAGATTAATGATTCATGCATAACCCAAATTTTGCCCGGGCCGGTTACTTGTGACCGACGTCCCACTATACCACGGTGCATTCCTACATGGGTGCACTAAAGACTTCGATGGCGGAACTCACCGGGGTTTTACGGCAGGTCCTAGTTCCAAATCGGCTAGGGAGTCCGTCCCGTTTCGTGAGAATGTTATCGTTGTTGGTATAGACCCTACTTTCGACCGACCGAGACTTAGTGTAAAGCATACATAAGCGTCGTTGTAATGCTTGCTTGACTACGTGCTACTTGGTTTCCGTGTCATTTTTTTCAAAAACCGTCATTTCAAAAAATGCATCTTTCCAAAATACCAAATTTTGAAAAATCCGAAATACTGTCCGTTTCGGGACCCGTCTTTTCAAAATATCCAATTTCAAAAACTCGGAATGCTGCCGAAATTTAGATTTACGATTTGACTCAAAATAGCCTATTTTCTAGCCGGCATGCTGTCCATTTCAAAATTCGAATTTTTGATCCACCATTCGATTTTCGAATTTTCAAATTCTATTTCGATTTTCAATTTTCAAAATTCCATTCCGATTTTTTTTCAAGTCCTCGAGATGCGATTCTCGACTTTCAAATCTCCGAGATGCCATTTTCGATTTTCAAATCTTCGGGATCTTATTTTCAACTTTCAAATTTTCGGAAATTTATTTTCGATATTCAAATTTTCAAAATTCCAAATATTCAACTTATCAAAAAACTCGGCCCTGTCGGCATGCTGCCAATTTCAAAATACGGGATCGCCTCCTTAATTTTCAAAACGCGAAATTACTCGCAACCATTCTAACATCTCAAAATGCCCGATCCAATTGGCCCACTACCAATTTCAGGACCGTCCTCTCAATTTTCAAAATTCAATCATTTTTCAAAAACCTTCCTTATTATAGGACCTACCGTAATTCGTGTTTCGGGTCTTTTCGTAATTTGTCGAAGGTCTATAGCGTCGAAACTCCGTCGATCCTACATCACGGGTTTCTTCCCCATCCTAGTCCGCTTTTTCCTAAAGGCATAACCGACCAACACGAGTCATACACTCGTAAATGGAAGGTTCGTCTAAACACTTGAGTCCTAACTAGAAAGTCACACGCGATCTTTCCCTCCGACAGGACGGTCCCCACGACCTTTCCTAGATGAATTTTGCACGTCTTTCAATCCGTTAGTCGAGTCATCCCAATTCAAGTCCTTTAACTTAAGGGTCTACCCTAATCACAGGGTCTATCCTTATTCAAGTCAAGTCAAGGGTCTCTAGCGTCGAAACTTTGCCGATCTTACATCGCGAGTTTCTTCCCTTACCCCGTCTGCCTTTTCTCGAGGCCGAGTCAACCTTTTACAAGGCATAGCCCTGTAGCAAAAGGTTCGTGATCCTTACATCTAAGGGTCACTCGTCCGACACTCGAGTCTTAACAAAACCTTTCATCTCACTCGGGGGCTACCCTTCAGCAGAGCGATCAGTCACGGTTGCTCTAAGGGTAATGTCTTACACGTGTTGTCTCACATATCCCGCTTTTGAGTCACTTAGATGTCACACCATCTGAGTCCTACAAGAGCCCTTGGTCTCACTTGAGGGCTATTCTCCGACGGGGCGATTAATCACAATCACTCCGAGAATCGTACCCTACATATTTGTCTTAGGAGAGTCTAACCCGAGTCAAACCAGAGTTGTCTCTCCTCCCGCGCTATTTCCTATGCCTTGGTGTATTCAAGTTCCGAAGCAACATTTCTGATTACGTGGGTATTCTCGCAGAGGATGGCATCCACAACCGGGAATAGGGAGATGGAAAACACCATTAATGAACTGAAGGCTTTGCTAGAAACCATGGCTAGTAAGCAGGCCATGTTTGAAACCCAACTAGGGTTCATAAGAGCCGACCAAGAGGCCTTGGATGCTCGTCTAACTGTCGTTGAAGAACAAGACTTCAATTACGGCTCGATAAATACTGGGCCATTTGCCAAACTGATCAGCACGGTGCGTGAGCTCGAACAACAGTTCCATGCCTCCCAAGAGAACAACATCCGAGTTGAAAACTCCCGAGACTATACACCCATTAGTGAGAAATTACCAAAAGATCTCAATCTAGAAGGGTTACCCATATTCGAAGGGACGGAGGATCCATTACTACACCTTCGAGCTTTCAAGGCATTTATGGCGATCAAGGGGGTCAAAGCCGACATGTTCATCAATCTGTTCGGCACATCCCTCGGGAAATATCCAAAAGCCTGGTTCTATAGGCTTAATACAAAAAGATTCCCCACTTGGGAAGATGTGGCTACCGAGTTCGCTAAAAACTATTCTGATAATACTGAACTTCAGACTACCATGCGGACTTTAGAAGTCATGGCCCAAGATCCAACAGAAGGTTTCACCAAATACCTTCAACGTTGGCGGGCTGAGAGTGTTAAGCTGGTAGACAAGCCCAGCAAGAAGACACTAGTGGAGGCATTCATCAACAACCTTCTACCCTCCTACCGCGTCCATCTTAGGTATGCCGGCATTTCAAACTTTGCAGTGCTTACCGAAATGGGCACTAGGATTGAAGACGATCTTCGACATGATGAAGACCTGGGTAAAGCTTCTACCGAAGGCTATACTGGACATCCATTTGAGTCCTTAGAAGCCGAAGATTACTGACAACCTCATCCCAGAGTCCACATTTGATTTAAGTCCGAGTCTGAGTCTGAGTCTAGGATGTTCTATTTCTTTCAATTCCGATGTCAGAGTCAGAGTCAACTGTATTCTGTCCTCTTTCCAAAATTCAATAAAATCAGCTTTTCTATTTCTCATATATGCTTCCCTTATGTGTTTCCGAGAACATGATGAACACCATCATACACTGTGAGCACATGCACGTGACTATTATAGGCACATCTATAATGACTGCAGGAACTGAGACCCGTGTTTTCCTTTACCTGTTCCATGTCTGGTATAGCAAGCCACAAAACTACCCTTAGCAGGAGCATATCGAATCCTATGACAAATCTAGTTAGTCTCCTAGTTTGGGTTCAAGACGGAAGGCAAGCCCATTTCCCACAATAAACACCCCTCCAATAAGACTGATCAATCCCTACCTTAGGCGTTAGTCTGACTAGAAGCAAAAAAGAAGCATCGTGACTCTATAGGCTTGATGCCAAAAATACCCAACTCGGGACGATGCTCCCACTAAGCCTGCTCGGAATTATGATGACAATACCGAGATCCAAATCACCATGCTTACCGTAGAGTACTCCACCGCAAGTTGCACTCACCAACTAGGCTTGCTCCTTACAAAGGTTTAGCTCCACAAGCCTAATCCAACCGATGGGCCCACCCCCAAATCCACCCACAACACCATAGGAGGGGATTACCGTGAAAAAAAAGAAAGAAAAAAAGAGTTGGACAAAAAAAAATCAAAAGTCCAAAGAAAAAGCAAAAGGCCAAAACAAAAGAGCTGGCCATGACCAAAAAAGAACTCTCAACATCCCTCGACCAGATACGATCAATCCCTTGACCGGGACACAGTCAACTCAAGTGAAGGATCCCACGACCGGGGCTAAGAGGTCAACCCAAAAAAAAAAAAAAAAATTTCAAACACCCATGACCGTGGTCAACGTTCAACTCAAGTGAAAATCCCTTGACCGGGGTACAGTCAATTCAAAAATTATCAATGTCTATACCGTCCAATAGGGAAGAGACAATCAAGCGGGTCAGCTAACACCACACTTAGCCTTCCCACATTGCAACCCTCAAGACCTTCTCGAGACCTAGGCTAAGAGACAGCCCGGAATTTTGAGGATTCTAGCTCCATAGGATACACCCTAACCATTAGGGCCAGACATGGAAATCAGATCCCGCATTATCAACCTACCGCGATCGAAGCCCGAGTCATATTTACTCGACTTCCCCCTTCCTACCACATTGCAATACCTTACCCTCGAAGCCTTAGCTCCACAAAATCGAGCTCCAGATTTCGAATCATCAAAGCCACTTGCGACCTAGTTCCACATTTCCAAAATTATCCAAACCAGTTACCAACCCCAAACACGGGAACTCAACCTGCGGTCGGCATAGAACATGCCCAAATAGTTCACACCACCTCTGAGGGCTACCCCGGAGAACGCTCACAGTCACGGGATCAACATCCTAACTGTTCTAGCCCTTTGATCGAGACATCATTGGGAATGCACCTAGCCTGCACCTTCGTTATGGCTAGTTACACACAAAGTCCTAATAAACTAGGCACCATAATATATCTTCCAATCCACTGAACTACGGCTTGGTTTGATTTCACTACACGTGAATACGTAGGCCGCCTTTCAATAAGGGCACAACCACCCACATTGACACATATTCAAAAAGCACTATCATTCCGGTCACGACACTGTCATGTTCTCAACAGTTAGCTTTGTCGTCCTGGGGGCTTCTCTTAGACAGAAGTTCTCCATCCACCCACATAATCCAAATACTTTCAAAAATCTAGCCACCTTTCTATAGAGTGTCCTAGTACTCGGCTCAGTCAAAGACGAGAATCCGTCAGGGACTCGAAGCAACACCCATTTTGGGACTATACCCCAAAACCAAAGATCCAAAAGGGCACCAGACTATAACATTGCTACTACTAAGTCCTGTCGTTACAGTCTCGTTACAGACTACTGCAGCCACCCTATAGCACATCCTTCTCATTTCGATGTTCGACTGTGTTGCCACTCGCCTAGGCTACGGAATAGCGCAACTTAAGAGTCTTGTCATCTTAGGTGGCCCACCCCCCTACCGAGTCACAATCCAACCCCTCGAGAGTCCAAGTCGTGTCTGTCAACTCGTCGTCCTGTCACGTCCAGAGTCGAGTCTGTCGGTACCTCCCTCTTCAAATTCTCATTTTAAAAATTTGCAAAACTTAGCCATTTGAGAAAATCCTTTTCGACAAGGTCAAATTTCGGTCTATTTAAACTGCAAATTTCTTTTCTACCCCTTTCAATTTTGAAAACCTATCTCCTAGCACGTGAGTTGCTTTCAGGATTTCGATTTCAAAACTAAGCAAAAATCATTTTCCCTAGCGCAAACTAGTCTATAGATGCTAACTGCATTTCCTATGTGCTATCTTGCTATATACTATGCCTGCTATTTCTGCCTATGTATCTAACATTTCAGGTGCCAGCTAGTGCTTCCCAACGGAACATCAAAGGCGGTGTTTCTCCTGAAATGCTACATGCAAGTTGTCATGTGTCAGCATACGGATACACCCAAGACTTCAGAAGCAAGTCCCCGCGCAGCTACTTTACTCCCCAACACGAGTCAATGTTTTGCCTATATGTTACATACAAGTTGTTATGTGTCAGCATACAGGTACACTCCAGACTTCAGAAGCAAGTCCCCGCGAAACTATTCTCCAACGGAGTCAACTTTTCCCCGGTATGCTACATCCAAGACGTGATGTGTCGGCATACGGGTACACCTACGCCCCGAAAGGCAAGTTTTACTCCCCACGGAGCATCATCATCAGGTCAGGTACGACTCAGGGCTTCAAAAGCAAGCCCGTACAGCTCACATATTTCCCCAGCGGAACGCCCGAGGCGGCATTTTCCCCGAAATGGCACGGGATGGGCCCACATATAGGCACGCCTAGGACTTATGCAACAAGTCTGACTCCCCGCGGAGCTATCATCATCATGACAGGTATGACCCTCTGCTTATGGCTGGCGAGCCCTTCACGCAAGTCTACTGGACTATAAACGACCCGGCCGGAAAGCTGCCAGGTCGTAATCCTCGATTGGCCTGGTAGCTACTCTGACTTTCGCCTTGTCCAAGCCTCAGTCAGAGTGGGGGCTCTGTAGACACCCGCATTTTGCCTGCTAGTGTCTATAGCAGTTCCCGACAAAACACCCGATGATGATCGGACGTCAACGTGACTTAATATGCTCGAATACGGACTCGGAATCAATAGTATCCGACGTGGGCATTTAGCGGAGTGAAAATCTCTCAAAACAGACCTCAAATTCAGGCCCAGTGGGTTATTCCGAGTCAAATGAGACTAATTTGGGCCAAAACCGACACCAAAAATAAATCCCGTCTTTTGGCGACCGGGTCAAAACCCGGTCAAAGACGAACCCGTCACAAAAACCAGCCCAAGTGCACCTTCTAGAAGCTGGCGCCCAATCCAAATTCAAAAAAGATTACAACAAACAACAATATCAATTCCTTCCTAAAATAGCTCGATTTGCTTGATCCACTCGATCGAGTGGATAGACCCACTCGGTCGAGTGGAGCGTCAAAAAACGGACCAGATTCATTTCTGAAAGCACTCGACCGAGTGCACTAGGGCACTCGATCGAGTGGCCCTAGGTCGTGGGGTTCTCCTATAAATACCCCATCAACCCATCACATTAAAGAACTCTTCGACAACCTTTTTTTTGACAACTCTTCTTCAACTTTTTTACATCATAATTTCAGCCATCTCTTCATCACACTTACACAACATTCAACCCTACATTTCTACTATATTCAACCTATACACTCACATCCTCTCTATACACACATACATATTCAAAAACCCCGAGATCAAAACTCGTCAAAGACCCGAGAGCATCCTCTCCCTAACCAAACACACCCTAACTCACCCTGCATATCTCGACACTCCCGCGCACACGCCGCTACTACGAGTTCGTTTCCGAGGCCATTTAAGCATGTAGGTTGAGGGTGTCATCAAACACTGTTTCTTTTTCTCCCTTCTCTTTTTACTGTTTTTTATGTATATATTATTATTATTATTATTATTATTATTATTATTATTATATTATTATTATTATTATTACTACTACTACTACTAACCACTAACACTAACCTTTAATTTTGTGCATACTAACATTTTATTTATGTATTCTAACACTAACTTTCATTTTTGTATACTAACACTTTAATTCCGTATTCTAACATCTAACATTATTATACCGTGTATACATACATACTAGTATTAAAATCCCGGTTTCGAATACGTTTAACTATGACGATCGCCTAAAGTCCATCTAATTCCTTTACGAGTAACGACGGAGGTGGCGCCCTTCGAGGAGCGCCGTCCCAATGTGCTCAAGGACGTGATGTGATCGCGATCGGTCATAGTTGAACGTATTTGATCCCATTTTCAAGATTAGTGCGGAACCCGTTGACACGAAAACCGACATCACATAATCCGAAAGGATTAGTTCCGATGTCGTGACGTAGAGGGATGCAATTCCGTCACTAATTCAAAATTTCAATCTAAACGATAACATTTTCATAAAATTCCGATGACGGTATTATAATCGCTTGCATATGCGATTATAGCACCGAAAGCCGAGTTAAGTACAAATTGTACAATATTTGTATTTAATTTGGTCCACTATCGATTTTAACCAAAAAAGCAACACGAGTTGTCACTCGTACAGAGGCTACTCGACCGAGTACGTAGGCTACTCGATCGAGTAGCACCCAAAAATCTGGACAGTAGCTACTTTAAAGACACACTCGACCGAGTCAGACCATGACTCGATCGAGTGGGTCCTGTAGCCCAGAAATTCGAGAGCTTCAATGCAACATTTGAGCCTCATCATTCTTTTTACGACTTTTAGTAGACACGTGCATAATCAATCACGTAATTCTAATTTTCAAAACTCATGCATATCACGACACCTAAAACGATTTTGATCGACGGTCTCGCGCTATTAATTTTATGTCGACGACTCTTTAGTCATATCCGTCATATAATTAATTTAGACTCCATTTCTCGAGGTGATAAGTCGGGACAAGGCATCGAGGCTCGAGATCGGGTTAGCACCACACCTAGGTCTCGAACCTCCGTCCTTTGATTAATATGCAATATAATGCATAATTAATTAAAGTTCGTCCGTCTAACTAATTCACGATCTAGTGTGCAGTTATTGTATACGGGTCTTTGTCGAGTCGTGTATTTATTTATCGCTCTTCTTATTTAATTCGATTATTCTATTTTATTGCTCGTTGTATTGTAAATTCCGGGTTGTATTCCGCCCGTGTAATTTGTAATTTATTTACGAGTTTTCTATTTTCGATGTTTGCCATTTATTGCCTTAAATGAACATCACATGCTAAATCACTTTGACGTGAATCAAGATGCATTAAATGACGTAGTTAATCAACAACTCGCATGCTTAGCCCGAAAACGCTGTTTGCATATCATTTAATCATTTTACTAGCGCGCGCACACGAACACGAGCGATGTCTTAGTAGAGGCTGCCATGTGCGGGCGGGGTTGGGTGTCCTTAGTGGGCTTCCCAACACGTACCCTCACCCCTTACTCAAAACCTTTGGTTTCCGGTTGTCCGAAACCCTTGGCGCACGAGCGTCATTTTATATACGAAAGCCGATTTAAACGGCATCGGTATAATAATGCAAAGGGACGAGCCCAATAAACTCTGAAATCTATAAGACCCGGACCCGGAAAATTATTGAAGGACCTATACCCGACCCGTACCCACAGGGTCTAAAAAAAGAGGACCCGTACCCGACCCGTTAGGGTAAGACCTGACGGGCCCGGGTAGGGTCCCGAACCCATTAAAAATAAAATAATAAATTTTTTATTTTAAATCTTAAATGACATATTTTATAAGATAAATATATTATAAATACCATGCATTGCACGGGGTCTATACTAGTTATTAAAAATCGTAAAATTTGATATTCGTAATGTATTCATTAACACAATTGTAAAAAGATCCACGTGACTATGTTTTACTTTATAGATTGGAAATTATATTAGATATTCTACCACCCATAAATAGCGTCAAAAAACAAACTTAAAGAAACAAATGAATCGGAGGGAGCACTTATTACATAAATCTGAAGCTCGATGGTGCACAAAAATAGACTTGTTCTTCCCATTGTTGCTCAGAAGAAAACTAAGAAAGTTCGAAAGGTGAAAATTCAACTACTTGTAACTTCAATTTCTGTTGACTTTACTCTTCTATGAGTTTTATTTTGTTGAAAGTTTGAAGCTTTGTTGATTATTAGGGTTATGGTTTGGATAATTTTGATTGGTTTAGCTATTTACAACTTCAATTTAATGTTCTTTAGGGTTTAATTGGCTGAAAGTTTTGAGCTTTATGCATAATTGGGGTTACGGCGTGCATAATTTTGATGGGTAGTTGTTGTTTTGGTGTTGATTACTTCAATGGGTACTTGCCTTTTTGTTGATATGGGGATTTGGTTTGTAGTTGAAGGAAAAATGTACTCTCTTCGTACCAAAATGATCTTCCCATTTCATTACTATATCCCTCACAATGGAATAAAAATGGGAACTTAGTGGTATAGAGGGAGTAGCTATTTGCAACTTCAATGTGTTCTCAATTTAGTGTTCTTTAGGGTTTAGTAGGTTGAAAGTTATAGTCTTTGTGGATTATTGGGGGTTTGGTGTGGATAGTTTTGATGGGTAGTTGATTGTTTTTGTGTCGAGTACTTCAATGGGTACATGCCATTTTGTTAATTTTGGGGATTTGGGTGGTTGTTAGAGGTAAATTCAGCTATTTGCAACTTCAATTTGTACTCAATTTACCGTTCTTTAGGGTTTTGTAGGTTGAAAGTTCTAGACTTTGTGGATTATTGGGGTTTTGGTGTGGATTGTTTTGACTTTTGATGGGCAGTTGATTGTTTTTGTGTTGATTACTTCAATGGGTACTTGACATTTTGTTATATTAGGATTTTGGGTGGTCGTTAGAGGTAAATTCAGCTATTTGGAAAACTTCAATTTGTACTCAATTTACTGCTCTTTAGGGTTTAGTAGGCCGAAAGTTCTAGGCTTTGTGGATTATTGGGGTTATGGCGTGAATCCTTTTGATGTTTTGGTACTTATTACTCTAATGGGTTCTTGCCATTATGTTGATATTGGGAATTTGAGTTGGGAAAGGTAAACTGACTAAATTCAGCCGTTTGATTTTGGAACTTCAATTTGTACTCAATTTTCTTTTCTTTAGGGTTTAGTAGGTTGAAAGTTTAGGCTTTGTGGATTATTCGGCTCATGGTGTGGATAGTTTTTGATGGATAATTGTTGTTCTGATGTTTTGGTCTTGATTACCTCAATGGATACTTGCCATTTTTTTGGATATTGGGGATTTTGGTGGTTATTGAAGGTACATTCAACTATTTGCACCTTCAATTTGTAGTCATTCAACATGTATGGTGGTGTTGGTTGGTGTAGATAATCCTCAAGGATGATATACCAGAGTTGGGTGAAAAAGGGCAGCTTTTGGATGTGAGAGTCGGTTTCTACCGGAATTTCCTAGCTCCTATGGGAAAAGCTCAGATCGTCACCCCGAATCTCCTCAAGTATATTCCGTTTCCTCACCCATCTTCGCATTTGCGGTTATTTTGACAACTCTTTGCTTTTATTTCCTTTTTTTCGACACCACTACACTCTGTGTTGCTTTACTGTGATGAAGGAGCTTTGATTTATGTACTTCGAATGTGGTTTTCTATTAGTAACCTCCGGTCTTTGTTACTCTAACTTTCCGACGGGGTGTCGCGTCGTACACATGTCTGATGTCGGACACAACTTTTTGATTTTTTGGTCTAAATTGAATTGTCGAAGTGAGGTGTCGGAGTAACATAGGCTGTGGTCGCCTTTTGGGGATGTGGAGGCTCTTTCAGGAGTTTGTTGAGAAAACTCGTGATTGCTTCTAGAAGCTCAAATGATGACATGTTTGAGCGGTTTTGTTGTCAGGGAGATGTAGATGGAAGAGGAGAGAATCGACACTGAGAAGAAAAGGGTAAGTAATATATTTATCGGAACTCTTGACAATTTGTAAAATCATACTCCGTATATTGTGTAAAAATTGATGTCGCTCCGTTGAGGATAGTTTTCCTTTAGGTTAAGCAAAATGTAATCCAAGAACATTGTTCTAATGGAAAATCGATAATGTTAGGTAAAAGAAGAGGCAGAACAACTCGCTCGTATCTTCGAAACTGTTGGAGCTTTCAAGGTGAAACGTAAAGGTGGAAAAGGAAAACAGATCTTTGGAAGGTGAACGATGAAGCGATTTTATTCTTCTTCGTGATCTTACTCTTTCTTTCATGTAAGCAAACCTTCACACTTTTCCTGGTGTGTTTTGCAGTGTGACCGCTCAAGATCTCGTCGACATAATCAAAGCACAACTTCAAAGGTAACCGTTATTACATTTACATACCATGAATCCATGATCGCATCGCCACCAACATTCTCATTGTTGACATTATTTTTTCGAGTGATGTCTTCATTTGATCGCAATCTTCTATTTTTCAGAGACGTCGACAAAAAGGTCGTTTCTCTCCCCGAGATCAGAGAAACGGGCGAATATGTAGCCGAGCTGAAGTTGCATCCGGAAGTCATTGCTCAAGTTCGCTTGAATGTTTTCGCAAATTAAGCAATTTTATTTATTCCCAACACGAGCCAACCTAATTCTGCTCTTCTTGTTAAGTAAGACTCGAGGCCCGAATCTTGATTTTTTCTATATATTTTTTTTTGTAAGTTTGTTGTTGTTGTTGTTGTTGTGTTGTTGTTGTTGTTGTGGTGGTGGTGGTGGTGGTGTGGTGTTGTTGTTGTTGTTTTGGTGGTGTTGTCGTCGTCGTCGTCGTCGTAAGGAGCTGGAAGGTTAAGATCCAACAATGAAATGATACCCATGGACGGTGGACCCACTTGAATCAATCTCGGGCGTTGCTGTCAAGTCAACGGCGTTAGGAGTAACGGTTGATGGTCTATGCCGTCTCATGTGACCTCCTAAGGCTTGACCCGACTGAAATTCGGCCCCGCATATCATACACCCGTGCATCCTTCCCGTGTTAGGATTCTGAGCACGAAGAGGGTGTTTTTTTGTTTCCATTGGCGGTGTTGACGGTTGTGGTTTGATGGTTTTATTGTGGCTAGTGCGGTGCCCACCTAACGCTTGGAATGTCGTAAACGCTTTATTGCATGTGTTACACTCGTATACATTACCAATCTTATTATCGACTCTTATTACCTTGCTAAGACACCGACTTTTATCGTTGTTCTTATTATTATAAGAGACTTTAAGAAGAGACGGTTTGATATTAAAATCAGATCGTCTCTCTCTAAGGCCTTGAGAGAGGAGAATGAGACAATGAGCCAAGTCTTCTTTTTCGTCCGTTGATGTCATGGTCGTCAAGTCGCTCAGGACGTCATGGTCGTCAATAGTGGATGGAGATGTTGACGATACGTAGTTGTTCTCTAAGCAACCACCACCACCGTCATCTGAGATAATAGTGGTTGTGGTGGTGACGTTTTGTCCGCCTTCCTTTGGTGGTTGTGAAGCTGGTCGACGAGGGATAATAGAATTCTTCATGCATGAAATTCATGAGAACTTATAATGTTGATTATAGAAATTTGATGTAGGAGTTAGTTAAACACAAGAATGATGAAACAAGAGAGTGAAGGGAGAATGCTAATAAAATGAAGTGTGAGTGTGTTACTATGTGTGATACCGATATATATAGGTTTATGTACTCTATTACTTTAGCCGGCTCAGCCCATTTCAGTTCGGTCGAAAAGAACGGACGGTATATATTAACTACTCGTATTAAGCAGGTCAAAATCTGGCTCTTTACTTAAATTTAGGGAGGTCATAATGTCACTCAGAAATTCCTTTAGTCGCTCAATTTTGTGGACACAATATTAAAACGAAATTTCTTTTTCCTAACGAGCTTTTACTCAATCCTAACGACTTTATTTTTATTTTTCCAATTTTACCCTTTTCATTTCTTCCATCTTCTTTGTCCAACTCATTGGTATTCCAAAAAAAACCTAACCCACCGCCAGGCCAGGCCGAGTCCCCACCGACAATCACAACTCCAACGTCCCCAACCCACCCCTACGGATTGTCCTCCGACGTCCCCCACCACCCCTACGGATAATGACCACCGCTTCCCCCCTCCCCCTTCAATTATATTAGGGTTTATGCAAACACAATGGTAGGCGGAGTTAACAATTTTCCAGAATTTCAGTCAATTATTTTCATTATTGCAACTCAAGTTGGAACCTTTGATTTATCAAGCCAATCTGGAGAATATCAAAACTTTTCCCATTAAAAATACACACTAATTTTATTTATTTCTCCATTTTCATCTTTTGTTTCCTTCCTGCTAATCGTGGAGTTTATCGAAGGTCCTTCCTTCGTCGCAGTCCCGTCAGGGTGCGCCTGGTGGTCGACGACCAGGGGAGGGGTGTGCCTGTTGGTTGGCGAGGGGTTGACGGTGGTTGCAAGTCCGGTGGTGTTTGTAAATTTGAGTTTATTTGAGAGAAAACTAACTTGAATATTGAGAGTGGGTGAAAAATGACAAGGACAAATCGGTAAAGTTTCGTTAGGATTGAGTAAAGTCTCGTTAGGAAAAAGCACAACCCTATTAAAATAATGTAAATACACTTTTACAAAATCGAGTGGCAAAACAATTTTTCGAGTGATATTATCAAGAGTCTAATAGCCTAAAAATTATGTGATTTGGTATTTTGGTGGTTGGTTTTTAGTGTATGTTTTCAGAAGTAGGAGGGGCATGGCGGTGCAGCAATCTCATAATTGGGTTGATTGCCCTAATTACCTAATTAGGGGTTGTTGACGCACTTTTGAGTGCCTATAAAGCCAAGTCATAACTCCCTAATCTTACTTACTTACTTACCTACCATCCTCTTCTTAGCACCAAAAAAAATCTTACTTAACTACCACATGTTCCTTATACGGTGTAAAACGGATTCAAGTATATTATCATACTAGTTGGAAAGCCCGTGTGATGCACGGGCCGCTTGTTAGTGACGTTGTTAAGGATATTAAATTCGATTATTGCATAAATTGTTGAGACTGCACAACAGTTGAAGGTAAGAGCATGCATAATAGTAAATGAATATTATCCACATATTTGAATGTGTTTCAAGGGATCAGAGATAATATATGCGGTAAATATCAAATTAAATTATAAGCATTATATATATGGTGTATTGTAGTTAGAATGAAAAATTAATTAAAATACTTCACACATAAATATACGTAGATATAAAAAATTGGAACATATTACAATTAACAACGATGAAACATGGGATGAAAAAACAAATTTGTCATCATCAGCGCACAAGTTATAGTAATGAATGTTGTCGGTTAAAGTAACGATCGATGCATAATTATGAACGCATTTGAAATCATAGTAAAGCTGAAAATTACGACTTCATATTTATAATTGTAGATAGTCACCACGTCAGAGTCTTAGGACCATGTTATATTGCTATGTGGCTGATAATCTTACTTTCTTAAATTTTTGGTTGATATCGAAGTACGAACGGTTACTCTAGACGAACGATTACTCTTATTTATCATAATAACATAAAGGAAAATAAAATATATCTACTTGTATTAGGATAATAATAATAATTTTATTTTTATTATTAATTATTTTAAAAAAAATTATAATTTTTAGAAATTTTTAAGAAATAAAAGATTTTGGTTTATAGTCTTTTTTTTTTTTAAATCATGACTCAAAAGATTTTTGGTCAATACTCCCTCCGATTCACAAATATGTTCCCCTTTGTTTAATATATGTGAGATATATTTTAATCAAAGGGGAAGATCTTTGTGAATCAGAGGGAGTATCTAATAACAAATTATTACTCTTGATTATATAATAGAAATCTTTGACCTCAATATAATTTTTCAATGCAAGATAATTTTACTTAAATTTATAGTCTTAAAAGATTTCTTAAGACTCGAAATATTTTTGGTTAATATCTAAGAACGAATGATTATTCTTATTTATATTATATAAATCGATCACATTATATTATTGTCTATTTTTCAATGTGAGACAATTTAACTTAAGTTTATATTCGTAAGCCTCTTTTTAAGACTTAAAAATATTCTTTGGTTGATATCTGAGGACGAATGATATTATAATTCTTCAATGTGAGACAATTTAACTTAAATTTATACTCCCTCTGGTTTAAATGATTGTCCTGTTTCAATATAATACTCCTCACATATATTGCACAAACGAGGCAATCATTAAAAATCGGAGGGAGTACGTTTAGAGCACTTTTTAAAATTTAAAATACTTTTGTTGATATCTAAGCACGAAAGATTACTCTTATTTATATAATAGAATTCTATCACTTCATTATAATTTTTCAAAATGGGATAATTTTACGTTTTTTTAATAAATGTAATAATAGATCTATCACTTTTTCGAGTGAATAATGTATGAAATTTATAATCTAATGAAAGTATTTTCTACCACAAAATCTAACTATTTCATTTGTATATTTATGTTATGATAAGTTTTTTGTTAAATGAAACGTAAAAGTTTTTTACTTTAAATGGTAAAACATCACATTAATATAATGGATGAAATATATATTATACTCCCTCCTAGTTGTTTATATTTTTCCTCTTTTTTTTTGGCACAAATATTAAGAAGGGAATAAAGAATTGATTAAAGTAAGAAAATGTGGGGTATAAAGTAGAAATATGGTGGGATTTTTGAGTAAAGGAAAAAATAAAGAATTGAAGGAAAAAAATAAAAAATTGATTAAAGTACAACCCAAAATTGGAAAGAGGAAAGATAATTCAACTAGTGTCAAAAAGAAAAGAGGGAAGATAAAAGAAACTAGGAGGGAGTACTAATTAAAAGATTCTCTGCTTGATTTTCTATATTATTTATGATATATTCCTGAATCGAGTTTTGATGAAACGGATCAATCATATTATTACTCGAAAAAAGCATCAAATATATATACTACAAAGTATCGTAATTTTTTTATGTAGGATGATTTTACTTAAAGTTTATAATCTTAGGATTTATATTTGTATACTATTTTAGTTTAAACGTATCTATTTTTACTAACTGGAAAGCCCGTGCGATGCACGAGCCGCTTATTAGTGACATTGATAAGGATACAAATTTGGATGATTGCATAAAGTGACGAGGTTGCACAACAGTAGATAGTCAGTCGAAGTTAAATGTATGTTTAATAGTAAATGAATGTTATTCACATATACGTGAATGTGTTTCAAGGAATCAGAGATAATATATGCGGTAAACGTCAAATTATAAATTATAGACATTATATATGGTGCATAATAGTTAGAATGAAAGACTAATTAAATTATCTCGCACATAAATATACGTAGGTATAAATATTCACTGGGTAAGATGAGAATATATTACAATTAACAACGATGAAACATGTAATAAAAAAACTGGTTAATATATAATAACGAATTATTACTCTTATTTATATAATACTCTGAAGAAATCTATGACCTTATTATAATTTTTCGATGCGAGATAATTTTACTTAACTTTATAGTTTTAAGAAAAAAATTTAAGACTACATTTTTTTTGCTTAATATCTAAGAATGAATAATCTTATTTATATATACTCCCTCCGTTCAAGTCTAAGCTACTATGTTCTTTTTTTGGACATTCAAGTGGAAGTTTTCATTTCCATTTTAGTCATTGTTTTAATATTAAACAAATACTTTAAACTCACTATTTACCCTACATTTAATATTAAACAAATATTACATTTACACATTTGTACCTATTATTTATCTTAGGAGTAATATAGAATTCATCATCACCAATTCACCACATTATAATTTTTCGATAAGAGAACTTTTTTATTTAAGTTTATAATCTTATGAGCTGTTTTTAAGACTCAGAATATTATTGATTGATACTCCGTATCTAAGAACGAATGATTGATATTATTTACATAGAATTTGAGAAAATTTGGGATAATTTTTAATTTTTGGTTGATATCTATGAACCGGATGATTGATCTTATTAATAGAATGTAGATTTTATCACCTTATTGTAATTTTTTGACGTGGGATAATTTTATTAGTCTTAAACGGAGTAAGATTGTTTTTTATACAAATTCATATATCTTTATTTAAATTTTTAAAAGAAATCGAGTCTTAGGTGGGGTAGGATTTTATTTTCATATACAATTTTTTATATTTAACTTAAAAAATATATTAAAAAACTTGGACCAATCATATCACTCGAAAAGTTCCTGCTTTATTAATATATACTAGTCGGAAAGCCCGTGCGATGCACGGGCCAATTTTTAATGACATTGATAATGACATGTAGTTGTATGATTGTATAAATTGGTGAGACTACGTACGCAACTGGAGAAAGTAAGTCGAAGATATGATAAGAGTATACCTAAAATTAAATTATAGGCGTGCATTGTAGTTAGAAAGACTGATTAAAGTACCTCGCATTATACATGGTGCATTATAATTAAAATTAAAGGATGGTAATCTTCCTGGTCTATATCATAAAATGATTCTACTATTTATACAATGCTAGAGACTATCATCTACTTCCTAGATGCCTTGGTACAAGGTGAAACATAAATACAACTACAAAGAACTAGGCATATACTACAAAGAACTAGACTAGTCTAACAAGGGGAATGTATTTACAATGTATCTATCATCAATCTATTACGCCCCCGCAGTCGAAACGGAAGGGGAGTGAACGTTGAGACTGGAGCGGAAGTCATCAAACAGAGCTTTAGGAAGGCCTTTTGTGAAGATGTCAGAAAACTGATAGCGGGATGGGACATGTAGAACGCGTAACTGACCAAGAGCAACTTTTTTCCGAACAAAGTGAATGTCGATTTCTATATGCTTGGTGCGTTGATGATTAACAGGATTGCTGGCAAGGTAGATTGCATTGACGTTATCACAATAGACAATGGTAGCTTTGGATTGAGGGCAGTGGAGTTCGAGAAGAAGATTACGGAGCCAACAAGTTTCAGCGACAATGTTAGCCACGCCACGGTATTCGGCCTCCGTGCTAGAGCGGGATACTGTGGATTGACGTTTAGAGGACCATGAGACGATATTGTCGCCGAGATAAACACAGTAACCAGAAGTGGAACGACGGGTGTCGAAGCAGCCTACCCAATCGGCGTCAGAATAAGCAATGAGAGAGCTGGTGGTGGAGGGTCGGATGGTAATGCCGTGAGATGTGGTACCGCGGAGGTATCGGAGAATGCGTTTAAGCGCGGCAAGATGGGGTTCTCGAGGGTCGTGCATGAAAAGGCAAATCTGTTGAACGACATAGGAAATGTCGGGGCGAGTGAAAGTAAGATACTGAAGAGCCCCAGCAAGACTACGGTATAAGGTGGGGTCGGAAAAGGGGGGACCGGAGGCAGCGCTGATTTTGGCTTGAGTATCAACCGGTGTTTGGGATGGCTTGCAGGAAGACATATTAGCGCGAGATAGTATTTCTTCGGCATATTTGGATTGGGACAGAAAGAGTCCTTCTTTTCGACGTTCAACGGATACACAAAGGAAATAACTGAGGGGACCGAGATCGGTCATAGAGAATTCCGATTTGAATTGGTTGATAATGGAATCACGAAGTTGGTCGGAGGAGGACACCAAAATAATATCATCAACATAAAGAAGAATATAGGCGGTGTGAGAGGTGGTGCGGAGGACGAAGAGAGAATGATCAACACGACTGTGGAGGAACCCGATAGAGCATACGAAAGTAGCAAAGCGCTGAAACCAGGCTCTTGGCGCCTGTTTTAGGCCATAAAGGGATTTCTTCAGGAGACAAACATGGTTAGGGTATTGAGGATGACGGAAGCCGAGTGGTTGGTGCATGTAGACTGTCTCGGATAAGTGACCATGGAGAAAGGCATTTTTCACGTCTAGCTGATGCAGAGACCAATTATGGGAGACGGCAATACTGAGAAAGGTGCGGATGGTGGTGGGTTTGACAACAGGACTGAACGTTTCTTCACAATCTATGCCAACTTGTTGTGACCTGCAATTAACAACGAGACGGGCTTTGTATCGTTCCAACACTCCCTTAGACTTGAATTTATGTTTAAACAACCACATACACCGAGTAACATTTGCATCATGAGGCCGGGGCACTAGGACCCAAGTTCCATTTTTAATAAGAGAATTGAATTCATCGTTCATGGCATGTTTCCAATTAGGGTCTCGGAGGGCGGAAAAGGGGTCACGAGGAATGGGAGAAAGGTCGGTGGTGGCGGTGAGACTAGGGATAAAACGGGGTTTGTGTATGCCGTGTTTACTACGGGTTTGCATGGGGTGAGAAGGAATGGGAGTGGCGGATGGGTTGGGTGGAGTGGGCTGGGAATTGGGTGGAGGGCTAAGGGGAGGGAAATTGGGTTAGTGTGGTGAGTTTGGCTGGGAATGGTGTGAAGATTTGGGCTAATTTGGTGAGTTTTTCTGGGAATTGAGAGGGGACTTCTGCTGGGCCGAAGAGGGGAGGGAGGTGGGCTTCCGAGGTATGGAGATATGGTCTAGCGGATGGGTTGAGTTTTGTGAGGAGGGAGGGGAGGTAGGAGATATGGGATTCTGAGGTATGGTTTTGGGCCTTCTAGAGTAGACAAGAAGAAGGGTGTTAGAGGATTGGGCCTGATGGTGGACTAAGGAGGGGGAAGGGTCTGGGCTAAGAAAATCGTAGGTGGGTGGGTTGGGAAAGATTTTGTCCTTAAAGGGAAAGATTGTTTCGTGGAACGTGACATGTCGGTTAATAAGGACCTTTCGGGTGGACAAGTCGAGACACAAGTAGCCACGGTGAGCGGCGGAGGGGTAACCGAGAAACACACAAGGAGTAGATCGAGGGTCGAGTTTGTTGATAGTGGAGGGGGGTAAATGAGGATAGCAAAGACAACCGAAAACACGGAGATGATCATAGGAGAGAATTTGTAAGTAAATACGTTGAGTGGGAGAGACGAAACCGCTTGCTTTACTCGGAGTGAGATTATGGAGGTAAGTGGCCATGGCGAGAGCGTATGGCCATAAGATTGGTGGGACGTGAGAATGGGCAAGAAGGGTGCGGATTATATTATGTAACGTTCTAATTTTTCTTTCGGCTTTTCCGTTTTGACTTGATGTATGAGGACACGAGAAAGGAAATTGTATTCCGTTTTGGTGAAAGAAGGTGTGGTAAGGGTCGTTATCGAATTCTCGACCGTTATCACATTGGAAATTTTTAACTTTTTGATTAAATTGAGTGAGAACTAGATTATGAAATCGAGTAAAGAGTGAGAAAACTTGAGATTTATTTTTAAGCGGAAAAGTCCATAGAAAATTAGTAAAATCATCTAAAAATAAAAGATAATAACGATGTTGAAGATTACTATGGACGGGGGATGTCCATAAGTCGCTATGAATGATATCAAAAGGGAGAACAGTGGTATTATTAGACGGGAAAAAAGGAAGACGAGTATGTTTACCGAGTTCACAAGCATGACAAAATTTGGAGCTCGGTACCTTATTACAAGAAATAGCATTAGAAGAACGTAGATTATTTAGAATAGACGGCCCCGGATGACCGAGACGGGAGTGCCATAGACTAGGGGTCACGGCAGAAAGAGCTAGGAAGGATTGGGGAGCTTCGGGTTTGTTAATTTTGGAGGTCGAGAGAGGGTATAGGTCACCGTTACTAGTGCATCGCATAAGACGGGTCCCCGTCCGAAGGTCCTTTACAGTAAAACCAAACGGGTCAAATTCCACATAAACATTATTATCGGTAGTAAATTTTCGTACTGACACAAGATTTTTAACAATTTCCGGGGCATGAAGTATGTCATTAAGTTTTAAAGGGGGAAGGGGATGAGATAAAGTAGAATTACCGAGACCTTTAATTGGAATACGATGACCATTACCGACGATAATATTACGAGAATTGCTCGAATTAAAAAAGGAAATTAGGTTACCTGAGTCATAGGTCATATGAGCAGATGCCCCGGTGTCCATATACCATTCCTTGTCAGGCACTTGAGGGGTGACAGACTGAACTGCGGCAGCAAGTTCGGTTGGATAATAAATAGGGTTGGCAGGCGGCAGGGGAGGCTGAGCCAAGGGGTATATTGCCGGAAACTGAGCGGGTGCCAGCTGTTGGGCGGTGACCACAAAGGCTTGGGGCCGGCTGCCAAGGATCCCGGCATCGGAAGACGCCGGAGGGAACCATCTGTGGGTCGAGTATGGGGATGGATGGGTCTGCCATGAGGAGGCCGGGGCCGGGCCTGGAATCCACACCCAATATCCAGTAGAGGGCGCGGCGGGGGATGGTTGCATTGTTGGGCTGACATTGTTGTGGTTGCCGAAGTCAAGTAGTGTCATTTTTGTATTAAGAAGGGTAACGTCAAAAAGGGAAAATTTGGGGCCAAACAAGAAAGGGTGAAGGAGCAGACCAGTAGAGGAGAGAAGGAGAACAAAAAGAGGCAAAGAGATTAAGACAATGATAAAAAAAGACAAAATGGCAATGTACGGCAGTTTAGCAGGAAGATGATGTTTTGCAGGAAAGAAAGTTGAAGATTAGAAAAAATCTGCTCTGATACCATAAAGGATGGTAATCTTCCTGGTCTATATCATAAAATGATTCTACTATTTATACAATGCTAGAGACTATCATCTACTTCCTAGATGCCTTGGTACAAGGTGAAACATAAATACAATTACAAAGAACTAGGCATATACTACAAAGAACTAGACTAGTCTAACAAGGGGAATGTATTTACAATGTATCTATCATTAATCTATTAAAAATGAAAGACTTTAATTAGTCTTTCATTTAACAACGATGAAACATGTTAACAATAAATATTCACTGGGTAAAATGAGAACATATTACAATTAACAACGATGAAACATGAGATAAAAAAAAACAAATTTGTCGTCATCAGCGCACAAGATATAATGAATGTTGTCGGTTAAAGTAATGATGCATACCCTTATTTATAATAGTACAATCATGAATGCATTTGAAATGATACTAAAGTTGAAAATTACGACTTCATATTTATAATTGTAGATACACCACATTAGAGTCTTAGGACCATGCGATGTGGTTCATAATCTTACTTTTTTTAAATTTTTGGTTGATATTTAAGGACGAACGATTACTCTTACTCATTTTTCAACGTGGGATAATTTTTTGGTTGATATCTAAGGACGGACGATTACTCTTATTTATCATAATAAAATGAAGGAAATTAAAATATATATGCTTGTATTAGGATAATAATAATAATAATAATAATAATAATAATAATTTTATTTTTATCATTAATTATTTTAAAACTTTAATTTTATATTTTTAGAATTTCTTAAGAATTAAAATATTTTGGGTTTATAGTCTTAAAAATTCTTTTTAAATTTATTTTATGACTCAAAACACTTTTGGTTAATAATCTAATAACGAATTATTATTACTCTTATTTATATAATACTCCATAGAAATCTATGACCACATTAACTTTATAGTGATCTTAAGAGATTTTTGAAGGCTCAAAATATTTTTGGTTAATATCTAAGAATGAATGATTACTCTTATTTATACTCTCCCGATCCGTTCAAGTCCAAGCTACCTATATTTCTTTTTTGAACGTTCAAGTTCAAGCTTCTCATTTCCATTTTAGTCATTGTTTTAATAGAGTATTAAACAAATACTTTAAACTCACTATTTACGCTACATTTAATATTAAACAAATATTTAAAATTTACGTATTTGTACCTATTATTTATCTTAGGAGTAATACAGAATTCATCACCCTATTATAATTTTTTGATGAGGGAATTTTTTTACTTAATTTTGTAATCTCATGAGCTTTTTTTAAAACTCGAAATATTATTGATTGATATTCCATATCTAAGAACGAATGATTGTTATTATTTACATAGAATTTGAGAAAATTTAGGATAATTTTTAATTTTTGGTTGATATCGAAGAACGGATGATTGGTCTTATTAATATAGAATTTATCACCATATCATAATTTTTTGACGTGGGATAATTATTACTTAAGTTTATAATCTTAGGAACTTTTTTAAGACTCAAATAAAAAATTGTTAGTCAATATCTATGAAAGAATGA
This sequence comes from Agrostemma githago, assembly GCA_958450325.1. NCBI lineage: Eukaryota > Viridiplantae > Streptophyta > Magnoliopsida > Caryophyllales > Caryophyllaceae > Agrostemma > Agrostemma githago. The sequence goes on along the minus strand of OY288253.1, from coordinate 15,887,467 downwards.
TGATTCTTATTTATAATATAGAATTTCATCACCTCATCATAATTTGTTGATGTAAATTTTTACTTAAGTTTATAATCTTTGGAGTTTTTTTAAGACTGAGGTGATAATCGTCGGTTATATAGTGATAATTTTTTTAATCTTAAATGGAGTATGATTGTTTTTTTTCTATACAAATTCCTATATTCTTTATTTAAATTTTAAAAAAAATCGAGTCTTAGGTGGAGTAAGATTTTTTTTTCATATACAAATTTTTATATTCTTTATTTAACTTTAAAAAAATATTTAAAAAATTTGGACCAATCAAATCGCTCGAAAAGTTCCTTCTTTATTAATATATATTGATATATTGATTGATTGATTGATTTATTGATTGAATGATTGATTGATTGAATGATTGATCTCTTAATCGTTTATTTATTAAAGCAGGAACAACGCACAGTGATGTGGCGCTGCTCTTTGATGAGTATTTTCAAATAGTCAACCCTCATTCATTCAAGCTTAGAATGACAAGTCTTGCGTTGGAAGCTAAAATAAAATCATTCGGGCTTTAAAATATGGGTCAAGCAATCCGAGCTTATCAGTCCCGTTTCCACACTCAATTAACATGCCCAAGATTACATCCTCATTAGTTCTCGATCAAATTCACGGTTTTTCACCCTCATAAAACTACTGCACATATCATTTTTGTGAAACCCTAATCTCAAATATCACATAGTATAATTCAAACCTAATAAAATTAAAACCTATTATAGAATTATAACCTAATATATCGAAAACCCTAATTATATTGTCTATCAAACCCTAATCTCAAATGTCTGCTGCCATTAATCCTACTGATGGGGGTCGGAAGCCTGCAAGCGGGTCGCCCGCCATTTGGGTCCCAGGGTGGCCCGACCCGGGAATAAAGAAGGACCTACCAGGCAGGTCATTAAGCGAGAAGACACCACTCCAAGGCATCCACCTGCCCGGCAGGGCGTTACCGCCCGCCGAGCAGGGCAACCAGTACTCCCTGCCATCTGGTTCTTGGATATTCGCATGCCCAGCAGAAGTAGGGGAAATCAAGGGCCCTCCCGTCATTTTGCCTAAAGGTAAAGGGAATGAGTGGATGAGGTGAAGCCACTTGTCACCCCCTCATCCACCCCTTCTCCCACTCTCTCTCCTTCTTCCTCTCTCTTGTGGGAAGGTATAAATACTCTTCCATTTCCCACAAGAAAGGGGTTGGAAATTCTCTCTCTAGACTCTCACTCTAAAAACCGCCGCCTAGTTCCTCACGAGCTAGGTTCGTTAAGGAATTTCACGGACTGATTTAGGCATCGGAGAGGGTTCCCCCGGATACCTCCGGGGCCCTGTGTGTTCCCTGTGCAGGGGCAGACCATCTTCGCCGGGAAAGTTCGACCATCGGAGTGAGGAGAAGGGGAGAGTCAAAGGAAGACTTACATCGATCACTTTGGATTTTAAACACGTTAGTTAAGATCCGAATTCATAATCGGGTCTAACTGTTTCCATACCGGAACAATTTGGCGCCGTCTGTGGGGAAGATCTTGTTGTACCCACGAAATTACCCACAAAAATCAACCACAATCGATCACAACAAGAATCCCTGAAATCATAGAGGCAAGCTCCGGGGTGGGTCCGACGGTACCACCGGTGATCCCCCCATATGGAATGCCTGCACCTGGGAGAACGCCCGCTGCCACAATCTCAGGGGTAGGGCGTTCCAGCCTTCGTGAGACACCTGAGGAAGGCGCTGCAGTCACAGCTGGGCAGGGTGGCCATCAAAGGCCTAATTTAAACCTCACCCCTGCCCAGGTTTTGCAAACTACAGCCTTCTTCTCAGCAATGCTTAACCAAGAGTTCACTCCAGAGGACTTGGTTGGCAGGATTGCTACTACTCTCAGGCAGCTTCACTTTGAGAATAGAGATGGTGCCAGGGGTACGAAGCGAACCGCCGCCAGGAACATCCAACGGAAAGCACTGAAAGTGGCCAAGGGGTACCAGCAAACCTAGAAACGTATTACCGGCAATCAGGAGCAAGCAGCTCAACAACAAGCATTCTTCATACACACTACGGAGTCCACGGCTGCCAGAGAAAAAAGGGGATTATCCCAGGGCCTTCAAGACCGAATGAAGCATAAAGAGCCTGCATCCAAACGTTTGGGAGAAAAGCAGGGCGGAGTCTTCTCCCGGTTGACGCCAGCTGTAGAGGAACAGCCGACTCCAGGGGTTTCTCAAAGTTTGCAGTCCAGGCTCAACCGAGGGCAACCACTCGAGTCAAGGCATCGCCAGGGTGACAACCTTGACCAGCCCCAAAGAAAAAGAGCCAGACATCCCACCTCTGATAGGGAAGATGAGGCTATAAGCAGACTGCCACCAAGGCACCGCTCCCCCAGTACAAGGAAACCGACCCCTGGAAGATGGGATGACTACGGTTACCACTCTGGAGAGAGAGCAGGTCACGATTGGTAGGCAGACCCACCAAAACACCACTTCACCCTGACGTACAGGAGTACCCCATCCCGAAGATTAAAATGCCCTCCGTCAAATTCGACGGAACTTCAGACCAGAAGATCATTTGGCAGCCTTTGAGAGTCACATGGGCATGTATGACGTAGACGACGCAGTCTGGTGCAAAGTCTTCCCAACTACCCTGGTTGGGCTAGCACAAGGATGGTTCAGGGACCTTCGTCAGGGGTCGATCAGTTTCTTCATAGAGCTAGCTGAAGCTTTCTTAGAAAAATACACAGGAAATAAGAGGCGCCGTCTCACTCGGTTTGACCTATGACCCTGAAGCAAAAGAAAAGGGAAAGTGTCCGAGATTACCTAAAGAGATTTGACCTGTCCTACCAGCAGGTCAGAGAGATCGACGACTCAACGGCTGCAAATGCTCTGACCATCTCACTGCTCCCGGGGGAGATGAAGAATCAGATGATCCGAGCTCAGCCTGAGACCCTGGCTAAAGCCAGGAAAATCGCCGAGGGCTTCATATTGCAAGAAGAATTCCACAGCCTGCCGGATACCCCCGCAGGGCCAACCAGACCGCATGGGGGACCGCAAGGTGGACGCAGCAGGAATGAGCAAAGCAGACAGAAAGATGAGGGGGGGAGATACCCCTAGAAAAGAGCGCACAACATACAAACCCAGATTCGACAGCTACACAGCCCTTAACAAGTCTAGGGCAGAGATCTTCGAACTGGAAAAAGAGACGGCAAAACGAAATCGTCCCAACAAGCCTCGCAGCCCAAAAGGAATCGTCCCTTATCAGAAATGGATGGCTGAGCAATTACGCAGCGAGAAACAAGAGCCAGAAAGAGGTGGCAGATAAGCCTGAAGGATCAGCGCAGACCCGCATGATAATCCATGTGATATCAGGGGATGCAGAGGGCCAGACAAGTAGGAGAGGCCAAAAAAGGCAGATCCGGGAATTGCGAAACCAAGTCTGCTATGCTGAGAGGACAGGGAGTCCCACTACAACAAAATCACCTTTTCGCGGCGATTATTTTGGTATTTCGTGGCGATTATATTTGACGCGAAAGGTTTCCCCGTTGATTATGTATTCGTTGGGGTAGGCGGCGTTGCCGTAGCCTTTCGTGACGAATAATCTATTCGCTGGGTTAGCTTCTTAAAATCGACACGAAAGAAGGTGAGCTTTAGTGGCGGTTTTTGTGGCATTTATTTGTTTTCGAAGTGGTAAGTGGTTTATACTCTCCATCTAAAATCAACTGTAGCAATTGTATTTGACACGAAAAATACAAGAAAATGTCATATCTAATGAGAATCATAACAATTGTATTCGACGCGAGATGTACTATAAAATATCATCTAATGGCAGTTGTACCAATTGAATATCACGGCTATATTTTTTTTACTATACAACCTGGATAAGATGCGAAAATTAAAATGAAAAAGGGACAATTGGAAAAAATGATGTAAATTTTATACTACTAATAAAATCCAAAAAATTATACACGGTATCAATAACAACGACGAACAAGTTAAACTAACACAAAAAATAAAAAAAAGATGAATTATGTTTTCACAACTTGAAAATAATTACTGTATACTACATCTTCGGCCACTAAAGCTAAACTCCAACTCATGTATTGCGTAAACCAGCTATGCCTCAAGAAACTTCAATAAACAAGGATAAAAAGCGATATATGAAAAGTTAATCTGAATTTTTGTCTATTTCTAGCGTGTAAGGAAAACAAATAATGTCTACTTAGTGACATATAACAAAGTGTCATACATATAATCATAATGTACAAATATTAAAACAAGTATAATGTAAGACGTTAGTCCGAGGATATCAACTACATCCATGAATCTTATTATAAGATGTTGCATTCCCAAGGAGAAACAAAAAGGTCATATGAATACCACTTAAGAACATTAGGAGAAAGTTTCTCCGATAGGCACTTCTGGGGAAAATTTCTCCGATAGGAAATCATGTTCTACAATTTTTTTCAAATTATGACCGCAAATTAAAATCATGGGAACAAAGAAGAAGGCTCAAAACACGATTATATAGTTGCATGTTGATCACACGGCAAGAGAGGAAAAATCTAGCCATCCACAAGATTACAGTTTTTTATTACTATCTTTGAAGTGTGTGTTTTTCAATCTGATGCAATATAAAAAGTGAGAAGTCAAAAGTTCATTGGAATCACTAAGACATTGTTTGAATCTTTTAAGTATATTTGATCATGCTAATCTATGTTACTTCAACTCTACGATCATAGTATCATATCCATGTCCGACACAAACAGTTGCATCTCAAAATTTCACAAGTTAAGACTTGGCCATCTAATACTATAAGTTTGGTATACATGACAGGCAAGCAAGCAACAAGGAAACAAGCAGTAAATGTATTAAAACAGTTGGCCCATTGTATTCGCAGTGTCGAGAATGACTGGCTAACTGTTTCAGAATAATGTAGAATTGTTTGCACAGCACCTAACTTGAGATCAAGATACCCACGTTAGGCAAGATTATTTCAAGTTTTCTGAATTTAAATTACTTGTCAGAAACTTTTAGTTGAGGATAACAATTGTTGACCCTCAATCCCATATTGATTTATTGTCAGTGGATATATATTTTACAAAAAAAAATATCACTAGAAAAATAAAACCATTGAAAAGGGTACAAATATTGGCAGAGACTAAAAAAGGTAGGCGTATAGGCACAGGCGGATTTAGGGGGGTCGGGGGGCAATTGCCCGCAAAGTTCCAAAAATAACGAGTTCACAACTTGAACCAAAATAATTATTAATCTTCAAATACGTAGCACGATAAGTTTGAAAAATTCATCACAATTAAAAGACTTGTATATCTTTAAGACTACTGTTAGTACAACCATTATTTTTTCACATATATCAAAAAGTTCAAAATATAATGAAGGGTCAGCAAACAATAAACACACATATCACTCGAAACAATTGAACTGTTCACATCAAAGGAATAGTAATTGAAATTAGATCATATAGAATTAATGAAGAATGCAACAAGAATAATGACAAAAGTAAGTACCTTGGAGGTCTGGCAACATTATTAGCTCCAGAAGGAAGTGGTGAGGCCACGAATAAGACATTGATTTTGCATCTTCAGTGAACTTGTAATTCAAATGAGATAATGCCATAATATAATCCACATTAGCTCTTTAGATGTTGTAATGCATACGAGCCAAAAAATCTCTTTAAGCCATGACTGTAAATTAAACATACGAGCCAAAAAATCACTTTAGATGTTCTAATGCATGGTCAGAATTTATAAATTATTTGTAATATGTGAATCATAAAAAATTAGGATGAAAGACCATGGTAGATGTCCTACTTGATATCTTTTGAGTTCCTTGTCAGTTTTGTCGTCCCTAGTCAGTTCCAATATACTTGCATCCCAGCATTACACAGCGGAATACAAGTATAGCATTTACGCACCAAAATAGAAGCGATGTAGCCGCAACAGTCTAGTAGTATTACAAACGGTCTAGCCTTTACGCAAAAGTATAATGGCATTTAGAAACCGAGCGACGACAAACATCAAAAACATATATACCATGATAGTACATATATAACATATAACATAAACGGATAGCTAGAATCGAACATAGATAGATAGGTAGATAACTTCAGCAATAATGAAAATCTAGAAATCGATCGACAACACACATGACTTTAACAAGAACACAAATACTGTCGTTAGACGGTCTAAACAATATTGACATTAGTTTGTTTGGTTTCCTCTAATTCACTAGTCTTCGTATTTTATATCATACAACTTTTTGGTCAAATCTTTTTCCAAAACATAATCAAACAGAGATTCAGTAACACTAGTACTGCATAATTGGTCTGCAACATACATTTCTCGAAACAACTCAGTAATAAATTCAACAGCAAACCCAAAAATGCAATAAACCCCATACATCCAATCAACTTCAATTAACTAAAACAACAATAACCAATCATCAATACAGCAAACCCTAAATTACAAAACCCCAATCCCCAAATCAAACAAACACAATTTGAAAATCAAATAAAAACAAAACATAAAATTCAGATTTGTGAATCATGAACCGTACCAGATGTGACGATCAGACTGGTCCGCGAGTGACGCAGGCGCACCACCTGGCGAATCGTGACTTTTGGATTCGAGAAATAGAAGTTGAGAGATGACGAGGCAGTATCTTTAGAGATAGGGCCATTGATGCGTTCGCAAACTCTAGAATTTGTCCATGATGGAGGATAGGTGAATGTGATTTTAGTAATAAGGAGGATATGTTTTAAGTGGGTTTATTCGAATATTAGGGTTGTGACGAGATAACCCATCAATTTGTCGGGTTTATTAGCGTCGATTGATATTTATTATAAAAGGGGTCATTCCTAAGGAATATGAGTACATTATTTATGTCGATTTTTCAATTGTCAGGAAATAATCGTCGCGAAAAGGTGATTTTTTTGTAGTGTCCCAAGGACGCGACCCTGAACATCACCCCAGAGGATGCAAGGCGGGTAATATACCCCCACAGCGACCCCCTGGTACTGTCCCTAGTAATCAGCAACCACATTGTAAAAAGATGCCTGGTAGATACGGGAGCTTATACCAACCTACTGTACAAGGACGCGTTTGAAAGGATGGGCCTGGAAAGGAGGCACTTGAGGCCAGCCCCTGGATCCTTATATGGATTCAGCGGGGCAGGTGTACTCCCCATGGGCATCATTGACCTACCGGTGACATTTGGGGAAGGAGACTCTGCCAGAAATGTCAGGGCCTCATTTGTTGTAGTAGACGCGAGGTCTGTATACAACGCCCTGATAGGCAGAGCTACCTTGGACGAAATCGAAGCAGCCATATCAATCAGGGCCCTAACTGTAGCCTATGTAACAGATTTTGGCATGGAAGGGAAAATTCATGAAGGCCAGGAGTCAGCCAGACAGTGCTATTCCGTGGCCCTCCAAACCCATGAAACTAAGAGAAAGGGAAAAAGGAAAGCTGACAGTTCCCCCAGTAGGGAGGGTGAGATCCCAGCCAGACAGCAGGCGGCTGACCACCTGGAACCTGGGGGGGAAGTATGCTGGTGGACCTGGAGCCTGGCAGACAAGTCCTCATAGGAGCTGATCTGGAGGCGTCCTACCAGGCGGACCTAATCAAGGTCCCGAGAGATAACAGGGACGTGTTCGCCTACTCGGCAGACGAAATGCCGGGAGTCGACCCGGCTTACATCGTTCACAGGCTGAACGTAAATCCGGAGGCCCGCCCCGTCAAACAAAAGAAAAGAAACATGTCAGCAGAGAAAGACCTGGCCATAAAAGAAGAGATAGAAAAACTTTTGAAAGCAGATTTCGTTGAAATCTGTGATTACCCTGAATGGCTGGCAAACGTTGTAATGGTGAAAAAGTCCTCAGGCGCATGGAGGATGTGCGTAGACTTCACAAATCTCAACAAGGCCTGCCCAAAGGATTGCTACCCCCTTTCCAGAATAGACAGGCTGGTAGACGCCACTAGTGGGTACTCCATGCTAAGCTTTCTGGACGCATTTTCAGGGTACCATCAGGTGTACTTATGGCAGCCTGACAGGGTGAGGTGTGCCTTCATCACCAGCCATGGCACCTATATGTACAAAATGATGCCTTTCGGACTAAAGAACGCAGGGGCCACCTACCAGCGATTAGTGGACAAGGTCTTTGAAAAACAGAAAGGTAGGAATTTGGAGGCCTACGTCGACGACGCAATCGTAAAAAGCAGGGGAGATAATCTGCACTTGACAGACTTGCAAGAAACCTTCTCCTCCCTGCGTGCTTATAAGATGAAGCTCAACCCCAAGAAATGCACATTCAGGGTTCGCTCCGGAAAATTCCTAGGTTTTCTGGTCAGTGAAAGGGGAATAGACGCCAACCCTGAAAAGGTTCAGGCAGTCTTGGACCTTCCAGAACCGAAGACCATTAGGGATATCCAACGCCTAACTGGCAGGATGGCTGCCCTGGCACGCTTCATCGCCAGATCAGCAGATAAATCAACACTATTCTTCAAGGTCTTGAAAGGCAACAAACAATTTAAGTGGGAGGATGAGCAAAGGGAAGCCTTTGGACAACTAAAGGAACATTTGAAAAAGCTCCCCACCCTTGCGAGACCAGTGGCAGGGGAAAAACTTTTCCTTTACATCGCCGTCACCAACTCGACAGTAAGTGCGGTCATATTGAGAGAGGAAGCAGGCTCTCAGCAGCCCATATACTTTGTAATTCATGCCCTGGGGGCAGCTGAGAAAAATTACCCTGTGGTTGAGAAGGCAGCATACGCAGTTGTCGTTGCAGCCCGAAAACTCATACCTTACTTCGAAGCACACTCTGTTGTAGTGTTGACTGATCAACCATTGGAAAAAGTCTTAGAAAAATTTGAGAAATCAGGAAGACTGCTGAAATGGCCGTCGAGTTAAGCGGACTAGGAATATCCTATCAGCCCAGGACAGCCATAAAAGCGCAAGCCCTGGCGGATTTCCTGGCTGAATGCTCCCACTCAGAGGAGGATGATCCCCCCACTGGGGAATGGGTAGTGTACACGGACGGATCTTCCACGACCAACGGTGCAGGTGCAGGGGCAGGGGTCGTGTTGACCAGCCCTGAAGGAACGGACTTTGAGCATGCTCTCAGGTTCACCTTCCCTGCATCTAACAACGAGGCCGAGTATGAGGTCGTCCTTGCAGGCATAAAATTGGCCAAAGCCGCCGAAGCAGAGCGAGTAATTTTGGCAACAGACTCCCAGCTCATCGCCAACCAAATCAATGGAGAGTATGACGCAAGAGACCAGGCTATGGCCACGTATTTGGAAAGGGTGAAGCAAGAGCTGTCAGGGCTTAAGTCCTACAAAATCAGGCAGATTCCCCGGTCCCAGAATAACCGGGCAGACGCCCTATCAAAGCTGGCCAGCTCAAGCTTACAAGACATACAAAGATCAGTCTGGGTGGACGTGGTCCAAGAAAAATCTACCACCTCCCACCAGCCGGTTAATATCGTTGAAGAGGATGACCCAGAAAATTGGATGACTCCAATCATCCAATTCAAAAAACATGGAATCTTACCGCTTGACCCCGCTCAAAAGAGAAAAACGCTAGCAAGGGCCACATGGTTTGTACTGATAGGAGAAGACTTATACAAAAAGTCGTTTTCCTCCCCTCCTGCTCAAATGCCTGGGAGCAGGGCAGGCGGAAGAAGTTCTAGACGACATTCATTCAGGAATTTGCGGGCGCCACATAGGAGGAAAATCCCTGGCACACAAAGCCCTGAGGGCAGGTTACTACTGGCCGACCCTGCTAGCAGATGCAAGAGATCTGACTCGAAAATGCAGAAAATGCCAACTCTTTGCCCCTTCAATCCATGCCCCAGCCCAAAAGCTCAGGCCAATCCTCTCCCCCATTCCTTTCGCTCAATGGGGAATGGACATACTGGGCCCCTTTACTACAGCTACCGGAGGTCGAAAGTTCTTAATAGTAGGGATTGACTACTTTACAAAATGGATCGAAGCTGAAGCAGTCCCTAACATCACTGAACCTGCAGTTAGAAAAGTCATCTGGAGGAATATCATAACCAGATTTGGCTTACCAAAGATGCTGGTTTTCGACCACGGAAGGCAGTTTGACAATGACCCCCTGAGAACCTGGCTGGAGGGGCATGGAATAGCAGTCGCCTACTCCGCTGTCTGTCACCCACAAACTAATGGGCAGGCTGAAGCTGCCAATAAGCACATCCTGAATGGATTAAAGAAAATGGTAGATGACCTTAAAGGTAGGTGGGCAGACGAGTTGCCAAGTATTCTATGGTCAATCAGAACCACACGCAAGGAGTCCACAGGCCAGACACCCTTCGGCCTAGTCTATGGAGCAGAGGCCTTGTTACCCATAGAAGCCCGGATACCAACTCTGAGATCCCAACAATATAATCAGGCAGATAACGAAGCATCAATGGCTGAAGCCCTGGACCTGATCCATGAAGTCAGGGAAAAGGTCAGCATTAACATAGCTTCCTACCAACAAAGAATGAGAAGGGCATACAACAGAAGAGTAAATGAGAGGAGTTTTCAGGTGGGAGACCTAGTCCTAAGAAAATCGCAGGCGGTAGGAAAAGCGCATGAAAATGGAAAACTAAGTGCCAACTGGGAAGGCCCGTACAGGGTAACCCAGATTAAGGGGCCAGACACCTACAAGATCGCCAACCTTGAAGGCCACGAGTTAGCCGCACACTGGAATATAGACACCCTAAAGAAGTACTATGTTTAAAAATAGGAAGCTAGATAGCTTTTTTATTTTACTTGTCAAAGAAAAACCGGCGGAGGACGGTCAAAACAGAATTGTCGACGACTCCTGCCACAAATGATTGCAGCAAATCCCGAAGAAATGAAAAAGCTTTCAATCCATACTCGTTGCCTGTTCAAAATTTGCAGTTTTCACATACAAACGAGCAGGGGGCAATAGAGGGAGGCCCCCCTGTTGCTGGAACCAAGGAAAATAGGCCCCCCAAGAAAAATTTCAAAACCCCTCCCTGCCTCTGGGCAGGCAGGGGGCAGGCCCCCTGGACTTCGAATAAGAAGCCAGGGTCAGGCCAGGCTTCGCACGCCAATAACAAGGACTGGGGGCAATCCCCCCAACCTTGTATAAAAACGCCAAAACCCCTCCCTGCCCCTGAGCAGGCAGGGGGCAGGCCCCCTGGACTTCAAATAAGAAGCCAGGGTCAGGCCAGGCTTCGCACGCCAATAACAAGGACTGGGGGCAATCCCCCCAACCTTGTATAAAAACGCCAAAACCCCTCCCTGCCCCTGAGCAGGCAGGGGGCTGGCCCCCTGGACTTCGAATAAAAAGCCAGGGTCAGGCCAGGCTTCGCACGCCAATAACAAGGACTGGGGGCAATCCCCCCAACCTTGTATAAAAAACATCAAAAACCCTTCCCTGCCTCTGGGCAGGCAGGGGGCAAGCTCCCTGAGCTTCAAACAAAGGCAAAGGTCAGGTCGTACCTTTGAAAAAGGAAAAAGCAGGCTGAAATAAAAGACATTCAAAACAGATTCAAGTGTTTTTACAAAAACATTAAAAAGATCCAAAGACAAAGGGATTAAAAATTACAAAGACAGCCGGCCCATCATAGCTCGGGCGCAAAAGTTAAAAGTTATCAAAAGATAAAGGCTTAAAGCAAGAAAAGATGGCAAAGCCCCTGCACATCAAACGTTGGGGGCATCCTTACTGGCACCAGCAGTTTCCTCAGCCGGCTTGCTAGCCCGAGCTTCATTCTTGATGGACTAAAGGCTTCTGAAGGCTTCCTCATCAAAATCAGGGAACATCTCCCTGATTACTTCCATGACGAGTTCCAGCGAAGAGTTGGCCCCATCCTGAAAACTTGTATCCACTGCGATTTCAGTCTCCTCCAGGATGGTATCTTTCTCCCTTTGCCATTCTTTGCCATTGACCTTCAGATCAGCCTGAGCCTGCTTAAGCTCCGAGTCAGCCTTCGACAAGCGCTCCTCCAGGTCGACCGCCTTCCTTTTCGCATACTCCATTTCAGCCAGAGACTTCTTTGCCTGCTCCACCGCCAGCCTGCTCTCTTTCAAGTCCGCCTCCAGCTTTGATACTTCTTCCATGGCCTTCTCCCCCTGGAGTTTCCATCGAGTCGCCTGATCCCTCACTTCCTCCATCTCACCTTCCTGCTTTGCCAACTTATCCTTCAAGTTGCTGATCAGGGTGACATCCCTTTCCACCATGGTAAAGCGATCAGGAGGGAAAACCCCAGGAGTAACAATCAGCTCCTCATCGCTCAGGCGGCTGAGAGCCGCCAACTTAGTCGAAGCTTGCAGCACCCTGGAAGTGCGCTGAATATATTGAATCACTTGGTGGGAGGTGGAAGTCACAGACTTAGTGAGGCGGTCTGCCAGGACGGCCCCAGAATCTGAAAGCAGGGCAGAGACATCCACACTATCGCCCGCAGTATAGTGGAATTTCGTGTTCTCCTCTAAGAAGAGAGTGCCTGGAATCTCACGGGCAGGGCGTTTGGGCTCAGGGGTCTCAACGTCGGTCTCCAGGTCAACCACATGAGCAGCCCCAGCGGGTTCTCTATCTCTTTTCCTCTTGCATTCCAGGGGGACGCTCTCCCCAGTTCCTTCAGAGTTGGCAGGGTGTGATCCCTGGGGGTGTGGGTCCCCGCAGGAGAATCACCTCGTTTGCCGGCAGGGGAAGGGGTGGCCTCTGAGGCGACCTCTGCCTCTGCACCCTGAACATCGGAAGGAGGAGCCGTCGGCTTTGCAGGCGGCAGCCTTGGAGGAAGAGGAAGCCTTCGGCTGGCTGAAAGACTCTTCACGAACCTCATTAGATTCTTCTCACCCTTCTTGTAGCTAGAAGAAAGGGGGGCGCTTTGAAATAATCAAGAAATCCTCGTTCAAGCCAAGCCTCTTTACCTCCTTCCTCGACCAGAGGCGAGAATTGGAATCTGCAGGGCAAAAGAACAACCGGTTAAAAAGAAACATAGAAAAACAGAGCAACAAGGCCGATAAAAATCCCTGAACTACCTTCTTCAAGGCCAGGAATCAGGCCCACGCGGCCCAAATAGTTATCCGTGGCAATGAGCTCTGCGTGAGGAACCCAGAAGGCAGGGCCGCAAACGCCGGATTTATCAGTGACAGCCGCAAATTTCTTGATCACTTTCTCGTCCAGCCTGTTTAATTTTACCTCCAAGGCCTTCCCCCCAACGCCTGGGTGGTACTTCTCACGAGTTTCCAGGCGAGTATGGACGTGATTTCTAAAGTGTCTGGGAATCTTCCACCCAGAAGCGTTGTGTACATATAAAAAATTGTTTTTCCAGTCCTTCAGGCTGTTTAAAGCCGGCCAGACTAAGGTGTAGCCCTTCTGCCTCTGAAGGGACCAATATCCAGGGGAGCCATCCCCCCTGACGAGGATACCATTTGCAGCCCCACCATATAACGCAGGGCATCAATAGTGGGTCTCTCCCCATGGAAGATGCAGGTCCAAGTGTAGGATATTAACGACCTGATCGCAGTGGCCGTTAACTGAGCTATGGCCACATTCATTCTCCTGAAGGCCTCCTCCAGGAAAGGGTGTAGAGGGAATCGCAGGCCGAACTCAAACTTTTGTGATAGACGGCTATGCAGCCGTCAGGGGGACAACACACTGTGTCTTTCTCCACAGGAATTACAATTGTATACCCCTCCCCGAAATTGTAAAAGTCCTCAATGGCCTCAGCAGCGTTAAGTGCCAAAATTAAATCTCGATTTTTGGCTTCAGGGTAAGTCCTTAAGAGGATCTGGTACTTGGCCTTATCTAGATAATATATCCTCCCCTTCTCCCTAGGGACAAGGGGACCAGCTATCCTAGAAGGGTTTATCTCCAACGCCTCGTCGTCGGAATCAACGACGTCAAAGGGGGCAGGTTCAGGGGAGTTGGCATCCTCTCCCTCAAAGTGATCCTCCCCGATAAACCTAACCCCAGAAGAGGAGGCCAGGTTAGTCCCACCCTCCTCTCCACTCTCCGTCCTCTCAAACAGCGGGTCGATAAAAGTAAGAATACGAGCGCGAGACATTGATTCAGGAAGAGAAGATGTGAAGAAATTAAAAAGAAAAGGATTTTAGGGGCAAGATTCTAACCTAGAAACGGTGATCGCCGCTTGAAAATCCGACGGGAGAAGCTTCTCAGTCTTGAGAAAAGAGTTCTCAAACAGTGGAGGAATGAAGAGGGTTTTTTTGTTTAAAAAGTGTGAAAAAGGGAAATAGGGGAGGAGAGGGGCTTATATAAGCCCAGGAAGCTGAAGGGCCGCCCCAGTAACAGTACCTCCCCAAGAACTATCCCACGTGTCGCATTTTGAAACAGCAACCGCCCACCTCTTCCCAAGAAGGGCCTCGAAAAGGCAAAGGGTGTCAGAGAACTGGTCACCCAACGACGTCATCCCCGCATTCATTCAAACTTCAAAAAAAACAACAAAAACGTAACCAAACAGCCTGATTTTTTCATTTATTGAGAAAACAGGCCCAAAAAAGGTACAGAAAAGAGCCTGATTTTCTGGCTCAATTAATCAGCCTGCAAGCTCTGAGCAGACCTAGTCATCATCAGGGCCCGAGTACTTCCTTGGGTTGTAGTCATCCAAAGCTAACCCCCCAGTCCCAATCGTCTGAGTCCTTGAAAGGATCAGTAGGGAAGTCCTCTCCACCGTCGGAGGAGTAACCTTGGCCTTCACTATCCCCGGAATCACGACTGCTGATATCCCAGTCCCTACCATAAGGGACCGTCCTAACATCATCACAGGAACCACAACCCGTCTTCCTCACAGGGGAAGAAGGGCCCGACTCAGGGGATGACTTAAACTCAGGACAGTTAGGAACGAATTGCTCGGGGTGAAGCCAGGGGAAGCACGTATAGCACCCCCGATCAAAGCAGCCAGAGAAGCGCCCAGTCATGGGCCCAGGTGGAGATGAAGTTTGGATAGGACGCTTGCATACCCTGGCAGCTTTCCTTTTGGCAGCTCTCCTCCTGGCATTCAGAAAAGAGCGAAGCCGAAGTCGCCTACTGCGACGCAGGGCAAGAAAAGCCGCCCTTGGATATCTTAATCTCCAAAATCCTTTAAAGTGAAACGTACCCACACGAACCCCGCAGCGAAGAACTGTTTTCTTAACCCAAGACATTGTTCTTATAAGAGAAAATAAAGCTAGAAGAAGGATTGAAGATGAAACGTAAGAAGTGGTAGGGATTGGAATTTATACAAGGGTAAAACACACCATTTATGGCACCCCAACCACTTCAGTAAAGAGAAGAACCAATCACTGAGGGGGCACGTTGCCCAAAAATCCTCTTTGCAAGAGGTAATCATGAGCCGAAAAACATTCAGACTCTTTGCATATCCCATGCAGTTGAGCTTCCTTCCTCGGGAACATGCAACGCATTAAATGCTAAGAAGTCACCCTCCCATCCCAGAGATCGCCTGCCAAGGAGAGCCCTGCTTCCCCTTAGCCGGCGAGGGCCAATTGATGGGGGTCGGAAGCCTGCAAGCGGGTCGCCCGCCATTTGGGTCCCAGGGTGGCCCGACCCGGGAATAAAGAAGGACCTACCAGGCAGGTCATTAAGCGAGAAGCCACCACTCCAAGGCATCCACCTGCCCGGCAGGGCGTTACCGTCCGCCGAGCAGGGCAACCGGTACTCCCTGTCATCTGGTTCTTGGGTATTCGCATGCCCAGCAGAAGTAGGGGAAATCAAGGGCCCTCCCGTCATTTTGCCTAAAGGTAAAGGGGAATGAGTGGATGAGGTGAAGCCACTTGTCACCCCCTCATCCACCCCTTCTCCCACTCTCTCTCCTTCTTCCTCTCTCTTGTGGGAAGGTATAAATACTCTTCCATTTCTCACAAGAAAGGGGTTGGAAATTCTCTCTCTAGACTCTCACTCTAAAAACCGCCGCTTAGTTCCTCACGAGCTAGGTTCGTTAAGGCGTTTCACGGACTGACTTAGGCATCGGAGAGGGTTCCCCCGGATACCTCCGGGGCCCTGTGTGTTCCCTGTGCAGGGGCAGACCATCTCCGCCGGGAAAGTTCGACCATCGGAGTGAGGAGAAGGGGAGAGTCAAAAGAAGACTTACATCGATCACTTTGGATTTTAAACACGTTAGTTAAGATCCGAATTCAAAATCGGGTCTAATTGTTTCCATACCGGAACACCTACCATTGCTACTCTAATTCAAGGTGTGAGACTATCGAATATGGATGTTAGGGTCATATATAGATGGCAGAGGCTTGATTTCAATGACAAGTCAAAGATCGATGGTGTCGAGTTGCTACTGATTGATTCAGAGGTAATATGAACAATACATATTAGTTGATATACATAAGCATTTATACGAACAATACAATTTCATAATTATAGGTAATGTAATTTATATACGATTG
The DNA here is from genome assembly GCA_958450325.1 of Agrostemma githago. Classification (NCBI taxonomy): domain Eukaryota; kingdom Viridiplantae; phylum Streptophyta; class Magnoliopsida; order Caryophyllales; family Caryophyllaceae; genus Agrostemma; species Agrostemma githago. The sequence continues at coordinate 15,871,061 of OY288253.1, read as the reverse complement.
TAATTTCATATAGCATTAATATACGATTCTGAATATAATTTACCGTAAGCATTCAAATACTATTTTTCGAAATTTAATCAACTGTGAATGAAATTCTGTAAGATCTATATCATTTGATATGTATATTGATGAGGGTCGGTTACCTGCCTTTGGCCGCCTGCCAATCAGGCCCCAGGGCGACCAATCCCAAGAGGAGGAATGGTCTGCCCAGCAGCCTGTCCATCAAAGTCACTGAAATCTCCAAGTGTGGCCCTAATCCCTTGAGCCACCCGCCAAACAGAGCAAACCAGGCCTGCCGCCTGCTCCCAGGGCGTTTTCGCCTGAACAGAACCGAAGGAGAACCGAGGACCCATCCGTCATTTTGCCTAAGGTAAGGGGAGATGGGTGGACAAGGTGAGTCCACGTGTCGCGCCAGCATCCACCCATTTCCCTCTTCTTTTTTCTCTTTTCCTCTCTCTTGTGGGAAGGTATAAATACTGACCCACTTCTCACATAAGAGGGGTTGGATTTTCTCTCTCTAGACTCTTACTCCTAAAAACGCCGCCTAGTTCCTCACGAGCTAGGTTCGTAAAGGCATTTCACGGACTGACTTAGGCATCGGAGAGGGTTTCCTCGGACAACCTCCGAGGCCCTGTGCGTTCATTGTGCAGGGAGCAGGCCATTTCCGCCGGGAAGGTCCGATCCAGGGAGCGAGAGAAAGGGGAGACCAAGGGAAATCAAACGATCAATTGTTCACCATTAACCCGATTGTACAACCCGGATCCTAGGCCGGGTGAATTGTTTCCGTGACCGGAACAATTTGGCGCCGTCTGTGGGGAACTTACGGTTGTGCTCACGAGTTACCCACTAAAATCAACCACTCATAATCACAAAACTAAACACAATCATGCCAGAAATCGTTGATGCCAGTACAGGAGCGGGTCCGACGGTCCCACCGGTGACCCCCCTGTATGGTATGCCGCAGTCGGAAAGGGTTCCTCCTGCCACGATCCTAGGGGTGGAGGGAACCAATCCCCTCGGTGGGTCTAACACTGCTGTGACACCTGAGTTGGGGATACACCCAGGACGTGCTCTCAATCTGACCCCAGCTCAGATGGCACAGGCGGCCGCGTTCTTCTCTGCGATGCTGAATCAGGAATTCACACCTGAGGACTTGGTAGGCAGGGTCGCATCGGCTCCCAGGCAACCGTCCCCAGTCAGCAGGGATGAGGCCGGGGGCACGAGGCGGACCGCCGCCAGAAACGCTCAGAGAAAAGCGAGAAGAACAGCTCAAGTGTATACGCATGTGCAAAGGCGCATCACTACCGGCAATCCAGAGCCACCTGTCCAGCAGGCGTTCTCCATTCATACAACAGAGTCAGCGTCTGGAGGACAGGGAGGCTTATCCCAAGGATTACAAGAGCGAATGAGGCCCAGGGAGCCCATGTCAAAACGCTTGGGAGAAAGACCAGGCGGAGTTTTCTCCAGGCTAACGCCTGCAGCCAAGGAGCAGTCGACCCCAGGCTTATCCCAAAGCCTGCAATCCAGACTCAACCGGGGACAACCGCTCGAGTCCATGTACCATCAGGGTGAAAACCTCTGCCACTCTCAGAGGAAGAGGCCCAGACGGACCTCCCCGGAAACAGAGGATGAAGCAGCCAGTAGGCCGCCACCAGGGCACCGCTCCCCCAGTGCGAGGAAACCAACCCATAAACAATGGGAATCTCACGGTAACCAGTCTGGGGAAAGCAGGTCACGACTGGTAGGCAGGCCCACAAAAACCCCGTTGCACCCTGAGGTACAAGAGTACCCCATTCCAAAAATCAAAATGCCCACCATCAAATTTGACGGGACGACAGATCCTGAAGACCACCTTGCAGCCTTCGAGAGCCACATGGGCATGTATGACGTAGATGATGCCATCTGGTGCAAAGTTTTCCCTACCACCCTGGTAGGACTCGCGCAGGGATGGTTCAGAGACCTCCGCCAGGGGTCAGTCAGGTTCTTCATAGAGTTGGCTGAAATTTTCCTCGAACAGTATGCCGGAAATAAGAGAAGACGTCTTACCCGTTTCGATCTCATGACCCTGAAACAGAAAAAGGGTGAGAGTGTGAGGGAATACATGAGAAGGTTTGATCTATCCTACCAGCAAGTTAGGGAGATCGATGATTCCACTGCCGCCTACGCCCTGACAATCTCCCTACTTCCAGGGGAAATGAAAAACCAGATGATCAGGGCCCAGCCAGAAACCTTGGCCATGGCCAGAAAGATCGCGGAAGGGTTCATTCTGCAGGAGGAGTTCCACGGCCTGACGGATACCCCTGCAGGCCAAACAAAGCCTCAAGGGGGACCGCAGGGTGGAAGGGGCAGAAGTGAGCCAGGCAAGCAAAGGGAAGAGGGAGACACTCCCAAGAAGGAGCGCACAGTCTACCAGCCCAGATTCGACAGTTACACTGCTTTGAACAAATCCAGGGCGGAGATCTTCGAACTGGAAAAAGAAACTGCTAAATGGAACCGCCCGAACAAACCTCGCAGTCCAAAAGGAGACCCCAAGAAGTTCTGCACTTTCCAGGACTGAATAGGCCATACCACCGAAGAATGCCGTCACCTGAAAGACGAAATTGAGAAATTAATCAGGAACAGATGGTTGGCCAACTACGCAGCTAAGAATAAGTCTCAGAAGGAAGTGCCTGAAAAACCCGAAGGGTCGGTGCAGAACCGCATGGTGATCCATGTAATTTCAGGGGGCACTGAGGGCCAGCTCAGTCGAAGAGGCCAAAAAAGACAAATGCGCGAGCTAAAAAACCAGATTTGCTATGCTGAGAAAGCAGGGAGTCCACAGGGGGTGACCTTGAGCATCACCCCTGATGATGCAGGGCGCGTGGTATATCCGCACAGTGATCCTTTGGTACTGTCCCTGGAAATCAGCAACCACATTGTGCGGAGGTGTATGGTGGACACAGGCGCATACACAAATTTGCTGTATAAGGACTCCTTTGAAAAAATGGGCCTGGAAAAAAGACACCTGCGACCTGCCCCCGGATCATTGTACGGATTCAGTGGGGCAGGCGTGCTTTCCATGGGAGTCATAGATCTGCCCGTAACCTTTGGAGAAGGCTCTACCGCCAGAAATGTCAGGGCAACCTTTGTTGTTGTGGATGCGAGATCTGCCTACAACGCTCTGATTGGCAGAGCCACCCTAGACGAAATCGAGGCGGCCATCTCCATCAGGGCTCTCACCATAGCGTATGTCACTGATTTCGGGCTAGAAGGAAAGGTGCGTGGGGACCAGGAGTCAGCCAGGCAATGCTACTCAGTGGCCCTACAAGAGCACGAAAAAGAAAGTAAAGGAAAAAGGAAGGCTGACAGTTCCCCCAGCAGGGAGGGCGAAATCCCAGCCGAACAACCGGCGCCCGACCACCTGGAGCCAGGGGGCGAAAGCATGTTGGTAGATTTGGAACCAGGCAGACAGGTCCTGATAGGAGCTGACCTGGAAAAATCCTACCAGGATGAACTGGTCAAGCTGCTAAAAGAAAACAAAGACGTATTTGCCTATTCTGCAGACGAAATGCCTGGCGTTGATCCATCGTGCATCGTTCACAAGCTGAATGTAAGCACGGATGCTCGCCCTGTAAAACAGAAGAAACGAAACATGTCTGCGGAAAAAGATGCAGCAATCAAGGAAGAAATTGACAAACTCTTGAAAGCAGATTTCATCGAGGTCTGTGACTACCCGGAATGGTTGGCAAATGTAGTCATGGTTAAAAAGTCGTCAGGCGCATGGAGAATGTGCGTCGATTTTACAAACCTCAACAAGGCCTGCCCGAAAGACTGTTATCCGCTCCCCAGAATCGACCAACTGGTAGACTCTACCAGTGGTTACTCCATGCTGAGCTTCCTAGACGCCTTTTCAGGGTATCATCAAGTATACTTGTGGCAGCCGGACAGGGTGAAGTGTGCGTTCATCACCAGTTCAGGCACCTACATGTACAAGATGATGCCATTCGGGCTCAAAAATGCAGGGGCTACATACCAGCGGTTGGTTGATAAAGTGTTTGAAAAACAAAAAGGCAGAAACATCGAGGCTTACGTTGATGACGCCATTGTAAAGAGCAGAGAAGACAGAGAGCACCTGATAGACTTGCAGGAGACCTTCTGTTCCCTGCGCACTTACAAAATGAAACTTAACCCGAAAAAGTGTACATTTGGAGTCCGCTCCGGAAAATTCCTGGGGTTCTTGGTCAGTTCTCGGGGTATAGACGCCAACCCTGAAAAAATTCAGGCAGTTCTAGACCTCCCTGAGCCCAAGACCATTAGAGACATCCAGCGCCTGACGGGCCGCATGGCCGCCTTAGCACGGTTCGTTGCCCGATCAGCAGACAAGGCCACTCCTTTCTTCAAAATACTGAAAGGAAACAAACAGTTCAAGTGGGAAAATGAGCAGAAAGAGGCCTTTGAGCAACTAAAGGACCATCTTAAGAAGCTCCCCACCCTGGCTAGGCCAGTAGCAGGAGAAAAGCTTTTCCTCTACATTGCAGTAACCAATATAACTGTCAGCGCGGTCATCCTACGAGAAGAGGCAGGCGCCTAGCAGCCTATATACTTTGTAAGTCATGCACTGGGGGCAGCCGAGAAGAATTACCCAATGGTCGAAAAAGCCGCCTACGCGGTCATAGTTGCTGCCAGGAAACTCAGACCTTACTTTGACGCACATCCAGTCGTAGTTCTCACCGACCAACCCCTGGAAAAGGTGTTGGAAAAATTTGAAAAATCAGGGAGATTGTTGAAGTGGGCAATTGAGCTGAGTGGGCTAGGTATATCTTACCAGCCGAGAACGGCCATCAAGGCCCAAGCCTTGGCAGATTTTTTGGCTGAGTGCTCCCATTCAGGGGAGGAAGAAGCCCTTGCCCAGGAATGGATCGTGTATACCGACGGATCCTCGACAGCCAACGGCGCAGGCGCTGGCGTCGTGCTAACCAGCCCAGGAGGGACTGATTTTGAGCATGCTCTCAGATTTGTTTTCCCAGCATCAAACAATGAAGCAGAGTACGAAGCAGTACTCGCAGGCGTCAGGCTAGCTAAAGCCGCAGGAGCAGAACGAATTGTCCTGGCGACAGACTCCCAGCTCATCGCCAACCAAATCAATGGAGAATACGAAGCAAGGGACCAAGCAATGGCCACATACCTGGAGATGGAGAAGGGAGAGTTATCCGGCCTAAAATCTTACGAGGTCAAGCAGATCCCCCGATCCCAGAACAACAGAGCAGACGCCCTGTCGAAACTGGCAAGCTCCAGTCTGCAGGACATCTGGAGATCAATATGGGTCGACGTTTTGCACGAGAAGTCCACTAACCCCTGTCAGGCGGTTAATACTGTGGAAAAAGAGCCAGAAAGCTGGATGACTCCCTTCATCCAGTACAAGAAACATGGTATCTTACCATCAGATTCATTACAAAAAAGGAAGACACAGGCTAAAGCAGCCTGGTTCATACTCATTAATGAAGAGCTTTACAAGAAGTCTTTTACTCATCCGCTGCTCAAATGTCTGCGGGCGGATCAGGCCGCTGAGGTATTGGAGGATATCCACTCAGGGATATGTGGACATCACATTGGTGGGAAAGCACTGGCCCACAAGGCCCTCAGGGCAGGCTACTACTGGCCTACCATGCTGGCAGACGCTAAGAGCCTGACCCAGAAATGCAGGAAATGCCAACTCTTTGCCCCATCCATCCATGCCCCAACCCAAGAGCTCAGGCCGGTCCTATCCCCCATCCCCTTCGCTCAATGGGGGATGGACATTCTGGGACCCTTCGCAGTGGCCACAGGGGGCAGAAAGTTCTTAATTGTCGCCATAGACTACTTCACCAAGTGGGTGGAGGCCGAAGCAGTGCCCAACATCACTGAGCCGGCGGTCAGGAAGGTGGTCTGGCGAAATATCATCACCAGGTTCGGTCTACCAAAGATGTTGGTATTTGACCACGGCAGGCAGTTCGATAATGATCCGCTAAGAATCTGGCTGGAAAGCCACAACATCTCGGTTGCCTACTCGGCTGTCTGTCATCCTCAAACCAACGGACAGGCAGAAGCAGCCAACAAACAAATCCTGAACGGCCTGAAGAAAATGGTGGATGACTGCAAGGGTAGGTGGGCTGACGAACTCCCCAGTATACTCTTGTCAATCCGAACTACCAAAAAAGAGTCTACAGGCCAGACCCCATTTGGTCTAGTATATGGAGCAGAGGCACTATTGCCAATTGAGGCAAGGATTCCCTCTCTACGCTCCCTGCAGTACGACCAGGCTGAAAACGAAGCTGCAATGGTTGAAGCCTTAGACCTGGTAAATGAGCTAAGGGAGGAAGCCAGTACCAACATCGCTGCCTACCAGCAGCGAATGAGGAAAGCTTTCAACAGCAAGGTGCGACAGAGGAGTTTCCAGATGGGCGAGCTGGTTCTGAGAAAGACACAGGCGATTGGGAAGTCAAGAGAACATGGAAAGCTGAGTGCCAATTGGGAGGGCCCATACCAAGTAACTCAGGTTCTGGGACCAGGCACATACAAAATAGCCAATCTGGAGGGACAAGAGCTAAATGCTCACTGGAATGCAGACACGCTAAAGAAATATTACGTCTGAGCAAGAATACAGGCAGTTTTTACTTTTACTAAAAAAGGCGGAGGACGGTCAAAAATGTCGACGGCTCCGACCACCCCAATGTCAAAAAGAATTTTTAAGAGAAATGAGAAGATACAAATTTATACTCGTTGTCTGTTCACACTCGCGTCTTTCACACACAAACGAGCAGGGGGCAATAGGGGGAGGCCCCCCTGTTGCCGAAATTGGGAAAAGTGAACCCCCCAACGCAAATCAAAAGCCACCCTGCTTACCTCTGGGCAAGCAGGGGACAGGCCATACTAACAAGGACTGGGGGCAGGCCCCCCAACCTTGTATAAAAAACGCAAAAGCTACCCTGCTTACCTCTGGGCAGGCAGGGGGCAGGCCCCCTGGACTTTGGACAAAAGCCAGGGACAGGCCGCACTAACAAGGACTGGGGGCAGGCCCCCCAACCTTGTATAAAAAACGCGAAAGCCACCCCACTTACCTCTGGGCAGGCAGGGGGCAGGCCCCCTGGACTTTGGACAAAAGCCAGGGACAGGCCGTACTAACAAGGACTGGGGGCAGGCCCCCCAACCTTGTATAAAAAACGCGAAAGCCACCCTACTTACCTCTGGGCAGGCAGGGGGCAGGCCCCCTGGACTTTGGACAAAAGCCAGGGACAGGCCAGAATAACAAGGACTGGGGGCAGGCCCCCCAACCTTGTATAAAAAACGCGAAAGCCACCCTGCTTACCTCTGGGCAGGCAGGGGGCAGGCCCCCTGGACTTTGGACAAAAGCCAGGGACAGGCCAGAATAACAAGGACTGGGGGCAGGCCCCCCAACCTTGTATAAAAAACACAAAAGCCGCCCTGCTTGCCTCTGGGCAGGCAGGGGGCAGACTCCCTGGACTTTAAACAAATGCCAGGGGCAGTCCAGACTAACAAGAACTGGGGGCAGGCCCCCCAACCTTGTATAAAAATAAAACAGACGGGAACCCCCCTACCTACAGGCAGGCAGACTGCGAATCAAATTCATGAAGAATCAAAATATACAAAAGCAAACAGAAAATTCACATATAAAAGAAAAAGTAGTGTCAAGGGAATACAAGACAAAGAGTTTTCAAAACAAAAGATTACAACCAAGAGTACGGCAGCCGGCCACCAAAAGGCTCGGCGCGCAAAGAAGTAAGGAAACTAAAACGTTGGCACAGGCGCAGCAGGGGACGAGCAAGAGCCCTCTGAGGAAGACTGCCCTCCATGTTAAGCAGGGGGAGCGTCTGGGCCGGAAGCATCTCCCTCAGACAGCCTGCGCATTTGAGCTTCATCCTTAGCAGTGTAAAGGGCCCGGAAAGCATCTTCGTCAAAACCCGGGAACATCTCCCTGACAGCTTCCATGACAACCTTCAGGCAGGAGTTAGCACCATTAACGAAGCCCGCCGACACAGCCATTTCCACCTCCTGAAGAATCTCACCCCTCTCTTTCTTCCAATCCTCGGTCTTCGCCGCCAGATCGCCGAGGGCCGCCTGCAGATCAGAGTTTGCCTTGGAAAGGCGCTCCCTGAGGTCAATAACGCTCTTCTTAGCATGGTCCAGTTCAGCCAAAGCCTTTCTGGCCTGCTCCAGTTCAGCAAAGGCCTGCTGTGCTCTCTTAGACTCCTCCCCCAGGCGAGATACTTCCCGGGTAGCCTTCTCGCTCTCAGACTTCCAGTGGATCGCCTGACCCCTGGCCTCCTCTAGCTCAGTCTCCTTTTTCGCCAGCTGATCCTTCAGGCTGGCAATGAGAGCAACATCCCTCTCAACTGCAGAAAGGCGGTCGGGGTTGGCTAGTTCCTCGTCACTCAGGCGACCAAGGGCAGCCAGCTCCGCGGAAGCCTGCATAATTCGGGAGGTGCGCTTAATATACTGGGTCACTTGGCTGGTAGCAGACTTGACAGTCTTGAGAAGGTGGTCTGTTAGAACTGCCCCTGAGTCGGAGAGTAGGGCGGAAACATCCTGGCTGTCACCTGCATTATAATGGAACTCAACGTTCTCCTCAGAGAAAAGGGTGGCGGGAATCTCCGGAGCAAGACGCTTGGGTTCAGGCGTGGAAGTCTCCAAGTCCACCACCTGGTCAGCATTAGGGGCCTCCCGACTCCTCTTTCTGGTCAATGCCCGGGGGGTACTCTCCCCAGTTTCCTCAGAACCTGCGGCCCGCGACCCCGGGGGAATCTGAATCCCTGATGAAAGGCCCTCTTGCCTACCAACAGGCGAAGGGGTAGCCTCGAAAGCAATCGCCCTCGCAGATGGAGAGGGGGTGGCCTCAGAAACCGCCGTCTTGGCAGGCGTGACTCGAGGAGGAGGGGGAAGCCTTGGTCTACTGAATGACAGGCCCTTCAAATGTTTCATCAGATTCTTCTCGCCTCTCTTAAAACCAGGGGGAAGAGAAGGGCGACTCTGGATAACAGTGAGATTCTCGTCCAAGCCCAGACGTCTCACCTCCCCTTTCTTCCAAAGAAAAGTGGCAAGACCTGCAGGACAGACAAACAGGCTGTCAAAATATTTTCAAAAGAAAAAAGAGTAAGAAGGAATCACCAGCACTCCTGAACTACCTTTATCCAGACCCGGATTCATGCCCAACCGGGTCAAATAATTGTCGGTCGCTATAAGCTCCGCATGAGGGAGCCATAAGGTAGGGCCATACACCCCGTACTTGTTAGTGTGGCCTGCAAAGTAGGCCGTCAACTCCTTCTCCTTCTCACTTAGCTTAACCTCCAAGGCCTTTCCACCCACGCCAGGGTGGTACTCCTCAGGGGTCTCCATCCTGGTGTGGACATGATTCCTGAAATGACGAGGAATCCTCCACCCATGGGTGCTGTGGATATAAAGGAAGTTGTTCTTCCAGTCCCTCAAGCTGTCCATACCAGGCCACACCAAACAATGTCCCTTCTACCTCAAGAGGGACCAATAACCAGGGGAGCCCGTACTCCCAGAAGAAACCATCTGTAAACCCACCATGAACCGCAAGGCGTCGATGGAAGGCTCCATGCGGTGGAAAAGACAGGTCCAGACATATGAGATCAGCGCCCTGACAGCTGTGGCTGTCAGCTGAGCGACGGCGACGTTCATGCGCCTGAAGATCTCCTCTAAAGCAGGATGGAGGGGGAAGCGAAGGCCAAACTCTAAGCATTTGTGATAAACCGCTATGCACCCATCCGGGGGGTTGCATATGGTATCCTTTTCGCCAGGGACAACAACTGTGTACCCTTCCCCGAAGTTATAGAGCCGCTCAATCACAACGGCGGCATTCTTAGCAAGAATCGTCTCCCGATTTTTCCGGTCGGGAAAAGTACTCAGAGGGATGCGGTATTTAACCTTGTCTAGATAGTAAACCCTACCCCTTTCTCGACGAACGAGGGGGCCGGAAGTTCTGGAAGGGTCAACTTCCAACGCCCCGTCGTCTGAGTCAATAGCATCATACGAAGGGGGGTCAGGAGAATTACCGCCCCCACTGCCCGACGAATGCTCATCCTCAAGACCAACCTCCCTAGAGGAGGAGGCAAAATCCATCCCTTCTCCCCTCTTTGTTGGGTCGATAAAGGGCAAAATCAATCCACGGGTTCTAGACATGATACTCTAAAAAAGAAGCGGAAAAAGGAAATCGAAGAAAGAAAAAAGAATGGAGGATGAAAATCTGACCTAAAGATCGCCTGACAGCACGTCACAAGCCCGAAGAAAGAGTCTCAGGGAAATGGGGGTGCAAGGTAGATACGATCCGTCAATACTCAAGGGTTTTTGACAAGACGAAGAGAATGAAGGAATGTCGAAAGAAAAGAAAGATTGAAAAAGAGGAAAGTGATGGATAATTGATCACTTTTATAGAGGAAGGCATGCCAAGAGTCGCTTAACCCTTTGGAATTCATCCAAGGGCTGCGGTCCACGTGTCACCCCTGGGGAGGTTTGCCCTAGGCAGCTTCCCAAGAAAAACCTCGGGAGGACCAAAGGGTGTCAGCAGACTGGTCACCCTATGACGTCCCCCCTAAAAAAAAAAAAAATCGCAATACACAAACACGTCGCCTGATCTTCATTTCATTAAGTCTTACAAAGAAAAGTTACATCTTAAGATAGATATGAAAAGAAAAATACATAAGGCCCAAAAGTTCCGGCCTGACAGAAATCAAATGCCCTGCCACGAAGGCCTAGTCATCCCCCAAGTCTGAGGAACAATCCCCAGGGCTGCCTGGACTCCCGAGAGCCGAACCCCAGTCCCAACCTGGGGAACCCTGAAAAGGGTCATCAGAGGCCCCGTCTCCATCCCTGTCGCTCAGGCAGCCAAGACCCTCGCTGTCATCAGAGTCATGGCTGCTATCTTCCCAGTCCCTTCCAAAGGGAACAGCTCGGGACTCGTCGCAGGTGCGACAGCCTGTCTTCTTCACAGGCGAAGAGGGACCCGACGCCAAGGAGGAATCGGTGTCAGAGTTGGGGTCAAATTGTTCAGGGTGCAGCCATGGAAAGCACTCATGGCATCCCCTGTCATAACAGCCCCCTCCCTGGGAGCAACGCCTAAACCTAGGCGCAGCAGGAGGCGAGGACCTCCTAGGGCGTTTGCCCATCCTAACGGAGGCCTTCTGACTCCTCCGGCGAAGATGAAGTCGTGAATGGCGACTCCGGCGAACAGCTAGGTAAGCAGCACGAGCATAACGGAGCCTCCAAAAGCCCCTGAAGATGAAAGTAACATGCCTAACTCCACGACGAGTTACACTTTTTTTGATCCAAGCCATGATCAAAGATAAAGAAGGAAGATTGGAAATGGGTCATAAAAATAGTGAAGGAGGATGCAATTTATACAGAAAACAGAAGCAGGGCATTAATGGTGCCCCAACCACCTCTGCAAGGGAGAAAGCCGATCATCGAACTAGCACACTGCCCAAAAATTCTCTACGCAAAGGAGGGTAATCATAACAAAAGACGTTTGAACTCCCTGCGCGCTCAGAGAAATTAAAGCATGTTCCCTCGGGAACATGCGACGCATTTAATACAAGTGTCCAAAGAGACAACCTCCCGCCGTCCCAAAGCAAGACGTCGCCTGCCGAGTAGGAACCCTGCTCCTCCTCAGCCGGCGAGGGCCAATTGATGAGGGTCGGTTACCTGCCTTTGGCCGCCTGCCAATCAGGCCCCAGGGCGACCAATCCCAAGAGGAGGAAAGGTCTGCCCAGCAGCCTGTCCATCAAAGTCACTGAAATCTCCAAGTGTGGCCCTAATCCCTTGAGCCACCCGCCAAACAGAGCAAACCAGGCCTGCCGCCTGCTCCCAGGGCGTTTCCGCCTGAACAGAACCGAAGGAGAACCGAGGACCCATCCGTCATTTTGCCTAAGGTAAGGGGAGATGGGTGGACAAGGTGAGTCCACGTGTCGCGCCAGCATCCACCCATTTCCCTCTTCTTTTTTCTCTTTTCCTCTCTCTTGTGGAAAGGTATAAATACTGACCCACTTCCCACATAAGAGGGGTTGGATTTTCTCTCTCTAGACTCTTACTCCTAAAAACGCCGCCTAGTTCCTCACGAGCTAGGTTCGTAAAGGCATTTCACGGACTGACTTAGGCATCGGAGAGGGTTTCCTCGGACAACCTCCGAGGCCCTGTGCGTTCATTGTGCAGGGAGCAGGCCATTTCCGCCGGGAAGGTCCGATCCAGGGAGCGAGAGAAAGGGGAGACCAAGGGAAATCAAACGATCAATTGTTCACCATTAACCCGATTGTACAACCCGGATCCTAGGCCGGGTGAATTGTTTCCGTGACCGGAACATATATGAACCTTTCCAAAAAAAATCATATTTATGTTTCAGGCATCACGAGCATTCATATGAACAATACATATCAGTTTATATACATAAGCATTTTATATGAACATTCGTATCTGCCATAAGCATTTATATGTACATACGCATATATGTATATAAATATTCTGGACAATCGCTGAATTACGTACAATCTGAATTTCCTATCACATCTTACAATATATATTCATCATATATAGCATCCTACTATAGGCACGAGTATATATTTATATATATATATATGCATACACTGTAAATTCATATATGCTTATACCTTCAATCTTATATGAACTGTATAATTTTATTTTCCTGTCGTACAGTTCAACGTGTACCAAAATGTTTATATATGCATCATGAGAAAAAACACAGACCCTCATTGAATGTTGTCATATATGCATCATGAGAGCTAGAATTAATTTTAATACCTTTCAATTTGTAGTGCCTTTATATTTCATATCAACTTCGCTTCCATGTATATCTTCGTTCGTCCTGAATGAATGAGGTTGACATATTTATGAATATACATAGAGACGAAAAAGGGTGTTTTTGTTTAATACCTTGATTTCCTGTGCATGACCCGTGGCTCTTAAACAAGAGTTACTGTACATGACCATCATTTTTTAATACGTTTCAATTTGTAGTGCCTTTATATTTCATATAAACTTCGCTTCCATGTATATCTTCGTCCGTCCTGAATCAAAAAAATATTCCAGTTTAACACCTTATTTTATTGTGTTTCATTACTCAGAATGATATCATACAAGCGAGCATTAGGAAGCCTATTCTTAATAGGTTCAAAGACATATTTTGTTCTCGGTGAGTTATACAACATTCGCAGCCTTATTTCGGTTGCTGCTAATACTGGAAAGGACAAAGCTACTACCCATACATGCAGGCTACAAGTCGAATGTAAGGTGTATTAAAAGACGTATTGCTTTCGGTCTTGATTTCATGAAACTGCCAATTACTTATTTTTGGTTTTTAATATTTTTTGTTGTGTTCTAATTTACATATGAACCAGTATTTATAACAAAAATATAGCACAATAACCAACTAATAAACTTTGTATCAAATTCAATGTCAAACGCTAGTGTTTCATGCATTGGTCAATCTATCTTTCAACATGTTTTGAGTCTACTTTATCTCCTTCCCAGTAAATGAGAATCAAGTAACCCAAAATTCTTCCCCAAATCAGTGTGTATTGTCTAATCAATTCAGGAATCTATCAAAAACAGTGGCTGCTATAGTATTGCACAGATTAGATGAAATAAAAAAACTCAATGGTTATGTGAACACACAATCCGTGAAACAAATACACCTTTTTGAAATTAGGGTTGCGTAAAACATCACAACACAGTAGAAATTGATAGATCAATACCTCTTTTTTCAAATTTGATTTCGCCCAAAATCATTCACCGATCAGTGTTAATGAACACTCCCTAATTGCATCTCCAGGCTTCTGTCGATTCCGAAAATCGACTCTTTAGGCATACTATTTCGTTAAACATATTAAATCAATTGCACATCTCTTCCTCAGATGAACTTCAATCGGTATTCATTGTAGAAATCGTAGGTGATGATTGATCTTGATGTTTCTTCGTAAAAATGAATTGAAGAAGATTTAGTGTCTCAATGAAGTTGCCTCAATCTATTAGTTTTTGTTGTCCTAAAATATGAAAGGTTAATTGGTTAATATGTTCATCTTATTTGGAGTACGAAGTAATATATTTTACGTTGTATCTAAATTTGTGTCAAGTTTTCGGTGATATGAGATGGAATAAATGTTGTTTCGTTACTTAATTTTTGTTAATTTAATCGAACAATAATTCCTTACGCTTAATATTACGTTATACTACGTATTTCACTACATTTTCGAACAATAGGCTAATGGGATGTATAATCATCTGAGATATTGTTTTTCCCGTCTCTTAAGTGTAATCTATTGAAATTACCGACTAAAACTATCGTGTATATTTCTGTTTCCTACTAAAAGTCGTTCATAACCACACCCATTATTCGATCGTAGTGAAATAGTCTTCTTATTACCTATTTAATACTAATATGAAGTTTATTGATGCAAGTGATCTTATGATAGTGAAATATATTTAACGTTGAAAATTTACCTTTTACGTGTATTAATATTATTTGTAGATAATATTTTTTCGCTATTTATTTATCACAAAATAAACGTCACAGCCCGTGAATTTTCACGGGCCATCAAACTAGTAAGTTTAATAAAAGATGGAGTATATCTTAATAAACCGGCCTGTATTACAACACGCAAGGCAATACGGAGTATATGACATTTATGGCAACATGGAATGTTGAACAAGATTGATTTACTTCTTTACTCTTTTGGAAACCTTCGGTTTCATCCTTAGTAAGTTCCCATTAAAGATTGTTACGGTACCTTGTGATTCAGTGATTCTCTTAATCCTATATCATAACTATATATACCAAGTTTAATTCAATTTATTCTCAATTTTCAAAGCTTCCTCATTATTTTCTTTTAATTCTACTCCTTCAAAACCATAATAATACTCCCTATATTTTTAAAATGTAATTAAAAATATATTCCGATTGAACATTAATCATGCTTCCCAATTTACCCATTGTTTTCTGATACCATAATAATATTTCAACACACAAAAATTTTATATTAAAAAAAATCTTCTTTTGATGTTACGTGTCACACTACAAAATACTACTCCAATACTCCGCAGTAAGTGTGCCAAGTATCAGGCACGCTGCACGGCCATTGGGTATGGTTTCATTCCCTTCTCCTTCTCCTCTCTCGGTGAGCTCGACACGGATGTTGTTTCTCTGCTCCACCGGATCCGTAAATTCGCTATATCACAGGATGCTGGAGCGCGTGCCGCAGTTCATATTTTCAGTAGATCGAATTAGTTTTGCGATCGCTAAGGGAGTGGGGCCCCAGATAGTATCTCGGCTTCCCTCTAATTTCTTGTAATTTGTTCTGCTGTTAATGCAAGTTCCGTTTTATAATAAAAATAATAATAATAATAATAATACGTAGTAATTAGTTACATATTTGGCGCCTCCATAATAGACAGAAGACGGTCTTGGGGAGTTGGATCTCTAGGTACAAACTGAAGGGTAATTGCATTTGGACTGTTCGCCATGGTTCGTCTGATGCTGAGTCATGGACAAGCATTTTGAAAGTGAGGGACGAGCTTCTTGAGCTTACTGGAGGGTCGGGTTCTGCGGTCAACTTAATTGATTCTTGGTCTAACAACGGTCGATTCATTCCCACTAAGGCGTATGATTTCTTTCGGACCAAGTACAGGGAGAAAAGATCGCTTCAGTCTCTTTGGCACCCTGCTACTATCCCCAGGCATAGTTTCATCGCTTCACTTGCTGTTCAACGCAAGTTGTTGTCTGTTGATGTTTTGAAAGCTAGAGGATTCGCTTTAGCCAACCGGTGTGCTCTGTGTGAGATCCATGAGGAGAATATCGATCCTCTGTTTTTTGCTTGCCCTTTTTCGTACCGTGTTTTGCCGGCAACTTTGACTTGGTTGAGATGTACCCAAGCCCCGAGGAGCCTGAACTATGAAGTGAAAAGGTTGCACCAATATAAATTGAAGGCTAAATGGAAGAGAAGGTGGTACATTAGTAGTGTTGTGACTTGCATTTACATGATTTGGCAGGAACGAAATCGTAGGATATTTGTTGGCCTAAAGAGCAGCGTGGAGAAGCTTATTTATGCAATCAAATTTCATGTCTGCGGTAAACTTTTGTATAATTGTATAGAAAACGATGAGATGATTAGTTGTCTTCACGCTTAGTGGCCGATTGTTTTTGTTGTTTTTTTTGGAGCTTGTGGTAGTTTTTGGAGCTTTTGGTCGGGTTTTTTTGTAAGTCTATCTTTTTTTCCCCTTTTGGAAGAATAAAGATCTAATTCTTACCCAAAAAAAAAATAGTAATTAGTTGGTACTAATTGATTAATAATAATAATAATAATAATAATAATGTAAGTTGCATGATCTACGTATGTATCTATGTATATATGGGTGAAATATTAGAGGGGATGGTGTTTCCATAAGCGTTGCAGAGATGTTTCAAGTGATTCAGTCCAAAATCTTCGAATCACATCCGACATGGCAACACTTGATCATAAGTCACAGGATTAGGATTAGGGTTTTTGATGGGTAAACTCCCAATTTGACGATCATACTCAGCTCCATAATTCTCCTCAAACTTTCACCCCTTTTATTCAAACAAATCATCCAATGAATTACTCCGTATTGAAATAATTGTCTTTTTCAATACCGAGCTAGTATTATAGTAGCAGTACTACAGCAGGTAGGGTCGGATTTCTTCTTCTTCCTCCTCCTCCTAATTATATACCAAAAACTGCGGTTTCCTCTGAATTGGTATGATATAATTTTATTTTGAGGAAAGAATTTGTATGATATAATACTCTACCCCTATGATACTACCCTAATTATTTACTACTACTATATCGTATAAATTCAAACTTATTCTCAGTCCTTTTTTTTTAATAATCAAGTTAGTTCCTATACCAATGTGTTTCTGGAGTCTGCTCTGTGGTCGTATATAGGTGGGTATTGTTTGTTTTTTTTATCAGTCTCAAAGGTGTATGATAAAAAATCTGATGATTTATTCAAGTTTACTTGCTGCTTTTCCGATGATGATTTTGGTAGGTAGTACCGGAAACAAGTTATCTTTGTAGCCAACTGTATACTCCGTACTTTTTTTATTTGACTTGTATCCTCTAAGTTTGACGATTCTATGTATCGTTTTCTTTCCAACGAAACGCTGCACTTGCATTCCTCGAATTACCATATATATGATACATGTATGCTTTTCCGATAGTAATAACATCAGATTTCTGTGTTTTTTCGTGTTCATCGGTGCATGATAAGGAGCAACATCTTACATTAAATTTCTGACTGCTATTTAAACAAGTTATGTACTTCTCTGTACTTATTATCTATCACCTTCAAGCTTCCGCTCTGCTCGCCTCTTTGTGTCACTTCAGATAAATGTGAGCCTTGTATCTTCTTTTGACTTAATAAATGTGATGTGTACTGATGATAAGAGTGTTCATGTTCTGGTTGGCTCAACCTGATCACCATTTCATGACACTTCAGCAACACTTTTCTGTATGATGCTGAATCTGACCTATTTCTCGATTTATAAACTTTGATTTATGATAGGGCTAAATGAGCATATACTATAGATTATCTCTGTGTAACCTGAAATACAAGTTCATGACTGCATACCTCTTTGGTTTGCAGGCTTCGATGTTAATAAGTTTATACTCCGTATATATTATTCTTCTGAACATTTTTTGATTTGTTTTCTTCACTGGACATCCAGACATTTGATTGCTGGCATTGCTTTTCTGAAGCTTATTAAACAAATTTTTTTTTTTTCCGAATGAAGGAACAAAGTTGGCACTTCTCTTATCACGATGGACATTCCAGATTTACATTCATCTCATCCTGTTTCATCTACTTCCGCCTTGTCATCTGCAAGATCAGAGTCCAACCATCATCGTCCATTAGCAATCAGTGCCAGAAGTTGGCTGGCTGGCGAGAAGACAACTCAGCAGATACTGACGGTTATCCAACCCACAATAGATTCTGAGAGTAGGAGGAAAGAGATTATTGAATATCTTCAAGGGCTTATTGCAGACGCTTTTCGAATCAAGGTGTGCATTGTATATGAGCCAATGTTGATTTCTCATTAGCTAAGTTGACTAACCATTGAACACACTGCTAGCTGCCCCTTGAATCCTGACCAGCTCACCCCTCTTAAGTTCGGCAAGGGAGGGTACACTTGTGATTAGATATTCAGTTTGGTCCTACAATGGAGGATTAGATATGCGCTATGTCTTTCATGGAGTAGCTGACAAAAACAGCACACTAATTTAAGCTTTCTGGCTGTTGTGGTGGCTTTTCATTGCTTTGTGTCATCCCCTGGAAATATTTTTGTTGTTTTACTGTCAATTTCTATTACCCATCAAATTCAGAAATCACGGCCGTCACCCATGGGATAATATTACACTAGGTTATCGAAATACTATAATTTTACAGGCACCATCCTGTTCCTTTTATATTTTACCTGGAACTTATCCCTGTTCTGTGTGAAATACTTCTTAAACCTTTTCAGGTATTTCCCTTTGGATCAGTGCCTTTTAAGACCTACCTTCCACATGGTGATGTCGATTTGACTGCAGTAAGTTATTATGGAACCAGTCAAGACTTAGCTGCGGAGATTTGTACTCTCCTTGAAAATGAGGAGAAGAACAATTATAATATTCCAGTGAGGGATGTGCTTTGTGTTCCTGCACAGGTATGCATCTCGTTTGGTCTCAAATCGCAATCTGTTTCCACGTTGGTGTTGTTCAGTTGTTGGAATTTTTTTCCACACAAGTTTGGAATCGTAAGGCACTCACAGCATCAGCCCTTTGGTTAGTGTGTAAGGTACTTCTAGGCTCTAGGCTCAACAGCACTAAACACAATGCCGCGGCTCTAGAGATGCACCTTGCGCACAAGTCCCAGCTAACGATATCTACTACAACGGAATTTCCATATTTTTTTCTCCTACTTCGTTTAATATACCATTCCTTTTACACCATTACTTCAGTTCTCCTATTGCTTATATTTTACTTTTGTATATGTTAGCCCTCTTTAAAATCTAGCTGTGGCCCAAAATTTTAGTCCTAGATATGGCGTATGTCTAACAGTACAGCCTGGATCCTGTTACAAGTTTGTTAGTGCTGATGTCAACCTATTACCTCATTCTGCACACTTCACTGATATGAGATCATATGAGTCTGTTACTTTTGGCGAGTTACCCCTACATTTCTTGACCGCTAGGTTAGTGAAATTAAGAGTGTGTAGTTTCGTCAACAGTGCATTACCTGAGTTCAGCACTATAGAATAACACAATTCATTCATTACAATAACTTGTTTCCACATTAGAGTAACCATTAAAACCATAGGAAAAACACAAGCTCTTAAAAGGAGTATGTTTAATGATATACGAGTACTAACATCATTTTACTCCTGGCTCCAGGTATTTAAGAATACTATGTTCATCCTTTGGATTCCTATTCTTTACTTACCTTCATGTTTTCTTAATATCCTCCTTGCTGTTTGTAATTTTATCGATTCATGTCGTTTTTTTTGTCTTTACTTCAAAATAAGATTAATTTATAGCTTAATTATTGGTATCAATGAATACTTGTATAGTGTATGTGATTTTTAAATTGCTGCAGGTTAGAGTTGTTAAGTGCACTGTTCATGATATTGCTGTTGATATATCCTTCAATCAAACAGCTGGGCTTTGTGCATTGTACTTCCTCGAGCAGGTTAGTTAGAATCCCGCAAATGTGTTATGCAACTTCCAAGACTCTAGTAATATGTACGAGTAATGTTTTACATCATGGCCTAAACGAATCCTGAGAGTTACATAGTTGCAACATGTAACTGGGGTATTGGAAGTATAATCTTTCGGCACCGTGAGACCTCAGTTAACCTATTAATTGGCATGTAATTCTGAGATAAACTAATCTCCTGTGACTATGAAATTGTATTGTAGTATCAGGCTGACCCAAAAGTTGAGTAGCTGAAAACAAAATACTTTCATGTATGTGGCACTCAGATTTTTTTTTTTTTTTTTTTTTTACAAATTGATACTCTATAATAAGAGTAATATCTCCATCATACTATGCAAAATCATGTTATTTTTTTAACTGGTTGTTATATATATTATTCAACCTGATTTTTTGGTGAAATGTAAATGATATATATCATCAAATAACATGAAAGCACCGATACCAACAGCAAACTTTGAATCTAATACAAACTAACTTAGGCCAAAACTAGATAGGGATATCCATTGCCAAAAGCCATGCTCTATCAACAGTGGACGGAAACATCTTCAATCTGCCAGCAACCCTGATACGTATCTGTCTTTTAACATCAGCAACCAGGACATTAGGTTGGACAATCTTACAACTGTTATGTTCTGCTCATGCCATAGCCGGTGCATAAGTGCCATAACAGCAGCAATAATCACCTGTTTCTTAACTCTAGATTGACATCTCCAAGTCCTGCACCAGTCCAGCACATTAGAACAAGGCAACACGACTTGCAACCAGTCCTGCAGGAGCTGCAAACATATCCTACTATATTCACATTCAAACATCAGGTGCTTGTTGGACCCCTCCTTTACAAAGCACATGTCACACAAAGGATCAACAAACATACCAAAGGAGGCTAATCTATCTTTTGTAAGCAACCTCTTCTGTATGTACAGCCAACCGAAGGAGTGCTTGGGTAAAGCCATCCTACACCATACAATAGGTCTCCAAGCAACCTTACTCCCATCCCCTTGCAGCCATTTATAACCCCCTTGCACAGAATACTCACTATCGTCCCAAATATTCTGACTATAGGCCAGTCTAAATTCATCTTTGGTAGCACAAATATTCAACCTGATTTTAATTGTGCGTATTGTTGATTAGTCGATCTTAGATCTTAGTGATGAGACTGTCCTAATACAATTTGTGTGTTGCAATGTATATCCATATTAAAACATTTCATTGAGTGGTTTGTCCATCCAATTGCTGGCACTTTCCACAAGGTTTTTCAATTCAATGGGGATGACAGCAAACTGTCTATTTAGTAAGGCTATTTTACTGCAATGTCCCCACACTTTTACCTATTGTAAATCTATGTAAAGGCACTGCGGTTATGAAGGAAAATTATTTTTGTCATGCGTACAAAGAGTAGACATGATCAGTTCTGTTTGAATATTTTTCTGATTACTTTTCAGGTTGACGAATTTATTGGTAAAGATCATCTTTTCAAACTCAGTGTTATTCTAATCAAAGCATGGTGCTATTACGAGAGCAGACTTCTTGGAGGCTTCCATGGTCTAATATCGACATATGCTTTGGAAACTATGATCTTGCATGTCATCAATCTTTTTCATTCTCTTCTGCATAGTCCGTTAGCAGTATGTTACTTATGTTATACTATTTCAAGTCTGTAATATTTATTTTCACCATGGAGAACTCATGAGCCATACACTATAATGCAGGTCTTGTACAAGTTCTTAGAATACTACAGTACATTTGATTGGAAAAATTATTGCATTGGGATAAATGGCCTTGTCTTAATATCTTCCCTTCCTGAAATAGAAGGTGTTTACTAATTCATTCCATGTGTCTGTGTATATGTATGCAACTTTCTAATTTTCATTTTGTTAATAGTTTGTTTTTGTGTCACAGTTGTTTCATTGGGTAACTCTGATGAGTTGCTGTTAACGGAGGAGTTTCTGAAAAGTTCAAGGGAGGCTCTTTTGCCTTCGACAGAAGTTATTGGAACTGCACCTCCTGTTTTTCCTGTAAAGTTCCTTAACATTTTGGATCCTCTTAGAACTGACAACAATCTAGGCCGCAGTGTCAGCAAAGGTGCTTTAATTTAAATACTTTATGTTGGGTTGGTTTGGAAATTAATTGTTGAAATATCGCTTTAGTTGGATTGGATTTTCCTCGGTTGGGAAGATCACAAAACTTGCCATCCACTTGACATGGTTGCTTATGACTTCAACACTTGTGAAAAAATCACATAAAACCACCTTGCTGCGCGGCTTTATGGTACTAAAATTGCCATTGTGGATGACAGATTTAAGGACCTTGACATACTAAATACTTTATCCAATCACACACCAAGTAAACTACCTATATTTCAGAAACTTCTTGCGCATTTGCGGGATGTGTAATTTGGTGTAGATTGAACAGAATCGTTAAAAAAGAAAATAGAATAATGTACGGAGTATTAATCTATTTCAATTTTTTAAAGGATTCTCTTCAATTATCTACACCGTATCAAAAGTGTTCTTGTTGTTGTTTCTGATGGATTGACACTGATGTCCCGTCTTGATATTTCTACAGGTAACTTTTACCGTATCAAAAGTGCTCTCACATATGGTGCCCAAAGATTGGGTGACATTTTGATGCTTCCCGCCGAAAAAATTGGTGCTGGACTTGAAAAGTTTTTCAAAAATACACTCGAGAAAAATGGAAAAGGAAGACGAGTGGATGTCTTAGTCCCTGTGCCCCCATACGGATCTAAAATTTCTGCTGGGAAAAATGACACCAATGACCTTCTTAGTGGCATTCAATATGGTCTACGAGGGTTTGACGATTATGATAGGTCCGCAACTAGTCAGTTATGGAATTATGGATGGGGTGAAGTGGGTCTGGGCTCAAACATTCAGTATGATCGTAATGGATACTATGATATGGATGAAAGCCCGCCATCTTCAGTTGGTAGTCTTGGAGCTTTAATAAACCATGCTTCTTCCTTAGAAGATAAGTGGAAACTACGAGGACAAATTTCCTCTGATATTCGAAGAGGACGCCAATTAAACAATCTTAATTTGGAAGAGAAATGGGATGCTAGAGGTCTACGGCTAAACAATGGAGAGAAGTGGAATCCAAGAAGAGCAACCTCTTTGGTAGACGGTCCGAGAACATTTCGGATGAATAACACTGCTTGCTATGAAGAGCAGTGGAAATCAAAGCGATTGCCGTCTTCTGTTGATTTCTACGACGAACCTCATCGAAAGCCCAGAGGAACCTGTGCATTTATACCTCATTTTGTAATTATTACTTTTGTGCTTCTCTATCCATATGATTCAATCAGAGTTTTATCAAATGTGTCACCATATGTGAGACAAAAGGAGTTTAATTAGAGAATAAATAACTCTTTTTGCTCATGTTTCTCATAGACAGGACTTTCCCTCATCTCTTTTATTACTTAAAATTAAACAATTATTAATTCAATTTGTGTTGTGTTTCTATTCAGGCACATTACATGGAACTAAATCTTAACTTGGAAGAAAATGGAGTCGAACGGGAAGAAGAAAAGGAGGCCGACATGTTGGATTCAGAAAGCAATTGTGCAGTTAATTATTCAATGGATGAATTCCCACTTCTACCAGGAAGCAAGGCTGTCCCTCCTATAAGAGATAACACTGAAATTAGCTTCAAACCTACGTCGCCTACATCTGAAGTCAAGAAATCAGACTCTGATGTTTCCGTCTTTCTGGATGTACTAAGTGACAACGTTGTGGAAACTCCAGAGGAGGACAAAATGTATGGGGGCAGTTAGTTTCCTTCTGTTGATTTTGAACTGTCCCTTTACTCTTGACACTTATTGTTTCTTCCTTTGACTCGCCCTTTATTTTGTGAATGCAGGGTGATTAGTGTGCAGCTGACGGATGAATGTGAATTTCCTCCTTTGGCGAGTCCAGCAAAACCTGTGATGCCTCTTTGTAAGAAGGAATACCCCCCTCTCAGAGCCTGTCTTAAGTCACAAAAAAGAACAAATGTTAGATAAATTCAAAGGAGAGTGTGGCAAACAAGCGAAACCAAAGTTCGAGACTGTAGACACCCCCTCCAACCCAACCCACATAGCCAGAGAGAGAGAGAGAAGAAATATTGGAAGAAAAACACAAAAAGAAACATTCTCGCCGCGATTGTCTTGCAGGAGAAGATCAAATGTTAGAATAACATGAAAGAGGCTGAAGAAAGGGTGGTGCATGAGTGAGAACAACATTGACGGAAAATCGACCCTCGTATAAAAGCAAAAACCAAAAAAATTGCAGATGTTCAAAATTGTGTTGTTTTTGGTGCTCATAGCTTTTAGGCGAGTCTGGTATCATGAGCTTTCGACCTGAGCATGCATAATGGAACCCCCAAAACCATAAATGTATTCAGATTTACTCCATAACAAATAATCGGGCTGCAGTAGAAGCTTGGCTATCGTGGCGTTGGTCTTCATTTCAGATTTAGGTACACTGATGGTTGGCTTAACTTAAAAAAGGAGAGGACCATCCTATATTCAGTTAAATTCGGGAGTTATTAAACCATTGTTTTAAATTTGACCTTCTCTTACACGGAGTACTACTTTATGAGATAGAGCTAAATAGCTAATGAAATGGCTCTGGTTTGATGGCCCAGGCCGATTTTTTTGAGGGCTTAGAAAGTTGGACCGCTGTGGTGGACGAAAAAACTCATAGCCCGGCCCAAACTAAGCCTGATGCAAATTTAAGGCAGCTATGGGCCAACCTTAAGGCTGAAATTTTGGTCCGGTCCAATCCTAATTTAAAAAAAATCACACACACATTTATGACCTAAAATGGAAAGTGAGTAAAAGATTAAACTCAGTCCAAAAAGGAATACGTGTAACTAGGACGGAGTACGTATGTTTTTTAAGTTCTAAACTTTATTTGTGTGGAATTTTACGTGTTTTTCGACCCCGACTAAAATCAAACTTTTTTAAGAAAAAGGTCGGATTTTTTTTTGTCTAGATAAGAGCCTACTACATCGCAGTTGAGGATCGAATCCCCAACTTTTAGGTCGGAGTAAGGAGTCTCTGACCACTTTAGCAATTGAGCTTACCCCTTCTCAAAGGTTGGACAATTTTCATGTGTGTATATCTACGCTTTTTTATGTGTTGCACTCTAACGACTACTATGCACTAGCATTAATATAGTGTACTCTCTCTATGCCACTACTAGTATATTGCAATAACGCAAAACAATAATCCATTCATATCCTTAGAAATAACACATTTCATAATAAAAATAATAAATATGTAAAAGTAGAGAGAGTAAAGTAGGTGAGTTACCTAATTAAGAGGGTAACTAAAAAATAAAAGTGGTCAAACTGAGGGAGTGGTGGATAAGTCATGCAACTATGCAAGCACACATTGAAGATAATTTTGTAAGATCTCTCTTCCCTGCGACAGACATATCCGTCAGATTGTCGTAACGGATTAAATACTACTCCCTCCATCCCAATGAATTGTTTGTCTATTCCATATTGGGGCGTTTCAATGAATTGTCTGCCTTTCTATTTTAGGAATACTTTTTATATGTAATTTGACCAATCTCATGAGTTTTGCTCCACATGACACTCCCTCATTGGCTCCCTTACCTTTGATGCCAAAATCAAAGGCAAACAATTCATTGGAACGGAGGGAGTAATTATTTAGGTAGATAAGAACAAAACCTTGTTATTTCCAAGGTGGTCTTCTATGATCCTTTTCTACACAAATGATTAGTATTTGATCTATTATGATACAGTAACATATAATTTCTTCACAAATCATATATCTTTCAATTTTTTAACGGCCAAAGCCAAAATATATTAAATTCCAAAGGAAAACAGCCCGCATAGATTGTTATTGGAGGCAACCTAAAACCGTACGTCCGGGAAGGTGGATCGTCGTTCCTAGAATATACTGTAAGATTGAGTTGACACGAAATTAGGGAACCAAATGACAAATCATCACACCCCCTCCGCCCCTCGGCTGATGGCTTCTTATAAAATGCCGTCCTTTTGACATTTTGCCAAACTATCTTTTCATGACACGTGCGCAAAGGAAAAGGATGTCAAAGTTATACAAAATTAGAATAAGTTCTCCTTGTGACAGATTGTGGATAAATCCGTCACAAGTTGGTGACCGCTCAAATAATGCACATGGTCAAATTATAACTTATTTGTTTTTATCTATCCCAAATGGATATTATTCGGCACGTCACAAATTTATGACGGATATTCTGATCACAAACAAAAATTATATAGTTGTTCGTCCATGTGGATGTCACTCCCAATTCATCTTTACACATACTTCCTCTGCTTTTCTTTTATCTTCCCGTTTGAATATAATACAGTACACCACTCATATATTGAGCAAACGAGAAGATAAAAAAAATCTGAGGAATTATTATTATATTTCTATCAGTAAGTCTCAAAATAAGTTATGGTGAAACGGTCTCACACTCTCGCAAGAGAATTGCTCTCATTGATATCGTGAACTTTTAATACGAGTGTATTGTTATTGTTTAATCCATTCCTCTATTTATTTTTCTAAAACTCTTTCTCAATTAAATTACTGCGTATAAGCCCGCAAGGGTAGAGTTTAGTGGTTAAAACTTGTGACCATCAACTTAGTGGTATCATGTTATTCAAGCCCCCACAAGAGTGATCTTGTGGGAATTGTATGACGTGAGACTATACCTTCTAGACTTCGTGTAACACCCTGGCCTAAACTAGGACTGAGAATGTTAGTCGCGGTACCTCGCCAGGCTATGTACTGGTCCTACAGACCAACACGAGTACTTTTCAGCGCATTTTGTCCTCACTAATGCACATCCCGGGAACCTTACTAATAGGTCACCAGAGAAGAAAGTGCACTTTGTTGATATGAGTAGTACTTCAAATCCCTTTAAGCAAAGCTCATAAATAGAACATTTTCAATCAACATGGGGTGTTTCAATCATTCCCACTTGAAAAAAGCAACGTCCTCATTGCGCCTGATAGCATAACCGCTGACCCAGAATTCACCCCCGCTAGGTGCCAAATACACGGTCGTAGGGTTGCTCTGACACCATTTGTAACACCCCGGCCCAAACTAGGATTGGGAATGTTAGTCGCGGTACCTCGTTAGGCTATGTACTGGTCCCACAGAGCAACACAAGTTCTTTGTAGGCATTTTGTCCTCACTCATGCAAATCCCGAAAACCTTCCCAGGAGGTCACCCATCCTTAAACTACTCCCAAACAAGCACGCTTTACTGCGGAGTTCTTTTGCATGGATGATCAGAAAAGAAAGTGAACTTTGTTGATATGAGTAGTACTTTCAATACTTTTAAGCACTAGTCATCTAAGCTCATAAATAGGACATCTTCAATCAATGCTGGGTGTTTCAATCACTCTCACTTGAAGAACGCAACGTCCTCGTTGCGCTTGACAACATGACCGCTGACCCAGAATCCACCCCCGCTAGGTGCCAAATACACGGTCGCAGGGTTGCTCTGATACCATTTGCAAACCAGAAAAGAAAGTGCACTTTGTTGATATGAGTAGTACTTCAAATCTCTTTAAGCAAAACTCATAAATAAGACATCTTCAATCAACATATATGGGGTGTTTCAATCACTCTCACTTCAAATGCTTTTAAGCAAAGCTCATAAATAGGACATTTTCAATCAACATGGGGTGTTTCAATCACTCCCACTTGAAAAACACAACGTCCTCGTTGCGCTTGGCAGCATAACCGCTGACCTAGAATCCAACCCCGCTAGGTGCCAAATACACGGGCGCAGGATTTCTCTGATACCATTTGTAACACCCCGACCGTAACTAGGACCGGGAATGTTAGTCGCGGTACCTCGCCAGGCTATGTACTGGTCTCACAGACCAACACGAGTCCATTCCAGCGCATTTTGTCCTCACTTATGCACATATCGGGAACTTTCCTAGGAGGTCACACATCCTAAGACTACCCCCAGCCAAGCACACTTAACTGCAGAGTTCTTATCATGGGCAAACCAGAAAATAAAGTGCGCTTTGTTGATATGAGTAGTACTTCAAATACCTTTAAGCAAAGCTCGTAAATAGAACATCTTCAATCAACATGGGGTGTTTCACTTCGAATCTGTCGCCTTAAAGGATGATTTACCTGATGCGTGATTTGCTAGTTATTGTTTGAACTCGAGGGTTATCCAGAGTGCACCGTTTACTACGTAGTATAAAATTGTAACATTGTAATTAATGTCTTTTATAAAAACTTGTAGAAATTCGTTAAAATCCTAGAAAGGAGATGTCGATCTCATATTTAACTTTGCCTCCTTGAATGTGATTTAACGTTCTTAGTTTGCTGCTTTGACCGAAAATCGATTGGAGTATAGGGGTGAAATGTTGTGGTGGAGGCTTAGGGGCAACGCTCGAAACCTAAACATGTTGGCGCCGCATTTTCTAATATATGTATGCACTAATTAATGACTCAAGCACGTCAATTCATAATTAATCTCTATCTAAACACGTAATTATACGGTTAATCGATAACAAAACACATACTCCCTCCTATTCTGATTATTCCTCCCACTTTCCTTTTTGAGCTTAGTTGAGTTTTCTTCTCACTTTTTTTTTTTGGAAATAATTTTAATCATTCTTTATTCCTCCTTCAATTCTTTATTCTTTTACTCCACACCTACCTCAACACCTTTTCACTTTATACCCCACCTTTTACACTTTATACCCCACTTTCTATTCATCTCTGTTACTTTATCTCCATCCACTCTTTATTATTATTTTACTCCCTCCTTGGTTTCCCCCCAAAAAAAATTGGGGAGGAATACTGTGAATAGGAGGGAGTAAGAATTATTAAAAAAAACTCGTAATCGACGTCCAACCCAAGGACTAGAAGCATGGGCTTGAACGTCTGACCATAGGTTGGACGTCAATTATATGTTTTTTTTTACGTGTTTAATTAGTTATCGATTAACATTATGATTACATAGTGATATTAGAAATAAGCTATGAATTGAACTTACATGTTTAAGTGAATTAGTATGTATTATGTTAACGTTGGAGTGAATAATGACGTATTTAGTTAATAATATTTGAATTATTACATGTTTAATTTTATTTTTTTGTCATGAATTGAATTTTTTTACAAGTTTTGTAAAAGAAAGTTTATTTAACGAGTTTCTAAAAAGCGATGTTTTATAATAGCTTTAAATTAATTTAGGAAATATTTACGAGGGAGGGGTAAGGATATTTTTATCCTAGCTTTTAAATGTCGACGATTCAAACTAATTGCATTGACCACAAAGACTATATAATTTCTGAGTTATACTTTGTACTAGCAACTTTAACCTTTAAATTCTCATTTTCGGCCAGCAACACCTAAATTCATGTGCAAAAAAACGTGTATATATATAGCTCATTGGAATGGAGGGAGTATATAGTATACTAGTTTAAACCCCGTGATAAATCACGGGATTGTTTTAAGGAAATATCATATCCCTTAGCTATAATAACGACGTATAAGAATTTTACTTGAAAACCCAAAGAAGACATGTAACACGGACTATATTAGTTAAAGGATTGCATAATATCGAGTTTATGCTTGTGAAATCAATAACTATTACGGAGTAGTACATTATATGGCATCAGTAGAACAACGCCACGTAAGAGATTTAAAAAAATAAAAAAAAATAATCTCAAAAAAAATCAAATAGAAGGTTTTATTTTTAAAACCGAAAATAACTGAACAAAACTCCCCCCTTCCATCCTTTCAATTTTTACATAGACCCACCATTTCTCCTCACAAAAGCGGGTCACGTAAAAAATTGAATGGATGGGAGGAAATATATCTTAAAGTCTTAATACTATTCCGTACTTTTTTGGTTGAAGATTATTTTTATCAAGTATTAATCAACTCCGACTTTATATTTTGTGAAGAAAAATATATGCTAATATTGGAATTTAGTAAATAAAAATTACTCCGTATTATTAGATTGTTGTAACATTAATTGAGGTATTAGTTGGACAATTATTACACCAAAAATTTTGACATACCTTACTAAACCATTCCTTATTTCCAACTAATATTATTTACTCTCCTAATTAATCGCACTCTATTTTTAATTTTCTTACTCATAATGTCTAATTCTCTCCTTAATTCCCATATTCAAACTTACGTTATCTGACTACTTTTTCTCCTTAATAAAAAACTAACTTTAACCAATTTTCATATCTCTTCCAAAAAATTCTTTCTAAATTTTATTTAATCTTCTTATTCTTGTTTCAGATAATTTTCTATATTTTTTCATTAAATTTGATATTCAAGCTTGTATATCTCACCCAATCAGATGCAAGTCCTGAATGATTTACATATAATTGTAACTTGCAATGTTAAATGTTAAATTAGATATGTGTTATAATTGCAACTTGTAATGGAAAACTCTTGTGGCATTACTACATGAGTTCCACTTTCCATACTCTATACCGGGTAAAACATTAAACTTTAAGATTCTATTTGACATTTTAAGACATTAGAATATACTACCTCCGTTCACTATTTTTTGTCCCATTTTATTAAAAGGTTCTTCACAAATTATCATAAAATGGAGCGAAAGATTGTGAACGGAGGGAGTATGACATTAGGAAATCACCCACTATGAAATGATTTTCGATGAATAATTAATTAGGTAA
Organism: Agrostemma githago; assembly: GCA_958450325.1. Classification (NCBI taxonomy): domain Eukaryota; kingdom Viridiplantae; phylum Streptophyta; class Magnoliopsida; order Caryophyllales; family Caryophyllaceae; genus Agrostemma; species Agrostemma githago. The sequence goes on along the minus strand of OY288253.1, from coordinate 15,840,607 downwards.
TCATTACTCCATATTACTTAATGATATCAGAAAACAAATAATTTTTATTTAATTTAAACGATACATTTTGGTTTGTGGCACCCCAAATTTTTATTTGAATAAATAATAGTACTTGTAGACTCGCATGTTACTCGTAGACTCTCATTATTTGAAAAAATAACGATGTTCATTATTCGATGATGCCATGTTCCATCACAATTCCAATAACACACTCTTTAATATTTATTTAGTAATCCATAATTATCAAACATTTGATTAAAATACTTTTTACCTACAATATAATGGGTAATCAAGTGACCAAGACGAAAAGAGGGATATTTTACAATTTTAAATACTCCGTAACAATTTAAGAATTCAGAAAATATGTATATTAATACACGCTTCTTTTAAACAATACTCCGTAGATTAGAGTTGCGCTAATAAGAATTATATTAACATATGTTAGACCGTCAAAGAGTTAAAGGTACTTCATGAATTACAAAGGAAATATACGGGCTTCAGATGTTGAAACCAACCCATTTGAATCATCGGACTTGTCATTGCTCAACCCAGAAATAGAGACTGGCCCCACCTTAGGCGTATGGATTTCACATTTCGACTTCACTTCTGGCGTCACATTTCTGCTCAAATTCTTCCCCAGACCATAAACCTGCTTCAATGCCCATTCCCGCACCAAAGCTGTAAAATCCCGGGTTTGAGTTCTATTTCCAATGCAAACCTGAATGTAGTAGCAAGTAGGGAGTATCGAATCAGGGGTGTGAAATTATCGGTAGCAAAAATTATAAAAAAAACAATTAATTAATTAAAAAGAACAGGAAATAAGAAAATGTACCAATGGTAATGGGTGTTGGATTTGTAGATGAGTAGCAGAAGAAAATGGATGTTGGATTAGTAAATGTGCAATTGCCTTGAATGGTTTATGATGAAGAGTATGATGATGGCATGCGTGGGAAAAGAAGAGAGGGAGGGCAATTGAAGAGGCACTCAAACTATTCCAAGACCTGGTTAATTAGGCTGTCACAGTACAATTTTCAAGGAATATATGAAAGATATATGAGCAGTATTATAATTTAATTAAAAAAATAAGTAATTCCAAGGAGTAATATAAATCACTTATATGTGAGCTTTTCCAAAGGGTTGTAGGGGTAGTATAAATCGGTAACAACTAATTTCATTTTAAAAAATTAACGTTGAGACAATTTTATACAAAGTGAAAATTTCATGTCTTCTTAATTGAATTTCAAATTTTAAACTTTATAAAGGTTTGAGGTTATTCCAAGATTAAATAAAATAATGTTACAGAAACACTATGAAATGAGTCAACTAAAACAAATTAAATAATTTATAATTATTATAACTGAAAGATCGATTTTAATTTATACTGTAATTATTATAAATTTTTTTCCTGATAATATATATTATAATTTATTTCGTAATTTTAATTTATAATTATTATAATTTATTGTACTATTTTTGTGAAATAAAAATTTCAAAATTGTGTCATATAGAAAAGAAATCGAAATCACTTCATTTTTTCGTGATTCTTTTTTGGTTAAACTGATTCTCACCACTGAAAATCTTAACGATAAGACGATGTATTGATATAAAAATTCAATAATAGAGAAATGAACATAGAAAATTTAAATGATTTACCTTCGAATACATCAACAATTTGGATCAGGATCTGTACAATGACTTCATTCAGATGCTGGACAAAAATACCCATATCAATTAATTAATCAAAGAAAAATAAAAATGGGGAAAAAGCTCAAAAAATTACTTAAAAGATTTGAAACTTTAATCAAATTAAACTCACTACTCCGTATGAAAACTCAAAACTCAAGTCTACAATAAATTCTAGTCTACCCATGATATGTTTGATAAATTCTATTAACATCCTAAAATCGAAATTTATGAACATTCTACAATAAACTCAAGTCTACTATGAACATTCTAAAATCAAAATTTGTGATAATACTTACGGAGTCCGTGTATTTGTTTGGAGAGGTAGGCCCTTTCCGTTACTTGAACCAATCCGTCGTAGAACACTGAGGTTTGATATCCCGCAAGACCCGAAGAACGATTAACTGAGGAGAGAACACGTTGAATTTTAATTATAATAATGAGTGAAAGGATATCCAACAAAAAAGTATAGTTATGAATGCAATTATAAAATTATAATACAAATAATTGAAAATCTGAAATTATAATACGAACGCAATTATAAAGAAATCCTAAAATCAAAATCAAAATACATATTATCCTAATAAGTCATATAAATTCTTAAATTCTAATACACTTAAAATTTATAAAAATGAAATTAGGTCTAAAATAAAAATTAAAGTAGCAATCCTAAGTGATTTTTAGCAGTGGTTTCATAATTTTGCTGTAGACATTCTAAAATCGACAACAAATTAGGCCTACCAACGAAATTGATGTAATTGTGAGATTTACCTCAGATCCATTACCCATATAACTGTGAACGAAGATGAAGTTGGTGGATCATTGAATGGTATCGGAAACCATTTTATAGTATTGTTCCGCCCGATAACTGTGAATTACTGATGAGAATTGATGTTATTGATGATGAATTCGGCGAGAATCGATGCGTTGCACAGCAAATACTTAAGATTAGAGTGCCGGTTAGAGTGCCGAGGGAGACGTTCATCACAAATTAGAATGTTCAATGCTTGTATTGCCGAGGTACGTAGGGTTCTTCGAGGCTTGATTGAATTGGGGTATTGAATTCTCATCCCTGGGAAAGCGAGAATGTTTGGTGGGGATTGGGAGTAGGTAGCAAAGTTGGAAAATTGGGAGGGATAGATGAAATTGCTGAGAGGCTTTAGAGGTAGGAATTGTGAGAGGAGAGGTTGCCACGTCAGCTTTTGTGGTTTCCTCTTTTATTAATAAGAGATTAACTAATTAATTCATTAATTGAAAGTAATAAATAACAGTATTGATCACCTATGAATGGGGAGGGTGTGAACCTAGATCATTACGTGACTTTTTTTCAATTAGATCATGATAATACCTCCTTAATGAATGATTAAAGAGATCCAAGAACATACTTCCTCCGTCTTACTAAGATTGTCATTTATTTCTTTTTGGATACGTTCTTAAAGATTGTCTCGTTTCTCAACTTTTCCTTTTTAGTCTATCCATTTTTTACAATTTCGTCCCTACCAAGTTACAGAGTAAAATATAATCATTTTGTCATTCCATTAATCACACCAGTCACCTCACACATCATTACTTACTTACCGTATAAAGGGAGTCATCATTCTTATATACTCAATCATCACACATCTTTTTAATTATTGTGCAAAAGTAAATGGGATAAATATTTTGAAACGGGGAAGTATAACATTATAACCTCTGTTTGGGATGAGTGGTTTCAAAGTGTATGCATGAGCCAAGATGACATCTGGTCATCATGATTTTACTAGTAAATTTGGAACATATTTGGACGAAAAGGCTTGGGCTACACTTGGTGTATGAGCCCTTTCATACACTTTCAATGGGAGGGTGACAAGTGCCAGTGTGAAGGAATCTTCAATTTTTCTTTTCATTAAATGCACCTATTTAATGTTTTTCTCTTTATTTCCTTTTGCTTTAATTATTTTAGGGTTTTTCTACATGACGCCCCTGAACTTTTCACTTTTCTACGTGGTACCCCTACTCTTTCTATGTGTATACATGGTATCCTTGAACTTTACTATTAATGTAATTGGTACCCCTTAAAGATTTTTTTCATCATGTTTTGTCGTTAAATTATGTTTGTAGCTTGAATAACGACTTCAATACCATTTAACTTAAATAATTAACAAGTAATTGAGCTTAAATTAAGTGTTATCATTTGATTTGACAATATAACATCAAAGATATACTCATTTTAGATTTGGTGCATAACTGCGAAAACATACAAGAATGTTAGTTTAAGTTCAATTTTAGGTTAATTGGGCATGTTAAATGACGTTTAAGTTTTAATCTTGAACAAAAAAAGGTAATTTAGTGCCAAAGTTTGACGGAAGAAAAAGTTTAGGGGTACCAATAAGGTAATAATAAAGTTTAGGGCTACCAACAATGTTTATAATAAAGTACAAGGGTACCATGTAGACACGTAAAAATGGTAAGGGTACCATGTAGAAAAGTGAAAAGTTCAGGGGTACCGTGTAGAAAAACCCATTATTTTAAGTACTTTTTAAATTGTTTACTTTATTTCAGTTTTTGTGGTATTTTATTTTACTGTATTTGTACGGTATGGTATGTTTGTACGTATACTCCGTATTTATATGTTGTTTTGTGTATTTTTGTATTTGTACGGTATTTTTACTCCGAATTTTTTTTAATTTTTTTCTCCTTGTATATCTGTACTTAATTTTTTTTACGTATACTCCGTATTTATACGTTGTTTTGTGTTTTTTTTACGGTATTTTTACTCCAAATTTTGTTTTCCTTTTTTTTGTCTCCTTATATATCTTTACGTTTTTTTTGTTTTTTTTTTTCAATTTTCCTCATATGTATACGTACTTTGTACTTCCAGTATTTACGTTAATTTTTTATCGTATATATTTTGTATGATATTAATATTGCGGAAGTGAGTATTTATGGAAAAAGTATGTTATTGTATATTACTCCTAATATTCATGGAAAAAATAATAATTCGAACACGTTTAGTTATATGAACATCGTGTACATTAATTCGATCATATACATATACGTTATCTTACGATACGCTTACTTGAACGTGTGGCCATATGTTATGGGTAAATCACTCCAATCGTTACGTAACACATTTTACTTATTAAATATTTTACATTGGTACTTGCGTTTAAGAAAATTATTTAAATTTGTAACCGAATGGTAATTGGTAAAGGCGATGAACGTTTGTGTAAAATATACATATGGAAAAATATTGTAAAATGTATATATTAAAAGTATATAGTAGGGAGTATAAATTACTGAGAACGTACATATTTTACGATTAACGGGTCTTACGGTTTTCGGGTTTAGGGTTTTTAGGGTTATTAGGTTTTTAGGGTTTAGGGTTTAGGGTTTAGGATTTAGGGTGACATCTGGGCCGTTGATTATAATCTGACCAATAGGATGACATCTTAAAGATCACCAAGTTGTGTTTCTTTAGTTGTGTTTGTAGAAGCTTCTTTGACAAATTTGGGCCGTTGATTATAATCTGACCAATAGGATGACATCTTAAGGATCACCAAGTTGTGTTTCTTTAGTTGTGTTTGTAGAAGCTTCTTTGACAAATTTGGGTCGTTGATTATAATCTGACCAATAAGATGACATCTTAAGGATCACCAAGTTATGTTTCTTTAGTTGTGTTTGTAGAAGCTTCTTTGACAAATCTGGGCCGTTGATTATAATCTGACCAATAGGATGACATCTTAAGGATCGCCAAGTTGTGTTTCTTTAGTTGTGTTTGTAGAAGATTCTTTGACAAATCTGGGCCGTTGATTATAATCTGACCAATAGGATGACATCTTAAGGATCACCAAGTTGTGTTTCTTTGGTTGTGTTTGTAGAAGCTTCTCGAAGAAGCTTTGTCTTTCACACTTTATATGCACAAATGAACGACAATTACGTGAAAATTGTGTGGACATGACATAGGTCCACCTCGAGGCGGCCACGCGCGGGTTTGGGGAGGCGAATGAATCTCGTGTGAGATGGATCTCGGGTCGAAATTTAAATCTAAATGGAGTCGCCACCGAACTTTGTGGGAGTTCGGGCCCATTCGAACCCACTCTATATTTTGGGCGGATCGTGCACAATGCATGGCCCGCTTTTAATGCTAGAGTTTAAGGGTTCGTCCCTTTGCATTACGATACCGATGCTGAGTTTATCGGGAATCGTGTATTGAATGACTCTCGTATGCCAACGGTTTCGGACATCCGGAAATCATAGTTCTGAGTAAGGGGTGAGGGTACGTGTTGGGAAGTCCACAAAGGACACCCAACCCCGCCCGCACTGAGCGGCCTCTACTTAGATATCGTCCATTTTTCGTGTACGCGCGTTAGTTTGACGGTTGAAATGTTATGTAAACACTATTTTGACTAAACATGTGAAGATTTGAATAAGTTGCTATGTTGATTTAATGCATCTAAGCTAAAGTCAAAGTTATTTTAGCATGCGAGGTTCGTTTTAGTACAATAAAACAAACGACGAAAATAAAACATAGAAGTAGAAACAATTGAGTTAGTAGCGATAATAACGGTTTGTAAATAGTCTAGAATGATAAAAAAAGACATGACACATGGTTTTGAAAAGGATAGGACACGTGATGGACTTGACACGTGTTGACCGAAGTCATAAAATTATTTGATAAGGGTTGAAATATGTTGAAGGGTTCACGTCTGGTGCGTGAATGAGGCCACTCGATCGAGTCATAGAGGGACTCGATCCAGTGGTCCCCGAAAAAACCCTCTGCCCAATTTTTGGGGTGCCACTCGATCGAGTGCCCCCTGTACGAACAATTGTTCGTTTTGAAATTGAATGCTTTTAATTTTGAAAATCGATAATTTTGCTAAGCCGTGTAAAAATATGATACGATTTATACCCGACTTAATTTTTGATACTCGTCATATTCGATACTTGATTACGGAATCAATATCTAATATTTAGAGTGAATTATAGAAAAGACGTTAATAAGATGTTTTGAATTGAACTATTTCTTTTAGACATAACATTCGACTATGGAGTCGATATCACATCTTAAGAATAGAAAATGTTTTCTATTTGTTTGATTAGAGCAAAAATTGATTCCCTCCGCGTCACGACATCGTAACTAATTCTTGCGGATTGCGTGATATTCGATTAGCATCAACAAGTTTCGTTCTAACCTTTAAAAAAAGATCTAGTACACCTAACGATAAATTTCCGCGATCACTCTAGGCCCTTGAGTGTTTAGGGCGGAGCTCCTCGAAAGGGTGTCACCTCTGTTACGACTCGTAAAGGGATTAGGAAGATCTTAGAACGGGATTTATCTTTAGGTATACTCGATGCGAATTTGTTTAGATAAATCGATTGTATGTGCGTAGTAATAATATTAGTACCGATACTAGAAAAATAAATAAAAAGAAAAGACAACAATGACGCGAGACGTGAGACACGAAAAAAGAGATGAGATGAAAGACGAAACGAGAGATAGGAGGAAAAGAGAGAGAGAAACGGGATTTGTAACACCCTCAACCTACATGCTAATTTCGACCTCGATTAAGAACTCGTAGTAAGGACGCTTGCGTGGGAGTAACGAGGATATAGGGAGAGTTAAGGTGATGTATTTTTGGATTGGTTTGGCTCGGGTTTCCTATAGAATTTCTAGAGGAAAAAGTTGGGGTTGTCTTCGTGTATCGTTTGCTTTAAGGTTGCTGAAATTTTGGGGTATGAATTGTGTGTTTTGAAGGTTCGCAAAGGGGTGTATTTATAGAAAAAGGTACCTGGCTTTTGGATAGACGATACCCGACTTTTAGATAAAAAATGCTCGGTTTTGGATGAAAAGAAACACCCGGTTTTGGATAGAAAAGAGGCTTGATTTCGGATAGAAAAGAGGTCACTCGAGCAAGTGGTGCATGGCACTCGATCGAGTGCCCGGTCTGACATTGGTTCTGGTGGGTTTTACGAGCCTACTTGACCGAGTGGGCCGGTCCACTCGATCGAGTGGGTCTGGACGAGCGGGAGGCCTCTTTAGAGATAGAGTTTTATCTCTAGCGGAGATGTTTAGTTGCTTGGTTCTTCTTCGTAGCTGATATTTTTGTGGTATTTCACTTCGAATCAGATTTCCAAAGCTGCGTGAATGATGTTTATGTCTCGGAAATGCCTTTGACTGGGGCTTGACCCTGTCGCTAAAAGACGGTTTTACCCTTGGTGTCGGTTTTGACCCAAGTTAGTCTTATTTGATTGGAAATGGCTCACTAGGCCTGGATTTGAGGTCGGTTTGGTGAGATTTTTACTTCGCTAAAAGCTCGCGCCAAATACTATTGATTCCGAGTACAAAATTGAGCGTATTATGTCATATTTACGTCCGATCATCGGGTGTTTTTTTAAAACTGCTATAGACACCTGGCGGCCAAATGTGGGTGTCTACAGAGCCCCCACTCTGACTGAGGCTTGGACAAGGCGAAAGTCAGAGTAGCTACCAGGCCAATCAATGATTAAGACCTGGCAGACCTCCGGTCGGGTCGTTTATAGTCCATTAGACTTGCGTAAAAGGGCTTGCCAGCCATAAGTGGAGGGTCATACCTGTCTGATGATAATAGCTCCGTGGGGAGTAACTGAGCTGCGTGGAGACTTTCTTCGGAAGTCTGGCTGTACCTGTATGCTGACACATAGCAATTCGTATGTAACATTTAGGCAAAACACCGACACACGCTGGGGAAGTAAAAAATTGATTTTTTATGAAAATTTTGAAAATTCCAAAAATTTGAAATTTTAAAATAAGAAATGCTCGGGATGACTCGAATCTTGTTTCAAATTCTGAAAAGGACTTCTGAAGCCTTGGGTTGAGCCCATGCCTACGTGGATCTGTAAATATGACAAGAGTTCCTATTCCTAAAGCAATTAGGGATGCTAAAAGAGGTTTTCTGTTATAAATAGAGGGCTCCCAGTTTCAATCTTTACATCTCAATCCAAATCTTTATTCTCTTTTCTCAAAATCTTTTAGACTTTCAAGAAAAATATCTGCCATGGGAATCGAAAATTTGACAGCAATGCTTCAGGCGTGGTCCCAGTACTGTTGGGATGAAGAAAGAGTTCAGCTGACCCAGATGGGAATTACTGCTCTATTCCCGCTTCAACGCCTTCGAGTTGATTCGCACTTTCTGCATGCCTGCCTAACCTTTTGGGATACTACCCATCACGTTTTCGCGTTCCCTCGAGGAGAATTATGTCCTCTCCCTGAAGAGATTGCAGCTATTTGCGGTTGGTGTCCTAATGCTCGTCCTGCTATTTCTTCGTTTTATCCTGACCCAAGGAGGAGGTTAAGATATTTTCTTGGCTTGTCCCATACTGAGATGGATCGCATGGTGCGGAGAGATTCTATTTCTTTGTTCGACTTAGTTGATAAATTCATGAATTCTGGCGGCGTAAGAGTTACTCCCACCCATAGGCGTAGAGCTTTTGCCTTTTGCATGTTGCATCGATATGTCTTCGAGGGAAAAATGGATGCTGACTCGTGCTTGGGTCAGATCAGGCTGATCGACATAGTTGATCAGATGGAGACGGGTCACAGCTCGACTTGGCTGGCAAACGGAGAGATCATTACGGGCCTCGATGCTAGAAGACTTGACCCGGACCGACAATTGACGGGAAGTACCCGTCTTTTGCAGGTATACCTCTCGCGCTTTTTTCTCTTTTTTTTACGCGAAATTCTAACGTACAGGGGCCACTCGGTCGAGTGGACCCGTCACTTGATCAAGTGACCTCGATAAAAACCCGTCTGCCCGATTTCAGCTAGTCCACTCGATCGAGTCAGGCGTGACACTCAACCGAGTGCCTGCCAGCGGAGCCCAAATTTACTTACGGAAATTTGCATTTTTTTGGTAGAATTTGGCTATCCGAGCGTTTGTCGATCATAGAGCCCCCAGTGAATGTATCCAACTATCGCAGCAGCCAGATTTGCTCAAGGAGACGGCGGATAAGCTCGAGTCATTACATAAACCGAGCTTATTGGGACGAGGAGCTAAAATTCCATGGCAGACCCCTGATTAGGTGGGTCATTGCCTGGTGGTTCCTTTCGAAATTGACGGGGCTAGCCAAGAGAGACAAAAGTCGCTACTTGGTGATCCTATCACTGGACTGGACCGTCCATATCTACCCATACCACATTCTGAGGCAGTTTGGTTCATTTCAGTGAATCCCCGAGACTGAAGCAATTATTAGCGTTTCGCTCCAATTGACGGACGCTATGTGTGACACGTGGCTACAACGCTGGTTTACCCGTGCCATATGGACCATACCCGCCCTTGCCAATCTGTTTGGGTTTCGGAATCATACCAAAAATCGACTTCCGAGGAGTCAGAGGAGGTCCGTAAAGCTATGAAGACCAACGAAGCTTTTGATATGGTTCGTCGGGAGGCGGTGTAAGATAATAGGGGTTTCTTTGACGAAGGGGAGACTCCTGCTACCCTCGTCCGATTTGAGTCGGGTCTTAAGTCAAAAACTAAGACTCGAGCTAAAGAGGCCGGTGCTAGCGGCTCACGGGGACGGCTAAGCCCCCAGACTGACTTGGAGAAAAGACTTGGGCCGAGACTGGCGGCCCAAGACCGATTGGGCCCCCGCGATCGATTGCCAGAACAAGTAAGGGAGCGACTTAGGCCTACTGAAGTGATTGAGGACTCGAGTTCGAAGAAACGAGTTCGGGCCAAGGAGGTTCCAGTAGTGATTTGGGAGCGCTCACCTCCGCGTCGTTGCCAGTGGACGACAAAAGAAGCCAAGGACAAGGGAAAGGGCAAGATGCCCTATAAACACCGAGCCCTTAGTTTTTTCTTATTATTTAAGTATTACTATTATTTGGCGTGTGCCTTTTTTTTAGATTTTGAATTTCTGCACTTTGTAATCTTCCGAGTTTATCGAATATTTTAGCAATAAATAAAGGAAGTTTATTATTTAAACCGCTCCTGTTTTTTCTCGATTGCAGTGGTTGTGCCCTTTTTGAGGGGCTGCCTACGTATCCACAATTAGCGGAATCAAACCAAACGTAGTTCAGGTTTTCTTTATAAATTCGCAATCTCAAAATACACCAAGACTATTGGTTCAAGATGTTTACAACAGTAGAATAAATAATTCTAGCTTTTGACTTGCTTTTTGAAAGTTTATATATAAAAAATGATTTTAATAAACTTTGCTAATGACATTGAGAAAGGGCTTAAGGGTAGTAACGCTTCAGCTGGTCCAGGTTGGTTGGGTTGACAAACTCATTCCCGTCCACGTCCGTCAGCATCACAGCTCCGCCTGATAGAATCTTCTTCACCAAATATGGCCCGGCCCAATTGAGTTTGAATTTTCCCCTCGGGTCTACTGGTAATAAGGCTCGAACAGACTTGAGAATTAAATCCCCTTCTTTAATGTTCCTTGGCCTCACCCTTTTATTGAAGGCCCGTTGGATCCTTTTTTGATATATCTGAATGTTATTGAGGGCACGAGATCATCGTTCATCTAATAGAACTAGCGAGTCATACCGCGCTCGAACCCAATCAACTTCAGGTACTTGACTTTCGAGCATGATCCTGAGGGACGGTACCTCCAACTCGACGGGCTGGACCGCTTCCATCCCGTATGTTAGGTAATACGGCGTTGCAACGGTTGCGGTGCGGATTGACGTCCGGTATCCCCATAGTGCAAAAGGTATTTTATCGGGCCAGTCCCGGTAAATATCAACCATCTTTTTTAGTATGGTGATAATCGTCTTATTAGCCGCTTTTACCGCTCCATTTATTTGGGGTCGGTAGGGCAAAAATGTATGCCTTTGAATTTTAAACTTGGTCATCAGGGCCGCTGTTTCGGCTTGAAAATGGGTTCCGTGGTCACTGATAAATTCATGCGGGATCCCGTACCGGCATATTATCTTGTTTTGGATAAACTTGGCAACATGCTTAGCATTGAGAATACGGTAGGATTCGGCTTCGACCCATTTAGTGAAATAGTCGATAGCTACCAAGATGAAGCAATGCCCACCGGTCTCGGAGGGGTTTATCTTCCCTATTATATCGATACCCCACGTCGAAAACGGCCAAGGTGACGTCATGGTATATAGTAAGGATGATGGCATATGCTGTATATTGGCAAAGATTTGACAGTTATGACAACGGTTAACATATAACTGGCAGTCGGTTTCCATGCTATTCCAGTAATACTCGAGCCTCATGATTTTTCGAACTAGCATCTGAGCATTCATGTGCGGACTACACTCACCATCATGCACTTCGGCCATAACCTTTTCAGATTTGATTTTATCAACACATAGGAGAAGAGCCCCCTGTGCCGTCTTTTTGTATAGTCGTCCGTCGTCGGTATGGACAAACTGGGTTGCTAGCCTTCGTAAGGCTTTCTTTGCTCGATTGTCGGTCCTGGGAGGTTATTCCCCGGTCGTCAGGTACGTTAGCACAGCTTGATACAGTGGCTCGGGATCATGTATATCAATATCTTCAATGTCGTAGATGTATGTCGGCTCAGACCGTCTTTCGACAAAAAATGGCATACTGGTCACGTGATCGGGAATATTCAGTAAAGATGCCAGTTTTGAGAGTAGATCTGCAAACTGTTTTTCTTCCCGAGGCAAGTATATGTACTCCACCTTTTGGAATTGTTTCTCGAGATCCGTTACTCGTGCCTGGTAGGCCACGAGATTAGCGTTCCGAGTTTTTCATGTTTGAAGTGCTTGATTAATGACCAGGGAAGAGTCACCGTGTACTCGGAGGTTCGTGGCCCCCAAGTCGGCGGCGGCTTGTAGCCCGTAGATGCATGCTTCATATTCGGCAGCATTATTAGTAACATCAAAGTCCAATTTGATGGACACGGGAGTGTGTTCTCCTTTTGGTGAAATTAAAAGAATTCCGACTCCGAATGAATCTCTTGATTCCGAAACATGGTACATCAGGTATCCCCAGCGGAGTCGCCAAATTGTGGACATGACATAGGTCCACCTCGACGCGGCCACGCGCGGGTTTGGGGAGGTGAATGAATCTCGTGTGAGGTGGATCTCGGGTCGAAATTTAAATCTAAATGGAGTCGCCACCGAACTTTGTGGGAGTCCGGGCCTATTCAACTCACTCTATATTTTGGGCGGATCGTGCACAAAGAACGACCCGCTTTTAATGCAAGAGTTTAGGGGTTCGTCCCTTTGCATTACGATATCGATGTCGAGTTTATCGGGAATCGTGTATTGAATGACTCTCGTATGCCAACGGTTTTGGACATCCGAAAACCATGGTTCTGAGTAAGGGGCGAGGGTACGTGTTGGGAAGCCCACAAAGGACACCTAACCCTACCCGCACTTAGCGGCCTCTACTTAAATATCGTCCATTTTTCGTGTACGCGCGTTAGTTTGACGATTGAAATGTTATGTAAACACTGGACTAAAAATGTGAAGATTTGAATAAGTTGCTATGTCGATCTAATGCATCTAAGCTAACGTCAAAGTTATTTTAGCATGCGAGGTTCGTTTTAGTACAATAAAACAAACGACGAAAATAAAATACAAAAGTAGAAACAATTGAGTTAGTAGCGATAATAACGGTTTATAAATAGTCTAGAATGATAAAAAAGACATGACGCATGGTTTTGAAAAGGATAGGACACGTGATGGACTTTACACGTGTTGACCACAGTCATAAAATTATTTGATAAGGCTTGAAATATGTTGAAGGGCTCATGTCTGGTGCGTGAATGAGGCCACTCGATCGAGTCATAGAGGGGCTCGATCGAGTGGTCCTCGAAAAAACCCTCTGCCCAATTTTTGGGGTGCCACTCGATCGAGTGCCCCCTGTACGAACAATTGTTCATTTCGATATTGAATGCTTTTAATTTTGAAAATCGATAATTTTGCTAAGCCGTGTAAAAATATGATACGATTTATACTCGACTTAATTTTCGATACCCGTCATATTCGATACTTGATTACGGAATCAATATCTAATATTTAGTGTGAATTCTAGAAAAGACGTTAATAAGATGTTTTGAATTGAACTATTTCTTTTAGACATAACATTCGACTATGGAGTCGATATCACATCTTAAGAATAAAAAATGTTTTCTATTTGTTTGATTAGAGCGAAAATTGATTCCCTCCGCGTCACGACATCGTAACTAATCCTTGCGGATTGCGTGATGTTCGATTAGCATCAACAAGTTTCGTTCTAACCTTGAAAAAAAGATCTAGTACACCTAACGATAAATTTCCGCGATCACTCTGGGCCCTTGAGTGTTTAGGGCGACGCTCCTCGAAAGGGTTCCACCTCTGTTACGACTAGTAAAGGGATTAGGAAGATCTTAGAACGGGATTATCTTTAGGTATACTCGATGCGAATTTGTTTAGATAAATCGATTGTATGTGCGTAGTAATAATATTAGTACCAATACAAGAAAAATAAATAAAAAGAAAAGACGACAACGACGCGAGACGTGAGAGACGAAAAAAGAGACGAGACGAAAGACGAAACGAGAGATAGGAGGTAAAGAGAGAGAGAAACGGGATTTGTAACACCCTCAACCTACATTCTAATTTCGACCTCGATTAAGAACTCATAGTAACGACGCTTGCGTGGGAGTAACGAGGATATAGAGAGAGTTAAGGTGATGTATTTATGGATTGGTTTGGCTCGGGTTTCCTATAGGATTTCTAGAGGAAAAAGTTGGGATTGTCTTCGTGTATAATTTGCTTTAAGGTTGCTGAAATTTTGGGGTATGAATTGTGTGTTTTGAAGGTTCGTAAAGGGGTGTATTTATAAGAAAAGGTACCTGGCTTTTGGATAGAAGATACCCGACTTTTGGATAGAAAATGCTCGGTTTTGGATGAAAAGAAACACCCGGTTTTGGATAGAAAAGAGGCCTGATTTCGGATAGAAATGAGGCCACTCGACCCAGTGGTGCTTGGCACTCGATCGAGTGGGCTGGTCCACTCGATCGAGTGAGTCTGGACGAGTGGGAGGCCTCTGTAGAGATAAAGTTTTATCTCTAGCGGAGAGGTTTAGTTGCTTGGTTCTTCTTCGTAGCTGATATTTTTGTGGTATTTCACTTCGAATCAGATTTCCAAAGCTGCGTGACTGATGTTTATGTCTTGGAAATGCCTTTGACCGGGGTTTGACCCGGTCGCTAAAAGACGGTTTTGCCCTTGGTGTCGGTTTTGACCCAAATTAGTCTTATTTGATTGGAAATGACTCACTAGGCCTAGATTTGAGGTCGGTTTGGTGAGATTTTTACTCCGCTAAAAGCTCGTGCAAAATACTATTGATTCCGAGTCCAAAATTGAGCGTATTAAGTCATATTTACGTCCGATCATCATCGGGTGTTTTTTTGAAAACTGCTATAGACACCTGGCGGCCAAATGTGGGTGTCTAGAGAGCCCCCACTATGACTGAGGCTTAGACAAGGTGAAAGTCAGAGTAGCTACCAGGCCAATTAAAGATTAAGACCTGGAAGACCTCCGGTCGGGTCGTTTATAGTCCATTAGACTTGCGTAAAAGGGCTTGTCAGCCATAAGTGGAGGGTCATACCTGTCTGATGATAATAGCTCCGTGGGGAGTAACTGTAACACCCCGTGCTTTTGACCATTTTAGTTATTTATAGTAACGATTAATATTAATAAATCGAGTCTCGACAAACTATTTTATATAGTAATATTCAATTCATGTGCCTTTGGAACCTCTCTATTTCACTTCAGTGTTTGCAAAACTGAAATTTCTATCGTTATCGCAATTCTGCGCGATTTCGTAAAACGGTTCTTATTTTCTCATACGGACTCCGATTGAGGCGTTTCAAAAGCCTAACTTTATTAATTTTCCAAGGTTTACACAATGGAGATATTCAAAATTTCAATTTATAAGTGCCTCCGAAAAATATTGTACTGGACATTTCCTTTACTACGAAAATCGTCACCCGGCGAATCGTTTCTCGACATTCGATTTCCGTACTTCTTTCCTAACCATTGTGTGACCAAATAAACTCAAATATATCACCCTAAGGCATGCCATACCGTCACTTTGATGTCCAAGCCTCAAAATATGCTTTTCTAATCAAAAACACCATTTATAGTATTGTACTTCTTAAAGAATGTTTAGCTATTTTGAGTAATTGTCAAGTTCTTGTCCACCCTTTGCTCCCCCATCTAATGCACGACTTGAGTGCTTATAACCGGCCATTTTTTCTTCATTTACTCATCCATTAAATCACTTAGACACTCCTTCAAAGATCCATCTAAAAACCAAAGAAAATCATACAAGTTTTTCTAAGTTCTAAGGTGTTTACACCACCATATCTCAAGAGCACATACTCTTTCTTTTCCTTACCTTATACTCTTTATTTTTAAGTCTTATTCCTATTATATTTACTAACTTACTTTGTTTGTGTGTCCTTCTAACTTGTTATGAAGAGGAGCACGAGAAAAGGAGCATCGATCTTCGTTTTCTTATATGTTATAGAATCGATTATTTATGCTTAAGGTAACCTAACTTTTCTTCGCCCTCAAATCTCGTAGTATAGTGTTTAGACTCTAACTAACATGTAACATCATGTTTAGGACTAAATCATTAGATCACCAAGTTTAAAGCTAACTATTTGTTGATTTATCACTTAACAATACATGCTGTAAAATGGATTCTGTGATGTATGTTCACGATTTGTATGTGTAAAATATGTTTCGAATTAGCCTTAGGTTTCATGAAAGTTGTAGATATGTATGTCTAGAATATGTTGAAAATATGAAAAGTAAGTTTTTATGAAAATATATATATTTAATAATGATTTATTTCGTAAACTGGTACTGTATGATTTTATGTACTGTCTGAGAAATTAATATGTTTCATACTGTTAAACATTTCTTTTGGACTTGGAAAATTTATGTTATATTCCTGATGATGTCTATTATGTGTACGTCAAATTTCATATAAATCCATCATATATATTTTCATTTATAAAATGTTTACTAAAATGGGTCAGATATGGAACAAAGACTTTATTTAAAGACATTTATAAAGTTTTTTTAATCTAAATTTCTGGGAATAAGTTATTTACAAGTATAGGTAGCTAAAATAAAACTTTGGTTCATTTTTCTGATGTTTAAGTATTTTAAACGATTTAAAAGAAAGTATTGAAAACCGTACTGTTTTCATTTTTAATTTGTTAAAAATAATAAACCTTCTTATTTTTGAAAATGACTTTATATCTGAAAACCTAACTCATAAAAGTATGTTGAGTTCGAAAATCGAAAGTTAAAAATAATATTTGAAAAATGACTCATTTAGTATCCTTAATAATATTATCGATTTCGTTATTACATAAAGTTATTTTGGTAAAAGTCTAAGTTTTGAAAAATATGATACATAATAAGGTTAAAAATGATTTTTATAATTATTATAGATTTATTTGATGTTTGAAATATTTTACTAAGTATAAATAGGCTTTAAGAGATAAGTATACTTGTACAAATACGAAACCATATAAAAATACTAAATACGTACACTTGAACAATAAATGTACTAAATACTTGTGCCCCAAAAAGTATAGAGTACTAAAAGACGAATAACCCGAAAGTACTAAGTTAAACAATGCTTTAATGTGCAAAACAACACTTAACTTTATAATAAGCACTTAAGGACTAATTAGTGACTAAGTCAAAACTAAGGGTTGACTAGTCTATCTTGGTCAAAATTTGGCTTTTTAAGTCAACATAGAGCAAGTCAAGATAAAGAAACCTATCTTAAATAATGTACTTAGAAATAATTGAATCTTAATCAAATCTCAACTAATGAACGCTTCAAATAATATATCTCAAATAAAATGTTCCAAATCTCTTACATCAGTCTAAAACTATCAGTTAGGATAAATTTTACGACGATTGATAATGTTTGTTAATCTTAAAATCGACATACTTATATTCCATAGGAACAACCGTACTTCTAGTCGGTGTGCTACCTAAGCCGGTGATCAGACACGTTTTCACGAACGATGTTATTGACACCAATCATGGTGAAAATGAACATGTGCCCTGGCAGTAACCTCTGAGTCGTCTTCACCATTCCATGTTGTAATGACTTGTTCCGAGTCAATACACAGCCCACAGACCGGTCATTCTTATGGAAGCCGGTATTGTTTCATCCCTCTGGTCATCAGACATGTGCCCCACGATGACCGCTGAGCTCGATATTCCAGAGACTCTGTCTTTATAAGACACCCAAATTCAGCCTACATTTCGTGTTGGGCGCTATCTTGGTAAAGTTTAGAAGGCGATGCGATAGAAGACAGCTTCGAAAGTAGATTACGACACTCGGAGTCACTGCTCATGGGAGACCATGATGCATCCTGCCGGTGCGAGAAAATGCTAAGAAGTAAATGAGCAGCCAACTCTTTATGAGTTTGTCGGTAGAGTAGTAGTCGTCCAGGTGCTCGGTTGTGTAAAGGTTCTCTTTCCCGAGATCAAGAGTATTGATTAGGTGTGTGCGCACATAGATAAGGGCACTGATCAGCTCTCACTCTCTATATCGGATATCTTTGGAGGCGGAATACCTTCCGACCTTTGCCTTAGCAGTGTATGGGACATGTTCGGTTTAGCGGGGCCTCTGAGTCCATGCACTTGCAGTCCTTCTTCTTCGTATGTCAGTCGACTAAACCGAGTCAATTTAGGTGTTCGATCCTATTGAGCACTAGGGGTGAGATGTAAACCTCCTAGTATCGATATGAATTGCGGGATTGATGTTCCCATCCGCACTTATGGTGAGAGGCAAGCCTTAAGCGTGCATGAGACATTAGTAGTCACGTCCCGTGCATTATGTGAAAGGAAACCATTGTTTTTAAAAGTAAATGATTACAGTTTTCTAAATCACATGTGCTAGTATGCTTTGTTACTGTTCTGTACTCTTATGACTAATGATGTGATTGAAATGCTTGATAATGGGAAGTGATGTATGTTTTGTTATATGTCTTGCTTGAATATTGATTATGATTGATATTATGTTTCATATGATTTGTATTATGTATGTCTTACTCTATTTTCACATGACACTTCTATGAATCCATGATCTATGCTTTACTGTATTATTCACATGATATTCATATGATGTATGTATTACTTTATTCTATATAACCTACATGTCTTATGTATGTAAATTGATTCGCATGTTAACTGAAATCACTTCATGTGTATCTCACATTGTATACATGTCGATTTGTAATGTGACATGCCTGCTTATCTGTTAATTAGATAACCTAAACGTTGTACTATATTGATTATTCGGGGCCGTGTTAGAAGGACGGTTAGGTTACTCCCACTAAGTGAGACATGTATATTTAAATATGCATTCAGGTTGACGAACTCTCAAGACTGGACATGGGGTCATGCACGAGTGCAAGAGATACAGTGTAGCAGATGAGAGTGTCAAACTATAAATCTTGTAACACAAATTTTGTCAAACTATTATTTTAGAAATTTGTAATTCGGTTTTCAGTTGTTGTATTTTAACAAACGGTTCATTTATCGGTAAAAGACTCACTTGAGTCGACGGTTTTTAATTTTTACCCCTTTTCATGACTTAATTATTTTCCGCCTTGTTAATTAATGTCATTAGAAGAACCGGGTTGTTACAGTAACTGAGCTGCATGGAGACTTTCTTCTGAAGTCTGGGTGTACCTGTATGCTGACACATAGCAATTCGTATGTAACATTTAGGCGAAACACCGACTCACGCTGGGGAAGTAAAAAATTGATTTTTTATGAATATTTTGAAAATTCCGAAATTTTGAATTTTTAAAATAAGAAATGCTCGGGATGACTCGATTCTTGTTTCAAATTCTGAAAAGGACTTCTGAAGCCTTGGGTTGAGCCCATGCCTATTTGGATTAGTAAATATGACAAGAGTTCCTATTCCTAAAGCAATTAGGGATGCTAAAAGGGGTTTTCTGTTATAAATAGAGGACTCCCTGTTTCAATCTTTACATCTCAATCCAAATCTTTGTTCTCTCTTCTCAAAATCTTTTAGACTTTCAAGAAAAATATCTGCCATGGGTATCGAGAATTTGACAGCAATGCTTCAGGCGTGGTCCCAGTACTTCTGGGACGAAGAAAAAGTTCAGCTGGCCCAGATGGGAATTACTGCTCTATTCCCGCTTCAACGCCTTCGGGTTGATTCGCACTTTCTGGATGCCTGCCTAACCTTTTGGGATACTATCCATCATGTTTTCGCGTTCCCTCGAGGAGAATTATGTCTTCTCCCTGAAGAGATTGCAGCTATTTGCGGTTGGTGTTCTAATGCTCGTCCTGCTATTCCTCCGTTTTATCCTGACCCAAGGAGGAGGTTAAGAGATTTTCCTGGCTTCTCCCATGCTGAGACGGATCGCATGGTGCGAGGAGATTCTGTTTCTTTGTTCGACTTAGTCGATAAATTCAAGAATTCTGGCGGCGTAAGAGTTACTCCCACCCATAGGCGTAGGGCTTTTGCCTTTTGCATGCTGCATCGATATGTCTTCGAGGGAAAAAGGGATGCTGACTCGTGCTTGGGTCAGATCAGGCTGATCGGCATAGTTGATCAGATGAAGACGGGTCATAGCCCGGCTTGGCTGGCAACCGGAGAGATCATTACGGGCCTCGATGCTAGAAGACTTGACCCGGACCGACAATTGACGGGAAGTACCCGTCTTTTGCAGGTATACCTCTCGCGCTTTTTTCTCTTTTTTTTATGCGAAATTCTAACGTACAGGGGCCACTCGGTCGAGTGGACCCGTCACTTGATCAAGTGACCTCGATAAAAACCCGTATGCCTGATTTCAGCTAGTCCACTCAATCGAGTCAGGCGTGACACTCAATCGAGTCCCTGCCAGCGGAGCCCAAATTTACTTACGGAAATTTGCATTTTTTTTGGTCAGATTTGGCTATCCGAGCGTTTGTCGATCATAGAGCCCCCAGTGAATGTATCCAACTATCGCAGCAGCCAGATTTGCTCAAGGAGACGGCGGATAAGCTCGAGTCATTACATAAACCGAGCTTATTGGGACGAGGAGCTAAAATTCCATGGCGGACCCCTGATTAGGTGGACCATTGCTTGGTGGTTTCTTTCGAAATTGACGGGGCTAGCCAAGAGAGACAAAGCTCGCTACTTGGTGATCCTATCACTGGACTGGACCGTCCATATCTACCCGGACCGCATTCTGAGGCAGTTCGGTTCATTTCAGCGAATCCACGAGACTAAAGCAATTATTAGCGTTTCGCTCCAACTGACGGACACTATGTGTGATACGTGGCTACAACGCTGGTTTACCCGTGCCATATGGACCATACCCCGCCCTTGCCAATCCGTTTGGGTTTCAAAATCATACCGAAAATGGACTTCCGAGGAGTCATAGGAGGCCCGTAAAGCTTTGAAGACCAACAAGGCTTTTGACTTGGTTCGTCGGAAGGCGGTGAAAGATAATAGGGGTTTCTTTGACGAAGGGGAGACTTCTGCTACCCTTGTCCGATTGGAGTCGGGTCTTAAGTCAAAAACTAAGACTCGAGCTAAAGAGGCCGGTGCTAGCGGCTCACGGGGACGGCTAAGCCCCTAGACTGACTTGGAGAAAATACTTGGGCCGAGACTGGCGGCCTGAGACCGATTGGGCCCCCGCGATCGATTGCCAGAACGAGTAAGGGATCGACTTAGGCCTACTGAAGTGATTGAGGACTCAAGTTCGAAGAAACGAGTCTGGGCCAAGGAGGTTCCCGTAGTGATTCAGGAGCGCTCACCTCCGCGTCGTCGCCTATGGACGGCAAAAGAAGCCAAGCACAAGGGAAAGGGCAAGATGCCCTAAACACCGAGCCCTTAGTTTTTTTTATTATTTAAGTATTACTATTATTTATTTAGTGTCGTGTGCCTTTTTTTTGGATTTTGAATTTATGCAATTTGTAATTTTCCGTGTTTATCGGATTTTTTAGTAATAAATAAAGGAGGTTTATTATTTAAACCGCTCCTGTTTTTTCTCGATTGCAGTGGTTGTGCCCTTTTTGAGGGGCTGCTTACGTATCCATAATTAGCGGAATCAAACCAAACGTAGTTCAGATTTTCTTTTATAAATTTGCAATCTTGAAATACACCAAGACTATTGGTTCAAGATGTTTACAACAGTAGAATAAATAATTCTAGCTTTGACTTGCTTTTTGAAAGTTTATATAAAAAAAGATTTTAATAAACTTTGCTAATGACATTGAGAAAGGGCGTAAGGGTAGTAACGCTTCAGCTGGTCCAGGTTGGTTGGGTCGACAAACTCATTCCCGTCCAGGTCCGTCAGCATCACAGCTCCGCCTGATAGTATCTTCTTCGCCAAATATGGCCCGGCTTAATTGGGTTTGAATTTTCCCCTCAGGTCTACTGGTAATAAGGCTCGAACAGACTTGAGAACCAAATCCCTGGCCTTCTTTAATATTCCTGGGCCTCACCCTTTTATTGAAGGCCCGTTGGATCCTTTTTTGATATATCTGAATGTTATTGAGGGCACGAGATCGTCATTCATCTAATAGAACTAGCGAGTCACACCGTGCTCGAACCCAATCAGCATCAGGTACTTGACTTTTGAGCAAGATCCTGAGGGACGACACCTCCAACTCGACGAGCTGGACCGCTTCCATCCCGTATGTTCAGTAATAAGGCGTTGCACCGGTTGCGGTGCGGATTGACATCCGGTATACCCATAGTGCAAAAGGTATTTTATCGGGCCAGTCCCGGTAATAATCAGCCATCTTTTTTAGTATGGTGATAATCGTCTTATTAGCCGCTTCTACCGCTCCATTTGTTTGGGGTCGGTAGGGCGAAGATGTATGCCTTTGAATTTTATACTTGGCCAGCAGGGTTGCTGTTTCGGCTTGAAAATGGGTTCCGTGGTCACTGATAAATTCATGCGGGATCCCGTACCGGCATATTATCCTGTTTTGGATAAACTTGGCAACATGCTTAGCATTGAGAATACGGTAGGATTTGGCTTCGACCCATTTAGTGAAATAGTCGATAGCTACCAAGATGAAGCAATGCCCACCGGTCCCAGAGGGGTTTATCTTCCCGATTTCTGCTTGAAGTTCGTGTACAGATGCTGCGCACATATCATCTTAACTGATTGTGGGAACTCTTTATCTAGTGTTGCCTCTACCCCCTTCATTCGATTGCTAATGAAAGTCCAATCCATTTCGTGCAGCCATATTTCTGGAAAGCAATTTTGAGGTTCCTAAAAAAGTAGCTCCATCTTTCTGTGCTCTCCTTCGCCACTATAGCATAACCTATCATGAAGAGGTTATTGTTTGCATCCAATGACAAAGATGATAACAATATCCCCTTGTGTCTTCCCTTGAGGTGACAGCCGTTAACCCCGATGATTGGTCTGCAACCATTGAGAAATCCAATTACCCATGCTTTAAAACTCACAAACATCGCTTTAAAGTGTACTTCCGAACCAGTAGAAGGATTATTCCAAGTTATTAAAGTCCAAGAATCTGGATTCGTGGACTTAATCATTTCACCATATGCTGCCAAACGATTGTAGCTCTTCTCGTCACCTCCAGTTACTAGATCTTTCACAGCTATTCTTACCTTGTACATCTCCCACTTGCACGCCTCAATGCCATATTTGTCCATTAACAGCTTCACCATGGACTTCACATGCATATTAGGTTGTGCCATCAACTCTGTCTCCAATTTTTTAGCAATCCAAGGTACGGTGGCCATGGGATTTTTTCTCACAATGAAACATTCCTTATGAACACCTGAAATTGTCTTAATAGCCCACGTAATATTATCGAGCAAACATGATGCATGAATTGTCCAAGTGCAGTCCTTACCACTACACTCTGCTCTATACCTCATCTTCTCAGATTTCAGAACAAGCACACTGAACCCCTCTTGCACACAGTACTCAGTTAGGACAAGTAAGAAGTCTGCCTTCGACATGAACAACAACCATGGTCTGAGTACAATGTCACCCCAACGCTTAGGTGTATACATTTTCCCATTCTTGTACATCTTCTTCATTTGTTGTGCACTGTCATCGCATCCCTCATCACCCAGATTTGCTTCAACATCAAATGGATGAGTTCCATCACTGTCATCCTCATCCTTCTCACTATCAAAACCAGCTGTAGACACCTGGATTTGGACCTGGTGG
Source organism: Agrostemma githago (assembly GCA_958450325.1). Lineage (NCBI taxonomy): Eukaryota > Viridiplantae > Streptophyta > Magnoliopsida > Caryophyllales > Caryophyllaceae > Agrostemma > Agrostemma githago. The sequence goes on along the minus strand of OY288253.1, from coordinate 15,816,769 downwards.
CTGCAGGAGTACCCAACAAACACCCGATGACGATCGGACTGCAACGCGACGCGAGTTCGCGATGTTTTAGATAGTTTTTCTATAGAACGGATCAAATAGCTACTCGGAAAAATTAAACTAACATCAAGGCAGCCCTAGTCGTGTCATTACGGTCGCGTAGACACTAATTAGAGTCAATTCCAACACTGGGACCCCGAGTCGGTCCCGAAACTCGAACCGAGTCAGCACCGCGCCAAGTGAACCTCAAGATGCACACCCGAGGCCCACTAAACACCACGGCGGTAGGTCAAAGCGGGGGAGACTTAACCCCCAAGCATTGTATTATATGCTTGCTTCTCGATTTTGGAAAGTATCAAAATCGTATCTTCAAAATCTCGGGCGCCTCACCTTGCGCGCTTAAGTCTTCCCACGCCTAAACCCAGGCGCCTGAATTCTTGTGCGCCTGGACTCAGGCGCCTATCCCGGTGACGAGGGTCGAAAACACCTATAAATACCCCCCTCCACCCTCTTCATTCGACAGAATTCATACGTTTCTCTCTTCCCTCTTCACTTGTAAAGAGTTTCTCGCTAAGGGCTCGTACTCCGACACACGAGGCAAATGATCCACTCGATCGTAGTTCCAATAAAAGCGAAATCGACGCTACTCCTCACCTTCGAGCACTCCACTCGAACCTGAGGTGCCTGTGTTCGACTAGCCGTCCCGAGTCGAAACGAAGTTTTGCTGGATAAGCCGCAGAACTAGCAAATAGTAGCGGAGCTCTGTCAGATTAGCCGCAGAAGGGTCCAACTGTAACAAAACTTTGCCGAAATCACCAGACAAGCTAGGAGGATCCGCCTTTGAGGTCGAATCGTCACTAGGTTGTCATCTAAACAAAACTTTACATTCTTGCACTTTCATTATGCACTACGATAATGTCAAACGTGGACACTAGATCCACTACACATACTAAAACACGTAACGTCCCAACTTCAACCACAAATACTAAAATACTCTAAATAGACCCGAGTAATTTCGAGATCCGTTCTCAACTATCTATGCATCGTGTCCCGTTTAGTGTATACTCTGAGGGTGCAACTCCTCACTATGTGATTTACTTACATTCGCATTTACAGCTTTCGTATGATTTATTGCTTTTATGACCTTATAATCGCATGCTAAATTACCTAACACGAAAATCAAAAACGTAAATCAACTAAAATTGAACAAAACGATGGTCGGGTTCCGTATTAGTCCTGTTGCTCGCCATGCATGGTTCGACGCATCCCTATTAATTCCGAGCCGACGCATCTTAAGCAGAATACCGGGTAAGGTATACCACGAGAACAACTAATATCCGTATTATCGCGTTAAAACTGACTTGCTAATACCTATAATATTAGTACTCTCTACTCTCCAAGGTGCATCTTTTCATGGCCTGCTGGTCACAGGAAATCGCATGCAAAGAATGTAAACACAACTACTTCGACGATAAAACTTACTTGTCCTTAAACAACCGACATAGCAAAAGGTATAAGGTGAAAACAATGGATGTTACAGTACTTTCGCCACAACAAAGGAACAAAGTTATCAGGCCACCGATTGATTAGTAGAGGCCGCTATAGTGAGGGCGGGATTGGGTGTCGATGTCTATCGGATGTTGGCTTCCTAATACGTACCTTCACCCCTTACTCAGAATCGACGGTTTCCGGATATCCGAAACCATTGGAAATGAGAGTCATTCCAGGCATGGAGTGCTTAAGGGTACAAGTCTTTATCTTTAGGTCCCATGCCCCTCTACTTTGAGCCGGCTAAGGATCAAAGTTGACTTGAACGATTTCCGAGTCTCCATAATTGACTCGTTGGCGACTCCACAAATCGGCAACGAATTCAGTTCACTAAAAAAGTCGCCTTACCAAACATATCGGCCTTTAAACATTTACAACCACGACTCGATCGACCTCAAACGGAAAACACGGGTGCACGCGCCCGTCCAGTACAAGTCCGGCTCGTCATCTGAATTCAGGTCTGAAACATCGCCCCGTACGCGAGATCGGACGGCCCCCGACCGGGAGGGGGCCGCGTAGGTGGCCGCCGACATTGGAAAACTGAGTCGGTCCCTTGCGGGCGCGCGCGGGGCATCGGGCGGTGCAGACGGACGTCCACACCAGCCATGGACTCATCTTTATCGTCATTATTGTCCTCCTCCTCACTGCAAACAGGATCCTTATCCATGCTCTCTTCATCCTCCTCCTCACTCTCAAGAGTCTCAACAACATGCCTTTTTTTGTTTCTTTTAGGCCTCTCCGCATCAATATTCCCTTCAACCCCCATGTTCTTGTCTTTCTTTGGAACATAGACTCCCTTTCTCCTAGCACAGGTTTTTGGTAGCTTTTTCTGGGATAGTGGGTCACTTGGCTGATTTTGAGTTGCTCTTGGGTGTGCAACAGTTTCAGAAGATTGTGTTGAAAATCTGTTAGAAGTGAGACATTGTGAACGCATTTGTGAGGTGTTTTGAGAGGGTTGTTGTACTGTCTCCTCATTGGGTTGGGAGGGTGGTTCAAGTTCTTCACCCTGATGATCAACAACTTCTTCAGTAGCCTGATGATCAGGTTCTTCAGTTGGCTGCTTATAGGGTTGTCCACAAGAAGGATCAGTGGGTTATTCGAACTCTTCTTCAGGGCTCTCAGTAGCCTGTTCATTTTGCTGTTCAGTAGGCACTTCCCTTTGCCTAGTTGGCTGCTCTTCAGGTTGCTCACCTTGGTGTTTTGGAGGTTCATAAACATGCTGCTCCTCCTCCACCACTGTATCCTCTGGACAATCTTGTGAGGTGTAGGTTCTCACCAATTGTGTGTCATTAGTGTCTATGTCAAACACAAGCACTACAATACTCAATGGTTCAATATGTTTAGCCTCCCTGTCCATTTTTGCTTGTTCTTCTTCTTGCCTTCTCCTTTCCTCTTCTTGTCCTTTTCTGTTCTCTTCTTCCTCTAGCCATGATTTCTTTAGTTGAGCATCCATTTGGAACACTTTCATGGGTTTGTTTGTCCTCTCCAGCTAAACCTTAATGCTTTCTATACCATCAAAATATGCAAACATACCCACCCATCAGGTCTTCGTCACTCTTTATGTACATCTTCTTACCCCTTGCACCTTGTAGACACCCACATTTTGACCGCCAGGTGTCTATAGTAGTTCCCGCCAAACACCCGATGATGATTGGACGTAAACGTGCTTTGATAGACTCGGATATGGGCTCGTAATCATGGACATTTGGTTTAGACTTATTACGGAGTACAAATTTCACAAAACCAACCTCAAATCCAGGCCCAGTGGGTCGTTTCGAGTCAAATAACACTAATTTGGGTAGAATCCGACACCAGGGGTAAAACCGTCTTTTAGCGACCGAGTCAAAACCCGGTCAAAGATTTTCCCGAGACATATGAGTCAGCCGTGACACTCACACGGTTGATTCCAACCCAAATTCCTACAAAAATTCAGATTCATTAAAACATTAAACAATTCCGTTAAAGGTAGAATTCGACCTCAAGTAGAAATTCTATCCGGAAACCGATTCAGACATTGACCGAGTACCAAATACCCGGCCAAACACTCCTCAATCAGCCGAGAATTCCTTTCTTCTTGGCCAAGAAAGCAGGATTCTTATGCTCCTTAAACTCCTACGTTTCCTATCCTAAGCGGTATTCAAACTCTCCTAAACCAAGGTCGGAAACTCCCTATAAATAGGACCTCCCGTCCAACACAATTAACAACGATCATACATCAGAAAAAATACCGAAAATCACAACACAACATCCCATTACACCGAGAGAAACACGTCTGAAACACCCTCCACACACGGTTTATATACAAACTCGATAGTTAGCAAATCCCGACACTTTTTCCGAAGCCTCGAAGCCTTGACCATACGTCAGACCCGGCGTCCCAAACCACCCAAACCGATACACCTTAACTCATCCTCATCATCTCGACGCTCTCAAGTCTAAGCCACTTCCCGACGAGCCTTATCCCGAGAAAACAAAGCATGTAGGTTGAGGGTGTAAATCAAACCCGACTCTTCTCTTTTCTCTTCCCTTCTCGTGTTTTATTATTATGGGTCTTTCATCGGTCTTTTTTTATTTTCTAATATCGATACTACTAAAAAACTATTTTCATATATCGAATATTCTTAAAATATGATATCGATTCTATATAATCGAATATCGTATCAACAAGAATTATATTAAGTTTTCGACGATATCATTACATTTTCTTATTCAAGACCCTTTTTTTTACAACTTTTCGTTCAAAATTCTTTTTTCTTACTTTTCGTTCAAAAACAAACTTTTCTCAAAACCTTTTCTAAAATCATTCCGACTATTCGATATCGATTTCATAATCAAATATCGAATACGACGAATATCGAAAATATGAGTCGGGTATAAATTAATCCATATTTGTACGCGATTTATAAGAATTAACGATTTTCGACAAAAAATAAAAATCGGACAGACCCGTACGCGAGTCGCGCCACGCCCAGGCGGCTCGCGCACGGGCCTGTGACCCGGACCCTTTTTTAGCCTTTTCGATCGTTTTATTATTTATTCTACGAAACGATTTCGAAAATTTAAATCTTTTCCAAAACTATTCCGAATATTTGATATTGATTTCGTAGTCAACTATCGAATATAGCGAATATCGAGAATATTAAGTTGAGTACGAATCATGCAATATTCGTACGCGATTTAATCAAAATTTTCCCGAAAACCGTCGTCGAAATCAGGCGCCACGCGACCCGCCTGAGTCCCGGGCGAGCCGCGCGGCCGACTGCCCAAGTGTGTCCTTTTCGTTCTTTTTTATTATTTTTCGAGCTTCGTTTTTTTATACAAAACAGCGTTTTGGTAATATTTTTCATATTTCGATTAATATTTATTTTCTCGATCTCGTATATTTATTTGCTATATTATTATTCAATCGTTACTAACTCGTTTTCTCGTGTTTGTAGCAACTTATTCTCATATTCTGTTTTTAACGTTTTATTAGACTAATACGGACTCACATGCTAAAAATAACTTTGACGTTATTAGTTTAACATGCATTAAACGACTTAGCAACCCATTTATTTATTTCCTCACATGTCTTAGGAAAATAATCTCTGCATATCATTCAATCGTCGAACTAACGCGTGTACACAAAACCGAACGATATCTTAGTAAAGGCCGCTAAGTGCGGGTGGAGTTGGGTGTTCTCAATGAACTTCCCAACACGTACCCTCACCCCTTACTCAGAACCATGGTTTCCGGATGTCCGAATCCATTGGCAACGAGAGTCATTCAATATACGATTAACCGCTCAAGTCGGCATCGGTATCGAACTGCAAAGGGACGAACCCGATAAACTCTGACATCGGAAATGGGCCAGGTTTTAAATATGGCCCACTACGACATAGAGTGGGTTCGAATGGTTCCGAATAACCATAAAATTCGGTGGCGACTCCTACTTCGATTTAAAATTCAATTCGATCCATCTCATATGGAAATTCATTCGCCTCCCCAAACCCGCGCGTCGCCGCGTCGGGGTGGACCTATGTCATGTCCACAATTTGGCGACTCCGCTGGGGATTAACTAATGTGTCACTTACCATCGGCATCCTCAGGGTGAGACTCGAAAAGAAATCGTTCGATTAGTAATGTACACGTTTTAGTTCAATGGTTCATGCATAACCCCGTTCTATCCCGGGCCGGTTACTTGTGACCGACGTCCCACTATACCACGGTGCATTTCTACTTGGATGCACTAAAGACTTCGATGGCGGAACTCGCATGGGTTTTACAGCAGATTCTAAGACCAACTCGGCTTAGGAGGTCCGTCCTGATTTGCGAGAATGCGATCGTTGTTGGTATAGACCCTATTTGACCGGCCGAGACTTAGACTAAGAGCATACATGGCGTCGTTATACTGTTTCTATGACTACATGCTACTTGATCTTCTTTGGTCTTTTTCAAAAACCATCATTTTTCAAAAGTTTACACCTTTTTTTCGAATCCATCCTTTCTCAAAACCCGGAAAGCTGCCGAATTTAGGACTTATGATTTTGACTCAAAATAGCCTATTTTTAGCCGGTATGCTGTCCAAAACTTTTCAAAAAAAAGCCCGAAATCTCGGCCCGATAACCTCTTTCTCGGTTTTCAAAAAAAATCGGGTCTTCCAATCCGACTTTGCTCGGTTTTCAGATTCAAATTCCCTTTTCGAAACCCTTTTCTTCTTAGGACTTCCCGTATTTAGCAGTGTCGGGTCTTGTCATAAGTTAGAATCTATAGCGTCGAAACTCCGTCGATCTTATATCACGGGTTTCCACCCCATCCCAGTCCGCCTTACTTGTCAAGGCACGGCCCACCTTCGTAGGACAAACTCCTACAAAGGGAAGCCCGTTTATACACTCGAGTCTAAAGTCTGGGGAATTCTCACATAGACCTTCCTTCGAACAGGACTAGGCCCATTTTGCCGAATCCTAAGGAAGGCCCACCATTCACGCGTCATCCATCTAGGAGTCGATTTCCAGTCTTTTTCCAGTCTAGTCTTTTCCTTGCTCGGGATGTACTTTTGATTCTAAGATCTGGGTCAGTTACTGATTACGCGGTGCCTTTACAGACAGGGCACCCCACACTCGAGCCATGACGCAACAAGCCATCGATGACATGAAGGCCTCACTGACCAAGCTTGAAAACATGATCACATCAATGAGGGGAGAACAGATCGCCATCCTCACCCGGGTAAGTGTCGTGGAACAAGGAACCCCTAGCGGCAGTGTCGATACTACCGGGCCTTTAGCTCAATTGGCTAGCGCAGTCCACAAGCTGCAAGAACAGGTCCATCTGACAACCCAAAGCTCCATCCATACGGAGAATGCTAGGACCTACACCCCATTGACCGATGAACTACCCGCCAATCTCAACCTGACGGGTCTACCAATGTTCGAGGGTACTGAAGACCCGGTCCGCCATATCCGGGCTTTCAAGGAGTTCATGGCCCTTAAAGGGGTTAAGTCCAGCATGTTCAAGCACCTGTTCGCTTTATCTCTCGAGAAACACCCAAGGGCCTGGTACTACCGGCTCGATTCCAAGAAATACAAAACTTGGGATGACGTGGCAACGGAATTTGCTCGGAACTACGCCGACAACACGGAAATCCAGACCACTATGCGCACCCTGGAAGTAATGGCCCAGGAACCTAAGGAAGGATTCACGAAATACCTTCAACGATGGAGGGCCGAAAGCGTCAAACTGGTCGATAAGCCCAGTGAAAAAGTGTTGGTCGAAGCCTTCGTCAAGAACCTCCTTCCTGCCTACCGGGTCCATCTCCGGTACGCCATCGTACCTAGTTTCGCAATCCTAACTGAAATGGGAACGAGAATCGAGGATGATTTAAGATTGGAAAGCCTCACTAAGGCCTCCACTAAGGGATACCAAGGGGCTAGCTCATCAACAAGCAAGCCCACAACTACTGCTGTCACTCATAGCATTTTCGACGAGGTAAATGCACTCGATACCTCGTCCCAGAAGACTAGCACTCCCCGGGTATTCACCGACATAGGCACTACCTATGAAAATGCCCTTCAGAGGCTATCATCGAAAGGCCTGATCACCCCGATAGGCCCAACACCTGATATCCCGGTCGAACGTCGCTCCAAGGCCTATAACCTCCAGGCCTACTGTCACTATCATCGTGGTAAGGGACACGATACCGAGAAATGTTGGAAGCTAAAACACCTTATCCAAGATCTCATTGAAAGCGGGAAAATTCCTTTGCCCGGAGGTAAACCCAACAACAAGGACAACCCGTTAGCCACTCACGCTATCTTTTCCGGGGAAATAATGGATTGCTCACACCTCATTTCTCCATTTATCCCGCAAATAAACGGGATCTGGTGCGATGACAAAGACGATGTCTATCTCACCAAAGGGGAAGCTGTCCCCATCACGCCTGAGGAGATTCAGAAGGTTAAGTCCAAGGCCTTAGCCACTAGTCAAGCCCTCATCATTGCCGAGCCACTTAAGGTGGAGCCCACCCCAGAAGAGCCAACTCCTGAAAAGGCTCTTGTAAAGCAGCTAAGCAAGACTCGAGTTGACCTCTCTATATGGCAACTCCTAGTTAGCTCTCAGGAACATCGAGAGGCACTCACTAAGGCCCTCGATCAAGTCAAAATCGATTCTATGGCCACACCAGTTGAAATGGTAGCCACAGTCCTACCTCACCTAAAGGGGAGATCCATAGAGGAAGGCCCACTAATTACCTTCTCCAATGCTGATTTACCACCATTCGGGCCAGCCCACGACATGGCCCTCTACATCACGGTTATCTGCCGTGGAAAGTACCTGCCCATGACCCTAATTGACGACGGGTCAGCAGTCAACGTCCTCCCCTCGCCAAAGCCCTTGGCATCACTGAGGCCGACTACATTCCTACAGCTCAAACCATCCAGGCTTTTGACGGAAGCCCGAAGTCAGTAGCCGGAGCCACAAAACTCACTGTAATAACAGGCCCGATAGAGAAAGAGCTGGAGTTCCAAGTGATCGACGTAACTTCTTCCTTTAACCTTCTTTTGGGAAAACCTTGGATCCACGCGACCAGGGCTGTGTCCTCCACTTTGCATCGGAAAATCAAGCTACCTTTGCATGACACCGTCATCACTATAGAAGCCACACCTATGACCGTGGCTAACTGCAACACCTCGGGCCGCACCGATCTCTGGGGGTTCGACTTCGTAGGAGCCATCGAAGAGGATCATCTCTTCCGTCCTTATTTCACGGTCCACCTTGACCGGATGTTGCAGAATTTGGGCTTTCTACCTGGGGTTACATCAAGGCCCGATCTCCCTGCAGGAAAAATTCTCGAAGTTCTGGACAATGGGAGGACTCAAACCGGCTTGGGCTACACCCTAACTCCGGAAAACATGGGCCAAACTGAAACCGGTAAGGTTATCTTTGTCACTCCAGTGTTCGAGACTGTCCAAACTGGCCTATATCGGCCTGCCACCACACGCCCTGGGACCCACTTGGCCCGGGACTGCAACTACATACCGGACGACATCTTCACTCTCATCCAATCCGAAGATGCTAAGAATGCTGAGCCCGCGCTAGGGCTACTTTTTGGAGAAGAACTCGCGGTCCCAACACCGAAGGAAGAGCTAGTCAGCCTCATTCTCCGCAGTCGCACCTTTAATCCATCTAAACTAATCTCAGAAGTCGGGTCTGGGACCAGAGCTTGGAGGAAAACTGTCAAACGGACTGACAGTCAAGGAAGAACTTACAAGCTGATCACAGGGGAAGGAGAGATGCCAGAATCTGAGTCTGAGTCTGAGTCGGAGTCCGAGTCAGAGTATAAGATTGAGTCTAGTGAGTCTGGTGCTAGGGTCAATCCTGTAACTCCCCCTCTCCCTTTAGCCATTCCTGGTGCCTCGGGGTCTGTCCCAGGCACCCTACCTATCCCGCCACTGACTAGTGATCAGATGGCAGCTCTTTTCGAGCTCTTTTCCCAATTTATGATCAATAATAACAACCGTTCTGCTTACGACTTGTCTCATTTTCAAAACTTTCTCAATTTCAAAAATTTTATGTGCAATGACATTGAGAAGCCCGACGAACAGGTATCCTTGCCTCCACACCTGATCAAGCAACTAGAGCAAAGGGAATCCCGCAATCCGGTAATCGAGGAAACCGAATCCATCAACGTGGGAACAACCTTTGAACCTCAGATGCTTAAGATAGGATTATCCCTAGATCCCGAGGAGAAACAACAATTCATAGTTCTCCTTCAAGAATTCAAAGACGTCTTCGCATGGTCCTACAAGGACATGCCGGGGATCGATCGCGAAATAGCCGAACATCATATACCGATCAAGGAAGGGTTCAAGCCGGTTAAACAAAAACTCCGACGCATGAGGCCCGAATGGTCCCTCAAGGTCAAGGAGGAAGTCGATAAGCAATTCAAGGCTGGGTTCATACGAGTCTCCGAGTATCCAGATTGGGTTGCAAACATAGTACCAGTCCCTAAAAAGGATGGTAAGGTTCGTGTCTGTGTAGACTTTCGGGATCTTAACAAGGCGAGCCCGAAGGACGATTTCCCGTTACCACACATCGATATACTGGTGGATAACACAGCTGATCATGCCCTTCTATCATTTATGGACGGGTATGCGGGGTATAAGCAGATAAAAATGGCGGAAGAAGATATGGATAAGACCACCTTCATTACACCTTGGGGTACTTATTGCTATACTGTTATGCCATTTGGTCTCATCAATGCCGGGGCCACTTATCAACGAACCGCCACAACTTTATTACATGACATGATGCATAAGGAAGTGGAAGTCTACGTGGACGACATGATCGTCAAATCTAAAGACAGGGACTGTCACATCACCGTCATGAAAAAGTTCTTCACCCGACTACGCAAATACAACATGAGTCTAAACCCTCAGAAATGCAGCTTCGGGGTAACATCTGGCAAATTACTGGGTCACATCGTTAGCCAACGAGGTATCGAGGTCGATCCAGCCAAAATCAAGGCCATCACCGAGATGCAGCCCCCTAAAACCGAAAAAAAGATAAGAGGGTTTCTCGGAAAAGTCCAATACATCAGCAGGTTCATTTCAAAGTTAACCATGGTGTATGAGCCGATCTTCAAGAAGCTGAAAATAGGAGAACGATTACTAGGGGACGATAAATGTCAAGCAGCCTTTGATAGAATCAAGGAAATTTTGGCCTCACCACCGGTCCTAATGCCACCTCAGCACGGTTTGCCTTTGTCACTATACCTAACCACGACAGAGACAGCCATGGGGGCTATGCTAGCTCAAACGGTCAATTCCGAAGAACGAGCCATATACTACATCAGCAAGAATTTTTAGAGTACGAGTGTAGGTACACCATGCTCGAAAAGACATGCTTAGCTTTGGTCTGGGCCACTAAGAAGCTCCGACATTACATGCTCAGTTACGAGGTACAAGTACTATCCAGAATGGATCCAATCAAATACCTTTTCGAAAAGCCCATCCTCAATGGCAGGATATCAAGATGGACCCTGATGTTGGCAGAATTCGACCTAAAATTCGTACCATTGAAAGCCATCAAAGGACGAGTAGTAGCCGAATTTCTCGCTGACAGTCCCATAACCGAAGAAGGACACACCGACACTTGGTCCTTCCCGGATGAAGACATTTTCCACACTGACACCGAAGCGTGGGACTTATATTTTGACGGAGCATCCAATTTCCGAGGATTTGAAGTCGGGATTCTCCTAATTTCACCAAGAGGAGAGCATACTCCCGTATCCATCAAATTGGACTTCGACGTCACCAACAATGCCGCTGAATATGAAGCATGTATCCACGGGCTACAAGCCGCCGCCAACTTAGGGGTCACAAACCTCCGAGTACACGGTGATTCATCTCTGGTCATTAATCAAGCGCTCCAGAAATGGAAAACTCGAAATGCTAATCTCGTGGCCTACCAGGCACGAGTACGGGATCTCGAGAAACAATTCCACAAGGTAGAATATATATACCTACCTCGGGAAGAAAATCAATTCGCAGATGCACTCTCAAAACTGGCATCTCTGCTAAATATTCCCGACCATATGACCAGTATGCCAATCTGTTTCGAAAGACGATCCGAGCCAGCATATATCCACGACATCAAAGAAATCGAGATACCTGATCCCGAGCCGTGGTATCAAGCTGTGTTGACATACCTAGCAACCGGGGAATATCCACCCGGAGCTGACAACCGAGCCAAAAAGGCCCTGCGAAGACTGGCAACCCAGTTCATCCGCACCGACGATGGGCAACTTTACAAAAAGACAGCACAGGGGGCTCTCTTTTGATGTGTTGATAAAACCATCGCTGGAAAAGTTATGGCTGAGGTACATGATGGCGAATGCGGCCCACACATGAATGCCCAGATGTTAGTCCGGAAAATCATGAGGCTCGGATACTACTGGAATAGCATGGAAACCGACTGTCAACAATATGTTAGACATTGCCATAATTGTCAAATTTTTGCCAATGTACAACATATGCCGCCATCCCTGCTATACACCATGACGTCACCATGGCCATTTTCAACATGGGGAATCGACATAATTGGGAAGATAAACCCCTCAGGAACCGGAGGACACTGCTTCATTTTGGTAGCAATCGACTATTTCACCAAATGGGTCGAAGCTGAATCCTACCGTATCCTCAACGCCAGCCATGTTGCCAAATTCATTCAAAATAAGATAATATGCCGGTATGGGATCCCTCATGAATTCATTAGTGACCACGGGACCCATTTTCAAGCCGAAACAGCAGCCTTGCTGACCAAGTACAAAATTCAAAGACATACATCTTCACCCTACCGACCCCAAACCAATGAAGCGGTAGAAGCGGCTAATAAAACAATTGTCACCATACTCAAAAAGATGGCTGATAATTACCGAGACTGGCCCGACAAAATACCATTCGCACTTTGGGGATATCGAACCTCGATTCGTACTGCGACCGGGGCAACACCGTATTACCTTACATACGACATGGAAGCAGTCCAACCTGTTGAGTTAGAAGTGCCATCACTCAGAATCCTACTCGAAAGTCAAGTACCTGAAGCTGATTGGATTCGAGCACGATATGATTTACTAGTCTTTTTAGACGAACGACGATCTCGTGCCCTCAATAATATTCAAATCTATCAGAAGAAAATCCAACGGGCTTTCAACAAAAGGGTGAGGCCCAGAAACATCAAAGAAGGAGATTTGGTTCTCAAGTCTGTTCGAGCTTTATTACCAGTAGACCCAAGAGAAAAATTCAAACCTAATTGGGCTGGGCCATATCTGGTAAAGAAGATTCTATCAGGTGGAGCGGTAATGCTAACGGATCTGGACGGGAATGAGTTTGTCAACCCAACTAACCTGGACCAGCTGAAGCGCTATTACCCTTAGCCCACCTTTCTCAATGTCATTTGCAAAAGTTTATTAAAAACATATTTTTTCAAACTTTTAAAGACAAGTCAAAAGCTAGAATTATTTATTCTACTGTAACAAACATCTTGAACCAATAGTCTCGATGTGTTTCGAAATTGCAAATTAATTCAGTCTGAACTACGTTTGGTTTGATTCCATTTATTATGGATACGTAGGCAGCCCCTCAAAAGGGCACAACCACTGCAATCGAAAAAAACAGGAACGGTTCTTTAATAAACCTTTTCTTACTTATTTCAAAAAAAAAATCAAAAAAATCAGCACACAATAAATAATACTAATACTTAAATAATAAAAACTAGGGCATTTTTCCCTTTCCTTTGCCCTTAGCCTCCTTTTCCATCCATCGGCGTCGACGTGGAGGTGAACGCTCCCTAATCACCAAGGGAACCTCCTTAACCCGGGCTCGTTTCTTCAAACTCGACTCCCCGGTCACCTCGTTATCACGCGGGCCTAGCCTGTCTTGGACCACTAGCCTCGGTCCAAGTCTTCTCTCCAAATCACTAGCACCGGTCTCATTAGCCTGAGTCTTAGTTTTTGACTTAGAACCCGACCCCGGCTCAACAAAGGTAGTTGGAGTCTCTTCGAAGAACTGCCTGTTGTCTTTGGTCGATTCTCGACGGGCCAAGTCAAGAGCTTCTTCAGTCTTCAAAGTTTTACGGGTCTCCTGTGATTCCTCAGAAGTCCATTTCCGATAGGATTCAGAAACCCAAGTGGTCTGACAAGGACGAGGTATAGTCCATATGACACGGGTAAACCACCGCTGTAGCCACGTGTCACACATAGCGTCCGTCAATTGGACCGAAACGCTAATAATTGCCTCAGTCTCAGGGATCTGCTGAAACGAACCGAACTGTCTTAGAATACGGTCCGGATAGATATGGACAGTCCAGTCCAAAGACAAGATCACCAGATAACGGGCCTTGTCCCTCCTAGCTAACCCTGTCAGCCTCGAAAGGAACCACCAGATGACGTTCCATCTAATCAAAGGCCCACCATGGAACGTTAGCTCTTCGTCCCAATATTTTTGAGTTATGTGATGACTTGATCTTATTCGGCGAGACCTTGAACCGATCTGACAGCTACGATATCTGGATATGTTCACCGGGGGCTCTATGATCGACAGGCGCTCGGATAACCAGATCTGCAAAAAAATTTCGAAAATCAAAAAATTCGAAAAAATCAAAATTTTCGTAAAAATTGGAAATATTCGAAAATTTCTGCAAAATCAAAAAAAATTTGAAAATTTCGAAAAATCCGGGAAAATTGGAAATTTCGGAAAATTCCGGAAAATTCAAAATTACCGCAAAAATCGGAAAATCAGGCAATTGTTCGAAAAAAACGGTTAAATACCTGCAGAAGACGGATGCTCCCTGTCAATTGCCGATCTGGGTCGAGTCTCCTAGCGTCAAGGCCCATAATAATTTCCCCAGTTATCAGCCAAGCCGGGCTGTGACCTGTTTCCATTTGGTCAACTATGCTGATTAGCCTGATCTCACCTAAGTACGAGTCAGCATCCATCTGACCTTCAAAGGCATATCTATGCAGCATACAAAAGGCAAAAGCCCTACGCCTATGGGTAGAAGTAATTCTTTCACCAACTGGGTTCATGAATTTGTCAGCCAAGTCAAATAGGGAAACTGAATCTCCCTTCACCGTGCGGGCTGTTTCAGCATGGGACAAGCCTAGAAAATCCCTCAACCTCCTCCTTGGGTCAGGATAAAATGGGAGAATAGCAGGACGAGCACTAGGGCACCACCCGCCGATAGCTGCTATTTCTTCAGGAAGAGAACACATTTCTCCTCGAGGAAATGCAAAAACATGAAAGGTAGTATCCCAAAAGGATAAACAAGCATCAAGGAAGTGCGAATCTACTTTAAGTCGCTGAAGTGGGAATCAGGCCACAATTCCCATTTGAGTTAGCTGAACTTTATCTTCATCTCGAAAATCCTGGGCCCACGCATGAAGCATCGCGTTCAAATGGTCAATACCCATTGCAAGAATAGTTTCTTTTATTTATCCTAGAAGTCTAAGGGATTTTAAGGTAGAAGAAAAGATTTGGATGGGAATATGAAAAATAAGAAGCCGAAGCCCTCTATTTATAATAGGGAATATCCTTTCTCCTAGTCATCACAGGAATAGGACTTTCGCACCACTTCCCCTGTTCCATCTAAGCATACAGGCCTAACCAGGAAATTCCAGGAAATCGTGTCAGAATCCGACTAGGTATCAAAGTCATTCCAAGCATCATTATTTCCAAACCATTCCAAAAAAAAAATTCAGCATTTTCCTTTTCAAAAATTTTCAAAAAATCATCATTTCTTCCCCAGCATGAGTCAGTGTTTCACCTAAATGTTACATACAAATTATGTCAGCATACAGGTACACCCAAGACTCCCAGAAAATTCTAAGTTCCCCAGTGGAAAAGCTCAGGCAACTTCTTTCAGGATATATCTGCAAACGGATATGCCCATAGCTTCCAAGGCAAGCTCCCGCGCAATTCTAAGACAGGATATATCTGCAAACAGGTATACCCATAGCTTCCTAGGCAAGCTCCCGCGACATTATCAGCATCAACCCAGGTATGATTTCTATTCTATGGCTGGCGAGCCCTTCACGCAGGTCTAATGGACCCTAAACGACCCGATCGGAAGTCTGCCAGGTTTTAATCCTTGATTGACCTGGTAGCTACTCTGACATTTGCCTTGTCCAAGCCTCAGTCTGAGTGGGGGCTCTGTAGACACCCACATTTTGACCGCCAGGTGTCTATAGTAGTTCCCGCCAAACACCCGATGATGATTGGACGTAAACGTGCTTTGATAGACTCGGATATGAGCTCGTAATCATGGACATTTGGTTTAGACTTATTACGGAGTACAAATTTCACAAAACCAACCTCAAATCCAGGCCCAGTGGGTCGTTTCGAGTCAAATAACACTAATTTGGGTCGAATCCGACACCAGGGGTAAAACCATCTTTTAGCGACCGAGTCAAAACCCGGTCAAAGATTTTCCCGAGACATATGAGTCAGCCGTGACACTCACACGGTTGATTCCAACCCAAATTCCTACAAAAATTCAGATTCATTAAAACATTAAACAATTCCATTAAAGGTAGAATTCGACCTCAAGTAGGAATTCTATCCGGAAACCGATTCAGACATTGACCGAGTACCAAATACCCGGCCAAACACTCCTCAATCAGCCGAGAATTCCTTTCTTCTTGGCCAAGAAAGCAGGATTCTTATGCTCCTTAAACTCCTACGTTTCCTATCCTAAGCGGTATTCAAACTCTCCTAAACCAAGGTCGGAAACTCCCTATAAATAGGACCTCCTGTCCAACACAATTAACAACGATCATACATCAGAAAAAATACCGAAAATCACAACACAACATACCATTACACCGAGAGAAACACGTCCGAAACACCCTCCACACACGGTTTATATACAAACTTGATAGTTAGCAAATCCCGACACTTTTTCCGAAGCCTCGAAGCCTTGACCATACGTCAGACCCGGCGTCCCAAACCACCCAAACCGATACACCTTAACTCATCCTCATCATCTCGACGCTCTCAAGTCTAAGCCACTTCCCGACGAGCCTTATCCCGAGAAAACAAAGCATGTAGGTTGAGGGTGTAAATCAAACCCGACTCTTCTCTTTTCTCTTCCCTTCTCCTCGTGTTTTATTATTATGGGTCTTTCGTCGGTCTTTTTTTATTTTCTAATATCGATACTACTAAAAAACTATTTTCATATATCGAATATTCTTAAAATATGATATCGATTCTATATAATCGAATATCGTATCAACAAGAATTATATTAAGTTTTCGACGATATCGTTACATTTTCTTATTCAAGACCCTTTTTTTTACAACTTTTCGTTCAAAATTCTTTTTTCTTACTTTTCGTTCAAAAACAAACTTTTCTCAAAACCTTTTCTAAAATCATTCCAACTATTCGATATCGATTTCATAATCGAATATAGAATACGACGAATATCGAAAATATGAGTCGGGTATAAATTAATCCATATTTGTACGTGATTTATAAGAATTAACGATTTTCGACAAAAAATAAAAATCGGACAGACCCGTACGCGAGTCGCGCCACGCCTAGGCGGCTCGCGCACGGGCCTGTGACCCGGACCCTTTTTTAGCCTTTTCGATCGTTTTATTATTTATTCTACGAAACGATTTCTAAAATTTATATCTTTTCCAAAACTATTCCGAATATTTGATATTGATTTCGTAGTCAACTATCGAATATATCGAATATCGAGAATATTAAGTCGAGTACGAATCATGCAATATTCGTACGCGATTTAATCAAAATTTTCCCGAAAACCGTCGTCGAAATCAGGCCGCCACGCGACCCGCCTGAGTCCCGGGCGAACCGCGCGGCCGACTGCCCAAGTGTGTCCTTTTCGTTCTTTTTTATTATTTTTCGAGCTTCGCTTTTTATACAAAACAGCGTTTTGGTAATATTTTTCAGATTTCGATTAATATTTATTTTCTCGATCTCGTATATTTATTTGCTATATTATTATTCAATCGTTACTAACTCGTTTTCTCGTGTTTGTAGCAACTTATTCTCATATTCTGTTTTTATCGTTTTATTAGACTAAAACGGACTCACATGCTAAAAATAACTTTGACGTTATTAGTTTAACATGCATTAAACGACTTAGCAACCCATTTATTTATTTCCTCACATGTCTTAGGAAAATAATCTCTGCATATCATTCAATCGTCGAACTAACGCGTGTACACAAAACCGAACGATATCTTAGTAAAGGCCGCTAAGTGCGGGCGGGGTTGGGTGTTCTCAATGAACTTCCCAACACATACCCTCACCCCTTACTCAGAACCATGGTTTCTGGATGTCCGAATCCATTGGCAACGAGAGTCATTCAATATACGATTAACCGCTCAAGTCGGCATCGGTATCGAACTGCAAAGGGACGAACCCGATAAACTCTGACATCGGAAATGGGCCAGGTTTTAAATATGGCCCACTACGACATAGAGTGGGTTCAAATGGTTCCGAATAACCATAAAATTCGGTGGCGACTCCTACTTCGATTTAAAATTCAATTCGATCCATCTCATATGGAAATTCATTCGCCTCCCCAAACCCGCGCGTCGCCGCGTCGGGGTGGACCTATGTCATGTCCACACACCTTTATAGTACAGATTATAAACCTCGGGTATAAGAACATTTTGCTTCGAAGACACCCCATCAAGGTCGCCAATTACATCCAGTAATTGCATCAAGTCAACATCGTACACAGGATAATCGAAACACTTTCCGTCGTATTGAAATTCAATCCATATTTTAGCTGACATTCTGGATGTACACAAACATCAACAATAAATGAGAATTCAGTGAACACAACGATAATAAGAACATAACACATTGAAATATAACACAATTGAAATGTATAACACAACTAAAAATATTCAGTAGTCATGATGCATATAGGAAAATTGACAACTAAACAAAGTACGGAGTATTTAAATGCAAATCAAAAAAAATTCAGAAACATTCATAATTGAACATAAACCATAATTTTGTATAGAGTAGAGTATCATATTCAGTTTCGCAAAAAGTGTTTGTTTTGCTTCTTCCATCAATGAATCGTCATTTTGATTTCAACTTTACGCTATACCTCAACTTCTCACAAAGTATAATATCCAATTTAACTCCCCATTTTAATGAACAATATTAGATTAACAATCAATCTAGTTTAACCAGAACATAGCAGTAGATTGAAAATTAAAATTTTTTACTCATACAAAACCCTAATTGAAACATATAATCTGAAACCCTAATTTAATCACAATTCAAAACCAAAATTTATAGACTAAACCTATAAGATGTACGAATATAAACCATAGTACAATCACCTAATAGCATAGAAGAAGATGTACGAAGCTTTAATCACAGAAATGCGAAAAAATATAGTGAGTTAGTAGTATTTACCTTGCTTATTGGAAGAAATGATTTTAATCACTTGGGATAGAACTTGCTTATTGGATTAGGTTGATGTTGAAGGATGATCGAGCTAGGTTATGGGGATGAAGTTTGATTTGCCATTTTTTCGTAAACTGAAGAAGATGAAAGATGAAGGTGAAAAGCTTGAGAGTGATTAAAGAAAGGAAAATAGAGTGACTGAATGAGTGAGTTAGTGTGTGTATCAGTGATTACTGCTTGAGTGTGTCAGTAATTAATTGTTAATCACACGGCGTTATGACAGAAACTGGTGTAAGAACAAATCGAGAAGCAAATTATAATACTTAAGGATTCCATGGGAACAAACTTAAAAGCGGGTGTACCATGTGTAATGTGACATGGTTCCCGTGTATGATAAGTGTGTTATGTAGTGCTTATTTCTTGCGTTTGGTCCCGGTTTCTCTTGTGGAATCGCTCTTTGGAGCGGTTTCGAGGCTGCTTACGCTTCTTCTAGCTTGTTTTAGGTTCCAAAGGTCTATCATGGAGAAATGGAACGATTCCGACTCGTTTCCGACGCATATGGAGCCAACGAAGAGAAGCGACGATGACTCGGTGGCTTAGACTTGATCCCGAGTCCCTTGGAGCCCATTCCCGAGCACCGGGAGTCAATAAAAAGCCTAAGAAGATCAAGTAGGGATCTACGTGACCATATTTGAAGCCTACAAGATCCATCCCGGTTGGGAACACATCCATCACGACCGGGATGAAGTGCCTAGCAAACAGCGGCCTCTGACACCCCATCCCGGCCGGGAGCATTACCTTCCCGGTCGGGACCACCCCATCCCGGTCGGAATCATGACCTTCCTGGCCGGGAAGGGCCCAGTTCTGGCCGGTTTCGCTTTTTTGCCTCCCTTACTCGTGAAACCCTATATATACCCCCCCTCTTGTATTGTTTTAAGGGACTTTGGATTACTTTTATTGATTACTCTACCTTACATTCTCTAAACCCTAGACTACTTTAGGTTAGATTAGCTTAGATTAGTGTAGATTAGCTTAATTACTCCTTAATCTTAGTTTAATTCTTGTTGAATCTTTGTATTATTGAAGACCTATTGGGGGATTTCTCTATTGACAACATTGAATTCCATTTCTTTGGGTTGGATTTAATCAAAGATCCTTTCTTTTCCTTCTTCTTTCCTTTTTTTGGTATAATTCTCTTCTCCCTTATCTTTCTCTAGCTTAATCTTGTTCATTTAGTTATAGTCATTGTTTATGCAAAGTTCTCTCCATCCTTTCACTATGAATGCATTCATCATGTTGTTTGTTGTGATTGTGAATGTGGATTGCATTGGTATGAGTAGTGAGTAGTCTCTTGCTTGGGTTAGTAGGAGGATTGGGTGTTTAATGGGTGATTAAGGGTTTGTGTAGGTTGTTGGTGATAGTTTTGGTTGCTTCTTGGTTGTATGCATAGAGCATGTTTGATGAAATGCTTGAATGACTTGTAGTTGCAAATGCATGTTTTCTTGCCTTCTTCTTGTGGTCTTGCATGTTGCTAGGATGAGTTCTTGCGCGAGAGCGGGGAACCTCTAGGACGGTTTTGAGCGAGAGCCCGGATTATGCCTAGATAGCTTGACTACCCCCTTCATTCTTGCTTTCTCTTGATCATATCATCACTCTTGAACCCGACCTAATCCTATTTCTTTCCTTATTTATTTCTTCTTCATCTTAGCTATTATTCCTTTAGTTAATTGAATCTTTTAGTTTTATTTGATTCATTTAGTTCATGTTATACCTAGTTTCTTCTTAGTCATAGATTTCTCCCCTTTCATTGTTTTTGTTTGTTTAGCTCTGTTGACATAATCTTCTATTTAGGTGAACCTTAGTCTAGACCCTCTTTTCCGTCTCCGTGGATCGACCCGACTTGCCCTAGCTACCTAGCTTAGGATTAGTTGGTTTTATTTGGTGTCGGGATCCACGACAAATCCTTACATCAATTTGGCGCCGTTGCCGGGGACGGTGCTAGTTTAGACTTTTTTTGCCTATTTACTTGACTTTGTCTTTGTTTTTGTGTTTTTCTTTGTTTTCCTTTGCTTCTTGTGTGTGTGAAGTTTATTTCCTTCTTGTCTAGTGCCCAAAAAGCACTAGACTTCTCACGTTTGCTCCTAGTCTAAAGTTTATGCCTAGAGGTGGTGACCATCCTCTTCTTTACAACTCAAAGCCGGAAGGGTTTTTTCGAAGCCTTCCTCAACGGACGGTTGTAAGATTGAGAGGTTCTCAACCGGGTACAAGCAACAATTTTGAGCAAAACGTGAGGATTGATCTAAACTCCCCACCCATGGAGGCCATCATAAATTCTTCTTCTCTCTCTATGAATCGAGACTGTGCCATGACGTCTCCTAACTACTATCAAGCTTCATGGGGTAATCAAGAAACCGGTGGGTACGAGTTTCAAGAACATGGAAACGGCTTCCAACAAGTGAATGCTTATCAATCCTATGATCATGGTGGGTATTACTCAAGTTATCATGGTGAACCCACCATGTTTCATCATGTTTCTTCACATGGAAGACAATCTCCCCAAAACCCACCATATTAGCCTTCACCTCAACCACATTATGAGCCCCAAAACCCACAATACTACCAATCATCTCTACCTCATTACCAACCATATGATGCCCCACCCCTTGGGCATCATCAAGGTTTTCAAGTAGCACTCCAAAACCCCAACGACCACCAAATGCCCAACTTGGAGTTATATCAATCGATTCTTCAAATGCAAAAGAGCCAACAAGAAATAGCCATCCAAATGCAAAAGGAACAATATGAAATGATGGCCCAAATTCAAAGGGAAAACGAGGCATGTAAGGCTAGATTAAATGCCATAGCGGCTCAAACCTTAATGTTTTTAACTCGAACTTCACAACTTGATGAAGGATGTTCATTTGGGGAAGGGGTACAACCCAATGATGAAGCCGCTAATGAATTCCCTTTGAGAAGCGAGACTTGCTATGAAGAACCTCGATTGTCTACCCAAGATGAGACGAATGAGGAAATAACCCTTAATGAAGGCATTGTTGGTGAAGAATTGGATGAGGTTAATGGGAATTTGAGGAGTTTCATTGATGAAAACACCGATAAAATAGAGGAAATTCAAGAGTCTACCCCCTCCATTCTTGTTGAACCTTCAATCCCCTTCACTTGCCCTCTTCTTGAGCTTCAAGCCGCTTCTAATGAGCCTATTGTTGAGGATGTAGAACTTTGGGATGAGTTGAGTGAGGTGATAGGAGTTGTGAAGTCATGGGATATGAACGATGAAATCAAGTCGCCCATATGTGAAAGTCCAATAAAATATTGTGAACCCCTTGTGTGTAATTTGGATCTTGGTTAGAAGAGGTTGAAACAGCTTGTATGAGTTTTAAATCTCTTCTCATTGATGATGTGGGGAAGAACGATGTTTTAGGATTTGGAGATATTGGGCCGGAACTTGTTGATGACTTAGGAATGGTTGATGAAAAGAAGAGGGTTAAACTCCCTTTTGAATCTTGTGGTAGATATTCAAAGCTTGCTTGTGGATGGAGACGGTGCTTAGCGAGGAAGAGGTCGCTAAAGATAGTTGGTTGGAAAGACCCCGGAGATCACATGAAACATGACAATGGGTCTTTAGGTGACTACTTCTTGCTTCCGACTTGGAGGCTTTGGAGAATAGCTTGGCTCGGGTACTCAATGAGCCCTCATCATGATGTGGCTCGAGCATTTGACTTGCTCCTCCGAGCCCTTGAGGGCTATGGATGAAGAATGAAAATCCACCATCCTTGGTTTGACGGAGTTCCTCAAGAACCGTCATGTTGTATATATCTTTTCTCTTTTTCTTTGAGCTTTTGTGTTTGTATTTGTGTGTTTTGTTTGTTTTCTAGGATTGCTTTGTATGTTTTGTGGAATTCTTGTCATTTGGTATTTTGATGAGCGATGTGAGGGAGTGAGTTTTGATGGAAATTTTTGAGCTTGATTGATAGGTTTGAAGAGAAGCTGAAGAATTAGAAAGGGTTATGGATGATAGAAGCTTCAAAGCTTGGTGGAGGACGGGATTTTTATCCCGTAGTTGGTAATGTTCTTTTGGTGGAAGATTTGGTAAAAGCTAGGGGAATGAAGATCTAGAGAAGCATCCCGCTCGAGATGGGTGTCTTCCCGACCGAGACGAGTTGTGCTCTCAAAGACGGCTCACTGTGAGGCCATCCAGCTCGAGAAGGGTGAGCTTCCCGACCGGGAAGGCATGATCCCGACCGGGAAGAGATATTCCCGACCGAGAAGAAGCCTCTTCGGTGGTTTTCGCGTTCTTTTCTTCATTTAAGCCCCACCCCACCACTTTATACCCCCTCCCAACCTCCCTACTCACCCTTGCCACTATCATTTCACCCTTGCACTTCATTTATACACCTTCATCTCATCTTCTCATCTCTATATACCGAGTTTCCCCTAAATTCCGACCTCATTACACCAATGCAAGCCCAATACTTCAACCATGCGACTACATTTAGGAAGAAGAGGAATAACGAGGATGAAGACAAGTAAGGTGCCAATAACGATCATTGAGACGATGGAGATAATTGAGTTGCTAACCCTTTGGTAGGCGACTCTCCTTTCTTTTCCGTCTTTTATTGCTAGTCTCTCTTTGTATGTTCCCCTTCCCTTTATCCTTTTGGTGTCATGGTGGCCCTCGAGGCCTTTGGTAGTTATTGCTCCCGATTCTCGATGATGTGATTACATCAAGAATCATTTGAAAAATCCAAAATGACAAGTTCTTTTCACTTTTCCTTTATTTTTATCCCCTTTTTTGGTAGAATTTAGTCAGAATCGGGCGGAATCAGGGCTAGGTGACTTGATTACACCTAGCCCTCCCCTCCCATTTCCTTTTATTTTCTTCTTTTTATTTCTTCCTTCATCCATATCTTTTCTTGTCTTGGCCCTTGGTGACTTGATTACACCCCGGCCGGACACATTCGACCCTTTCTTCACTTTCATTTTTGAGTTTTAGCTTTATTTTCCCCTTTTCTCTTCTTTTTAGTGTCTCCACACACTACCGATCGAGCATGAGGACATGGCTAGGTTTAAGTGTGGGAGAGCGATATCTTAGTCTAGTTTAGTTTTATTTTCGTAGTTTTTCCAAAAAATCTTAAAAATCCTAAAAATTTGAAAAATTTCATAAAAACCAAAAAGATTTTCTTTTGTGTCTTTTTCTTTTGTGTCTTTATGTCGTATATTTGTTGCGTTGTGTGTGTTTTGCCTCCCCATTTTTCTTGTAGGTCACTTGATCACCGTCAACTTTGGAGGGCTGTCAAGACATCTGGTAACATCATTTTATCCCTTTCCTTCTTTGTCTCTTGTGGAGTTTGGAGGAGATTTTGTGATGATGTGTGCTCGGGTGGAGCTTTTTGGAGTTTGTGGTTGATGCGGTTGCTTGTTTGGAAGTTCGGGGTGGTGCTTGTTTTTCTTTTTTGTGTGTGTTTATTTTGTTTTGTTTTGTTTTGTTTGTCTCGTTTTCTTTCGTCTTTGTTTTGTCTTGTTTAGTTTGTGTCTTGTGTGGAAAAGGTTTTCGAAAATCCGGTTTTGAGGCTAGTTTGCAAGTGTTTACTTTCCCTTTCTAGTGATATGAATCGAGTCTTGGACTTTAGTCTAGTAGAATGACTTTAAATCGATAGTTTCGTTGGTTTCTTACCTTGAGTCCACCTAGTCTACTAGGGATTTACTGCGGGATTTGCATTTTGACCACTTTGTCCACCCACGGAGTGAAAAGGCCTTGGTTGCCGAGTCCCGTCTCTTAGGTGACCATGTTCGAAATTGTTTGATTAGTCCAAGTTTTCCACCTTTTTGTGGGTTTGAAGGGAAGGCGCCTTCCCGACTTACTCATCTCCCTACCTTCTACATATTTCCACAAATAAGTTGCAATTTGTTGAAAGTTTCTTACTTGGTTGCAAGAATTGCCCACAATACAAGATTTATCCAAAAGGCAAACCAAGTCAAAAAGAGAAAGAAAAAGAAAAAGAAAGAAAGAAAAGAAAGAAAAGAAAGAAGAGAAAGAAAAGGCACAACAAATCAAAAACAAAATACAAAAGAAGAAAAAGAAATGGCATAGCAACTCAAAAGCAAAATACAAAAGAAAAATGCCAAAGAAAATCATTTCACAAAAAAATTCTCACCCCCTCAAAAATAAGCCTTTTACCGACTGTAATCATGAAGAGCCTACCAAAGGACCAAGTCCCTAGGAAGGATGATAGCGGTAATGGTCGGTCTTCCCTCACTTTGCAACCATATCCACCTTTTTACTTGGACTAGTTAAGCTAATTTTGAGCATGGGACGACCCTCTTGGCTCATCGCTAAAGGGGGCGGGGTTTCACTTTATCTACAGTGTCGACTAACTCCGTGGTTCATCCTTTTTCCATCCCGCCTATCGTCCCGTGGTACGTTCTTAGAAGGTTAGGAGGAACTAGGTAAGTTACCAACATTTTTATTGCTTTGTTGTCATACTATTAGAGTTTTGTCCATTTCGGTTTGTATTATTAGCTTGGGAACGTTGTCACTTGCCTTGAGTCCTTAACCGGTGTTTCTTTCACCGCTTTGTAGAGGGAACCGGTATTTGTTTCTTCTTGGATGCAACCGTTTGTTTGTTTGTTTGTTTGTTTGTTTGTGTGTTTTTGTGTTCGATTGTGTCCGCAGTTTTGTCGCAAGACCTCACTTGCCTTGCGGAAAACACTTTTCCTCTAAGTGTTCTCGCGTGAGTTGAAAGGGCGTAGGGTGCGCTAATACCCGCTCGGCTAGTATTTTAGTTTTTATTAGTTTAGTAGTTAGTTCGTGCTTACTCGAGGGCGAGTAAAGGTTATGTGTGGGGGAGTTGATAAGTGTGTTTTGTAGTGCTTATTTCTTGTGTTTTGTCCCGGTTTCTCTTGTGGAATCGTTCTTTGGAGCGGTTTCGAGGCTACTTATGCTTCTTCTACCTTGTTTTAGGTTCCAAAGGTCTATCATGGATAAATGGAACGATTCCGACTCGTTTTCGACGCATATGGAGCCAACGAAGAGAAGCGACGATGACTCGGTGGCTTAGACTCGATCCCGAGTCCCTTGGAGCCCATTCCCGAGCACCGAGAGTCGATAAGAAGCCTAGGAAGAGCAAGTAGGGACCTACGTGACCATATTTGAAGCCTATAAGATCCATCCCGGTCGGGAACACATCCATCACGACCGGGATGAAGTGACGAGCAAACTGCGGCCTCTGACACCCCATCCCGGCCGGGAGCATTACCTTCCCGGTCGGGACCACCCCATCCCGGTCGGGATCATGACCTTCCCGGCCGGGAAGGGCCCAGTTCTGGCCGGTTTCGCATTTTTGCCTCCCTTACCCGTGAAACCCTATATATACCCCCCTCTTGTATTGTTTTAATGGACTTTGGATTACTTTTGATTACTCTACCTACATTCTATAAACCCTAGACTAATTTAGGTTAGATTAGCTTAGATTAGTGTAGATTAGCTTAATTACTCCTTAATCTTAGTTTAATTCTTGTTGAATCTTTGTATTATTGAAGACCTATTGGGGGATTTCTCTATTGACAACATTGAATTCCATTTCTTTGGGTTGGATTTAATCAAAGATCCTTTCTTTTCCTTCTTCTTTCCTTTTGTTGGTATAATTCTCTTCTCCCTTATCTTTCTCTAGCTTAATCTTGTTCATTTAGTTATAGTCATTGTTTATGCCAAGTTCTCTCCATCCTTTCACTATGAATGCATTCATCATGTTGTTTGTTGTGATTGTGAATGTGGATTGCATTGGGATGAGTAGTGAGTAGTCTCTTGCTGAGGTTAGTAGGGGGATTGGGTGTTTAATGGGTGATTAAGGGTTTGTGTAGGTTGTTGGTGATAGTTTTGGTTGCTTCTTGGTTGTATGCATAGAGCATGTTTGATGAAATGCTTGATTGACTTGTAGTTGTAAATGCATGTTCTCTTGCCTTCTTCTTGTGGTCTTGCATGTTGCTAGGATGAGTTCTTGCGCGAGAGCGGGGAACCTCTAGGACGGTTTTGGAGCGAGAGCCCAGATTATGCCTAGATAGCTTCACTACCCCCTTCATTCTTGCTTTCTCTTGATCATATCATCACCCTTGAACCCGACCTAATCCTAGTTCTTTCCTTATTTATTTCTTCTTCATCTTAGCTATTATTCCTTTAGTTAGTTGAATCTTTTAGCCTTAGTTGTTATACTCAGCTCATTCTTAGTCATAGCTTTCTATCCTTTTCATTGTTCTAGTTAGTCAATTCTTGTTAGTTTACCCCCCGTTGTGTTGATTGTGACCTAGTCTTGTGCTTAGGTAGACCTTAGTCTAGACACCTCTTTCCGTCCCCGTGGATTCGACCCGACTTACCCTGTCTATCCAGTTAGGTTTAGTTGGTTTTATTTGTTGGTAGGATTCACGATAAATCCTTCCATTAGGGTACCATGAGAAATTTCCGAAAAATTATACGATATTTGGAAATTAGACGAGATTGCAACGAGTTTTTCGAAAATTATTTTTGTAATTATAACCAAATTTCCAAATGTAATTACAAAATATTTTCCAAATTTGAATCGTAATATATTCCAAATTTCAAAATCAACCATAAAATCATATTCTCATCAAATTAATAGCACATCCTAATTTTCCACAAATTAATTTTTTTTTGTTTACAAATTTCTCTATTCTCCGCAACAGTACATTCAGAAGTTTTCAATAGCACATCCTAAAATATGACTTTATTTCTATTTTCAATTGAATATTTAGATATATGAGTTTAGTTTTTCTGATTTTATTGATATAATGTCAATTGAATTTTTAAAAATCTGACATTTTTTCAGCTAGAAGAAATAAGGGAGAAGAGGACAGCGAAAATCCGAAGCATCATCACCTGGGCTTGATCTCAGCACTTCATCTAATTGGTAAATTTTTTGATTATTTTGTTAAAAAAAGGGTAAAAATTCAGGGTTTTTTTTTAAGATTGTTGAACAAATCATGAATTTATGATGATGTTTGCTAATGCATGTAATTGTGATCTTTTTTTTTGGTTTCAAATAACCGTGAAATTAAAAATCTGAGACGGTTTCCAAGTTTTCAGAGGTAATTTGTAAATTTTTTATTTTAGGGATTTTCATATTTTAATGAATTTTTGCCTTGGCTGAAAAAAAAAATTATTTTGATGAGTTGATGATACTGAATGAAAAAAAAAAAATGCAAATTTATTCATAGGCTTTGATCTTTGTTTGAGATTCTTTGGTTTTTGATACATAATTCGATTCGATATAAACTCATCCACAAGATTGGAGCCTTGAGGTAGAGAATTTAACTTATTTGTTACAAGTTTCTGTTTACTATCTTACTGACCATGTTGCATTTATCGAAACAGTTGTTACACGTTTGATCTCAAAAATTCCCTTCGAACCATTTTTAAAATTTATTTTTGATATAAAGATTAGTATTGGGTACCTAGGTTGCACGGACACTCCTCCAAACCAACGTATCGTGTCGGACACCGACACACGTCGGACACACGACAATACGTGTCGGACACATGTAAAACCGTGTCCGGTTTTTTTAATTTATTTGGACACGTATCGGACACGGTTCGTCATATTTGGAGACGTGTCCGACCCGGTTCGTAATATTTAGAGACTCGTCGGACATACCTAACGTTGTTTTATTGGGTTCCGAATTTAATAAAATCATAATATTGTAGGTTTATGGTGGTTATTTGATGCTATAAACACTTATTATAAGACTAAATAACTAATAATTATATTATTATAGTGGTACAATTGTTTGAATTTTTAAGATTTGATTTTTAACTTCAAATTTGTAAGACTTTAATTTTTGTTTATTGTTTTACGATAATTGTGATAGCGTAAGTAACCAAACGTATATCTTAGGTATAAAAATCTTCAAATTCTCTTTGTTTAAATATGTATATTGATTTTTTTCCTGGCGTGTCCGTGTCCTACAAAATTTCGAATGTCGTGTCATGTGTCCGATACGTGCCCGTGTCCCGTGTTTGTGTCCGTATCGGTGCAACCTAGTTGGGTACAAGTTTATCTTAACTAAGAAATTTACAATCTTACTGACCATGTTGCATTTACCGAAACAGTTGTTACACGTTTGATCTCAAAAATTCCCTTCGGACAATTTTTAAAATTTATTTTTGATATAAAGATTAGTATTAGGTATAAGTTTATGTTAACTAATAATAATAATCATCATAATAATACGAAGTAACAAGTTTACGATTTGCAATGTTTTTTATTTTACGGTTTGACTATTGAGAATATACAAACATATTGTGATTAGTAAAGAAACATTAACTGCAAAATTTGCTTAAATATTATTTCGCATTTTAATCTTAAATTTTAATATATTTTCGGTAATTAAATAATTATCTTCATTCATCTGTTTTCCTATGTTTCTCATGTTTCAATCTTCAATATTAAAGTCTCTACTGATAACCTCTATCTTTATTTTATACGACTATATTTCATCTTTCAAACTTCCATTCATTTTGAACATAAACTTCCATTTTTTGTTGAATGAGAAATATGTTATTCTTTTGGCAATATGTTAAATAATATCATCATCTTGGTTATTAATGGATTCTTTTATTTTGGCTAATTTGAAGCAGGTGTGCGAATTAAGAGAGGGAGGGACAGCGAACCAACAGTCGAAATTAGTTGATGATCCAACATGAAGATGAAGAATTGAAGAAGAAAAGTAGGATCCAACGGTCGAAATGATGCATCCTCTATGATTTATAAAATGAAATTTTAAGAAAATGCATCCGTCAATTAGTTTTGTATCCGTTAATTAATAGTTGAAAATTCGTATTTCCAATGGAAGAGATGGTGCGTATTTCCAATGCACTGAAGAGATTGATGGAAAATTTGGATTGTTGTCATTAGTCATTCTAATACATGACACCTATTGATGAGTATTTTTTTTTGTACGAGTAGTAGAGATTTAGCTTCGTCTAATAATAATATAATATTGTAGTGGATCTTGAGTCGGGAAAATTTAATCGGAGCAAAATTGATATACACGATTCATGTGTGGACGGTAACTTTCAGTCGTGGGCACGTTTCAATTATTATTATTATTATTATTATTACCATTATTGTTGTTGTTATTATTATTAATATTATTACTATTACTATTACTATTACTATTATTGCAATTTTAATTATAATTTTAAAAACCGGGTACCCAGTTTTCAACCAGTTTACACTTTTAAACGAAAAAAAATAAAAAATTGATAAGAAAATTAGTGAAATCGGGTAAAAAACCGGTTAAAAAAACCGGTTTATAACGAATATAACCATATTTTAAAAAATCGGGTCATAAAAATCGGTTCGGGTTTAAACCGATTTGATTTCGGTTTACAATATGAAAAAAAACTGGGTCAGTTTCGGTTCGGGGAAAAGCGGTTTTTAAAAACCGAGTTCGGGTACCCAATTTTGCTCACCCCTGTTGTTTTCCTTCTTTTACAATATTTAAAATTTGTTTTCTTCTTCTACGTACCTTTTTTTACTACTACTAATGTCAAACTGTAGACACCCACATTTTGACTGCCAGGTGTCTATAGCAGTTTGCGAAAAAAACCCGATGATGATCGGACGTAAACATGACTAAATACGTTTGATTTTGGACTCGGAGTCAATAGTAACTGGCGCGAGCTTTTAACGGAGTAAAAATCTCACAAAACAGACCTCAAATTCAGGCCCAGTGAGACATTTCTAGTCAAATAAGACTAATTTGGATCAAAACCGAGACCAGGGGCAAAACCATCTTTTAGCGACCGAGTCAAAACCCGGTCAAAGATATTTTCTGAGATATTGAAACCAGCCGTGTCACCCCATGAGTCCGGTTTGAGCTCAGACACTACAAAAATCAGCTACACAAAATATTAAACAAACCCGCTAAAGGTAGAATTCGGTTCCCAGGAGGAGTCCTACCCAAACCCGAATACTCGACCGAGCACAAGACGTACTCGGCCGAGTACCCTCATCCAGACGGGTACCTTGCCCTCTTCACCAAGCAACGGAGTTTTCGTTCCGCTCAAATTGCTTACTCTTTCTATCCTTAGAGGGAATCTCACCTCATCTCGACCGGTGACTTTCTTCCTTTGCAAGTTAGTCATCTCCTATAAATAGGACCCTCCCGTCAACACAATAAAACACATTCAATCCCTAACATCGACACACAATCATCATACATCTTCTACACCAATTATTCTCGACACCTCCAATCCCGACACACACGGCATACAACCCGAATCTCTAGCAAATCCTAGGAAAACCTTACTAAAAATACAACACCTTAACTCCACCTATATTCTCGTTACTTCTACGCAAGCGCCGTGACTACGAGTTCCTAATCGAGACCGGAATTAGCATGTAGGTTGAGGGTGTTCCAAATCCCGATTTCTCTCTCTCTCTCTCTCTCTCTCTCTCTCTCTCTCCTTCCTCTCGTTTTTTCTCTCGCGTCGTCGGTCCATCTTTTTCATATGGGTCGTTGTCACATCTTCTCCTTTTCCATAATATCGATACTGTAAGCTATTTTCATATAAAAACAACATTCTTAAGATACGATATCGACTCCATAGTCAAATATCGTATCTAACAAGAACTAAATCAATCTCGTTGATGCTAAAAAATCGTCACATGGTTTAAAAATAAATATGACGATTTTAACGCGGAGAGAATTAACATTCTTTTTTTTCATTCGATTTCTTTTCAAAACAGTTTTATAAAAAATTTTCTAAAAATCATTCCGAATATTTGATATCGATTTCATAATCGAATATCGAATACGACGAATATCGAAAATATAAGTCGAGTATAAATTAGTCCATATTTATACGCGATTTATTAAAACTAACAATTTTAGAAAAATCAAACCCGAGAGCAGCCCGTGACGCGAGTCGTACGCGTCTCGGACGAGACGCCCTCCCGCGCGGGTCGCGCCCTTCCCGGGCGAGTCGCGCGGATTTCTGAAAACCGTGACGTTTTTCTCGTTTTTCTTTCGTTTTTTCCCGCATCGTTTCTTAAGTAAAACAACGTCTTTCTCGGCATATTTCAAGTTTTCGATAAATATTTTTGACCTCGGTCAACACGTGCTTAATTCATCACGTGTCACAAACTTTTTTTCAAACCATGCATTATATTTACATCTTTTATTCAATTTACAAACCGTTACTTACCCGTTTGTTCTTTGTTTCTTATTACTCATCGTTTGTTTTATTATACTAAAATGAACCTCGCATGCTAAAATATAACTTCGACGTTATTTTTAGATGCATTAAATTGACATAGCAACCCATTCAATTATTTGCATGTTTAGGGAAAACAATGTTTGCATATCATTCAACCGTCCAACTAACTAACACGCATATACCAAAAACGAACGATATCTTAGTAAAGGCCGCTAAGTGTGGGCGGGGTTGGGTGTTCTTTGTGAACTTCCCAACACGTACCCTCACCCCTTACTTAGAACCATGGTTTCCGGATGTCCGAATCCATTGGTATACGAGAGTCATTCAATACTCGATTACCGATAATGTCGGTATCGGTATCAAATGCTAAGGGACGAACCCAATAAACTCTAACATCGGAAATGGGTCATACTTTGTGCATGGCCCACTACGACATAGAGTGGGTTCGAATGGGCCCGAACTCCCACGAAGTTCGGTGGCGACTCTTACTTCGATTTAAATTTCAACTCGAGATCCATCTCACATGAGATTCATTCGCCTCCCCAAACCCGCGCGTGGCCGCGTCGGGGTGGACCTATGTCATGTCCACACGAACGTATTTCGTAGTCGATCTCTTGGTAGTAAATGAAGAGACATAAGCATGCATTAACTTTTCATATTCCCCATAAACTCTCATGTTTTCTAGGCTCATAGGAAATATCACATGAACCTTCCACTTTCCAATGCAATTAAATTATTTATGGTGAGAATATATTTTTATTTGAAACCGGCGCAAATATTTATTTGAAAAAAATGTTACTAGTGTGGATACGTTTTCCGATTATATATGTATACATTCTCATCATATTGTAAAATGATGCATCCGTTAATGTGATTTATAAAATTAAAATATTAAGAAAATGCATCCGTCAATTAGTATTATATCCGTTAATTAAGAATTGGAAATGCGTATTTCCAATTGAAGAAATTAAGATGGTGCATAATTTCAATGCACTTTATGTGAAAAGATTCAGGGAAAATTGAAATTGTTGTCATTATTCATTGTAATACGTGAAACCTACTGATGAGTCATGTTTAGTAGTAGAGATAACGGCGTTTACTAGTAATTTAGTATTGTAATGGATCTTAAGTCGGGAAAATCTAATCGGACAAAAATTGATATACGTGATTCTTGTGTAGACGGTAACGTTCAATTATCACGGAGTAATGTAACTCGTAAAATTTCATAAAGTGACATCATTTCCGAACGGTGGACGTTTTCCTAAAAAAATATCATTCGTCATGTTTCCTTTAAAGAAAAATTGTCGTTCCATACATAGTAGAAGAAAAAAAAACGTAAAAGCAACGTGCGTTTGTGTAAAATGTACATATTGAAAAAAATATATTATGGAGTATAAATTACTGAAAATGTACATATTTTACGATTAACGGGTTTTAGGGTTTAGGGTTTTTAGGGTTTTAGGGTTTGTAATGGCATCTTGGATACTTATCATTCATTTGAAAATGAAATGAATCACTAGTACCATTTAAGACAAATATGGGCCGTTGATTATAATCTGATCAATAGAATGACATGTTAAGAATCACCAAGTTGTGTTTCTTTAGTTGTGACTTGGTTTCTTTAGTTGTGTTTGTAGAAGTTCTCAATGAAGCTTTCTTTTTCACACTTGAAAACTTTTCAAAGAAGCTTTGTCTCTTCACACTTGAAAGCTTCTCAATTTGATAATGCACATATTAGGAAAGGGAGACCTTCTTCGGACCAAGTACGTTTTTTTTTTTAAATAACACATCCTACATTTTCTTTAAGATGAGTAAGCGGACAACGTATTTGCAAAATTCAATTTCATTAATGATACTAGTACGAAAATGTTTTACGTTAATGTAAATTTTGGTAAATGAATAATATGAAGGAACCTACGGAGCAAAAAGTGAACTTAACAAATATTGAACAACCAACCAAGATACTGCAACAACTGATTATATTGGTTAACTGAAGAGGAAGTAGTATTGTGTTATTTTCGTGATGAAAGTATTGATTCTTACTTTTAAAATAAGATAGATACGTTTGTTTTTTATAAAAAAATATATCAAAATATACAATCTACCCTAGACGTAAAAGACAAAACACGAAGAAAACATAGGTACAAGAATAAGCGCATTGAAAATAATTACGTTGACGAAAAATAAAGAAAAAAATTCAAAAAAAAAATTCAAAATAAATTTCAAAAAATTAAATACCATATAAATAATCAAAAAGAAAAAATAATTAAACAAACACGATTTTTTTAAAAAAAATAAATACAGAACACCGTATAAATATGTATACCATATTAAATAATTAAAAACGATATTATTAAAGAAATATTAAAATATTAAAAAAAATTACGTACCGTATAAAAAAAACAAAAAAAATACGGTGAAACTGTACAAAAAATAATACCGTACAAATAATAAAAAAGAAATTAATTAATCAAACATGATTTTTTTAAAAAAAAAACAGTTTGCCTTACAAATATGTATACCGTATTAAACAATTAAAAATAATATAATTAAAGAAACAGGAAAATATTAAAGAAAATAAAATTATATACCGTACAAAGAATAAAATGAAAAAAATGGTGAAACTGTAAAAAAAAACGTACTAGTAATTAAAAATAAAAAAACTGATGAAACAAGATTTTTTTTAAAAAATAAATAAATACGGACACCGTATAAATACGTGAACCGTATAAAATATTTAACTACAAAATAATTAAGGAAACAAAAAAATCCAAATAAATAAATAAATATACGGCAAAAATATGAACCGTATACATATACAGTACAAATACGAACCGTATAAATACGCCGTATATGGGAAGTGAGGTACAAAAATATACAAAATGTATTAGGCATAAAAAAACAAAAAGGATGGGAAATAAAAAAAGTGGGGGAAAAGTAAAAAGTAAAAAAATAAAGAAACAAATAAGTAGGTGGTAGTTGGGGTGGGTGAGAAGTTAAGTAGAATCTTGCAAAGATTCCAAAAAAAAGATTCCACAAAGGACACTTGGCAAG
This sequence comes from Agrostemma githago, assembly GCA_958450325.1. Classification (NCBI taxonomy): domain Eukaryota; kingdom Viridiplantae; phylum Streptophyta; class Magnoliopsida; order Caryophyllales; family Caryophyllaceae; genus Agrostemma; species Agrostemma githago. Next base: position 15,781,489 of record OY288253.1, on the reverse strand, counting down.
TTGGGAGTGGTGGTGTATGAATAGGCCCAGACACCAAATGTAACTCTAGCACCTTCGTATTTGGATGGCAATGCATGTTGAGCGTAGCAGACTAGCAGTAGGCAATGAAAAGTAAGACCATCCCCAAGCAAGGTGGACAGGGGAGGTCATGACCCCCAAGGTCATCTTAAACACTAATTAACTTAAGAATTAGCATGACCCAAGTGGGAAAAGGTCATGGGACGACCCAAGGTCATGACCTTCTTCCATGACCACATGTGTACCATTCTCATAGTGGTCCACAAAAATAATTGCCTAAAAGAGGGTATGATTGAAATAAATAATACTCCCTCTGTTCCAACCATTTGTATACGTTTACTTTATGCACGTACGTCGATACTCATTTTCTTTTGTCTATATCTTTAGTTACGTGTTACTAAAAATTATAAAAATTTGATATTCATAATGTATTTTATTAAACGATTCAAACAAGATCCCACCTGACTATCTTTTATCTTATATATTAGAAGTAACATTGAACATTCTCATCACTTATAAATAGTGTTAAAAAATCAAATGTATACAAATGGTTGGAACGGAGGGAGTATAGAATATGAATTAATTAATGAAAAAGTGGTAAATAATGAGGTTGATGACCTAAGGTCATGACCTTCTGCATGGGAGGGTGTAGGAGGGTCAACGTAAACAAGGTAAAATTAAGAGAAAAAATGGGTCACGACCCAATTAACTTGACTCTTGCTTGGGGATGGTCTAATGATTGATGAGGAGGGCTTTCCTCATGATTGGTCCCACGTGCGTGCATTCCTGCAACTGCATTGCGCAATTATGTACTCGGCCATATGACGCGTGTTGTTGCTCGTACGAAATTTCTCGCATGCTACAACTACATGCATACGTGCGGCTGCATCAGCTTTCGAGGTCAAATCTTTGACTTGGAATATTTGTGAATTCTGATTATGGACCGGATCTACCCGTGCCCAATCTTCACAAGTTTTTTCGGCCGGGTGCATGTCTAATAAATAATTATCTACTTCCCGTTCCATTCATTTGTCTATCTTTGATTAAAATATTCTTACCAATAATTATAAAAGACAAACAAACAAATGAAAGGGACGGAGAGAATAATACTAGCTCGCGAGCAGCTCGAACTCGACTCGGTTAAAGCTCGGTCAAAGCTTGGCTCGTGCGAGCTCGACTCGAGCTCAGACTCGGCTCGACAACTTAACTAGTCGAGCTGAGCAAGGTGTGGCTCGGCTCGAAAAGCTCGCGAGCAGCTCGATTTGATGTGATTAGTTAATATTTTGTTCTTATTTATTAAATTAATACTAATAATAGTTCCATAGTTTTTCACCATATAAAATATTCTTAATGATTTGCCTAATGCATTTGTATATGTTTTTTGGATCCAAATTTATTAAAACACATCGGTGCAAAAAAATGTAAATTTTAATAATTGTACATAGGCTCGAACTCGCATTTTAGCTCGCGAACTTGGTTCCGAGCTCAATTTTTTCAAGCTCGGGTAAGCTCGATATCGGCTCGAATTCGAATTTTGCTTAACGAACAAGGCCAAGCTCGTACTCGGCTCGACTCGTTTACATAACACCCCTAATCCTGACCCGAATTCAATCCGATTTTTATAACCCAAAACTGGTCCGACTCGAAACTGACCCCACCCGATTAATCCGTTTTCAACATCTACTACTACCTTTCTTCTTCAACAACCACTAGCCCACCACTCTACACTTTGTAACCCAGACACAACCATCCGACTCATAACCACACAGCCAAATGAGGCCAAGCTACACCAACGCAATCCCACACCCAAAACCCACGCATGCATCTCAATCTTTCCAAGTCCAACAAACTCGAAAACCACACCTCCCTTTGTGCCGCAAAAGTGACGAAACTCGTGGTGCGTGGTGTTTGGTGGACAATTGAACTGATGGCAGACGATGATTTCTTCTTCACCGGCGAACGAAACAAGGACCAACCTTTTCCCTCCATTTCCGCGGACAAATCGTCAATTGACTTGACTCGTTTGCCGGAAACCCTAGAAAAGAGAGAGAATTGAACATGGATGTAGTAATTGAGAAGGTCATGGTAGTAATTAACAAAAATGGAATCAGAATTAGGGTTAGAATTATGGTTTAGATCCAAAAATACGAGCTTAAATAGGCCTTTAGAGAAGGAAACGAAGGGTCGAAGTAGAGAAATTGAGGAGTTTGTAGTAAGACTAGGAAATGGAATCGGAACAACGTCGTTTTCAATGTGGATGTCGATAGTATCGTCGATGTCGTCGTCGTTGCAGTAGATGTCGATGATGTGTGTGTGAATGTGGATGTTTGTGATGATACTGATGTTTTATGGTAAAGCCGTTCAAATTAAATGCGTGTTCGATCAGGCTAGACGCTAAAAAATTACCCGAAAGAAAAAAGTGGGTGGGTCGAGCCTAAATTACATGCCCTATCCACTCGTTTATCGAAAAATGGACGACCCGCGTGCTAACGGACCCATAAATTATTAACTGAATGAAAGTTCGATAGTTCTCTATTTTTGCGAGAATTAAAAAAATCAAAATTTTAAAGTTTAAATATATTCATATATTGTTAATATTAAAATACGATCCTACATTATTTCATGAGTTTCAACTTTAATTGCGCCTATAATTTACTACAATCGACTCGTAGGAAATTAATTTTTATTCAAATAATTATATTTGTAAAATATATTTATAGAGGGACGGGCGGGCTAGCCCATTTTAAAATATTTGTGTTCGTGCCCTGCCCATTTAGTAATTCGGGTCATAAAAACTAACACGAATAAGTAAACCTGAACCCGACACCTAAACTGAAGACTGGAATTTGACCGGTCTAACCCGAAACTAATCCAGATGTTATCATAGAAAACGAGTTGATATCCATAAGAAAGTTGAAAATAACAAACTCGAAAATTATTCTAACCTGAAATGATCATGCCCGAATTTAATAACACAAAAGTGGTCTGCCCTGACCCGGTTGACCCATTTTCAAGTTTGTAATCAAGGTAATATTATTTGACCCGTTACAAGTTTGTGATCATTATTCTGTTCACTAATAGGAAGGTACGTGTAACACCCCTGATTTTATAAAATTAAATTAAATTAAAATTATGTTCGTATTTTTATTTTTACGATTTAACTCGTAATTCTTAAAATTATTATAAAACGAATTTATCGTTTAATCGTTCTAAAATCCTAAAATTCTTTTTGCCTCGGAAACTCGTCTTGTATTTAAAACGTATTTCTATTTCTGTTTCGATTCATTTTATTCATTTAATTTAATTCTTATCGAAAATCTGCTTTGACGATTTAAATTCTAAATTCTTTTATTTTTAAGCTCGAACTTCTATTTTCGGCTCGAAGTTCATTTATTTTAAATTTCGTCAAAATATTTATTTTCTTTCCTCGAGAAACCAATTTAATTCACTTTATCGAAAATTTATTATTTATCGGGAAATACTATTTGATCGTTTAATTATTTATTTCTATCAACTTCGTTTTCGTCCCGAATAATTTATTTACTCATCTTATTTTAAGGCCCGTTTATTTATTAATTTTATTAACTCGTTCTAACTCGATTCGTGGGTCAGTCAACTTATCGTTACGGATTTCGTCTCCTACCCGATTCATTTAATTAATCCGTTTTTCGATCACTCTTTTTTTATTTAGTGGGACCGCTTGATTCAATTTTTTTTCTTTTTGCTCTTATTTTCCCAATGTTTACATCCACTCCCCATTTTCCTGATTCTCTTGATCTGCTCCACCGCTTCAGCTTTTAATTTTTTTTTTTTAATTTTGTCTTCCCACTTGTTGAACATACTTCCCCCCTTCTCCTTTTGGCTTCCTCCGTTTCCCTCTCCATCATTCGTCTCCCCTTCTTTTATTTATTTGTTCAACCCTTATACCAGCCCCTCTTGTGGCACCGTTTCAATTCTTCATCCCTTCCCTCAACCTGCGTTACTTTGCTGTTACTGCTCTGCTGCTGCTACGCTGCAGCTGGTGCTGCCATTTTCTTTGCTGCTACTGCCCTCTTCCGTCATTACTTATGCAGTTCGTCAAGGTAGTTCGTCCTCTTCCTGTTTTACGATGATGCTTGTTGATCTCGTGTGTTCTGTGTCGGCCTCGTTTTTGTGTGCTGCTTTTGCTTCTCGCGTCGTTATTGTCGTTGTCTGATGTTTGTTTTCCGTGTCCTTCTTTTCCGTCTTGCATCTCGTTCGTTGCTGCTACTGTTGTTAGTTTGTTGTTGTCCGTTTTCCCTTCTTTCTGCTGCTGCGTTGTCGTCTTCCTTGTTCGTTGAATCGCTGTTGTCCGTGTCCGCTCCTGCTATTGTTATCAATGTCGCTGTGGTTGTCATTTGTCCTGCTGCACAATTCATTAGTATTGCTGTTGCTGCGGCTACTTTTCTTTTGCTCGGTTTTGATACCGATCTTCGTTGTTTGGCATTCCTCTTACTGCTTTACTCTTTTCAGTATTGCACCTGTTGTTGTCGTTGTTACTGCTGTCTCGCTTTTCGCTGCTATTGCTGTTCGTTTTCCGCTTTTTCTTCTTCTTTTGTCCTTCTTTTTCTCTCCCCTTCTTCTTCTTCTACGTCTTGTTGTTTCATGCTGTACCGTTTTCGACTTATCGATTCCGTGTTTGCTTCTGTTCGTTGTACTTAATATATCTCTTCCTTTCTTTTTCCATTGCTCTTAATCTTCCTGTTTTTCTTCTTTTGCTCTGTTGTGTCTGCTACTGCACCGCTGCTGTTTTGCTCGTCTCCTCTTCTTTATTTTCGTTCCCCGTCCTTTCTCGAGCCTTGTTGCTGTTGCACGTTTTGCTTCTGTTGGTGCTATTCGTCAGTTCTCGGCTATTGTTGTTATCTGTTCTGCATTATCCGTTTTGGGTCTTCGAGTCCGTGTTTGTCTTCATTTCCCTTTATCCTTTCCCTTCACCCCTAGTCCTAGTAATACGATCATCTATCCAATATTTTCTGTTTCCTTCTTATGTCAATTACGCTCGTCTCATTCTTTTGTTTCGTTTTCTCGAATTTCGTGGTGTATCGTGGTGAGGGCTAGCGGTTCTACAACTTGGAGCATAAGGACGACTTTTCTATTGATTTGAAGATTGGGTTGATCAGGAAGGACGAGTACGAGTTCATTTCGGTTGTTGACTTAAGGTAACTTTAGGACGTTACTCGATTTTATATCGTATGTTTGAGTAGTAGTATGTAGTAAATATTTTAACTTCGGTTTTCTAATTTTTAGCTATTTATTATTTTGCTAATAATATTAAGTTTTTAAAAAAATCGTATGTTTTATTATATTATACAGTTTTTGATATCATTTTATAAATCGTTAGTAATTTAATTATTTACGATCGTTATAATATTTTGTTGGTTATCGTGACACTAGTAACTAAATAATGTCGATTTCATATTTTCGTCATATTTCGTTAATTTATAATTTTAACTCAAAATCGTATTTTTATATTCTAATCGAGATTTGTATACTTGTTCAATAAACTAATTTTCGTTTTACGATTTATACTAATAAATGAGAAAATAGTCGATTTAGTTTTAAATATATTTTTAGTCGAGACTATTTTCACTAAAAATTTCCTATTTGTTTCAGATTGACTATTTTTAATTAAAATCCGTGTTACTTAATGATAAAAGATATTTGTTAAAAATAATTTGAAAGCTTTATAAAATCTCGTTTAATTTATAAAACTTGTTGACTCAATTAATTTTGATATCGTTTTCCATAAAACATCTCTTTTCTAAAAATTATAGTTTTAACCCGACTTTCTAATTATTTATAAAATATTATATATTTACTTATTATATTTTATTTATATTTTGAGTAACAAATTTAGAAATATATTAAAGTTACGATAATGACGATGATAATAAAATGTTAATTTCGTTAGAATGCTATTTTTATACATTTCACTTATTTTAATAACTTACGAATTTTCTATAACAATATTTCTATTTTAAGTAAGTTTCTAAAAATAGTAAGTTTCTATTTATAGAAAGTTTCCCTTTTAATATAAAATGTTTATTTCTTTTATCTTCATATTATTTATATTAATTATATCTTTTGTATATATATTGATAATGGCTGTTTTGGAGTTATGGAATAAAGTCAAGTGTGGGGTTAGAGTAATATAGTCAGGGTTTACGGTTTTGCCATCAATTATAAGGCTAGTGTATCAGAAATCGGTACATTGGTTGTTGAACCGGGTGACAGGTATCCCGGGAGTTGTGCACATTTTGACCTTAAGCTTAGGCCTCGCAGTAAGTCGCCGTCATAAGTTGAACTGGGTGACAGGTAATCCCAGGAGGGGTGTGCATTGTCTTAAACTAGGGCCACGCATTTATAAGTCGCCGTCCTATTATGGTTGAGTAGCCTAGTTAGAGACCGAAGTTTGATTTGTTTGAACTAGGTTCTCGAAGCTAGTTTTAGTATTCTCCTGTTGAAAGTCTGACCTTCTACACTGAATATTTCCATAACGCCTTTTTGAATATTTTTATTATTATCAATACGTTTTGATTTGCAGGTTGGCAAATATTTGATGTTTTCTTCGGAAAACTTGTTCTGATTTTATTATTCCAATATTTTCAGTTTCTCCGAAAGCTTATTTTTATTATATTATTTTAATGTGTTCCCTTTTAATTATTTTGATATAGTAATACTATTATTTTTCCATATGGTATAATATGGCTGGGAGAACGTCCGAGTTACTCCCCACTGACGTGACTGTTATGTTTATAACATGACAGGTATTTGCTGCTGGGTTTTGGGTGTGAACTAGCGAGTTGCGTGGATCCTGCTCTTTCTTTATTCATGTAATTTAAGGATTTGTATAACCTGTTTGGTGAATTTTCTTTTTAGCCCTTTTGTAAAAAGAGGCATTTGTATTGACTTACCATTTCTTTTAATCAGATATAGTTTGTCAGTGTGTTTTAATCCCAACTCTACAGTGTTTCCGCCACTGTATTGCGTTAGATTTTCTAGGGGATTACAGTACGGAGTAATTTTTAGTATAATTACTCATATTAGAGAAACAAAGTATACGCATCGTAGGGCCAGGTTGTCCCCATGTAGACCAAACAAAGTCCCATTCCTTGACCCCGCTCTTTCTTCTATCAGCTTCCTGCTCACCTGCCTTTTATCCCCCCCTCAATCCTCTCACCTACGCGGGCATCCTCCCCTTATATATATATATATATATATATATATATATATATATATATATATATATATATATATATATATATAGAGGTAGGTTCAAATAAGGGCAACAACTATTTTAAGGGCATAAGGTCAAGTGTTAGGCATAAGGTCAAGTGTTAAAGTTACACAAAAAGTGATTAAAGTTACACGAGATGAGTGATAAAGTTGCACTTTATCACTTGAAATTATTAAAGAGCTGAATGTTATAGTTACATATCAATTTTAAACAAATGTAACTTTATCGTATGTCATCTGTAACTTTAATATACACTTACTGAAACATGTTGTCCTTATTTGAACCTACCTACCTATATATATATATATATAGAGAGAGAGAGAGAGAGAGAGATAGGTTCTTATGAGTCCCTCATAAGTATTGAGTCCCTAAGTCCCCATCTCATCCGTTGGATGAGTGATGGATCAAGGGACGAGATAAATCACTATTTTAATAAAAAAAATAAAAAAATAAAAAAGAAGATACTGCATCCAACAAAATAGGAAGGTGAATATTTCATAAACCTAACATTCACGTTCATTCAATCATTCATTATCTCATTCATCAATTCTGTTTCCATCACTTTCTTCTTCATCGTTCTCTCGCTCATTCAATCATTCATTCTTCAAAATCACATTCAGTCAGTCATCGTCTTCATCGCGCCGCTGCCATTTATTTCAAAACCACACAATCAAGAACACATTCAGTCAATAATCGTCTTCATCGTGCTGCTGCATAATACGTTCGATCAATCCGGTTTATACTTTTCATTCAATGGCTGATATGCAAATCGTGGAAAAAACAAACGGTGAGTATATATATTGTAGTTTATATACTTGAAAGGACATTGAGTCATTAAGATGATACTAAATTATTAGTTTCTACTTTTCTACGTTGAACTGCATATTAAATTATAAAGATATTGGGTTATTTTAGTTCACATACTGTGTTACTTTAGTGTAGAGTGTCTGTTATTTTAATGACAAACTTCTATTACTTTTATGGTCTGTTACTTTAATTCATCGAAGTTGTTACTTTAGTTCTTAACGTCTGTTATTGTAACGCAGTAGTGAGTCATGTGAATATATGAAACCGCCATATTTAAGTAATAATAAAAAAAGATATTGTTTCCTATAATGGTGGGACGTGATTGCCAACAAAATAGGAAACAAATAAAAAGAGTAACTGCCCTAAGATTTGCATTAAAAAAAAGAAAAAAGAAAAAAAAAGGAGAGATACTGTTTCCTAAAATAACTCTCATAATTTTAGGAAACAGTAAATCACTTTATTCATTCATTCACATTACTACGTTCATCATATGATGGCGGATATGCAAATCGTCGAATACACAAACGGTGAGTATTTGATTTCTAATTTATACTGAAAACGCGTCATTAGGATGCTCCATATTATTAGATTTTAAAGTTTACAGTATGGAAACTGCATATTATTGAAGGTCTAATCATTATATGAATTTTACGCACGAACAAATATATGGAGTTATTGTAATGCACATACTGTGTTACTTTAATATACACAATCTGTTATTTTAATGGCTAACCCGTGTTATTTTAATGGACATAATGTTAATTGAATCTAATGTTACTTTAACGCACTTCATCTGTTACTTTAGTTCTTTTCATCTGTTACTGTAATGCATTGAAGTGACAAAAAAGATTTAGAATACCGCCATATAAAAAAAAAAAAATAAAAAAGAAAGATATTGTTTCCTATAATTATGGGACATGATTGACTTCAAAATAGGAAACAATATCAAAGAGTATCGCTCTCATTCAAAGATAGATACTGCGTACTCTCATTTTTTATCATTATATGAATTTTTTGCACTAACTTGTACCTGGTGTTATTTTAATGAACATTATCTGTTACTTTAATTCACACTATCTGTTACTTTAATGTCTGACCTCTGTTACTTTATACCTGGTGTATAAACATCCTTTGTTAACTGAATCCAGTGTTACTTCAATGCACTTCATCTGTTACTTTAATTCTTGTCATCTATTACTTTAATCCATATTTCAAGTTTTGATTGTTTCTTTTTCGCCACGTTTATTGGCACTGTTATTGTGTTTCAGTAGACGCAAAAGCACATGAATGATGTAGGGATGCGAGTGAGAGTTTCCTCCATACATAGGGCAGATCTTCAAGGACGTTGATGAGTCAGTAAACTTCTATAAAATCTACGCATTGGCTTGTGGATTTGATGTGAGGAGGTCCACAACAAAAGGATGGCGCGGTGGTTAGATTAAATCAAAACTTCTGACGATGATGATAAAGAAGAGGACAAGGAGGATGAAGAAGCAGATTTCTAAGTAGGACAGTATATTGTTAGAGTAACATACATTATTCGTTAGAGTAACATACTTAATGCGTTACAATAACACAAATTATGAGTAATAGATGTGAAACATTGGAATTGTAATGAAGTTGATTCAGTTGGAACTCTTGTATCAATTTTTGTTTTGGAATATCCTTAATAAAAACAAACATTATTCTTTTGGTTAATTGGAACGACTCATGTGTATGCAAGAGACTATTATGCAACGAAACAGATTTTACGAGTTAGAGTAACACAGTTCATGAATTACAGTAACACATTGTATGAGTCAAAGTAACACAATCTATAAGTTAAAATAAACAGCGTCAAAACGGAGAGTAAGTTATGCGGGAGGATTTGTGAATTGAAAAAAATTAATTTTGAATAAATGTGTTGGGTGAGAGAAAGAAGATCAGTGAAAAAAAGAATTAATAGGAGAGAAGATTTGAGTATATAATTAGAGAGGAGAGAGAAAAAATGAAATATTTACAAAGATTTTGTTAGTTATTTCCTTAATTGACAAAACGAATCTTGACCTTTAATCTGTAATTAAATCAAAGGCTAAGATGAGGACTCACGGACTCAAAATATATAAGTGGACTCACCTGATCCCACCTCTATATATATATATATATAGAGGTGGGATCAGGTGAGTCCACTTATATATTTTGAGTCCGTGAGTCCTCATCTTAGCCTTTGATTTAATTACAGATTAAAGGTCAAGATTCGTTTTGTCAATTAAGGAAATAACTAACAAAATCTTTGTAAATATTTCATTTTTTCTCTCTCCTCTCTAATTATATACTCAAATCTTCTCTCCTATTAATTCTTTTTTTCACTGATCTTCTTTCTCTCACCCAACACATTTATTCAAAATTAATTTTTTTCAATTCACAAATCCTCCCGCATAACTTACTCTCCGTTTTGACGCTGTTTATTTTAACTTATAGATTGTGTTACTTTGACTCATACAATGTGTTACTGTAATTCATGAACTGTGTTACTCTAACTCGTAAAATCTGTTTCGTTGCATAATAGTCTCTTGCATACACATGAGTCGTTCCAATTAACCAAAAGAATAATGTTTGTTTTTATTAAGGATATTCCAAAACAAAAATTGATACAAGAGTTCCAACTGAATCAACTTCATTACAATTCCAATGTTTCACATCTATTACTCATAATTTGTGTTATTGTAACGCATTAAGTATGTTACTCTAACGAATAATGTATGTTACTCTAACAATATACTGTCCTACTTAGAAATCTGCTTCTTCATCCTCCTTGTCCTCTTCTTTATCATCATCGTCAGAAGTTTTGATTTAATCTAACCACCGCGCCATCCTTTTGTTGTGGACCTCCTCACATCAAATCCACAAGCCAATGCGTAGATTTTATAGAAGTTTACTGACTCATCAACGTCCTTGAAGATCTGCCCTATGTATGGAGGAAACTCTCACTCGCATCCCTACATCATTCATGTGCTTTTGCGTCTACTGAAACACAATAACAGTGCCAATAAACGTGGCGAAAAAGAAACAATCAAAACTTGAAATATGGATTAAAGTAATAGATGACAAGAATTAAAGTAACAGATGAAGTGCATTGAAGTAACACTGGATTCAGTTAACAAAGGATGTTTATACACCAGGTATAAAGTAACAGAGGTCAGACATTAAAGTAACAGATAGTGTGAATTAAAGTAACAGATAATGTTCATTAAAATAACACCAGGTACAAGTTAGTGCAAAAAATTCATATAATGATAAAAAATGAGAGTACGCAGTATCTATCTTTGAATGAGAGCGATACTCTTTGATATTGTTTCCTATTTTGAAGTCAATCATGTCCCATAATTATAGGAAACAATATCTTTCTTTTTTATTTTATTTTTTTTATATGGCGGTATTCTAAATCTTTTTTGTCACTTCAATGCATTACAGTAACAGATGAAAAGAACTAAAGTAACAGATGAAGTGCGTTAAAGTAACATTAGATTCAATTAACATTATGTCCATTAAAATAACACGGGTTAGCCATTAAAATAACAGATTGTGTATATTAAAGTAACACAGTATGTGCATTACAATAACTCCATATATTTGTTCGTGCGTAAAATTCATATAATGATTAGACCTTCAATAATATGCAGTTTCCATACTGTAAACTTTAAAATCTAATAATATGGAGCATCCTAATGACGCGTTTTCAGTATAAATTAGAAATCAAATACTCACCGTTTGTGTATTCGACGATTTGCATATCCGCCATCATATGATGAACGTAGTAATGTGAATGAATGAATAAAGTGATTTACTGTTTCCTAAAATTATGAGAGTTATTTTAGGAAACAGTATCTCTCCTTTTTTTTTCTTTTTTCTTTTTTTTAATGCAAATCTTAGGGCAGTTACTCTTTTTATTTGTTTCCTATTTTGTTGGCAATCACGTCCCACCATTATAGGAAACAATATCTTTTTTTATTATTACTTAAATATGGCGGTTTCATATATTCACATGACTCACTACTGCGTTACAATAACAGACGTTAAGAACTAAAGTAACAACTTCGATGAATTAAAGTAACAGACCATAAAAGTAATAGAAGTTTGTCATTAAAATAACAGACACTCTACACTAAAGTAACACAGTATGTGAACTAAAATAACCCAATATCTTTATAATTTAATATGCAGTTCAACGTAGAAAAGTAGAAACTAATAATTTAGTATCATCTTAATGACTCAATGTCCTTTCAAGTATATAAACTACAATATATATACTCACCGTTTGTTTTTTCCACGATTTGCATATCAGCCATTGAATGAAAAGTATAAACCGGATTGATCGAACGTATTATGCAGCAGCACGATGAAGACGATTATTGACTGAATGTGTTCTTGATTGTGTGGTTTTGAAATAAATGGCAGCGGCGCGATGAAGACGATGACTGACTGAATGTGATTTTGAAGAATGAATGATTGAATGAGCGAGAGAACGATGAAGAAGAAAGTGATGGAAACAGAATTGATGAATGAGATAATGAATGATTGAATGAACGTGAATGTTAGGTTTATGAAATATTCACCTTCCTATTTTGTTGGATGCAGTATCTTCTTTTTTATTTTTTTATTTTTTTTATTAAAATAGTGATTTATCTCGTCCCTTGATCCATCACTCATCCAACGGATGAGATGGGGACTTAGGGACTCAATACTTATGAGGGACTCATAAGAACCTATCTATATATATATATATATATATATATATATATATATATATATATATATATATATATATATATATATATATATATATATATCCCCTTCACTCCCCCATCCCTCTCCACAATCCAACCTACCTTTCTCTCTACTCTTTATTCTCATACAACTAAATTCATACATACGTACATACCTCCAACAAAGAAACTAATCAAATAAGCAATTATTAGTATTAACTCACAAACCATCGTACGAACTGTACAACAACAAAACAAAACAGAACAGAAATATAATGGCAGTGGATTCAGTGTTGTCTTCGGTGCTAGGCCCACCGGCCTGCGACAAGGACGCAAAGGCGCTGCGGTTCATTGAAGAGATGACCCGGAATGCCGACCAAGTCCAAGACAAGGTATTGGGGAAATATTGAGCCGAAATGTAGAAACGAAATACCTAAAAAGGTATAAACTCAAGGGTGCAAATGATAAGGAGAGTTTCAAGGCCAGGCTCCCTATGGTTACTTACGAAGATCTCCAGCCTGAAATCCAGTGTATTTTTAATGGCGATCGCTCCCCTATCCTCTCTTCCCACCCCATTTCCGAGTTCCTCACTAGGTATGTATTAAATTGGCCACAAAATTATTATGTACTCACTGATTTTGAATGATTTTCTCTATTTCTTAAATGGGCCGAAACATCTCTTCCTCCCTCTTTTCATTTGTGAAATTTTTTCACACGACTTTACCATCTTACCCTCACTAATTTCCTTATATTATACTCTCATTAATTAATATAACACTACAAGAGAAAAGTCATTTTGGGTCCGCCAAAATCGGTCCCAAAACTGAAAAAGCGGTCCCAAATCTCAGTTATGGAACCGACTTTGGGACCGCTTTTCAGCGGTTGCAGAATCTGGTAACAAAACACAAAATTTGGGACCGAAAAGCAAATCGGTCCCAACTTTGTGACCGTCGCAAGCAGTCTCAAATCTTATTTTCGGTCTCAAATTTGGGACCGACTATTGTGTTAAGCGGTCCCAAATTCGGGACCGAAGTCGGTCCCAAAAATGTCTCGGCGATCCCAAATTTGGGACCGTTGTCGGTCCCAAAAATGCCTCGGCGGTCCCAAACTCGAGACCGAAGTCGGTCCCAAAACTGCCTCGGCGGTCCCAAATTTGGGACCGAAATCGATCCCAAAATTTCCTTGGCGGTCCCAAAAATTCCAGAATTAATTATATGTTAATTATATTATCGGGCTACCCACCTATTATATTTTAACCTGCATATAAACCAAATAACATGACACCAATCACAATCTCCAAATGCTAATAAAAAAGTCTCAATTTATAATTAATAAAATCAATATTCATACAACCCACACACATAGAAAATGTCACTACAATCCACACACTAAGAATAAACTTCAACACATGACTAAAGTCTCATCACATTTAAACCACTTAAACCACCACCGATACCACCAAATGGATCTTCATCGGGTCGAGAATTAGAAGAGAAGTTGTTGTGACAATTAAATTGTTGTTGTATCTTAAGAAATCGAGCCTCTATTTGTTGTTCCATTTCCTTCATCATTTGCTCCTTTTGTGCAGCCAATCTTGCTTCTATTTGTTGTTCTATTTGTTGTTCCATTTGTTGTTCCATGAGTAATCCTTCATCTTCACGTGCCTTCTTCTCCTTTTCACGTGCCTTCTCCGATTGTTGAAGTCTTTCTTCAAGTTGAATCATAACCCCGGGACAATAAGAAGTGGCCGTAGAATTTGAAGATTTACTTTTGAACTTTTTCTCGAAAAACAACTCGTCGGCATTACCAATTCCATACACCTTTCCTTTTTTTCGCCCACCAACAACATCGAAAAAGACTTCATTTTCTCCCACATTCTCCCTGAAGTTCTTCAATTTTGTATTGTATTTCTCCTATAGAGGAAATATTAATGAATGTATAAAAAATTTAGAAATGAAAACGGAGCTAAAGAGATAAACAAAATTGATTAAACCAAACATGTACTCACAAAAACATCCTTGGCTTTATTAGAATTGAGTTCTCTTCTACCCTCGACTTCAACACTATGAACCCGGTAGAAAACTTCTGAAGCAGAAGGTAACTTGCCTTGGTTTTCCTTAGTCTGAAATATGTACAGTAAGAAAATACATTGAGACTGTGATGCAGATAAAGGACACAACAAAATACAACCATAGTCTACAAAAAGGCTCAAACAAATAAATGACAATACACTTCAAACATTCCTGTATTTAATTTTCACCAAAATCTGCATCACAGTAAACTCAAAAAATCTTCTCACCATACAATTCAGTAATTCAAAACCTTGACCAACTTAAATGCCAAAAATTTGCATGTCACTTGAATTTACTGCAACAAATTCACAACAACATTACGAATCCACAACAACATTACAAAGGGTAGATTTTCATCATTGCTACCATTATTACCTGTGGAGATGACGTAGGTCCACCCCGACGCGGCCACGCGTGGGTTTGGGTAGGCGAATGAATCTCGTGGTGAGACTGCTCTCGGGTTCGAAATTTAAGTCAAAGTTGGAGTCGCCACCGAATTTTGTGGTTATTCGGAACCATACGAGCCCACTCTATGTCGTCATGGGCTATACACAAAGTAAGCCCACTTCGATTTCAGAGTTTATTGGGCTCGTCCCTTTGCATTGCAATATCGATACCGTCTAAATCGGCTTTCGTATATAGAATGACTCTCGTGCGCCAAGGGTTTCGGACATCCGGAAACCAAAGGTTCTGAGTAAGGGGTGAGGGTACGTGTTGGGAAGCCCACTAAGGACACCCAACCCCGCCCGCACATGGCGGCCTCTACTAAGACATCGTTCGTGTTCGTGTGCGCGCGCTAGTAAAACGATTAAATGATATGCAAACAGCGTTTTCGGGCTAGCATATGAATAGTATGTGAACTACGTCATTTAATGCATCTTGATTGTAGTCGAAAGATTTAGCATGCGAGGTTCATTTATAAAGCGATAAGCAAGTAAATAAATGAAACTCAAACATAAATAACGTACAAGTTACACGGCCGGAAATACAACCCGGCCAATACGAAAATAAACGGAACAAAAGGTAATAAATCCGATAGGAACGGACCTGTATGTAAACTTGACCGCGAAATGTGTAAGTGGACTAACCCCGTTTAAATGCACATTATGTTGTACATCAAACGAAGGACGGAGACATAGGACCTAGGCGTGATGCTAGCCCGATCCTATGCCTCGATGCCTTGTCCCGACTTATCACGTCGAAAAATCGATCAAAGTCGTTAAGGTGTCGTGATGAACGTTAGTTTTGAAAAGTGGGTTCACGTGATTGACTTTACACGTGTCGACTAAAAGTCGTAAAACAAGCGAGGCTTAAATGTTGCATTTAAGCTCTCGATTTTCTGGGTTACAGGACCCACTCGGTCGAGTCATGGTCTAACTCGGTCGAGTGCGTCCTCGAAAAAGTTTCTGCCCAATGTTATGGACGCTACTCGATCGAGTGGCCTAAGCACTCGGTCGAGTAGCCCCTCGAAAAGGGTTCTGTCCAGTTTTATGGATGCTACTCGATCGAGTGACCTGCGCACTCGGTCGAGTAGCCCCTGTACGAGTGTTGACTCGTCTCGTTTTTTTGGGTACAAAATCGACGGTCGGTCGAATTAAATGCAAATATCGCATGATTTGAATTTAACTCTACCTCCGGTACTATAATCGTGTACATGTTCGATTATAATACCGTTGTCGGGATTTTATGAAAACATTTACGTAGAAAATGTTTGAATTAGTAGCGGAATGTATCCCTCTACGTCACGACATCGAAACTAACCCTTTCGGGTTATGTGATGTCGGTTTTCGTGTCAACGGGTTCCGCACTAATTAAAATGGGATCGAATGCGTTCAACTACGATTAGTCGCGATCACGTCACGCCCTTGAGTACATTGGGATGGGGCTCCTCGAAAGGGCTCCACCTCCGTCGTTGCTCGTAAAGGGATTAGACGGATTTTAGGCGACAATTATAGTTAAACGTATCCGAAACCGAATTTTTGATACTAATATATATATATATATATATATATATATATATATGCGGTATGATAATAATATGTTAGTAACGCGAATAGAAAAGTTAGTATGCGAAAATGTAAAGTGTTTGGATGTTAGAGTTAGCGTTAGAATTACAATACTAGTATAGGTATAATATTAACGATACAAAAACATAAGCAAAAGTAACAAAGATTGAGATGGGATTTAGGACACCCTCAACATACATGCTTAGTAAGGACCTCGGAAATGGACTCGCGAATAGTGACGGGACGTCGGAGTATCGAGGATGTATGTAAGTTATGGTGTGTGTGTGTGTGTGTGTGTGGATGAATTGTCGGTTTTTCGAGGGACAAGAGATTCGGTTTTTGTGTGTGTTTGCTTAGGGTTGTAGGGTAGAGAGTGTGGCTGAAATGTGAGGTAAATGTAGGTAAAATTGTATTGGTAAAAGTTGTGAAATGAGTGAGGGTCATGGGGTATTTATAGAGTTTACCCCACGACCTAGGGTCACTCAATCGAGTGGCCCTAGTGCACTCGGTCGAGTGCCCTAGAAAATGGGCCTGATCCAGTTTTTGACGCTCCACTCGACCGAGTGGGTCTATCCACTCGATCGAGTGGATCAGGTAAACCGAGATAAAAAAGGAAGGGGTTGACTTTGTTGATTGTGAGATCTTTTTTGAAAATGGGGTTGGGCGCCATCTTCTAGAAGGTGCACTTGGGCTGTTTTTGTGACGGGTTCGTCTTTGACCGGGTTTTGACCCGGTCGCCAAAAGACGGGATTTATTTTTGGTGTCGGTTTTGGCCCAAATTAGTCTTATTTTGCTCGGAACGACCCACTGGGCCTGAATTTGAGGTCTGTTTTGTGAGATTATTACTCCGCTGAGAGTCCATGTCAGATATTATAGATTTTGGGTCCAAATCCGAGTATACTAAGTCACGTTTGTGTCCGATCATCATCGGGTGTTTGTCGGAAGCTGCTATAGACACTAGCAGGCAAAATGCGGGTGTCTACAGAGCCCCCACTCTGACTGAGGCTTGGACAAGGCGAAAGTCAGAGTAGCTACCAGGCCAATCGCAGATTACGACCTGGCAGCCTTCCGGTCGGGTCGTTTATAGTCCAGTAGACTAGCGTGAAGGGCTCGCCAGCCATAAACAGAGGGTCATACCTGTCCTGCCGGTGGTAGCTCCGTGGGGAGTGAAACTTGCTTCTGAAGGTGTAGGAGTACCCATATGCTGATACATCATGACTTTGATTGTACGTAGCATTCTGGGATAAGTGTTGACTCACGCTGGGGAGTGAGGTAGTTGCGCGGAGACTTGCTTCTGAAGTCTTGGGGTGTACCTGTATGCTGACACGTGATAAATTGCATGTAACACATAGGCAAAACACCGACTCATGCTGGGGAAAAAGTACTGAATTTTGAAAAAAAAGTTGAAATTTTCAAAAATTTTCTTTTTAGAATTTTAGGGATTTTTTAGAAAAAATTTAGGAAAGCTCGGGACAACTAGATTCCTATTCTGGGTTGAAGTCAGGCCTGCACATGTTGGGGCCCAGTTTGCTGAGAAGGCAGGGTTAGTTAGGTTACAGCCAGGCTTCCCTATTATAAATACAGGTCTTCCTGCTTCAGTTTACTGCACCTCAAATCAAAAATTCCTTCTTCTTCTTCTCAAAAAAAAAACTCTTAGTTTTTCAAAAGAATTCGAACTCCTGCCATGGGTATTGAGCATCTCACTTCAATGCTTTTCGCCTGGTCCCAACACTTTCGGGATGAGGACAGGATTCAGCTGACCCAAATGGGGATTGTCAGCCTATTTCCTCTTCGGCGTCTAGTGCCTGATTCACACTTCTTGGACGCTTGTATGGCGTTTTGGGATACTACCCATCACGTCTTCGCATTCCCGCGGGGAGAGATATGCCCTCTTCCCGAGGAGATCGCAGCTATCGGGGGTTGGAGCCCCGTGGCTCGTCCTGCCATCCCTTCGTTCTACCCGGACCCGAGGAGAAGACTGAGGGATTTCCTGGGTCTGTCTCATGCTGAGACAGATCGAATGGTTCGGGGAGATACTGTTTCCCTCTTCGACTTGGCTGACAAGTTCATGAACAGTCAAGATGTAAGGGCTACGCCCTCCCACAGGCGTAGGGCTTTTGCATTCTGCATGCTGCACCGCTATGTTTTCGAGGGAATGATGGATGCTGACTCATGCGTGGGTCAAATTAGGCTGATTGGAGTGGTTGACCAGATGGAGACTGGCCATAGCCCTGCCTGGCTAGCCACTGGGGAACTCATCATGGGCCTGGATGCTAGGCGACTGGACCCAACCCGGCCATTGACGGGGAGTACCCTAATTCTGCAGGTATATGCCTTGCGAATTTCAATTTTTTGCCCTTCTTTTTTTTGTGTTTCTCGCGATTTTCTGAGGTCCGTAAGTCACTCGATCGAGTGGACCTGTCACTCGATCGAGTGATGTCTGCAAAGTGCTTCTGCCCATCTGTGGAGAGCCTACTCGATCGAGTGGGATGCTTTACTCGATCGAGTGTCACACCTGACGAGCTTCTGGTTGTTCTTAGGGGGCTTTACTCGATCGAGTCAAATGGTGTACTCGATCGAGTGGGCTGTAGCGGACCATTCCGTTACTCATGAATTGTGTATATACTTTTGCAGGTTTGGCTGTCGGAACGCTTATCGATCATAGAGCCTCCTCCGAGCGTTCCAAACTACCGTAGCAGCTAGATTAGTTCAAGAGGGCGCCGGATAAGCTCAAATCACCATATAAATCGAGCTTACTGGGACGAGGAATTGGTGTTCCACGGTGGCCCATTGATTAGGTGGACGGTTGCTTGGTGGTTCCTTTCTAAGCTGACGGGGTTGGCCAAGAGGGACCAAGCTCGTTACCTTGTGATCCTGTCCCTTGACTGGACAGTTCACATCTACCCGGACCGCATCCTGAGGCAGTTCGGTTCGTCTCAGCGCATTCCTGAGACTGAAGCCATTATTAGCGTCTCGCTCCAACTGACGGACGCTATGTGCGACACCTGGTTGTAGAGATGGTTTACCCGTCCTACATGGACTATTCCCAACCCTTTCCAATCCGCCTGGGTTTCTCGAGCCTACGAGAAATGGACTTCTGAGGAGTCCGAGGAGGCTCGCAAAGCTCTGAAGGTCGATGAGGCCTTCGAACTGGTCCGTCGGGAGACGGCAAAGGACAATAGGGGATTCTACGATGAGGGAGAGACCCCTGCTACCTTAGTCCGATTAGAATCGGGTCTTAAGTCACATACTAAGACTCGAGCGAAAGATGCCGGTGCTAGTGGCACTCGGGGGCGGCAAAGCCCCCAGACTGACTTGGAGAGGCGACTTGGGCCAAGGCTGGCGGCCCGGGACCGACTAGGTCCGCGCGACCGGCTCCCTGAGCCCGTGAGGGCCCGACTTGGGCCTATCGAGGTGGATGAGGACTCGAGTTCCAAGAAACGAGTCCGGGCTAAAGAGGTTCCTGTAGTGATTCGGGAACGCTCTCCTCCGCGTCGTCGTCAGTGGACGGTTAAGGAGGCCAAGGACAAGGGGAAGGGCAAGATGCCCTAGATACCGAGTCCTTAGTTTTATTATTTAAATATTATTATTATTTTGTCGTGTGTTTTTTTTTTTATTTTTTTTTTTGAATTCCTGCACTTGTAATTTTCCCAAGTTTATTGGGGCCTTTTTTTTTGTGATTAATAAAAGAAAGTTTATTATTAAACCGTTCCTGTCTTTTCTTAATTGCATTGGTTGTGCCCCTTTTGGGGGGGCTGCCTACGTATCCGCAATTAGCAGAATCAAACCAAACGTAGTTCAAGCTTAGGAAATTTGCAATCTTGAATTACACCAAGACTATTGGTTCAAGATGTTTTGCGACAGTAGAATAGATAATTCTAGCTCATTGACTTGCCTTTTCGTAAAATAAACGATTTTTGATAAAAAAAATTGCTAATGACATTGAGAAATGGCTAAGGGTAGTAACGCTTCAGCTGGTCCAGGTTGGTTGGGTTGACGAACTCATTCCCGTCCAGGTCCGTCAGCATTACTGCTCCCCCTGATAGGATCTTCTTCACCAGGTATGGCCCAGCCCAGTTGGGTTTGAATTTTCCCCTTGGGTCCACTGGTAGTAGGGCTCGAACAGACTTAAGGACTAGATCCCCTTCTTTAATGTTTCTGGGCCTTACCCGCTTGTTGAAGGCCCGCTGGATCCGTTTCTGGTAGATTTGGATGTTGTTGAGAGCGCGGGACCGCCGTTCGTCTAGTAGAACCAACGAATCGTACCGTGCTCGAACCCAGTCAGCTTCGGGTACTTGGCTTTCTAGCAGAATTCTGAGGGACGGCACCTCTAATTCAACTGGTTGGACTGCCTCCATCCCATAAGTTAGGTAGTACGGTGTCGCTCCGGTTGCGGTGCGAATTGATGTCCGGTACCCCCATAGGGCAAAAGGTATTTTGTCGGGCCAGTCCCGATAATTATCAACCATCTTTTTGAGTATGGTGACAATTGTTTTATTGGCCGCCTCTACTGCTCCATTGGTTTGGGGACGGTAGGGCGAGGACGTGTGCCTTTGAATTTTGTACTTGGTCAGCAGGGCTGCGGTCTCAGCTTGGAAATGAGTCCCATGATCACTGATAAATTCATGTGGGATTCCATACCGACATATTATCTTGTTTTGGATAAATTTGGCGACATGTTTAGCATTGAGGATGCGATATGATTCAGCTTCGACCCATTTGGTGAAATAGTCGATAGCTACCAAGATGAAACAGTGTCCGCCAGTACCGGAGGGATTCACCTTCCCGATTATGTCGATACCCCATGTCGAGAATGGCCAAGGTGACGTCATGGTATAGAGTAGGGATGACGGCATATGTTGCACATTGCCAAAGATTTGACAGTTATGGCAATGTTTGACATATAACTGGCAGTCGGCCTCCATGGTGTTCCAGTAATACCCAAGCCTCATGATTTTTCGGACCAGCATGTGAGCATTCATATGCGGGCCGTTTTCACCATCATGTACTTCAGCCATTACTTTCTCGGCCTTATATTTGTCAACACAAAGGAGAAGAGTCCCCTGTGCCGTCTTTTTGTACAGTTGCCCGTCATCCGTACGGATGAACTGGGTGGCTAGCCTCCGTAAGGCTTTCTTGGCTCGACCTTCCGTCCCGGGAGGATACTCTCCGTTGGTCAGGTATGTTAACACGGCCTGGTACCATGGTTCGGGGTCGGTTATCTCGATGTCTTCAATGTCATGGATGTATGCCGGCTCGAACCGTCTTTCGACGCAAATTGGCATACTGGTTACGTGGTCGGGAATGTTCAGTAAAGATGCCAAGTTTGAAAGTGCATCGGCAAACTGATTTTCTTCCCGAGGCAGGTATATGTACTCTACCTTCTGGAATTGTTTCTCGAGATCCCTTACTCGTGCCTGGTAGGCCACGAGATTAGCATTCCCCGTCTTCCATTTTTGGAGTGCTTGGTTAATGACCAAGGATGAGTCGCCATGTACCCGGAGATTTGTGATCCCTAGGTTGGCGGCGGCTTGTAGCCCATAAATGCATGCTTCGTACTCTGCTGCATTATTGGTAACATCAAAGTCCAATTTGATGAAGACGGGAGTATGTTCCCCTCTTGGTGAAATTAGAAGGATCCCGACTCCGAACCCTCGAAAATTAGATGCTCCATCGAAGTATAGATCCCATGTTTCGGCATCGGTATGGAAGATATCTTCGTCTGAGAAGGACCAGGTGTCGGTGTGTCCTTCCTCGATTACCGGGCTGTCAGCGAGGAATTCAGCTACTATTCGCCCCTTAATAGCTTTTAATGGTACAAATTTCAGGTCGAACTCTGCCAACATTAGAGTCCATCTTGAAATCCGGCCATTGAGGATGGACTTTTCGAAGAGGTACTTGATCGGGTCCATCTTGGATAGAACATGGACCTCATAGCTGAGCATATAGTGTCGAAGCTTCTTAGTGGCCCAGACTAGAGCCAAACACGTCTTTTCGAGCATGGTATATTTGCACTCATACTCTAAAAACTTCTTACTGATGTAATAGATGGCTCGTTCTTCGGAGTCAACTGTCTGAGCCAGCATAGCCCCCATGGCTGTCTCGGTCGTTGTTAGGTATAACGACAGAGGCAAACCGGGTTGAGGTGGCATCAAAACTGGCGGAGCAGACAGAATTTCTTTGATTTTGTCGAAAGCGGCTTGGCACTTGTCATCCCATAGTATCCGTTCCCTTATTTTCAGTTTCTTGAAAATTGGTTCACACACCATGGTTAGCTTGGAAATGAATCGACTAATATACTGGACTTTCCCGAGAAATCCCCTTATTTCTTTTTCGGTTTTAGGAGCTTGCATCTCGGTAATGGCTTTGATTTTAGCTGGGTCGACTTCGATACCTCGTTGGCTAACGATATGACCCAGTAATTTGCCTGACGTTACCCCGAAACTGCACTTTTGAGGGTTTAGCCTCATGTTGTATTTGCGCAATCGGGTGAAAAATTTCCTTAGGGCGGTGATGTGACCGTCCCGTTCTTTGGATTTGACGATCATGTCGTCTACATAGACTTCTACCTCTTTATGCATCATGTCGTGTAGTAAGGTAGTAGCGGTCCTTTGGTATGTGGCCCCGGCATTAATGAGACCAAATGGCATGACGGTGTAACAGTAAGTACCCCAAGGTGTAGTGAAGGTAGTCTTACTCATATCTTCTTCCGCCATCTTGATTTGGTTATATCCGGCATACCCGTCCATGAATGACAGAAGGGCATGATCGGCCGTGTTATCCACCAGTATATCGATGTGTGGTAACGGAAAATCATCCTTCGGGCTTGCTTTGTTAAGATCCCGAAAGTCTACGCATACCCGCACCTTACCGTCCTTTTTAGGAACCGGCACGATGTTTGCCACCCAGTCCGGATACTCGGACACTTGTATGAAGCCGGCTTTGAACTGTTTGTCGACTTCTTCCTTTACTTTGAGAGACCACTCGGGCCTCATTCGACGAAGCTTCTGTTTGACCGGTTTGCACCCGTCTTCGATAGGTATGCGGTGCTCGGCTATTTCTCGGTCTATCCCCGGCATGTCCTTGTAGGACCACGCGAAGACGTCTTTGAACTCTTGGAGGAGGTTTATGAACTGTTGTTTCTCCTCGGGATCTAAGGATAACCCTATCTTAAGTATATGAGGCTCTAAGGTTGTTCCCACGTTTATGGACTCGGTCTCTTCAATTACCGGATTCCGGGATTCCCTTTGCTCTAGTTGCTCGATCAGATGTGGAGGTAAGGGTACCTGTTCATCGGATTTCTCAATGTCATAGCATAAAGCGTTTTTGAAAGCAGAATTTAAAAGAGACAAGTCGTAAGCAGAACGGTTGTTATTATTGATTGAAAACTTGGAAAATAGCTCAAAGAGAGCAGCCATCTGATCATTGGTCAGTGGCGGGATTGGTAAAGCACTCGGGACAGACCCCGAAGTGCCAGCAGCAGGAATGATAGAAGGGAGGGGGGTTACAGGAGTGACTCTAGCACCGACTTCTCTAGACTCGACCTCAGACTCTGACTCTGACTCCGAATCAGACTCGGACTCAGACTCAGGCATGTCTCCCTCTCCGGTGACCAGCTTGTAGATCTTTCCTTGACTGTCAGTCCACTTGACAGTCTTCCTCCAGGCCCTTTTTCCCGTCTCGGAACCAACATCCGAGATCAGCTTGGTCGGGTCAAACCTGTTGCTGCGGAGAATCAGGTTGACCAGGTCTTCTTTTGGAGTGGGGGCTATGGTGTCTTCCCCGAAAAGCAGCCCCAGCGTGGGCTCGGCATTATCAGCTTCATCAGACTGGATGAGGGCGAACACGTCATCCGGGATGTAGTTGCAATCCCGGGCCAAGTGGGTCCCGAGGTGCGTAGCATTGGGTTGGTATAGTCCAACCTGGACAGCCCCGAATACGGGTGAGACAAAGTAGTCAGAAAACCGTGGGCTGTAAGGGCTCAAGTGGATACCCTTCATGATGTTGCAGGCCTTTTCGATTCCTGCTCGGACAACGTTGTCCGGAGTGATGGCATAGCCAAGGCCGAAGTGAGAGTCTTCGTCCTTAAGGACCTCGATGATCTTCCCAGCTGGAAGGTCAGTTCGAGAGGTAGCCCCCGCAAGGTACCCCAGGTTCTGGAGCATCGTATCAATGCTCGTGGTGAAGTAAGGCCTAAAGAGGTACTCTTCCTCGATCATCCCCACAAAGTCGAACCCCCAGAGGTCCGCGCGGCCCGTGGCGTTACAGCTAGCCACGGTCATTGGGGTTGCCTCCAAAGTAATAACATTGTCGAGTAAAGGCATCTTGATCTTACGGTGGAGGGTGGAAGACACAGCTTTGACTGCGTGGATCCAAGGCCTTCCTAGGAGCAAGTTGAATGATGAGGTGACATCAATCACTTGGAATTCAAGCTCCTTTTCTATCGGGCCCGTGATGATGGTCAGTTTTATGGCCCCAGCTACCGACTTTGGACTCCCATCAAAGGCTTGGATGGTTTGAGCAGTCGGGATATAGTCAGCCTCGGTAATGCCGAGGGCTTTGGCGGTCCTTAGAGGAAGGACGTTCACAGCTGACCCGTCATCGACTAGGGTCATCGGGAGGTATTTCCCTCGATAAATCACCGTGATGTAAAGGGCCAGGTTGTGGGAGGCCCCGAATGGCGGCAAGTCGGCTTCAGAAAAGGTGATCATTGGGCCTCCTTCTTTGGCCTTACCCTTTAGGTGGGGTAGGACCGTGGCTACCACTTCAGCAGGGGTAGCCAAAGAGTCGATCTTGACTTGATCGAGAGCCTTTGTAAGTGCTTCTCGATGTTCTTGTGAGCTGACTAAGAGTTGCCATATAGTGAGGTCAACTCGGGTTCTTTTCAGTTGCTCATAATAGCCGTTTCAGCGGTCGGCTCTTCAGGGGCGACTTCCATCCCGAGTGGATCGGTGATGGTTGTCGGGATAGGGGTGTCCTTAGTGCTTGTGGCTAAATAGGGACGACCAAGGTTGTTGCTGGCTAGGACTCGAGTTTTGGCCTCTCGAATCTTTTCAGGGGTGATGGGAACGGTTTCCCCTTTAGCGAGGTAGATATCATCCTCGTCGTCAAACCAGATCCCGTTCACTTGCGGGATGAAGGGAGAGATAAGGCGAGAGCAGTCAATCACCTCCCCGGCAAAGATGGCATGGGAGCTGAAAGGGTTCTCCTTGTTGCTTGGGTTATCTCCGGGTAGCGGGATTTTACCGCTTTCAATCAGGTCTTGGATCAAGTGTTTCAGCTTCCAACATTTTTCGGTATCATGCCCATTGCCCCGGTGGTATTGGCAATAGGCCTGAGCATTGTAGTTCTTGGAGCGTCGCTCGACCGGAACTTCAGGAGTTGGGCCTATCGGTTGGATTAGGCCTTTGGAGGATAGCCTTTGTAAGGCATAGGTATAGGTAGTACCTATATCAGTGAAGACCCGAGGTGGGGTGTTCTTCTTGGACGGGGCATCTAGTAGATTAACCGCGTCAAAAATGCTGCGAGCTGCAGCCTGGGGCTTAGTGGTGGAGGAAGAGGCCCCTTGGTACCCTTTGCTAGCGGCCTTGGTGAGGCTTTCTAGTCTCAGGTCGTCTTCGATCCTCATACCCATTTCAGTAAGGGTGGTGAAATTGGGTATGACAGCGTACTGGAGGTGAACCCGGTAGGAAGGGAGGAGGTTCTTGACAAAAGCCTCCACCAAAGTCTTCTCATTGGGCTTATCGACCAATTTCACGCTCTCGGCCCTCCAGCGTTGAAGGTATTTAGTGAAACCTTCCTTTGGCTCTTGGGCCATAACCTCCAGAGATCGCATTGTGGTTTTGATCTCGGTGTTGTCGGCGTAGTTCCGAGCGAACTCGGTAGCCACATCATCCCATGTAGGGTATTTTTTCGGGTCTAGTCTATAGTACCAGGCCCGTGGGTGCTTCTCAAGGGATGCGGCAAAGAGATTCTTAAACATGGTCGAATCCACTCCCTTGATGGCTCATTAGCCGGCCATTGAGGATGGGCTTTTCGAAGAGGTACTTGATCGGGTCCATCTTGGATAGAACATGGACCTCATGGCTGAGCATGTAGTGTCGAAGCTTCTTAGTGGCCCAGACTAGAGCCAAGCACGTCTTTTCGAGCATGGTATATTTGCACTCATACTCTAAAAACTTCTTGCTGATATAATAGATGGCTCGTTCTTCGGAGTCAACTGTCTGAGCCAGCATAGCCCCCATGGCTGTCTCGGTCGTTGTTAGGTATAACGACAGAGGCAAACCGGGTTGAGGTGGCATCAAAACTGGCGGAGCAGACAGAATTTCTTTGATTGTGTCGAAAGCAGCTTGACACTTGTCATCCCATAGTATCCGTTCCCCTATTTTCAGTTTCTTGAAAATTGGTTCACACACCATGGTTAACTTGGAAATGAATCGACTAATATACTGGACTTTCCCGAGAAATCCCCTTATTCCCGACTTCTCTAGACTCGACCTCAGACTCTAACTCTGACTCCGACTCAGACTCGGACTCAGACTCAGGCATGTCTCTCTCTCCGGTGACCAGCTTGTAGATCTACCCTTGACTGTCAGTCCACTTGACAGTCTTCCTCCAGGCCCTGCTTCCCGTCTCGGAGCCAACATCTGAGATCAGCTTGGTCGGGTCAAACCTGTTGCTGCGGAGGATCAGGTTGACCAGGTCTTCCTTTGGAGTCGGGGCGATGGTGTCCTCCCCGAAGAGTAGCCCTAGCGCGGGCTCGACATCATCCGTTCCACCGGACTGGATGAGGGCGAACACCTCATCCGAGATGTAGTTGCAGTCCCGGGCCAAGTGGGTCCCGAGGTGCGTAGCCTTAGGTTGGTACAGCCCAACCTGGATAGCCCCGAATACGGGTGTGACAAAGTAGTCAAACAACCGTGGGCTGTAAGGGCTCAAGTGAATACCCTTCAGGATGTTGCAGGCCTTTTCGATTCCTGCTCGGACAACGTTGTCCGGAGTGGTGGCATAGCCAAGGCCGAAGTGAGAGTCTTCGTCCTTGAGGACCTCGATGATCTTCCCAGCTGGAAGGTCGGGTCGAGAGGTAGCCCCCGGGAGGTACCCTAGGTTCTGGAGCATCGTGTCAATGCTCGTGGTGAAGTAAGGCCTAAAAAGGTACTCTTGCTCGATCATCCCCACAAAATCGAACCCCCAGAGGTCCGTACGGCCTGTGGCGTTATAGCTAGCCACGGTCATTGGGGTTGCCTCTAAAGTAATAACATTGTCGAGTAGAGGCATCTTGATCTTACGGTGGAGGGTGGAGGACACAGCTTTTACCGCGTGGATCCACGGCCTTCCTAGGAGCAAGTTGAATGATGAGGTGACATCAATCACCTAGAATTCAAGCTCCTTTTCTATCGGGCCCGTGATGATGGTCAGCTTTATGGCCCCAGCTACCGACTTTGGACTCCCATCAAAGGCTTGGATGGTTTGAGCAGTCGGGATATAGTCAGCCTCGGTAATGCCGAGGGCTTTGGCAGTCCTTAGGGGAAGGACATTCATCGGGAGGTATTTGCCCCGGCAAATCACCGTGATGTAAAGGGCCAGGTTGTGGGAGGCCCCGAATGGCGGCAGATCGGCTTCGGAAAAGGTGATCATTGGGCCTCCTTCTTTGGCCTTACCCTTTAGGTGGGGTAGGACCGTAGCTACCATTTCAGCAGGGGTAGCCAAAGAGTCGATCTTGACTTGATCGAGAGCCTTTGTAAGTGCTTCTCGATGTTCTTGCGAGCTGACTAAGAGTTGCCATATAGTGAGGTCAACTCGGGTTCTCTTCAGTTGCTTCACAATGGCCGTTTCAGCGGTCGGCTCTTCAGGGGCGACTTCCATCCCGAGTGGATCGGTGATGGTTGTCGGGATAGGGGTGTCTCTAGTGCTTGTGGCTAAATAGGGACGACCAAGGTTGTTGCTGGCTAGGACTCGAGTTTTGGCCTCTCGAATCTATTCAGGGGTGATGGGAACGGTTTCCCCTTTAGCGAGGTAGATATCATCCTCGTCATCAAACCAGATCCCGTTCACTTGCGGGATGAAGGGAGAGATAAGGTGAGAGTAGTCAATCACTTCCCCGACAAAGATGGCATGGGAGTTGAAAGGGTTCTCCTTGTTGCTTGGCTTATCTCCGGGTAGCGGGATTTTTCCGCTTTCAATTAGGTCCTGGATCAAGTGTTTCAGCTTCCAACACTTTTCGGTGTCATGCCCATTGCCCCGATGATATTGGCAATAGGCCTGAGCATTGTAGTTCTTGGAGGGCCGCTCGACCGGAACTTCAGGAGTTGGGCCTATCGGTTGGATTAGGCCTTTGGAGGATAGCCTTTGTAAGGCATAGGTATAGGTGGTACCTATATCAGTGAAGACCCGAGGTGAGGTGTTCTTCTTGGACGGGGAATCTAGTAGATTAACCGCGTCAAAAATGCTGCGAGTTGCAGCCTGGGGCTTAGTGGTGGAGGAAGAGGCCCCTTGGTACCCTTTGCTAGCGGCCTTAGTGAGGGTTTCTAGTCTCAGGTCGTCTTCGATCCTCATACCCATTTCAGTAAGGGTGGTGAAATTGGGTATGACAGCGTATCGGAGGTGAACCCGGTAGGAGGGGAGAAGGTTCTTGACAAAAGCCTCCACCAAAGTCTTCTCATTGGGATTATCGACCAATTTCACGCTCTCGGCCCTCCAGCGTTGAAGGTATTTAGTGAAACCTTCTTTTGGCTCTTGGGCCATAACCTCCAGAGATCGCATGGTGTTTTGGATCTCGGTGTTGTCAGCATAGTTCCGAGCGAACTCGGTGGCCACATCATCCCATGTAGGGTATTTTTTCGGGTCTAGTCTGTAGTACCAGGCCCGTGGGTGCTTCTCAAGGGATGCGGCAAAGATATTCTTAAACATGGTCGAATCCACTCCCTTGATAGCCATGAATTCCTTGAAGGCCCGCACATGTAGTAACGGGTCCTCAGTTCCCTCGAACATGGGCAAACCTGTGAGGTTCAGGTTTGCAGGCAACTTGTCACTCAGCGGGTTGTACTCTCGACTATTCTCCCGATGGATGTTGTTACTCCCTGCTAAATGGACTTGTTCCTCTAGTCGGCGCACCGCGCTGACTAGTTCAGCTAGAGGCTCATTAGCCTCGACATTAGGAGCCCTTTGCTCCACCGTAGCTAGGCGAGCGACAATGGCCACTTGGCCAGCCCTCATTTCGGTCAGTTGGGCTTCGATATCGGTCTGCTTCGCGACCATGGCGTCCAAAGAGGTTTGTAGGCTGTTCAAAGTAGCCATCCTTCGAGCGTGTCTAGTTGCTGGCGGCCTGTCTGTAAGAACACCGCGTAATCAGAAACTGAACCCAGATCTTGGAAAAAGAAAGGAAAAGTGTATCCCGAGCGACACTAGGAAAGAAGACTAGAGACTCGAGAAAGACATCTAGACGGATGACTCGATGGGTGGTATAACTTCCTTAGGATTTTGGCTTTGTGGGCCTAATCCCGTCCGAAGGAAGGTCCACGTGAGACTTTTTCCCCAGACTTTTGACTCGAGTGTATGGACGGACTTTCCTTTGTAGGGGTATGCCCTACGCAGGTCGGTCGTGCCTTGACGGATAAGGCGGACTCGGGAAAGGGGGGAGACCCGTGATATAGGATCAGCGGAGTTTCGACGCTATAGACCTTCGACTTACTATACAAAGACCCGACACACGGCTAGACGGTAGGTCCTATAATAAGGAAGGTTTTACTAGGATAGTTGGATGTTTGAAATTTGAATATTAAGTGGAAGAATTTCCGAGAGTTCGAAAATTGAAAACGGGATTTCGGAAACCAAGATTAGAATTTTGAAAATTCAGAAAATCGAGATGGTGTTGGAAATTCATGAATTAAAACGGGCAGCATGCCGACTAGAGAAAAAGGATATTTTGTGTCAAATCATTTGATCCTAAATTTCGGCGGCATTCCGAATTTTTTGAAAGTTGGATATTTTGAAAGACGGGTCCCGAAACGGACAGCATTTCGGGTTTTTTCAAAATTTTGGGTGTTTTTTGGAAAGATGCATTTTTTTTAAACGACGGTTTTTGAAAAATGACACGGAAACCAAGTAGCACGTAGTCAAACAAGCATTATAACGACGCTTATGTATGCTTTACGCTAAGTCTCGGTCGGTCAAAATAGGGTCTATACCAACAACGATAGCATTCTCACGAAACGGTACGGACTTCCTAGCCGATTTGGAACTAGGACCTGCCGTAAAACCCCGGTGAGTTCCGCCATCGAAGTCTTTAGTGCACCCATGTAGGAATGCACCGTGGTATAGTGGGACGTCGGTCACAAGTAACCGGCCCGGGCAAAATTTGGGTTATGCATGAATCATTAAACTAATGCGCGCACACTAATATTCGAACGATTTCTCTTCGAGTCTCACCCTAGGAACCCCGATGACATGTGGTACATCAGGTATCCCCAGCGGAGTCGCCAAATTGTGGACATGACGTAGGTCCACCCCGACGCGGCCACGCGCGGGTTTGGGTAGGCGAATGAATCTCGTGGTGAGATTGCTCTCGGGTTCGAAATTTAAGTCAAAGTTGGAGTCGCCACCGAATTTTGTGGTTATTCGGAACCATACGAGCCCACTCTATGTCGTCATGGGCTATACACAAAGTAAGCCCACTTCGATTTCAGAGTTTATTGGGCTCGTCCCTTTGCATTGCAATATCGATACCGTCTAAACCGGCTTTCGTATATAGAATGACTCTCGTGCGCCAAGGGTTTCGGACATCCGGAAACCAAATGTTCTGAGTAAGGGGTGAGGGTACGTGTTGGGAAGCCCACTAAGGACACCCAACCCCGCCCGCACATGGCGGCCTCTACTAAGACATCGTTCGTGTTCGTGTGCGCGCGCTAGTAAAACGATTAAATGATATGCAAACAGCGTTTTCGGGCTAGCATATGAATAGTATGTGAACTACGTCATTTAATGCATCTTGATTGTAGTCGAAATGATTTAGCATGCGATGTTCATTTATAAAGCGATAAGCAAGTAAATAAATGAAACTCAAACATAAATAACGTACAAGTTACACGGGCGGAAATACAACCCGGCCAATACGAAAATAAACGGAACAAAAGGTAATAAATCCGATAGGAACGGACCCGTATGTAAACTTGACCGCGAAATGTGTTAGTGGACTAACCCCGTTTAAATGCACATTATGTTGTACATCAAACGAAGGACGGAGACATAGGACCTAGGCGTGATGCTAGCCCGATCCTATGCCTCGATGCCTTGTCCCGACTTATCACGTCGAAAAATTGATCAAAGTCGTTAAGGTGTCGTGATGAACGTTAGTTTTGAAAAGTGGGTTCACGTGATTGACTTTACACGTGTCGACTAAAAGTCGTAAAACAAGCGAGGCTTAAATGTTGCATTTAAGCTCTCGATTTTCTGGGTTACAGGACCCACTCGGTCGAGTCATGGTCTGACTCGGTCGAGTGCGTCCTCGAAAAAGTTTCTGCCCAATGTTATGGACGCTACTCGATCGAGTGGCCTAAGCACTCGGTCGAGTAGCCCCTCGAAAAGGGTTCTGTCCAGTTTTATTCCTTCACCTAATCATTTATGTTATGTTGCCAATTGTCAATTATGAAGTAATTAATTACGAGTAATTTATAAATATTACTAGTATAACACCCGTGATAAAATCACGGGGTTGTATAATCAAATACTATATGAAGTCGGCAGAAACTATTAATTAAGATTACAAATTGGTAACTACTACTTAAATAAAAATAATTACATTGAGACAATTTTACATGAATTTATTTTAACTATTACTTATATTATTATGTGAAAATAAAATAAAATGAATAATTTTACCGGGCTCGAGTTGAGCTCGAATCTATCATCCACATTAAAATTTTAAAGGTCAAAGAGATTTGAGTTTACTCAAAACTTAAATAAAATAGTACTCCGTACTCGTAACATTTAAGAAACACTAAGAGTCTTCTGATAATCCATGCCTCCTACTTTTCTTCTTTAACTCTTTATCTTCATGTTGGATCCACCACTATTTTCGACCATTGGTTCGCTGTCGCTACCCCTCCGTCTCTTAATTCGCATACCTGCTTCAAATTAGCAAAAAATAATCACATTAAAAGAATCCACAAAAATGATGATATTATTTAATATATTGCCAAAAGAATAACATGCTCGTATTTCTCATTCAACTCATAAAATGAAAGTTTTATGTTCAAAATGAATAAAAATTTGAATGTAAAGTAATTGAATATGATAGGTAAAAATGGAGACTTTGAAACTGAAGATTGAAACATGGGAAAACGTAATATTTTATGATAAGATTTTAAAACATGTGTTACACCCGAGATTCTCATAATATTTTGTATCAATTCAAAATATTTTGAATCAATTGTGAATCAATTCAAACGTAATTGTCATTCATTTGTGCATCATTTTAAAAAAACATACCCTAAATAAATTGAAAAGATATGATTGATTATGATTTATGATAAGATTTTAGCATTGATTATGATTGAAAAAAATTGTGATGTTTGATTAGGGAAGTTTGTTATACTACGTAACTTTAGGTTTTGAAAATATTGTGCGGTGTAAGTGTGTAATCGAGTCACGATTCACGAAATATATGATGATATTAGTATATCCACTTATCCAGGCATTCACTGAATATATAAATAGATCGGGGAAAATATTGTGGCAAATAAAAAGATTTGTTATGTCGTTTTGGTATATCAACCGTGGTATATTTGCCTCATTTGAGATTATATTTCAAATCATATGAAATAAAATTATGATTCAAAATTACCAAAATTATCGTATATAATTAACCGTAAATAAATTACTTACGCAATATAATTAATATAAATACAAAAACTTGAAAATATAATCACTTCATATAACTACCGTAATATTAGTTAAAGATAATATTTACCGTAAGTAATATAATTGCTTATCAAAATTACCGTATACAATAATATAACTCACGTAATATAAAATTCCAAAATATTTGATTCATAATACCAAAATTACGGACATATTTTGTACCAATAACTACCATAATTACCAAAAATATACATTTATAACAATGATTAGTCGACATGGTGTGAATAGGAAGTTTTTATTGACCGTTTGAAGATGGAATTGCGTATGATATTTGACAATTGAAGATGAAGAGAGTATTTATAGATGGATAATAATGTGAGTATGTGTATATTACGGAATAATAGGGCTAATATTAAGAAATATCCCCTTTTTTTTATGAAAGTGTATATATATATATATATATATCAGAAGTGTGAGATATTATCATAGCATTACAATCGAGAAAATTACAAAAAAATTACCTATTTATACGAATGGGAAGAAATAATCACGGAATAAGCACAGAATAAGGAATACTAGATTAAAGTCCGTGCGTTGCACGGGTTAATGGGCTTAATTACATTGATGAGGTATATTCGTTAAATAAGAAACTTAATCAATCTATATCATTATAATAAAAAAGATGATCACGTGATATTAGTAATCAAACTTAATTTTAGCTAAGTTTATAATCTTAATAGCTTATTTTAAAACTTAAAATAATACATGACAACTCTTATTTATAATATAAAATTTCATCAACTTATTATAATTTTTCGATGTGAAAATAATTTTACTTTCGTTGTCTTATTAAGAGATTTTTTAAGACTCAAAAGTTTTTTTGATTGATATCTAATAACGAATGAAATTTTTGATTGATATCTAAAAACGAAAGATTAATCTTATTTATAATATGAGATTCTATCGCCCCATCATAATTTTTCGATATAGGATAATTTACTCAAGGTTTATAGTTTTAAGATCCGCTTTTAAGACCCAGAAAAACGCACGATTACTCTTATTTATAATATAAAATCATCACTTTATTTTAATTTTTTCGATGTGAGATAATTTTAGGTTTGTAGTCTTTTTAAGGTTTGTAGTCTTTTTAAAAGTTTTTTAAAACTCAAAAGATTGTTGGTTGATATTTAAAACCGAAAGATTACTCATTTATGATATAAAATTCCATCACCTCATCATAATTTTTCGATGTGGTATAATTTATATAATTAAGTTTATAGTTTTAAGAGCTATTTTTAAGACTTAAAAGAGTTTGTTTTTATATCTAAGTTAAAGGATAGACGATTAGTTTTTATTTATATAATCAAATTTGATCCATCATATTGAAGTATATGTTTTTGATGATTGATTAGTCTTATTTATGTAATAAAAAAATTCACCTTATTATAATTTTTTGATGTGGGATAATTTTACTTAAGTTTTTTTAAGTTTAGATATAGTCTAATTCAGAACTTTTATTTATAGAAGAATAATTACTCTTATTTATAATATATAGAATTTCAACTTTAACTATATAATCTTAGTTTTAGTCTTAGGAATTGTTTTTAAGTCTCAAAAGATTGTTGGTTACGTAGAATTCTATCACCTCATTATAATTTTTCGATATGTGATAATTGTTTATAATATAGAATTTTCTCATCTCATCATAATTTGGAGAAATTGTTACTTTTATTTATAATAGAATTCTATCGTCTTATTATAATCACAAAATTTTTTTAAAACTCAAAAGAGAAGGAGTATAATTTTTCGATGTGTGATACTTTACTTAAGTATATAGTCTAACAAATAATTAGTCTTATTTATAATGTAGAAATTCATCACCTTATTATAATTCGTCAATGTGGGACAATTTAACTAAAATTTGTAGTCTTATTTATAATATAGAATCATCACCGTACCTTATTTTACTTGTTTCGATGTCGGATAATTTTAAGTTTGTAGTCTTATTAAGACCTTTTTTAAACTCAAAATATTGTTGGCTGATATTTAAAAACAATAATTATTTTTATTTAGTAGAAATTCATAATACTTAAAGTTGATTTGATGTCTAAGGAAGAATTATTATTAGTCTGATTACAATATAAAATTTCATCACCTTGTTATCATTTTTTACTTAATTTTATAGTCTTAAGAAATTTTTTAAAACTCAAAAGATTTTTGTTTGATGAAACTTTATAATTTTTCGAATGTGGGATAATTTTACTTAAGTTTATGGTCTAATATTGTGGACATGTCGTAGGTCCACCCCGACGCGGCCACGCGCGGGTTTGGGTAGGCGAATGAATCTCGTGGTGAGATTGCTCTCGGGTTCGAAATTTAAGTCAAAATGGAGTCGCCACCGAATTTTGTGGTTATTCGGAACCATACGAGCCCACTCTATGTCGTCATGGGCTATACACAAAGTAAGCCCACTTCGATTTCAGAGTTTATTGGACTCGTCCCTTTGCATTGCAATACCGATACCATTTAAACCGGCTTTCGTATATAGAATGACTCTCGTGCGCCAAGGGTTTCGGACATCCGGAAACCAAAGGTTCTGAGTAATGGGTGAGGGTACGTGTTCGGAAGCCCACTAAGGACACCCAACCCCGCCCGCACATGGCGGCCTCTACTAAGACATCGTTCATGTTCGTGTGCGCGCGCTAGTAAAACGATTAAATGATATGCAAACAACGTTTTCGGCTAAGCATGCGAATTAAATGTGAGCTACGTCATTTAATGCATCTTAATTATGGTCGAAATGGTTTAGCATGCGAGGTTCATTTATAAAGCGGTAAGCAAGTAAATAAATAAAACTCGGAAATAAATAACGTACAAGTTACACGGGCGGAAATACAACCCGGCCAATACGAAAATAAACGGAACAAAAGGTAATAAAAAGATAGGAACGGACCCGTATGTAAACTTGACCGCGAAATGTGTAAGTGGACTAACCCCGTTTAAATGCACATTATGTTGTACATCAAACGAAGGACGGAGACATAGGACCTAGGCGTGATGCTAGCCCGATCCTATGCCTCGATGCCTTGTCCCGACTTATCACGTCAAAAAATCGATCAAAGTCGTTAAGGTTTCGTGATGAACGTGAGTTTTGGAAAATGGGTTTACGTGATTGTCTTTACACGTGTCGACTAGGAGTCGTAAAAAAAGGCGAGGCTTAAATGTTGCATTTAAGCTCTCGGTTTTCTGGGTTACAGGACCCACTCGGTCGAGTCATGGTCTGACTCGGTCGAGTGCGTCCTCGAAAAAGGTTATGCCCAGCTTTGTGGACGCTACTCGATCGAGTGGTCTACGCACTCGGTCGAGTAGCTCCCTCGAAAAAGGGTCTGCCCAGTTTTATGGACGATACTCGATCGAGTGGCCTATGCACTCGGCCGAGTAGCCCCTGTACGAGTGTTGACTCGTTTTGTTTTTTTTGGGTGCAAAATCGACGGTCGGTCGAATTAAATGCAAATATCGCCTGATTTGAATTTAACTCGACCTCCGGTACTATAATCGTGTACATGTACGATTATAATACCGTTGTCGGGATTTTATGAAAACATTTACGTTAGAAAATTTGAATTAGCAACGGAATGCCTCCCTCTACGTCACGACATCGAAACTAACCCTTTCGGGTTATGTGATGTCGGTTTTCGTGTCAACGGGTTCCGCACTAATTAAAATGGGATCGAATACGTTCAACTACGATTAGTCGCGATCACGTCACGCCCTTGAGTACATTGGGGCGGGGCTCCTCGAAAGGGCTCCACCTCCGTCATTGCTCGTAAAGGGATTAGACGGATTTTAGGCGACAATTATAGTCAAACGTGTCCAAAACCGAATTTTGATACTAGCTTATATATAAGTACGCGGTATAGTAATGTTAGTAACGAAAATGTAAGAGTTAGGATGCGAAAATGTAAAGTGTTAGAACGTTAGAGTTAGAGTTAGGATGTTAGGATTACAATACTAGTATAGGTATAATATTAACGATACAAAAACGTAAACAAAAGTAACAAAGATCGAAATGGGGTTTAGGACACCCTCAACATACATGCTTAGTAAGGACCTCGGAAATGGGCTCGCGAATAGTGACGGGACGTCGGAGTATTGAGGATGTATGCAAGTTATGGTGTGTGTGTGTGTGGATGAATTGTCGGTTTTTCGAGGGACAAGGGACTCGGTTTTTGGTGTGTATTTGCTTAGGGTTGTAGGGTAGAGAGTGTGGCTGAAATGTGAGGTGAATGTAGGTAAAAAATGGGTTGGTAAACTTGTGAAATGAGTGAGGGTCATGGGGTATTTATAGAGTTTACCCCACGACCTAGGGTCACTCGATCGAGTGGCCCTAGTGCACTCGGTCGAGTGCCCTAGAAAATGGGCCTGATCCAGTTTTTGACGCTCCACTCGACCGAGTGAGTCAATCCACTCGATCGAGTGGATAAGGTAAACCGAGATAAAAGAGGAAAGGGTTGACTTGGTTGATTGTGTGATCTTTTTTGAAAATGGGGTTGGGCGCCACCTTCTAGAAGGTGTACTTGGGCTGTTTTTGTGACGGGTTCATCTTTGACCGGGTTTTGACCCGGTCGCCAAAAGACGGGATTTATTTTTGGTGTCGGTTTTGGCCCAAATTAGTCTTATTTTGCTCGGAACGACCCACTGGGCCTGAATTTGAGGTCTGTTTTGTGAGATTATTACTCCGCTAAAAGTCCATGTCAGATATTATTGATTTCGGGTCCAAATCCGAGTATACTAAGTCACGTTTGCGTCCGATCATCATCGGGTGTTTGTCGGGAACTGCTATAGACACTAGCAGGCAAAATGCGGGTGTCTACAGAGCCCCCACTCTGACTGAGGCTTGGACAAGACGAAAGTCAGAGTAGCTACCAGGCCAATCGCAGATTACGACCTGGCAGCTTTCCGGTCGGGTCGTTTATAGTCCAGTAGACTAGCGTGAAGGGCTCGCCAGCCATAAGCAGAGGGTCATACCTGTCCTGCCGGTGGTAGCTCCGTGGTGAGTAAAGCTTGCTTTTGAAGGTATAGGTGCACCCGTATGCTGATACATCATGGCTTTGACTGTAGCATTCTGGGATAAATATTGGCTCACGTTGGGGAGTGAAGTAGTTGCGCGGGGACTTGCTTCTGAAGTCTTGGGGTGTACCTGTATGCTGACACATGATAAATTGCATGTAACACATAGGCAAAACACCGACTCGTGCTGGGGAAAAAGTACTGGATTTTGAAAAAAAAAGTTGAAATTTTCGAGATTTTTTTTTTTTTTTTTAGAATTTTAGGAATTTTTAGAAAAATTTAGGAAAGCTCGGGATAACTAGATTCCTATTCTGGGTTGAAGTCAGGCCTGCACATGCTGGGGCCCAGATTGCTGAGGAGGCAGGGTTAGCTAGGTTACAGTCAGGGTTCCCTATTATAAATACAGGTCTCCCTGCTTCAGCTTACTGCACCTCAAATCAAAACCCTTCTTCTCTTAACAAAAATCTCTCAGTCTTTCAAGAGAAATCAAGTTCCTGCCATGGGTATCGAGCATCTCACTTCAATGCTTTTTGCCTGGTCCCAGCACTTTCGGGACGAGGACAAAATTCAGCTGACCCAAATGGGGATTGTCAGCCTGTTTCCTCTTCGGCGTCTAGTGACTGATTCACACTTTTTGGACGCCTCTCTGGCGTTTTGGGATACTACCCATCACGTCTTTGCGTTCCCGCGGGGAGAAATATGCCCTCTTCCCGAGGAGATTGCAGCCATCGGAGGTTGGAGCCCTGTGGCTCGTCCTGCTATCCCTCCGTTCTACCCGGACCCGAGGAGAAGACTGAGGGATTTCCTAGGTCTGTCTCATGCTGAGACAGATCGAATGGTGCGGGGAGATACTGTTTCCCTCTTCGACTTGGTTGATAAGTTTATGAACAGTCAAGATGTAAGGGTTACGCCCTCTCACAGGCGTAGGGCTTTTGCATTCTGCATGCTGCACCGCTACGTCTTCGAGGGGTTGATGGATGCTGACTCATGCGTGGGTCAAATTAGGCTGATTGGAGTGGTTGACCAGATGGAGACTGGTCATAGCCCTGCTTGGCTGGCCACTGGGGAACTCATCATGGGTCTGGATGCTAGGCGACTTGACCCAACCCGGCAACTGACGGGGAGCACCCTCATTCTTCAGGCATACGTATCGCGATTTTTTTCTCTTTTTTTTGTGTTTCGCGGTTTCTTGAGGTCCGTAAGTCACTCGATCGAGTGGACCCATCACTCGATCGAGTGGACCCATCACTCGATCGAGTGATGTCTGCAAAGTGCTCCTGCCCAACTGTGGAGAGCCTACTCGATCGAGTGGGATGCTCTACTCGATTGAGTGTCACACCTGACGAGCTTCTGATTATTCTTAGGGAGCCTTACTCGATCGAGTCAGATGGTGTACTCGATCGAGTGGGCTGTAGCGGACCATTCTTTTGCTTATGAATTTTGTACATACTTTCGCAGGTTTGGCTGTCGGAACGCTTATCGATCATAGAGCCTCCTCCGAGCGTTCCCAACTACCGTAGCAGCCAAATCAGTTCAAGGGGGCGCCGGATAAGCTCGAATCACCATATAAATCGAGCTTACTGGGATGAGGAATTGGTGTTCCATGGCGGCCCATTGATTAGGTGGACGGTTACTTGGTGGTTCCTTTCTAAGCTGACGGGGTTGGCCAAGAGGGACCAAGCTCGTTACCTTGTGATCCTGTCCCTTGACTGGACAGTTCACATTTACCCGGACCGTATCCTGAGGCAGTTCGGTTCGTCTCAGCGCATTCCTGAGACTAAAGCCATTATTAGCGTCTCGCTCCAACTGACGGACGCTATGTGCGACACCTGGTTGCAGAGATGGTTTACTCGTCCTACATGGACTATTCCCAACCCTTGCCAATCTGCTTGGGTTTCTCGAGCTTACGAGAAATGGACTTCTGAGGAGTCCGAGGAGGCTCGCAAAGCTTTGAAGGTTGATGAGGCCTTCGAATTGGTCCGTCGGGAGACGGCAAAGGACAATAGGGGATTCTTCGATGAGGGAGAGACCCCTGCTACCTTAGTCCGATTAGAGTCGGGTCTCAAGTCACATACTAAGACTCGAGCTAAAGATGTCGGTGCTAGTGGCACACGGGGGCGGCAAAGCCCCCAGACTGACTTGGAGCGGCGACTTGGGCCAAGGCTGGCGGCCTGGGACCGATTAGGTCCGCGTGACCGGCTCCCAGAGCCCGTGAGGGCCCGACTCGGGCCTATCGAGATGGATGAGGACTCGAGTTCCAAGAAACGAGTCCGGGCTAAGGAGGTTCCTATGGTGATCCGGGAACGCTCTCCTCCGCGTCGTCGTCAGTGGACGGCCAAGGAGGCCAAGGACAAAGGGAAGGGCAAGATGTCCTAAATACCGAGTCCTTAGTTTTTTATTATTTAAATATTATTACTATTTTTGTCGTGTGTTTTTTTTTGTAGTTTTTTTATTCCTGCACTTGTAATTTTCCCAAGTTCGTTGGGGCTTTTTTTTTGTGATTAATAAAAGAAAGTTTATTATTTAAACCGTTCCTGTCTTTTCTCGATTGCATTGGTTGTGCCCTTTTGAGGGGCTGCCTACGTATCCGCGATTAGCAGAATCAAACCAGACGTAGTTCAGGCTTAGGAAATTTGCAATCTTGAATTACACCGAGACTATTGGTTCAAGATGTTTTGCGACAGTAGAATAAATAATTCTAGCTCATTGACTTGCTTTTTTGTAAAATAAATGAGTTTTGATAAAAATTGCTAATGACATTGAGAAATGGCTAAGGGTAGTAACGCTTCAGCTGGTCCAGGTTGGTTGGGTTGACGAACTCATTCCCGTCCAGGTCCGTCAGCATTACTGCTCCCCCTGATAGGATCTTCTTCACCAGGTATGGCCCAGCCCAGTTGGGTTTGAATTTTCCCCTTGGGTCCACTGGTAGTAAGGCTCGAACAGATTTAAGGACTAGGTCCCCCTCTTTAATGTTTCTGGGCCTCACCCGCTTGTTGAAAGCCAGTTGGATCCGCTTCTGGTAGATTTGGATGTTGTTGAGAGCGCGGGACCGTCGTTCGTCTAGTAGAACCAACGAATCGTACCGTGCTCGAACCCAGTCAGCTTCGGGTACTTGACTTTCTAGCAGAATCCTAAGGGACGGTACCTCTAGCTCAACTGGTTGAACCGCCTCCATCCCATAGGTTAGGTAGTATGGTGTCGCTCCAGTTGCGGTGCGAATTGATGTCCGGTACCCCCATAGGGCAAAAGGTATTTTGTCGGGCCAGTCCCGATAATTATCAGCCATCTTTTTGAGTATGGTGACAATCGTTTTATTAGCTGCCTCTACTGATCCGTTCGTTTGCGGCCGGTAGGGCGAGGACGTGTGCCTTTGAATTTTATATTTAGCCAGCAGGGCTGCGGTCTCAGCTTGGAAATGAGTCCTGTGATCACTGATAAATTCATGTGGGATTCCATACCGACATATTATCTTGTTCTGGATAAATTTGGCGACATGTTTGGCATTGAGGATGCGATATGATTCAGCTTCGACCCATTTGGTGAAATAGTCGATAGCTACTAAAATGAAGCAGTGTCCGCCAGTACCGGAGGGATTTACCTTCCCAATTATGTCGATACCCCATGTCGAGAATGGCCAAGGTGACGTCATGGTATAAAGCAGAGATGACGGCATATGTTGCACATTGCCAAAGATTTGACAGTTATGGCAATGTTTGACATATAACTGGCAGTCGGCCTCCATGGTGTTCCAGTAATACCCGAGCCTCATTATTTTTCGGACCAGCATGTGAGCATTCATATGCGGGCCGTTTTCACCATCATGTACTTCGGCCATTACTTTCTCGGCCTTATATTTGTCAACACAAAGGAGAAGAGCCCCCTGTGCCGTCTTTTTGTACAGTTGCCCGTCATCAGTACGGATGAACTGGGTGGCTAGCCTCCGTAAGGCTTTCTTGGCTCGACCTTCCGTCCCGGGAGGATACTCTCCGTTGGTTAGGTATGTTAACACGGCCTGGTACCATGGTTCGGGATCGGTTATCTCGATGTCTTCAATGTCATGGATGTATGCCGGCTCAGACCGTCTTTCGACACAAATGGGCATACTGGTCACGTGGTCGGGAATGTTCAGTAAAAATGCCAATTTTGAAAGTGCATCTGCAAACTGATTTTCTTCCCGAGGCAGGTATATGTATTCTACCTTTTGGAATTGTTTCTCGAGATCCCTTACTCGTGCCTGGTAGGCCACGAGATTAGCATTCCGAGTCTTCCATTTTTGGAGTGCTTGGTTAATGACCAAGGATGAGTCGCCATGTACCCGGAGATTTGTGATCCCTAGGTTGGCGGCGGCTTGTAACCCGTAAATGCATGCGTCGTACTCTGCTGCATTATTGGTAACATCAAAGTCCAGTTTGATGAAGACGGGAGTATGCTCCCCTCTTGGTGAAATTAGGAGGATCCCGACTCCGAACCCTCGAAAATTAGATCCTCCGTCGAAGTATAAATCCCATGTTTCAGCATCAGTATGGAAGATATCTTTGTCTGGGAAGGACCAAGTGTCGGTGTGTCCTTCCTCGGTTACCGGGCTGTCAGCGAGGAATTCAGCTACTATTCGCCCCTTAATAGCTTTTAACTGTACAAATTTCAGGTCGAACTCTGCCAACATTAGAGTCCATCTTGAAATCTGGCCATTGAGGATGGGCTTTTCGAAGAGGTACTTGATCGGGTCCATCTTGGATAGAACATGGACCTCATGGCTGAGCATGTAGTGTCGAAGCTTCTTAGTGGCCCAGACTAGAGCCAAGCACGTCTTTTCGAGCATGGTATATTTGCACTCATACTCTAAAAACTTCTTGCTGATATAATAGATGGCTCGTTCTTCGGAGTCAACTGTCTGAGCCAGCATAGCCCCCATGGCTGTCTCGGTCGTTGTTAGGTATAACGACAGAGGCAAACCGGGTTGAGGTGGCATCAAAACTGGCGGAGCAGACAGAATTTCTTTGATTGTGTCGAAAGCAGCTTGACACTTGTCATCCCATAGTATCCGTTCCCCTATTTTCAGTTTCTTGAAAATTGGTTCACACACCATGGTTAACTTGGAAATGAATCGACTAATATACTGGACTTTCCCGAGAAATCCCCTTATTTCTTTTTCGGTTTTAGGAGCTTGCATCTCGGTAATGGCTTTGATTTTAGCTGGGTCGACTTCGATACCTCGTTGGCTAACGATATGACCCAGTAATTTGCCTGACGTTACCCCGAAACTGCACTTTTGAGGGTTTAGCCTCATGTTGTATTTGCGCAATCGGGTGAAAAATTTCCTTAGGGCGGTGATGTGACCGTCCCGTTCTTTGGATTTGACGATCATGTCGTCTACATAGACTTCTACCTCTTTATGCATCATGTCGTGTAGTAAGGTAGTAGCGGTCCTTTGGTATGTGGCCCCGGCATTAATGAGACCAAATGGCATGACGGTGTAACAGTAAGTACCCCAAGGTGTAGTGAAGGTAGTCTTACTCATATCTTCTTCCGCCATCTTGATTTGGTTATATCCGGCATACCCGTCCATGAATGACAGAAGGGCATGATCGGCCGTGTTATCCACCAGTATATCGATGTGTGGTAACGGAAAATCATCCTTCGGGCTTGCTTTGTTAAGATCCCGAAAGTCTACGCATACC
Organism: Agrostemma githago; assembly: GCA_958450325.1. Lineage (NCBI taxonomy): Eukaryota > Viridiplantae > Streptophyta > Magnoliopsida > Caryophyllales > Caryophyllaceae > Agrostemma > Agrostemma githago. Next base: position 15,736,981 of record OY288253.1, on the reverse strand, counting down.
CGCACCTTACCGTCCTTTTTAGGAACCGGCACGATGTTTGCCACCCAGTCCGGATACTCGGACACTTGTATGAAGCCGGCTTTGAACTGTTTGTCGACTTCTTCCTTTACTTTGAGAGACCACTCGGGCCTCATTCGACGAAGCTTCTGTTTGACCGGTTTGCACCCGTCTTCGATAGGTATGCGGTGCTCGGCTATTTCTCGGTCTATCCCCGGCATGTCCTTGTAGGACCACGCGAAGACGTCTTTGAACTCTTGGAGGAGGTTTATGAACTGTTGTTTCTCCTCGGGATCTAAGGATAACCCTATCTTAAGTATATGAGGCTCTAAGGTTGTTCCCACGTTTATGGACTCGGTCTCTTCAATTACCGGATTCCGGGATTCCCTTTGCTCTAGTTGCTCGATCAGATGTGGAGGTAAGGGTACCTGTTCATCGGATTTCTCAATGTCATAGCATAAAGCGTTTTTGAAAGCAGAATTTAAAAGAGACAAGTCGTAAGCAGAACGGTTGTTATTATTGATTGAAAACTTGGAAAATAGCTCAAAGAGAGCAGCCATCTGATCATTGGTCAGTGGCGGGATTGGTAAAGCACTCGGGACAGACCCCGAAGTGCCAGCAGCAGGAATGATAGAAGGGAGGGGGGTTACAGGAGTGACTCTAGCACCGACTTCTCTAGACTCGACCTCAGACTCTGACTCTGACTCCGAATCAGACTCGGACTCAGACTCAGGCATGTCTCCCTCTCCGGTGACCAGCTTGTAGATCTACCCTTGACTGTCAGTCCACTTGACAGTCTTCCTCCAGGCCCTGCTTCCCGTCTCGGAGCCAACATCTGAGATCAGCTTGGTCGGGTCAAACCTGTTGCTGCGGAGGATCAGGTTGACCAGGTCTTCCTTTGGAGTCGGGGCGATGGTGTCCTCCCCGAAGAGTAGCCCTAGCGCGGGCTCGACATCATCCGTTCCACCGGACTGGATGAGGGCGAACACCTCATCCGAGATGTAGTTGCAGTCCCGGGCCAAGTGGGTCCCGAGGTGCGTAGCCTTAGGTTGGTACAGCCCAACCTGGATAGCCCCGAATACGGGTGTGACAAAGTAGTCAAACAACCGTGGGCTGTAAGGGCTCAAGTGAATACCCTTCAGGATGTTGCAGGCCTTTTCGATTCCTGCTCGGACAACGTTGTCCGGAGTGGTGGCATAGCCAAGGCCGAAGTGAGAGTCTTCGTCCTTGAGGACCTCGATGATCTTCCCAGCTGGAAGGTCGGGTCGAGAGGTAGCCCCCGGGAGGTACCCTAGGTTCTGGAGCATCGTGTCAATGCTCGTGGTGAAGTAAGGCCTAAAAAGGTACTCTTGCTCGATCATCCCCACAAAATCGAACCCCCAGAGGTCCGTACGGCCTGTGGCGTTATAGCTAGCCACGGTCATTGGGGTTGCCTCTAAAGTAATAACATTGTCGAGTAGAGGCATCTTGATCTTACGGTGGAGGGTGGAGGACACAGCTTTTACCGCGTGGATCCACGGCCTTCCTAGGAGCAAGTTGAATGATGAGGTGACATCAATCACCTAGAATTCAAGCTCCTTTTCTATCGGGCCCGTGATGATGGTCAGCTTTATGGCCCCAGCTACCGACTTTGGACTCCCATCAAAGGCTTGGATGGTTTGAGCAGTCGGGATATAGTCAGCCTCGGTAATGCCGAGGGCTTTGGCAGTCCTTAGGGGAAGGACATTCATCGGGAGGTATTTGCCCCGGCAAATCACCGTGATGTAAAGGGCCAGGTTGTGGGAGGCCCCGAATGGCGGCAGATCGGCTTCGGAAAAGGTGATCATTGGGCCTCCTTCTTTGGCCTTACCCTTTAGGTGGGGTAGGACCGTAGCTACCATTTCAGCAGGGGTAGCCAAAGAGTCGATCTTGACTTGATCGAGAGCCTTTGTAAGTGCTTCTCGATGTTCTTGCGAGCTGACTAAGAGTTGCCATATAGTGAGGTCAACTCGGGTTCTCTTCAGTTGCTTCACAATGGCCGTTTCAGCGGTCGGCTCTTCAGGGGCGACTTCCATCCCGAGTGGATCGGTGATGGTTGTCGGGATAGGGGTGTCCTTAGTGCTTGTGGCTAAATAGGGACGACCAAGGTTGTTGCTGGCTAGGACTCGAGTTTTGGCCTCTCGAATCTTTTCAGGGGTGATGGGAACGGTTTCCCCTTTAGCGAGGTAGATATCATCCTCGTCGTCAAACCAGATCCCGTTCACTTGCGGGATGAAGGGAGAGATAAGGCGAGAGCAGTCAATCACCTCCCCGGCAAAGATGGCATGGGAGCTGAAAGGGTTCTCCTTGTTGCTTGGGTTATCTCCGGGTAGCGGGATTTTACCGCTTTCAATCAGGTCTTGGATCAAGTGTTTCAGCTTCCAACATTTTTCGGTATCATGCCCATTGCCCCGGTGGTATTGGCAATAGGCCTGAGCATTGTAGTTCTTGGAGCGTCGCTCGACCGGAACTTCAGGAGTTGGGCCTATCGGTTGGATTAGGCCTTTGGAGGATAGCCTTTGTAAGGCATAGGTATAGGTAGTACCTATATCAGTGAAGACCCGAGGTGGGGTGTTCTTCTTGGACGGGGCATCTAGTAGATTAACCGCGTCAAAAATGCTGCGAGCTGCAGCCTGGGGCTTAGTGGTGGAGGAAGAGGCCCCTTGGTACCCTTTGCTAGCGGCCTTGGTGAGGCTTTCTAGTCTCAGGTCGTCTTCGATCCTCATACCCATTTCAGTAAGGGTGGTGAAATTGGGTATGACAGCGTACTGGAGGTGAACCCGGTAGGAAGGGAGGAGGTTCTTGACAAAAGCCTCCACCAAAGTCTTCTCATTGGGCTTATCGACCAATTTCACGCTCTCGGCCCTCCAGCGTTGAAGGTATTTAGTGAAACCTTCCTTTGGCTCTTGGGCCATAACCTCCAGAGATCGCATTGTGGTTTTGATCTCGGTGTTGTCGGCGTAGTTCCGAGCGAACTCGGTAGCCACATCATCCCATGTAGGGTATTTTTTCGGGTCTAGTCTATAGTACCAGGCCCGTGGGTGCTTCTCAAGGGATGCGGCAAAGAGATTCTTAAACATGGTCGAATCCACTCCCTTGATGGCTCATTAGCCGGCGCACCGCGCTGACTAGTTCAGCTAGAGGCTCATTAGCCTCGACATTAGGAGCCCTTTGCTCTACCGTAGCTAGGCGAGCAACAATGGCCACTTGGCCAGCCCTCATTTCGGTCAGTTGGGCTTCGATGTCGGTCTGCTTCGCAACCATGGCGTCCAAAGAGGTTTGTAGGCTGTTCAAAGTAGCCATCCTTCGAGCGTGTCTAGTTGCTGGCGGCCTGTCTGTAAGAACACCGCGTAATCAGAAACTGAACCCAGACCTTGGAAAAAGAAAGGAAAAGTATATCCCGAGCGACACTAGGAAAGAAGACTAAATACTCGAGAAAGACATCTAGACGGGTGACTCGATGGATGGTATAACTTCCTTAGGATTTTGGCTTTGTGGGCCTAATCCTGTTCGAAGGAAGGTCCACGTGAGACTTTTCCCCAGACTTTTGACTCGAGTGTATGGACGGACTTTCCTTTGTAGGGGTATGCCCTACGCGGGTCGGTCGTGCCTTGACGGATAAGGCGGACTCAGGAAAGGGGGGGAAACTCGTGATATAGGATCAGCGGAGTTTCGACGCTATAGACCTTCGACATACTATGCAAAGACCCGACACACGGCTAGACGGTAGGTCCTATAATAAGGAAGGTTTACTAGGAAGGTTGGATGCTTGAAATTTGAATATTAAGTGGATGAATTTCCGAGAGTTTGGAAATAAAAAACGGAATTTCGAAAACCAAGATTAGAATTTTGAAAATTCAGAAAATCGAGATGGTGTTGGAAATTCATGAATTAAAACGGGCAGCATGCCGACTAGGGAAAAAGGATATTTTGAGTCAAATCATTTGATCCTAAATTTCGGTGGCATTCCGAATTTTGAAAGTTGGATATTTTGGAAAGACGGGTCCCGAAACGGACAGCATTTCGGGTTTTTTCAAAATTTGGATGTTTTGGAAAAGATGCATCTTTTTGAAATGACGGTTTTTTGAAAAATGACACGGAAACCAAGTAGCACGTAGTCAAACAAGCATTATAACGACGCTTATGTATGCTTTACACTAAGTCTCGGTCGGTCAAAGTAGGGTCTATACCAACAACGATAGCATTCTCACGAAACGGGACGGACTCCCTAGCCGATTTGGAACTAGGACCTGCCGTAAAACCCCGGTGAGTTCCGCCATCGAAGTCTTTAGTGCACCCATGTAGGAATGCACCGTGGTATAGTGGGACGTCGGTCACAAGTAACCGGCCCGGGCAAAATTTGGGTTATGCATGAATCATTAAACTAATGCGCGCACATTAATATACGAACGATTTCTCTTCGAGTCTCACCCTAGGAACCCCGATGACATATGGTACATCAGGTATCCCCAGCGGAGTCGCCAAATTGTGGACATGACGTAGGTCCACCCCGACGCGGCCACGCGCGGGTTTGGGTAGGCGAATGAATCTCGTGGTGAGATTGCTCTCGGGTTCGAAATTTAAGTCAAAATGGAGTCGCCACCGAATTTTGTGGTTATTCGGAACCATACGAGCTCACTCTATGTCGTCATGGGCTATACACAAAGTAAGCCCACTTCGATTTCAGAGTTTATTGGGCTCGTCCCTTTGCATTGCAATACCGATACCGTTTAAACCGGCTTTCGTATATAGAATGACTCTCGTGCGCCAAGGGTTTCGGACATCCGGAAACCAAAGGTTCTGAGTAAGGGGTGAGGGTACGTGTTGGGAAGCCCACTAAGGACACCCAACCCCGCCCGCACATGGCGGCCTCTACTAAGACATCGTTCATGTTCGTGTGCGCGCGCTAGTAAAACGATTAAATGATATGCAAACAACGTTTTCGGCTAAGCATGCGAATTAAATGTGAGCTACGTCATTTAATGCATCTTAATTATGGTCGAAATGGTTTAGCATGCGAGGTTCATTTATAAAGCGGTAAGCAAGTAAATAAATAAAACTCGGAAATAAATAACGTACAAGTTACACGGGCGGAAATACAACCCGGCCAATACGAAAATAAACGGAACAAAAGGTAATAAAAAGATAGGAACGGACCCGTATGTAAACTTGACCGCGAAATGTGTAAGTGGACTAACCCCGTTTAAATGCACATTATGTTGTACATCAAAGGAAGGACGGAGACATAGGACCTAGGCGTGATGCTAGCCCAATCCTATGCCTCGATGCCTTGTCCCGACTTATCACGTCGAAAAATCGATCAAAGTCGTTAAGGTGTCGTGATGAACGTGAGTTTTGGAAAATGGGTTTACGTGATTGTCTTTACACGTGTCGACTAGGAGTCGTAAAAAAAAGGCGAGGCTTAAATGTTGCATTTAAGCTCTCGGTTTTCTGGGTTACAAGACCCACTCGGTCGAGTCATGGTCTGACTCGGTCGAGTGCGTCCTCGAAAAAGGTTCTGCCCAGCTTTGTGGACGCTACTCGATCGAGTGGTCTACGCACTCGGTCGAGTAGCTCCCTCGAAAACGGGTCTGCCCAGTTTTATGGACGCTACTCGATCGAGTGGCCTATGCACTCGGCCGAGTAGCCCCTGTACGAGTGTTGACTCGTTTTGTTTTTTTTGGGTGCAAAATCGACGGTCGGTCGAATTAAATGCAAATATCGCATGATTTGAATTTAACTCGACCTCCGGTACTATAATCGTGTACATGTACGATTATAATACCGTTGTCGGGATTTTATGAAAACATTTACGTTAGAAAATTTGAATTAGCAACGGAATGCCTCCCTCTACGTCACGACATCGAAACTAACCCTTTCGGGTTATGTGATGTCGGTTTTCGTGTCAACGGGTTCCGCACTAATTAAAATGGGATCGAATACGTTCAACTACGATTAGTCGCGATCACGTCACGCCCTTAAGTACATTGGGGCGGGGCTCCTCGAAAGGGCTCCACCTCCGTCGTTGCTCGTAAAGGGATTAGACGGATTTTAGGCGACAATTATAGTCAAACGTGTCCAAAACCGAATTTTGATACTAGCTTATATATAAGTACGCGGTATAGTAATGTTAGTAACGAAAATGTAAGAGTTAGGATGCGAAAATGTAAAGTGTTAGAACGTTAGAGTTAGAGTTAGGATGTTAGGATTACAATACTAGTATAGGTATAATATTAACGATACAAAAACGTAAACAAAAGTAACAAAGATCAAAATGGGGTTTAGGACACCCTCAACATACATGCTTAGTAAGGACCTCGGAAATGGGCTCGCGAATAGTGACGGGACGTCGGAGTATCAAGGATGTATGCAAGTTATGGTGTGTGTGTGTGTGTGGATGAATTGTCGGTTTTTCGAGGGACAAGGGACTCGGTTTTTGGTGTGTATTTGCTTAGGGTTGTAGGGTAGAGAGTGTGGCTGAAATGTGAGGTGAATGTAGGTAAAAAATGGGTTGGTAAACTTGTGAAATGAGTGAGGGTCATGGGGTATTTATAGAGTTTACCCCACGACCTAGGGTCACTCGATCGAGTGGCCCTAGTGCACTCGGTCGAGTGCCCTAAAAAATGGGCCTGATCCAGTTTTTGACGCTCCACTCGACCGAGTGGGTCAATCCACTCGATCGAGTGGATAAGGTAAACCGAGATAAAAGAGGAAAGGGTTGACTTGGTTGATTGTGTGATCTTTTTTGAAAATGGGGTTGGGCGCCACCTTCTAGAAGGTGTACTTGGGCTGTTTTTGTGACGGGTTCGTCTTTGACCGGGTTTTGACCCGGTCGCCAAAAGACGGGATTTATTTTTGGTGTCGGTTTTGGCCCAAATTAGTCTTATTTTGCTCGGAACGACCCACTGGGCCTGAATTTGAGGTCTGTTTTGTGAGATTATTACTCCGCTAAAAGTCCATGTCAGATATTATTGATTTCGGGTCCAAATCCGAGTATACTAAGTCACGTTTGCGTCCGATCATCATCGGGTGTTTGTCGGGAACTGCTATAGACACTAGCAGGCAAAATGCGGGTGTCTACAAATATATTTTTAAGACTCATTAGATTTTTGGTTAATATCTAAGAGCACAGAATTATCCTATTTATAATATAAAGTTTCATCACCTTATTATACTTTTTCGATGTGAGATTATTTTACTTAAGTTTGCAGTCTTATTAAGAGATTTTTTAAGACGTAAAAGTTTTTTTTGATTGATATTTAAGAACACATGATTAGTCATCACCTCGTAATAATTTTTCGATGTGAGATAATTGGTTAACCTTATAGTCTTAAGAGCTCTTTTTAAAAAGAAAAAAAAAATACATGAGACTCTGACATTACTCTTGATTATAATATAAAAGTTCATCACATCACTATAATTTTTTAATATGGGATGATTTTAAGTTTGTAGTCTTATATATTAAAAGTTTTTTTAATACTCAAAAGTTTTTTTGACGATATTTAAAACCGAATGATTACTCTTATTTATAATATAAAGTTTCATCACCTTATTATAATTTTTTGATGTGAGATTATTTTTACTTAGGTTTGTAGTCTTATTATGAGACTTTTTAAGGCTTAAATATTTTTTATTGATATTTAAGAACGAATGATTAGCCTTATTTATTGAATTCATCAACTTATCATAACTTTTCGATGTGGGATAATTTATTTAAGTTTATAGTGTTAAGAGCTCTTTTTAAAATTAAAAAAAATACATCATACATTACTCTTGATTATAATACGAAGTATAGAATTTATCACCTCACTATAATTTTTCAATGTGGGATGATTTTAAGTTTGAAGTCTTATATATTAAAAGTTTTTTTAAGACTCAAAAGTTGTTTTGTCGATATTTAAAACTGAATGATTACTATTATTTATAATATAAAATTTCATCACCTCATCATAATTTTTCGATGTGGGATAATTTAAAAGTTTTTCTTGGTCGATATTTAACACCTAATGATTACTCTTATTTATAATATAAAATTATAATTTTTCCATGTAGGATAATTACTAAGGTTTATAGTCTAAAAAACTCTTTTTGAGATTTAAAAGACTTTTGTTAGATATCAAAGAACAAATGATTACTCATATTTATAATATAGAATTTCATCATCATATTATAATTTGTCGATGTGGGATAGTTTTACAACTGTGATATTATATAATAGATTCATCACACAACGTGAAACAAATAATATGAAATTTATATTCTAATGAAAGCATTTTTTACCACAAATCTAAATATTTCATTTTTATAATTTATTTTACGATAATGTTTTTAAAAAATGAACTCTAAAGATTTTTAGCTTAGAATTGTAAAACATCATAATAATATAATAAATTAAATATATATTATAACAATTAAAAGATTCTCTAATTGATTTTTTATTTACTTATGATACTTTCTTAATTTGAGGTTTGATGGAACGGAACAATGAGATCGATCGAAAAAAGCCTAAAATATATATATATATATATATATATATATATATATATATATATATTGATTGGTTGAGATATTATCATAGTATTTTATTCCAATATCTTAACATAATTACAAAAATATTGTAAATATTTAACAAAGTTACATTATGAATGAAGGAACTCAATATTGACTAAACTACACAAAAATTGCAAAAATTACCTAATTATACGAATGAGAAGGATTAATTACGGAATATGCACAGAATAAGGAATATTGGTTGATATATTATCATAGTATTTCATTCCGACATCTTAACGTAATTACAAAAGTATTGTAAATATTTAACAAAGATACCGTATGAATCAAAGAATTCAATATTGATTAAACTACAAAATCGAGAAAAATGCATACAAATTTACCTAAATATACGAATGAGAAGGAATAATTACGGACTATGAGTATCAATTTACATATCAATTTACGTATTGATTTCGATCATATAACATAAAAATGTGCATATCAATTTCGATCATATAACATATCATTTACATTAAAAAAAACGTAATAAAAGTATATGAAGTATGAACATAAGCAATATATAACAAATAAACGAATAATGAATTAATATTCGAATGATTAACATAAAAATATGGTTGACATAATACCTCAGAATCGATCATGAGAACCTCGATAGACTCGACCTTGTTTCTGTCCTTCATGATCGGTTGGGTCCAGCGATGGACGACCCTTACGACCATTTCTTTCAGCCGCTTGCCTTGCTCCAATTTCGAAATGTTCGTGAAATCGGAAGTCGACATAGTGTGGAAAATGATGGATTGTTATTGGGTAATAAAGATATGAATAAAAGGGTGGTTAAACAGAGAATGATATATATATAATGTTTAGTTACGTGGTATGAACATATAGGATTATTATGAGAGAATATCTCTAGATAAATAACTGTATTGAATATCCATAAGATACTAATAATCATAAGTTACTAAATAACTATGATTATATAACGGGTATCATAGTATCATAGTACTACTAAATAACTAACAATATACCTATTACTTTTATGGTTATATCTAACCATATACTTAGGATATCCTTCTATTAATATCTATTACTTTTATGGTTATACCTATTAATTTAGGATACTTATTTTAAAATATTCTTATATTTTAGGATACTTATTAAACTAATATATTATCACGGGTAATCATATATTCCGTGATTTCACCTAACCATATATTATAACCATAATATATTTTATCATAGTATCATAGTACTACTAAATAACTAACAATATACCTATTACTTTTATGGTTATATCTAACCATATACTTAGGATATCCTTCTATTAATACCTATTACTTTTATGGTTATACGTATTAATATAGGATACTTATTTTAAAATATCCTTATATTTTAGGATACTTATTAAACTAATATATTATCACGGGTAATCATATATTCCGTGATTTCACCTAACCATATAATTAGGGTGACAACGGGCGTAATACTAAATAAAATAAAATACTAAATATGTATAAAATCCTAATATGTTTTACTTATATTTTAGAATACATAACCGTAAAATATAAAATAAACGTATAGTATATGTATTAAAGTCCATATAACCGTATAGTACATATATTAAAGTGCATATTTTAGGATATTAAAGTATATGTATTAAAGTATATCCATTAAAGTACATATTTTAGGATACATAACCGTATAGTACATATATTAAAATATATGTAATTATATGTTAATATATAAAATTATATATTTTAAATGAATTATATAAGGAAAGATACAACATTATATTATGAAAATAAATAACATTATAGTAAGCGTATACATAAAACCGTAAAATATAAAATATACGTATAGTTTTATTGCATACTAAATACTAAATACGAAATAATAAATATAAAATACTAAATACTAAATACATTTTAGTCTAAAAAATTATTGCATATATACACTAATATAAAACATTATTGTTTTAACGGACGAACATGTTAGTATATGTATATGTATATGTATATGAATACGTTAGAATGTTAAAATACATAAATGTATATGTAATTATATGTTAATATATAAAATTATATATTTTAAATGAATTATATAAGGGAAGATACAACATTATATTAGGAAAATAAATAAGTATACTAAATAATAAATATAAAATATAAAATAAACGTATAGTTTTATTGTATACTAAATACGAAATAATAAATATAAAATACTAAATACTAAATACGTAAAATATATACCAAACATACTAAATACGAAATAGTAAGAACATAAAACAAACGTATAGTGGGCGTATATATATAATAAATACGAAAAATATACGGGTATATATACATGAAGGGAATGACGTTCTTGCCCCTAAAATAAAGAAGAGATGGAGAATGGGTTAAGTGATATGACGATTTTGTCCATTTAACGTGAGAGCTCAGAGCGAAATTTTGTGAGTTGTGGAGTGTGCCACGTCAGCTGGGGTGGTGCCTTCTTTAAGGTAATTATTATTATTATTAAGATTGGGATATTGCCAATTTAATTAAATAGTGTCCCTGAATTCAGGTGTCAGGTACGTGCCAGGCCTAGACAAGGGAAAAGGTCTTTACTTTTTGTTTTTCAAGTCAGAGTCGAGGACTCCCCGTGGGCTTCTAGCCCGACCCGTATTGACCAGCTACTACAAGAGTGACCACTTCAAGACCCGCCCATACAACCCATATATGGTTTACACCAGTCCCAATGAGGCTATTCTCTGCCCGGATTCCTACCAAAGCATGTACATCCAAATGCTATGTGGCTTGTATGAGCGTGAGAAGGTCCTTCGTTTGGGGGCGATTTTTGCCTCCGGTCTGCTCCGGGCTATCCGCTTCCTCCAGCTCAACTGGCAGCAGTTGGTGTGCGACATACAGGTGGGGAGTTTTGATTCGCGGTTGACTGACCCAGCCATTCGGGCATGCATGAGTGGAGGAGTTGTGAAAGCGGACCCGGAGTTGGCCGATTTTGTGGAAGCCGAGTGCTCCAAGAATCAATGGCAAGAGATTATAACCCGGATTTGGCCTAACACCAAGTACCTTGATGTGATTGTTACCGGGGTGATGGCACAGTATATTCCCACACTGGAGTTTTACAGCGGGGGTTTACCCTGTGCCTGCACCATGTACGCCTCCTCCGAGTGCTACTTCGGCCTCAACTTGAACCCCATTTGTAAGCCCTCTCAGGTTTCCTACACCATCATGCCCAACATGGCCTACTTTGAGTTTCTCCCTCTTGACTCCACCACCACCGGGGTGACTGACTTGTCCTCCTGACTCGTTGACCTGGACGATGTTCATGTGGGAAAGGAGTACGAGCTGGTGATCACAACCTACGCTGGGCTATACCGTTACCGAGTGGGTGACATCCTCAGAGTCACAGGGTTCCACAACTCAGCGCCGCAGTTCTACTTCGTGAGGCGGAAAAACGTCCTCCTCAGCATAGACGCTGACAAGACAGACGAGTCGGAGCTGCAAAAGGTGGTGGAAAACGCGTTGCAGCTACTTAAGTCGTACAACACAAGCGTGGTGGAGTACACCAGCTTCGCGGATACAACGACGATCCTAGGGCACTACGTCATATATACTGAGAGCTGATGACGGAGAGTAACTCGGGGGAGTTGCCGCCCAGCCAGGTGTTGGATCGGTGTAGTTTGGATGGAGCAGTCGCTGAACTCGGTGTATAGGCAAGGCCGGGTAGCAGACAACTCAATAGAGCCATTAGAAATCAGGGTTGTTAAAAGTGGGACCTTTGAGGAATTGATGGACTACGCTATATATCGTGGGGCCTCAATCAACTAGTAGAAAGTTCCAAGATGTGTCAATCTTAGACTATGTTTATCCACAGACTCATCTTTTTTTCTCAGACTCGGCCACCTCAGCTTTTCACCCACTTTTCATTCTTCAGACTCAGACTCAGACTCATTACAAAAGTACACTTTATCCACAGACTCATCTCAGACTTTCTCACCTCACATACCTTATTTTATATTATTTTTTCATTCATTTCACCTCAACTTTTTACCTACCTTATTTTATTTTATTATTTTTATATTTACCTCATTTCACCTCAAATCTACCTACCTTATTTTATTTTTTTATTTACTTCAATATCTACGTTTATTTTATAACTCGAATAATTACAATTAAATAATTAAATGTTAAATAAATATTGTGACATACGAATAATTTTACATCCAAGTGGTCCTTATTAAAGATGACAATCGGGCGGGTGGATCGAGTTCGGGTTGGGTTGTCGATAGACCTGACAAACAAGTCAACCGGGTCGGGTTTGGGTCAGGTGACTTTTGCGTTGACTTTAAGTCGGACCATATCATTTCGGGTTTGCTATTTTCATCTTTTTTTAAGGATATCGACTCGTTTTTTATAATAATAGTCGGGTCAATTTTGGGTTAGCTCGGGTCAATTCAGGTTACGAGTCAACCTCGAATCTTTAGTTTGGATATTAGATCGGGTTCGGGTTGGCTTATTCGGGTCCGATCGGGTCGAGCCAGTTTTGCCATGTCTAGTTGTCGGGTATGGGTCAGATGCGGATCATTTTCCGGGTCAGATCGTTGGGTCGGGTTTGGTCATGTTAAGGTTGAACTAGGTTTTGTTTGGTTGGTCGTGTATAACCATCGATTCATTATCCGTTATTATTACTACGTGCCGTGTTATTTATCATTTATTATATGAATTTGGTTTTTATCATCCATACAACTATATCATCTAATACAAATTATTTTGGTCATGTTCTTTTGTACGGAAGTGAAATGAGCTAAAGTGAAATGAGATAAAATGGAATGAGTTGAACTGAACTGAACTAAGCTGAGCTGAAATAAAGTAGCCTGAAATACAGAAATAATAATAATAATAATAACAATAACAAGTTTACTTGCTACAAAAAAAATATTAATTACTATTTAAACAACAACAAATAATAATAATAATAATAATAATAATAATAATAATAATAATAACAACAACAAATAATGTTAATTATTGTATCAAAAAATATTAATTATTATTATATTAATTTTAATTTTAATAAAAATATTATTAATAAAAATATTTTATAATAATAATAATAATTATTATTATTATTATTATTATAACAATAGTAATAATAATAATTAATTAATAATAATATTATAATAATAATAATAATATTAATATTTATAATTAATATTAATAATTAATATTAATATTAATAATTAATATTAATATTAATAATTATTATTAATATTTAATAGTAATAATATTAATAACAATAAAAAAATATTAATTTTTATTATTATATTAATATTAATTATTATAAAAATGTCATTAATTTTAATATTTAATAATAATAATAATAATAATTAATAATATTAATAATAATAATAATATTTAATAATAATAATAATAATAATAATAACAACTTATTTGAACTGAACGGAACTGAACTGAACTGAATGAACGAGTGAGTCTGAGATTGAGTCTTTGAAATCAAAGACTCAACTTCAGACTTATCTGAGTCTCAGACCGTCTCAACCACTTTAACCAGGTATGAGTCTCAGACTCAAAGAATCTGAGTCTCAGACTTTTGTTCAGACTCAACTTCAGACTCCCTTTAAACTTAGATTCGTCTGAGACTCAGACTCGTACCAACCACATTATCCAGGTATGAGTCTCAGACTCAACAAATCTGAGTCTCAGACTCATACTCAGACTCACACTCAGACCCCCTTTAAACTTAGTCTTACTCCAATCATGGAGTTATTAGACTCGTGAGTCATCTTAGCTCATTTTAGTCCTAACTTATCTTATTGGACTCCGATCGTTCGCCATAGGTGATGAACAAAGATATGGTTGGTAGTTCTTAGAAATTGTTTTTTCTCTTCTTTTTTTTTATTTAACCATCTTTCCTAGACATTTTTTTCTCCTTTTTGTTTGGGTTACTAATTAGCCTTTGAAAAAGATGGTTAGTTTGGTCTAGAGAGGTTGGGGAGTTTGTACTTTGTAGTCATGAAATTGTAATGTAATACGAGTTGTTTGTTAAATTGGGGTCCAGCGCCTTTTGTGTTTGTAAATAATTCCACTTTTGGCTCGGGCCATGCTTGAGTGTGCCTCAGGCTGCCGATGTAGGAAAAATGCAGCCCACCAGGCCGGGCTGGCCAGCCAACTACCTTGGCCAACTCTACTTGTAATAATGATTTTTGGATAAATATAGTTGTGACCCTAGATCGTTAAATTGTTTGTTTTGATGATTGTCAAGTGTTTACTTATAAGTATTACTATCCATCATAAACGTGTGACGGGTCAAATAATATCCACTTGAGTGAATAACACAAATCCATGTGCTACCCACTAGCCTTGTATTTTCTAATCCAATGATATTATTTGACCCCTTATTCCCTTTTGACGGATATATCCGTCAAAAAGGAGACTTACTCATAATGTTTTGACCCATTTCATCATTATTTGTGAGAAGTATTTTAATGAAATATGGCAAAAGATAGTGAATGGAGGGAGTATGAGCTTGTGCGGTAGTTATGTTATATCTTATCAGGTATTTAGCTCGAGAATCAAAGAAATATATACTGATATGAAATTGTCTTAAGTACTCAGTTCTAAGATGATATGACTATGTTTGGTAGCTCGTGCACTATGTCCTCAGATATCAAAGAGAAGAAACAATAAGACTCAAGTTAAGAAGTGAAGATTAGGATCTTGAATGTAAAGAGGATATCTTAACTATGTGCGTGCAAGGTTAAGGTAACTTTGAGCTATTACATCAACCTTAAAACTAGAATTAAAACACGAAGCCAAAATTTATTTACAAAAACTAGAATTAAAACAGTAATTATGATTCCCGTGCGATGCGCGGGTGAAAAATTAATCAGGTGTTCGAAACTATCTATGTCTCATATTCTGATCAATTCGATATGTGACTTGTATTTGATCTGACCCGTCTGACGTGTCTAGTGCCTACATTAGTTATCTGGGTGAAAGAAACTAGTATAGAACCCATGCTTATGCATGGTACATATGCAAATTTATTTTATAGATATTCTAAAATTTACATATTAATTTTTACATTACACAACTTTGTAATTTAGATTTAAGAAAATAATTAGAATTTGTTAAGTAATTAAGATAAATTAGTAAGTCAATACATGTATATTTTAATAAATCTATTATATATACTCCCTCTGATTGCCTATTTTCTTCCCTTTCTTTTTGGGTGAAAAATAAGGAAAGAGTATTATATTAATAAAAGATGAAAGGTGGAATGAAAAAGTAGGAGAGGGAAATATTATATTAATTAAATGAGAAAAAGTGATGTGGAAAAATAGGGGAGAGAATATTATATTAATTAATGAGAAGTGAAAAAAATTTCTTAAATGGAAAGAGGGAATAAAATCAAACTCACCCCAATAACGAAAGTGGGAATAAATAAGCAATCAGATGGAGTATACAGTATTTTTTATTACATGGAGCATGTAACACCCCGTGTTTTCGTAATTTGATAAACATATATAAACTCTTTTAACTCCATCCCCATTATCCATTAATCCATCCATCATTTGTATGCTTGGAATTAATATTTCAGGTTCCCACCCTTCACACTTTTATTTATCCTCTCAAACCCTTATGTTCGGATGAACTAATAAACTTAGGCAATATAATTGCTCATTTTACAACAGGTTAGAGACGTATTTGGCTCTTGATAAAAACATAAAAGTTTTAGATCTTCCTCTTAGCTTTCCAACGCCACCTTAATCATCTTAATCGGAGTTCTGTAGAGAAAGTTATGCTCGAAATACGACAGACTGTCACCGTAACCCGCGAACCAAATCTATTCCGTCCTTATCTTTATTTCACCCACACTTCATTTTTTTTTTGTTACATGCTTGCAACTTGCCAACTTGCCCACTTGCCCACTTGCATTTCCTTGGAGCCCAAGGTCTATGAGCATAGGTTTATAGCCATGCATGGCTATATGGCTAAGGCTAATCATCTTCATCATCACATGCACTTTGTCCTTAAATTAAGGGATGAACTACTCTTCACTTCTCCACCATTTCCACCGTGAACCATCATCCTCATTTCTCATAATTTCCTTTTCCATATCCTCTTCCCATCATTCCTAATTATTAGTAAGGGTAGATTTTATTGTTCATTAGTATTATTCATTACTAGTTTAATTGTTTATTATTTTCTTGATAAATTTTATTAATCTAAAACTAGGTGAACAAGAGACCTTGGTGGAAGAAAATCACTTGGGTTGATATCACTCACATTCTACTTATTAGTAATACTACTAAATTTCTCTCAAGGTAACTAGGTTACTCCTTTTCTTGATTTATGAAATTCTAACATTTTTATGAATTTATAATAAGATTGAGGATATATATGAAATTTAAAATTTTTGATAATATATGAACTTCATGGTATAAATTATGATATATTTTTGTGATGAATATATGAATATATGATTGGTTTTATTGCTCATTATTTAATCTTGCTTCTAATTTATTTATCATGCATTAAATATATAAATTATATGAATGATTAAAATAATTATGTTCTTAATTATATTCCTAATTTCTATGTTGATAATGTTGCATGTAGATTTTTAAGCTTTAGATTTGATTTTCGGATCATTATTTTATTTTTCCATATTATCACATTTTTTTATGATTACTCATTCATGCACGCATAAATATCCACAATATGTAAATAATTATGAAAAAAATATTTTTGTTATAATATGACTTTTTAGTATGTAATAAAATTTTGCATGGTGATTTTATAATTTATATAATTATTTGTTTGGGCTTAAATGGATGATTAGGCAATAAAGCCCTCAAGTTATGATAACTATGAGATAAATTCATATGGTATTATATATAAATATATTCTGATTTTTTTTGTTAAAATTAATTTATAAGTGTCATAAAATATTTTATTTATTTATTTAATTAATTATCCATGAAATTTCCTATTAAAATGTTATTATAAATTGTAAGTATAAAAACTTGTTAAATAATTAATGTGACATTATTTTAATTGAACTTAAAAATTAATTTTATATTAAATAAATTTTCATGGACAGTATGTAATTTTATTTTAATCATTTATAATGTGTAATTAAGCATATTCATGATTGTATAATAATTGAATAGATAAATTTTTCGTCACCCTAAATAACACTGTTTGTTTACAATTAAGTAAAATTCAATTCTAGAAGAGAACAGAATAGTAGTTGTGTTGTAGTGGTTAGACACAATGCCCCTTTACTTGATTACTAGGGTTTAAACCCTACTGCATCTTTTTGAACTTCTTTATATTTTCTCTTACATCTTTTAAAATTTAATTTTTGTACTTCTGTATATTTTCTCTTACATCTTCTTTTAAAATTTAATATCTTGTTTTAAAATTAAATTTTATAGTCACTATTTAATGATTTATTATACTATGTGAATAAATTACATGTTATGATGTAAAACATAGACATACTTATTTTAAGAACTAGATCTATTATTTTTACAAATATTAATTATTTAATGCTTTCCAACTTTTATTATGTATCATAAATAATAATTTGATCATTTATTTAATAAATGAATTTATATTCATGTGTAAGAGAAATATAAAAAAAAAATTGTAATTAATTGTTGTGCATGTCATATGATCTAATACTATTTACTTAATCATATAGTTAACATAAAACTTATTTAGTCCTCATGTTCAAATGATACAACTTCGATAAATGGTTGTTTGAAGCGATATTGAATTTTATGGTGAAAATTTATCTTATACTCTAGCAATTTTATTATACTTTATTCGTATTGATGCTATTAAAATTTATTGCTCGGTTATGAGCGTTTGGCATGTTAACATGGGGTTATCCATGGTGCCCAGATATTATCTTTTGGACATTGTTCCATTTTATATATGGTATGGCTAGAGTATAAGATATCGGGTAGATTTCAGGTTATTGGTCTACTCGAGAAGAGCAATACCAAACTGGGTAGGTTTCAGGTTATTGGCCTACCTAGTACCCTGGCATGGTTTCAGGTTATTGGCCTGCTAAGGGTTGACCATTCCTTATTGAATACTCTTATGAGTCTATGGATATATCGTTTGAGGGTCAAGGGTCCGCACTTTTACGCCTTGACTGGTTAAGGGTCCGCACTTTTACGCCTTAACTAGACATTTTGTCCCTCGAAAGTCTGGCCAGTCTTAGACATGGGTTCACGGTTATGTGTCCCACCGTAGGGTTATTTTGGTGTCAGGTTATTGGCATCGAAGTTTAGGGTTTCAGGTTATTGGCCCTAGACGGTGCTCGTTCTTAGCTCGTGTTATTCTGTATATTTTGGTTCGAGTTCTGGAAGGACATATATATATATATATATATATATATATATATATATATATA
The DNA here is from genome assembly GCA_958450325.1 of Agrostemma githago. Classification (NCBI taxonomy): domain Eukaryota; kingdom Viridiplantae; phylum Streptophyta; class Magnoliopsida; order Caryophyllales; family Caryophyllaceae; genus Agrostemma; species Agrostemma githago. Next base: position 15,717,997 of record OY288253.1, on the reverse strand, counting down.
TATATATATATATATATCAGTTCTACATTTTATTTATTTATTTATGGCTTGGTATTAGTTACGTTGTCACGTATTCCTTGCTATTAATATTTTATCACATGTTTTGATGAACTTTATATGTTATCATGGTTTTTTTAATTGGAGTATATATTATCTCTTATTATATTCTCGTAATTATGATTAGATTTTCATCAATCATGACTGGGAGGACTCCTAGTTACTCCCCACTGACGGTGGACTTTTTTTTTTTCCGGTTGATGTGCTACTTGGTCATGAATGGGGTTGAGTTGAGAGAGAATAAATAATGAATTATATCTTTAATAATTGAACCTTGTAGTTTTATTTTTTATCGGGTTTCAATTCCGAGAGTAGTTGTATGCGTTAAGACATATTAATTATCTATGTTGGTAACACTCGGATTTAGTTAACCATGGTGTTTCCGCCACCATGGTGTATTATTAATATAAGACGCTATAATTATCTATCTCATCCTTTTGTTTAAATCCGGGGAGTTACAGTTGGTATCAGAGCCAGAACGCTCCCAACACTCTCGGATTGAGATAAGACTTAAACAAATATTAGTTTGACTAAGAGAGAGTGGGGTAGAAACAAGTAACGACTCAATTGTTGTTTATATTATGGGTCTCTTACTTGTGGGTAAGATATGCTTTTGTTGTCTCCTTATGATTGAGTAGTTGCATGTTAGTGGTAGCATAGGGTCTCTACCACTAGAATCACTTGTTATCTTTGGATGCAGATGAATACCCGCCAGGGAAACGGCCACGCCAACGCTGAGAATGATAGGGTTCGTATGATTGAGACGGCTTTACTAAAACTACTGGAGAAAGAGAACAATGCTCCACAAGTTGATCGTGAAGGATCCGTTTTTGAGCGTTTCAATCGCCACAAGCCCCCAGAATTCATGGGAGTCACGGACCCTATCATCCTTGAGAATTGGACCCACCAAATGGAAAAGTTGTTTATCGTGACCCAGATACCTGAAAATATGAAGATTGATTTGGCTAGATTTTACTTCCGCGATGAAGCAGATCGTTGGTGGGACCTTATGAAAGACTCGCTAAGGGCTCAACCAGGGTTTGGCTGGTCTGAGTTCAAAGAAAGTGTAAAACCTCGTTTTTATCCCGAGGCTCTTCGTTGGAGGAAGCAACAAGAATTCTTGGATCTTGAGCAAGGTGATATGACTGTTGAGGAATACACAAGAAAATTCATAGAACTTGCTCGTTTTGCATCCATGGTAATTCCGACTGAGACGGAGAAAATTCGTCGCTATGAATTGAGGTTAGCCCCAAAGGTTCGTACTGCAATTGCGGCTCTCCCCTCGCAGACTTTTCAAGAAGCTTATAACCGTGCCCTTAGTGTTTATGATGCGGTTCTGAGTCAAGAAACTCTTGAGCGTCGATCGGGAAAGAGAACACCTGCTCCATTGCCAGCTATCCAAGGACCTGCGAAAAAGATGAAGTATAACAACACTTCTGGGACAACTCTCCCTAACACCACTCACCAGAGCGATCGTCAATGTTTTCGTTGCGAGAAAGCTTATCACCCTGTGAAGAATTGCAATGGGACTGATATTACATGCTACAATTGCCAGGGTATTGGTCACACTGCAAATCGTTGCCCTCAAAGAGTTTCTCAAGGTTCGGGGAGTGGTAGTGAGAACAATAGACCTCAACAGGTGCCCAACCAGGGTCGTATTTATGTGATGAACCGTGCGGAGGCAGAGACTAATCCAGATGTCATTACTGGTAAATTTCTTGCTAACTCTATTCCTGCATTCGTATTATTTGATACTGGTGCTTCATTATCCTTTATCTCCACATCATTTGTTCTTAAGGCTCAACTCATACCTAGTGCCCCCACTAAAACCACCATAGCTCTTCCCACTGGGGAGATTGTCTCTTGTTCCACAATCTTTCGTAACATTTCCATATCCATTGTGGGAACTGACTTTCCCGCTGATCTCATAAGTTTTAAACTCTCGGAATTCGACATTATACTTGGCATGGATTGGTTAGCTAGGTTTGACGCAAAGTTCGTGTGTCGAGATCAAAAGATCATTTTGAAAAGTCCTTTGGGAACAAGGATTTCGTATAAGGGTATCTCAGTTAAACCAGGAATTAAATGGGTGTCTGCCCTAAAGATTAGGGAATTGAGGAGAAAGGGATATCAGGTGTATTTATGTAGTGTACAAGATGTCACTACGGAAGCTAAGATTGACGATATTCCTATTGTTCGGGAGTTCGGCGATGTGTTTCCCGATGAGCTTCCAGGTGTCCCTCCAGAGCGAGATGTCGAGTTTAACATCGACCTCCTACCCGGTACTGGACCTATTTCAAAGGCACCCTATCGTATTGCTCCTGCCGAAATGCAAGAGTTAAAGAAACAACTGGAGGAATTGATAGATAAGGGCTTTATTCGCCCAAGTGTGTCACCTTGGGGTGCCCCAGTACTGTTTGTGAGAAAGAAGGATGGAAGCATGAGATTATGCATCGACTATAGAGAATTGAACAAGGTAACGATCAAGAACCGTTACCCACTCCCAAGAATCGAGGATTTATTCGATCAACTTAAGGGAGCAAGTACTTTCTCAAAGATCGACTTGAGGTCGGGTTATCATCAAATCCCAGTAAGGAAAGAGGATATCCCTAAAACCGCTTTTCGATCAAGGTATGGGCACTATGAATTTGTAGTGATGCCCTTTGGCCTAACCAACGCTCCAGCGGTGTTTATGGATCAGATGAATAGGACCTTCCATGAGTATTTGGACAAATGTGTAGTGGTATTCACTGATGATATCCTCATTTATTCAAAGAATGAAGAGGAACATGCTAAACATCTGAGGTCGATATTGGAGACGTTAAGAAAGCAAAAGTGGTTTGCGAAGTTCTCAAAATGCGAATTCTGGCTTAAGAAGGTTGCATTTTTAGGCCATGTCGTTTCTGGTGAAGGCATTAGCGTTGACCCAGCTAAGGTTCAAGCTATAGTGAATTGGGAAAGTCCAAAGAATGTGAGAGAAATACGTAGCTTCTTGGGTCTGGCGGGATACTACCGAAGGTTCGTCAAGGACTTCTCAAAGGTAGCAAAGCCAATGACTTCTTTATTGAAGAAGGAGTCAAAATTTGTGTGGTCTAGTGCATGCGAAGAGGCGTTTGAAGAGTTAAAGAAAAGATTAACGTCAGCACCAATCTTGACTTTACCCGAAGAAGGAGTGAGCTTTGATGTTTACAGCGATGCGTCAAAGAATGGACTCGGCTGCGTGTTGATGCAAAATGGAAAGGTGGTGGCCTATGCCTCAAGACAACTAAAGGAATGCGAGAAAAACTACCCGACTCATGATCTCGAGTTGGCAGCGGTAGTCTTTGCTCTCAAGATTTGGAGGCACTATCTTTATGGGGTATCATGCAACTTTTACACCGATCACAAGAGCTTAAAGTACATTTTTACCCAAAGAGATCTAAACGCAAGGCAAAGAAGGTGGATAGAATTGATTAATGACTATGACCTCCAACTCCAATACCATGAAGGTAAGGCCAATGTGGTGGCCGATGCATTAAGTAGAAAAGAAAAACACACGATGAATGTCGTCATGGTGTTGCCCGATGACCTTTGTCATGATTTCCGAAAGTTGAATTTAGAGGTAGTTCAGCAAGGAAGTATCCCTCTGAATGCTATGAGTGCTGAACCTGAGATCTACCACGAAATTCGAATTAAACAACAAGAGGATCCAGTGCTTGAAGGCCTACGTGCCAAGGTCAGTGAAGAAAATGATTTTGAAGTCTGGGCGGATGGAAGTTTAAGATTTCAAGGTAGGTGGTGCATCCCTGACTGTGATGATCTTAAAATAAAGATTATGCAGGAAGCTCATAGTACACCATACTCTATTTATCCTGGTGGGGATAAGATGTATAAGGATTTGAAGAAATTCTTTTGGTGGCCTAACATGAAAAGAGAAATTGCGAATTTTGTGGCCAGATGTCTTACTTGTCAGAAAGTAAAGTTCGAACATCGAAGACCTGGTGGTCTCTTGCAGCCCTTAGAAATACCCGTGTGGAAATGGGATTCTATCTCCATGGATTTTGTAACTGGGTTACCAAGGTCGCCCACGGGAAAGAATGCCATTTGGGTAGTGGTGGACCGTTTAACTAAAGTAGCTCACTTCATTCCAATGAAAGATACTTGGAGTTTGGATGAGATGGCGGTGGCATACCAAAGAGAAGTTATTAGATTTCATGGAGTTCCTAAAGACATAGTTTCTGATCGTGACCCACGATTTTGTTCGCATTTTTGGAGGAAGCTCCAGGAGGCGTTAGGTAGTAAGTTAAAGTTGAGTACAGCTTTTCACGCTGCTACCGATGGCCAAACCGAGCGCACTATTCAAACTTTAGAGGATATGCTCCGAGCATGCGTGCTAGAATTCCAAACAGGATGGGAGAAGAGTCTTCCCTTAATAGAGTTCTCGTACAATAACAGTTATCACGCTAGTATTAAGATGGCTCCATTTGAGGCCTTGTATGGGAGGAAATGTCGAAGTCCTTTATGTTGGGATGATATTAGTGAGGTTGCAGTTGTTGGCCCTGAGATGATCCAAGAGTCCATTGAGCAAGTTAAGATGATCCGGGAAAAGATGAAAGCGGCTCAAGATCGGCAAAAGTCATATGCTGACTTGCGTCGAAGGCAAGTGGAATTTGATGTTGGGGACAAGGTCTTTCTTAAGGTGTCGCCCATGAGAGGGGTGAAGAGATTCGGAATTAAGGGAAAATTGAGCCCTAAGTTTGTAGGACCATATGAAGTACTTGAACGAATTGGTGAAGTAGCTTATAAGTTAGCTTTACCCCTTAATCTGTCTAAAGTACATGACGTCTTTCATGTATCTCAATTGAGAAGATATCGAAGAGATCCATCTCATGTAATTCAGTCGGACACAGTCGAGGTGGAACCAAATTTGACTTATGAGGAGCAACCCGTCCAGATTTTAGATAGGAAGGACAAAACCTTAAGGAATAAGGTTGTACCATTAGTAAAGGTTTTGTGGCGTAGTCAAAAGTTTGAAGAAGCAACATGGGAGACAGAGGCGTCCATGCAAGCAAAATACCCCCACTTGTTTGATAGAGGTACACACTCCCTCTAGTTTCGAGGACGAAACTTTTCTTAAGTGGGAAGGGTTGTAACACCCCGTGTTTTCGTAATTTGATAAACATATATAAACTCTTTTAACTCCATCCCCATTATCCATTAATCCATCCATCATTTGTATGCTTGGAATTAATATTTCAGGTTCCCACCCTTCACACTTTTATTTATCCTCTCAAACCCTTATGTTCGGATGAACTAATAAACTTAGGCAATATAATTGCTCATTTTAAGACAGGTTAGAGACGTATTTGGCTCTTGATAAAAACATAAAAGTTTTAGATCTTCCTCTTAGCTTTCTAACGCCACCTTAATCATCTTAATCGGAGTTCTGTAGAGAAAGTTATGCTCGAAATACGACAGACTGTCACCGTAACCCGCGAACCAAATCTATTCCGTCCTTATCTCTATTTCACCCACACTTCATTTATTTTTTTTGTCACATGCTTGCAACTTGACAACTTGCCCACTTGCCCACTTGCATTTCCTTGGAGCCCAAGGTCTATGAGCATAGGTTTATAGTATAGCTGTTCATGGGACGTACCGCCCGATTGGCCCGTCCCGTCCGACCCGAATTTTTAGCGGGCTTGGACACAACATTTTCAAAAGTATACAAAGGCCCGGCCCGCGAACCCGTTCCAAACCCGCTAACCCGCTTGTCCGTGGGCCAAAATTTCACACTTAGCCCAGCCCGTGTCCGACCCGAACCCGCAAATGATCACCTCTAGTTTATAGCCATGCATGGCTCTATGGCTAAGGCTAATCATCTTCATCATCACATGCACTTTGTCCTTAAATTAAGGGATGAACTACTCTTCACTTCTCCACCATTTCCACCGTGAACCATCATCCCCATTTCTCATAATTTCCTTTTCCATATCCTCTTCCCATCATTCCTAATTATTAGTAAGGGTAGATTTTATTGTTCATTAGTATTATTCATTACTAGTTTAATTGTTTATTATTTTCTTGATAAATTTTATTAATCTAAAACTAGGTGAACAAGAGACCTTGGTGGAAGAAAATCACTTGGGTTGATATCACTCACATTCTACTTATTAGTAATACTACTAAATTTCTCTCAAGGTAACTAGGTTACTTCTTTTCTTGATTTATGAAATTCTAACATTTTTATGAATTTATAATAAGATTGAGGATATATATGAAATTTAAAATTTTTGATAATATATGAACTTCATGGTATAAATTATGATATATTTTTGTGATGAATATATGAATATATGATTGGTTTTATTGCTCATTATTTAATCTTGCTTCTAATTTATTTATCATGCATTAAATATATAAATTATATGAATGATTAAAATAATTATGTTCTTAATTATATTCCTAATTTCTATGTTGATAATGTTGCATGTAGATTTTTAAGCTTTAGATTTGATTTTCGGATCATTATTTTATTTTTCCATATTATCACATTTTTTTATGATTACTCATTCATGCACGCATAAATATCCACAATATGTAAATAATTATGAAAAAAATATTTTTGTTATAATATGACTTTTTAGTATGTAATAAAATTTTGCATGGTGATTTTATAATTTATATAATTATTTGTTTGGATTTAAATGGATGATTAGGCAATAAAGCCCTCAAGTTATGATAAATATGAGATAAATTCATATGGTATTATATATAAATATATTCTGATTTTTTTTGTTAAAATTAATTTATAAGTGTCATAAAATATTTTATTTATTTATTTAATTAATTATCCATGAAATTTCCTATTAAAATGTTATTATAAATTGTAAGTATAAAAACTTGTTAAATAATTAATGTGACATTATTTTAATTGAACTTAAAAATTAATTTTATATTAAATAAATTTTCATGGACAGTATGTAATTTTATTTTAATCATTTATAATGTGTAATTAAGCATATTCATGATTGTATAATAATTGAATAGATAAATTTTTCGTCACCCTAAATAACACTGTTTGTTTACAATTAAGTAAAATTCAATTCTGGAAGAGAATAGAATAGTAGTTGTGTTGTAGTGGTTAGACACAATGCCCCTTTACTTGATGACTAGGGTTTAAACCCTACTGCCAGCATCTTTTTGTACTTCTTTATATTTTCTCTTACATCTTTTAAAATTTAATTTTTGTACTTCTTTATATTTTCTCTTACATCTTCTTTTAAAATTTAATATCTTGTTTTAAAATTAAATTTTATAGTCACTATTTAATGATTTATTATACTATGTGAATAAATTACATGTTATGATGTAAAACATAGACATACTTATTTTAAGAACTAGATCTATTATTTTTACAAATATTAATTATTTAATGCTTTTCAACTTTTATTATGTATCATAAATAATAATTTGATCATTTATTTAATAAATGAATTTATATTCATGTGTAAGAGAAATATAAAAAAAAATTGTAATTAATTGTTGTGCATGTCATATGATCTAATACTATTTACTTAATCATATAGTTAACATAAAACTTATTTAGTCCTCATGTTCAAATGATACAACTTCGATAAATGGTTGTTTGAAGCGATATTGAATTTTATGGTGAAAATTTATCTTATACTCTAGCAATTTTATTATACTTTATTCGTATTGATGCTATTAAAATTTATTGCTCGGTTATGAGCGTTTGGCATGTTAACATGGGGTTATCCATGGTGCCCAGATATTATCTTTTGGACCTTGTTCCATTTTATATATGGTATGGCTAGAGTATAAGATATCGGGTAGATTTCAGGTTATTGGTCTACTCGAGAAGAGCAATACCAAACTGGGTAGGTTTCAGGTTATTGGCCTACCTAGTACCCTGGCATGGTTTCAGGTTATTGGCCTGCTAAGGGTTGACCATTCCTTATTGAATACTCTTATGAGTCTATGGATATGTCGTTTGAGGGTCAAGGGTCCGCACTTTTACGCCTTGACTGGTTAAGGGTCCGCACTTTTACGCCTTAACTAGACATTTTGTCCCTCGAAAGTCTGGCCAGTCTTAGACATGGGTTCACGGTTATGTGTCCCACCGTAGGGTTATTTTGGTGTCAGGTTATTGGCATCGAAGTTTAGGGTTTCAGGTTATTGGCCCTAGACGGTGCTCGTTCTTAGCTCGTGTTATTCTGTATATTTTGGTTCGAGTTCTGGAAGGACATATATATATATATATATATATATATATATATATATATATATAAATATATATATATAGAAGTGGGATCAGCTGAGTCCCTTTATTTGTTTTGAGTCCTTGAGTCCCAATAGCAGCCATTGATTCATTGTAAGATTAATGGTGAAGATTTAATCACACAATTAAGGTAATAACAATAATATCTTTCAAAATATATTTGTTTTTCTCTCTCCTCCCTTAATATCTCCCGCCTATCTCTCCACCCTTTCAACTCCCTACTTTTTCACCGCCTATCCCGTCATTTTCTTACCTCTTACCTCAATTTCATACTCAATTTCTTACTCAATTTTCACCGCTTCAATTTTCACCGCTTCCTCACAACAAGCGATTCTATTTTAATTTCTGGAAAACTCCCGCCTTCTTTACTGTCTTCATCATCTGCTCATCCTCGCTCATCTTCGCTCATACCGTCTACATTCATCAACGACTGAGCTACACAATTTTTGAGCTCTTAACCTAAGGTAAATTAGGGTTTTTTCTGTGGTTTTTATTTACTTTTAGAGTAAATTTTGATTTTTTTCGTTATGCTGATTACCTTTAGTTGTTTGTTCTTTATTTCTCTCATTTTCTACCTAGAATGCACGGTTGATTAGTTTTTTATTTCCGATTTTGATTATATGCGTCTTCTGTTTTTCATCGCTCCCCTGCATGTTATTTTTGTTACTTTAATGAACATTGTATGTTACTTTAATTATTGTCATTTGTTATTTTAAAGAATAACATATATAACTAACCTTACCCTTCTATTATTTGAATTCTAAACCTAAGGTAAATTAGGGATTTTTCTGTGGTTTTTAATTACTTTTAGGGTAAATTTTGGGTTTGTTCGGTATGCTGATTACCTTTAGTTGTTTTTGTTTTATTTCTCTCATTTTGTACATAGAATGGACGGTTGATTAGTTCTTTATGTCCGATTTTGATTATATACGTCTTCTGTTTTCCATGGCTCCCCTGCATGTTATTTTCGTTACTTTAGTGAACATTGTTTGTTACTTTAGCTCGTATCACTCGTTATTTTAAAGAATAACCTATATAACTAACCTACCCTTCTATTGATACCATATTACCTGCAGCGTTTTGTAATGTATGTGTTTCTTGTTACTTTAATTCATGTATGTTGTTACTTTAATGCTTATTTTTTGTTACTGTAATTCGTTTCCAGATGGCAAAAGGAGGTAAGATTGTCGCTGATGGTGTGAAGGAGGGTCAGGTCAAGAATCGAGCTCGACGGGCGATGAAAACGACTGTCAAGCCTTCGAAGTTGAAGAAGATAGCTACCGAAGAGTCTGGTGAATCCAACGTCGACCGTTTGGCATCGGTCAGATGCAGCCCGAAGCTCCTCGTTGATCTGATATCTAATTTAAATCAGAGGCAGCGTGAGGCGCTTAAAACAATCGGTTTTGGCGGTGTACTTGAAATGCACCTTAGTAGTTTCCCTGTAAAGTTTGCCACTGACTTCATGTCTTTATTTAGTGATGACTCGCTGATTTTTCGGTGTGTGAGAAATCAGTTCCTGGTAACCAAGAACGATGTACATGACTGCTTCCTCCTTCCAGTTGGACCGGACCCTGTTGAGCTGCTGCCGATGGGTCGATCGAAGGCAGCCGAATCTGAGTCCGTCGTGGAGCTGAAGAGAAAGTGGAGGACTGATTTTCATGTCGCAAATGACGGTGATGCGATCCCTCTGTCAAAGGTCCTTAGGAAACTACAGGAGGATGTAGAGGGTGGCGAGATGTTCTGTAGGTTGTTCGTTCTCTACAGCATGTCGGTATTTTTCAACCCGACGTCCAACCATGGTGTTGACCTGAGACTACTGAAGGCGCTGCAAGATGTACAGCGGATTAAAAACTTTGACTGGTGCACGTTCATCTTGGAAGGACTGGCGCGGGCGTGTGAGGATTTTGTGCTCAATAGCCCATCATATCTACTTGGCTGTGTGCCGTTTTTAATGATAACCTACTTCCAGCGGTTTGACTACCGCAATCTCCCGTGCCCGTGCGATCTCCCTTTGATCAAGCACTGGGATTTTCAACGCATGATTCAACGGTTGGCCGGCGAGTTTATTGGTGGTGGGCTGGGATTGCTTACCCTATTTGATGTTAAGTACCCCCGTTGTGTACGTATGATGACGGGGGGAGACGCGTCGTCGCCGCCGAGGATTACACAGGACCGTCACGCTGATGATGGTACATTTCCTGGTCAAGAGGGCGATAAGTTCACCACCATCAAACTTCCTCGTGGCCTTGAAGATGATAGTGAGCTGAGGACCAAGGCTGTCGACGTAAGTAATCATGTCATTAATTCGTTAATGAATCTATATGTGTCTGACTTGGAGAATCAGTAAGGATTTAAATCTGGGATGTCTGTATATCTGCATGGTGCTCTAACATATCTTCTGTTACTTTAGCAGATTATTGACGTTACTTTAGTGAACTATATGTGTTACTTTAATTCTTACAATCCGTTACTTTAACCTCCGTCATCTACATTACTGATCCAGCATATATGTGTTACTTTGATCTATACCATCTCTTACTTTAATTAGTGTTATCTGTTACTTTAGTGTCCAGCAGTAAGGATGTAAATCTTGGATGTCTGTAAATTTGCATGTTACCCTAACATATCTTCTGTTACTTTAGCATATAACCGACGTTACTCTAGTGAACATTATAACCGAACATTATTTGGACAGTGACCGCCAGTTAGTTCTTTCTCTGTGGGATATTGACCGAATTAGAGATGTGGAGGTCGGTGAGTGTTTGTCGGTGGTGGTAGACGGAAGGAAGGTCTTCCACCCATTCTTTTTTCATTCTGAAACGCAGCTGGTATGCATGCAAGTCGTCGATGAGAGGCTTGGGTGCTCTTGTGACTGTGATGTCCCAGATCCTGACCAGCTTACGCTGTCGGACTTCCTGTGTCAGGATAGCAGGCTTTTCAGGTCTGTTTTGTCTGTCAGGAAAGACGTAATCGACTACGTCTTCTACAAAAATGAAAAATACATTGCATCGTGAGTGGTCTACATCTTCTAATTTTTTTTAATGCGTTTTATCGTCGTTTTTGTTAAATGTTTCATAGTCCGTTCGAATATTTGCAGAGAAATGATTGTGAGGTTCAGTGACTTTTTTAACATTCCCCGTGGTGAGTTGGCCACGCTGGCGCCCGGAGAGCAGCTTTCGAATGCTGTAATTGACTGCTGGTGCATACTTATGAATCGCTTGGCAACTGCTCAGTCTGCACCGCGACGGACATCACGTTGCTTCTTCGGTGTCAGCCACAGTGTAAGCTCTCTCATTCCCTTTCTCATCCAATACGATAAGTGCAACATCATCAACAAAATCTAGTAATATTAATATAATGTCATCATATCAGTTGGTATAAAATATTTATACAAAAAAGTGTTTTACTGTGGTTCTATGGTTCTGTTACTGTAAGGCACTTTGTGCATTACTCTAATGATAGCGACCTGTTACTTCAACAAATGTCATGCAGGATACAGCTCTTCAGATTTGGAGGAACAGAAAGGGTGGCGTCTCTGTGGACATGAGCGAAGCACTGTTCAACTTCTGGAACATATGGATCGAAGAAAATGAAGGGAATCTCGATCTAGATTCTGATCTGGTATTTTTTATTTTAGATCCTATGTTTTGTAAGCTCCCACCTATATTATAATTACGAACGCGATACCCATCTCCCACCTACAGGTATTCATTCCGGTGCTGTCGGAAAACAATGACCATTACAGCTGCGCGTGTATCAATTTTTTGTCACAGCGCATCGAATACCTTGATAATAGGTCCTATGACGAGGGGGAGTTTGATAGTCTTCCTTACGTTGGGATCGCACGCCTCTCAGTAAGTCTGGTCATTTTGGTGTGTATATTTACCGTTTGTTATATATTAATCGTCGTATATAAACATGGCATAAAAATGAATGGTGTTTCGTCATTTTCTCATTCTCATATGTTTTTATTTTATCTCATTGAATATCATCAAGGCCGAAGAAATGGGTAAGTATATGGTTCAGAGAGGCATCACCAAGGGGCCCAGTGTCTCTTCATTCCCTCTCGTCAACGTACCGTTCAGATGGCAGGGCAGCGGGTTCTCGGCTAATGATTGCGGCGTATACCTCATGATACACATGATGTTGTATGCCGGTGAGGAGTTTGACTGTCCTTTGGGGACCTGCGAGGCGAACAATCTCTATAGGGCAGAAATTGTCGCGACGCTGTGTCTCTGTGACTTTAATAAGGAGAGGGACGTGTTGATATCACGGGTGTCCTCCTTTGTAACTGATAAAGCCAACCATGCCATCAGTAAGACTATGTCAGATGTTGCCACGTCCGTCAGTGAGTCTGAAAAGAGGTCAGGAGGGGCGATCCCTGACGATAGACCCTCTAAAAAGAGCCGTGGGCCACCATCCACTCCAGGAACACCCGCTGCAGAACCCGCCCATCAATCACCGGACACCACCGGGTCATTATCTGTCCTTGGTAGTCGAGCTAGGGGTGACGGGGACGGCTTAGGATGCTCCATTGACTGTGGTGATGCGGATCCCAGTGTACCGATGGCATGCCCGTTCCTCTCAAACAACAGAACCCTGCTTGGAAATCTCCCCGTCATGCGGAAAAATGTCGTGGACTACTGCTTAATTCAGCACAACAATTACAACAGCGGGTAATAGCACGAACGCTACACATATCGTCAACATATTGTTGTCTAAATTTCTGTCATCTATCTGTTGTTTCGCGATGCCTAACGATCTGTTCTGAAAACAGCAAAATGGTTGCGGAGTATTCACCGTTGGCCGTGATGACTCGGGGTGATGTGATGTCCATGCTTCCGGGTGAGGACATGTCGTCATCTGTTGTCGAGTGCTGGTCAATGCTTATGAACAGCCTCGCTGCAAACGGCAGTGGGTCGGGTAATTCTCTGAAGATGGCGTATTTTGGTCTGCGACAAACGGTATGTATTAAATTAACCGCGCATGGAATGTATAATCAATCGGCAGAATGTGTAGTGAAAAAGAGTGTGGACACTAAAGTAACAGATAATATCGACTAAAGTAACAAATTATTTCAATTAAAGTAACATCATATATGTCACAAGAGCAATAATGTAGATGATACAGGTTAAAGTAACGGATCTCATGAATTGAAGTAACACACTTTGTGAGCTAAAGTAACGTCAGTTGCAAAGTAACAGAAGGATCACTGAACCACAATGACACCGACCACTGCATTGAGTTAATTTTCACCAGAATTACTTTTGTATTTGATTACATTTGTTTACAGGATGCGGTAATGAGGATTATTGCCGAAGATCCGGACAGTCCGTCCACTCAGAATGCAGATGCCTTGATGGAGCAATGGCATATATTCAGGAGTAATTGTGGTGGTACGTTGCAACTGGACGCTGAATTGTTCTTTGTGCCCATCAACGTCGACGGGTACTTCTCCTGCGTAGTAATCAACCGAATTAAAAAGACAGTCGATCTCCTCGACCACTGTCGTTATACGGCAGTCACAGATACAGACCTCTTTGCATCCATCAAGACAATTGTGAGCCTCTCTTTTATTCATTTAGTCAGTTTTTAATCACAATCTCTGCGTGCCAACGAGCGATTTCCTCGACTTTTATCATCAATGACATTCAGGTGGGGAATATGAGTGACTTCCTTGACTTCTATAAAGTACCTGGTGCGGAGGAAATTGTGGCGTACAAGTTCCGCACGATTAAGCTTGGTTGGCAAGACAAAGTCAAGAACAAGGATGAGTCAGGGACATTTCTTCTGATGCACATGCTATTGTACGAGGGACGTGAATTCGTACATGAGGACCTCGGAAGGAAGGTAAACAGAAGGTACCTGGTGGTTCAGCTTGCAGCCACTCTTCTCCTTGCAGACCTGAATAGCGCCCGGAAGCGGCTGATTGCTGATGTGAAAAAGTTTGTGGCAGCCAGGCCAAAATTAATTGAAGAATCGAATGCTAAGGCACTCAACACCTATAAGCGAGGAAAGGGTCGGAAACAGTAGCCCGTAAATGGTTGGATTAACTAGTACTTTCGTTTAACAAAAATCATAATCGTCGTTTAGTACAAGGTTTTGACAAATTGTGTTGTCAGAAAAACAGTTGCTTTCATTCTGTCACATTTCTATGTTATTATATTCTTTAAACTTTGTTACCCTAACTCGTGTTGGTTGTTACTTCAATTAATGACATGTGTTACTTCAACTCTAATATATTTCACCGTGCATCATGGTCTCTTAATTCAACGCAGGATCAACACAACATCATACTTAAACAAAATTGTAATGCCTTCTGCATTGAGTACTCCACAAACAAATAGAAAAAGAATAACTTCTGTAATATCTGTAATTCGACTAACATTATTCCACGTTACTCTAACTCATTTAACATGTTACTCTAATGAATAATGTATGTTATTTTAACTGAATCTTACTCTAGTAAAATATTAAATTATCCAAGGAATGAATATCTGTAATACAGTCAACACTTTTAAAATGAATTAGGTTTTCCGTGTTACTCTAATTCATCTAGCACGTTACTTTAATGAATTATGTGTGTTACTTTAACTGAAACTTACTCTAGTCATAATATTCACCAAAGAATTAATATCTGTATATAAATAAAATATTTAAAAAGTGTTACTGTAATTAATTCAATTAGCTACTGTAAATTTTAGGCTACGTTGGTCTAAGAACCACAGTTCCCTAATCAGAATAATGGTTCATCTTCTGCATCCTCCTCGTCCTCATCTTCTGATTCTGATTCTGATACTGATTCATCGTCGGATGGTTCGACTGTCGCCGGCGGTCGTTTTGCAAAGGGATTGGGGCAATTCCTCTTGTCGGGATGCGCCATCTGCTTACAATTGTTGCACATGCGCTTGGGCTTCTTTGCAAGTGCAACGGATTTCGCTTTGCTTGATAACAACCTTTTGCCGCTACCTTTTGTCTTGGAAATCTTCGGCGGGAGTATCGTTATCTCTGCTGTTGACGTACATCCCAGCATCTCTTCCAATTCCTGGGTTTTATTCAGTGTCTTGCTACCCCCAATAGGCTTAAGCTTCATCCTGAATTCGTTGATCAAAGCGCACATGCTCTCCACATCTTCTTTACTAGCAGACCGTAGAATACCCATCGTCTCATGAACCTCCGACCACAGTTTAGACATCTCTATCTGCTTTCCGTCTATGATGTCAATATCATCGCCTTCCAGACCGTCGTCACCAACACGGGAATTGCGCAGTGCATCCCTCGACCACCTTCTCGCAACGTAGTTATCGGGTATACTTGTCAGTCCCTTAGATGAATATATCCAAATTATGTGTCGACACAGTATTCCCCTTGTCTCAAACAATTTACATGTGCACTTGATGTCCGACGTCTCTGCAGGATGTTATTAAAACATTAGGACTGTCAGAACCAACACCCTCAAACCGCGTTACTTTAACTCATATCTTGTGTTACTGTAATTCACACCTTTTGTTACTTTAATACACAAAATCACGCACAACAAAAGCATTTTGTGCTGGATCCACAAAATACAAATCGCATTACTTTAATTCATGTTGTGTGTTACTCTTATT
The DNA here is from genome assembly GCA_958450325.1 of Agrostemma githago. Taxonomy (NCBI): domain Eukaryota; kingdom Viridiplantae; phylum Streptophyta; class Magnoliopsida; order Caryophyllales; family Caryophyllaceae; genus Agrostemma; species Agrostemma githago. The sequence goes on along the minus strand of OY288253.1, from coordinate 15,702,049 downwards.
TATTCATTCTGTTACTTTAACTCATAAATCCCGTATAAATGATGACAACAAGCAGGGCATTGCGTACCTTGTTTGTAGTTGACCAGAAATTCTTTACCCCTGGTGGCATCCCTCACTATAGTTAGTTCAACCCCATCCCGTTCAGCAAATCCTCGCACACTGCACGTCCCCACTGAACCGGCCACCTCCTCTTGAAATTCATCAAAAATCGCGTGGGTGTACACCCTTGTTGCGTGCTGTTCTATCAGGAGGTGGGTCGTTGTCTTCGGCAGAGATTGTAGATTCTCGCTGTCAAGCTTCTTCTAGTTATACCTCTGTTGTTCCATTGCGCTCTCGAACCGCATCCAGAATTCAACCAACGTTCCATGCTGGTTCTCAAACCGTTTGAAAAAACTGTTTTCGCTCTCCGATCTCTGTGTCGTTCGCATTAAGCCACCCATCTTCAGATCCCTGCAGTGTGCCATGACCCACTGCTTCCTGATCGAGAACGTAGTTGTGAACCACTGAACATCGCCCACGTCGTGCTCCTACATTATTTCCATCCACCGCTCGTCGAATGCTGCTGCATCGATGTCCTCATCCCACACTATTGCATTCAGCTTCTTTAGGAATTCCTGGTAGTCAGCCCTCGAGGCACCATATTTAGTGGGTACCTTATTCATTATATGCCACATACAAAACCGTTGCCATGCTGATTTGAACATCTTCGCGAACGATGCTATGATCCCGGGATCCTGGTCAGTGATGATGTATGAAGGTTCCTTGCCACCCATGGCCTTCAAGAACCGTTCAAACACCCAGTTGAACGATTCATAGTCCTCGTGCGCAATGAGAGCGCCACCAAAAGTCACGGATCGTTTGTGGTGATCGACACCAGTGAACGGGGTGAATATCATCTTATATTTGTTCGTCCCGTATGTTGGGTCGAATGAAACTGCGTCACCAAACAACCTGTAGTTCCTCCTAGCAACGCCGTCAGCCCAAAATACCCTGCTCAAACTACCGTCGTCATCCAGGTCGTAATCAAAAAAAAATCCCTCCCGATTGTCCGCCATACCTCTGAAACGATCAATGAATAGCTGACCATCTCTCTCATGGACGAAGCACTTTATATCTCTACCAAAGTTTTTGAAGTCGACCAAGCTGGCACCTACGTTTGCGAACCCTTCAACCTGTTCCTTACACATCTTGTACGTCTGCGTGGCACCGATCTTCAGCTGAAACAATTCTTTTATTAAAGTAACGTGTGATAGCAGTTGAAGTAACAGTAAGACGGCATTAAAGTAACCCGTTGATTAACTGAGCCAGACATTTTTTTAATTTACAGACGGCATTCATTAAAGTAACGGATGCCATGAACCACGGTAAGACAGCATGTGCATTACAGTAACAAAATATTACCCATGGCGCGGTGTAGTAAACACATAGTGACCTGAACTTATATAATTAAACCTGCAAGAAGCTACTCAATACGTACCCGTGAATTGTTCAGAATCATTTGCTTGTGGTACTTCGTGAGGTTTCTTGATAACTTATGAAATTCCCTGTCTTTTGGTGAAATTAGCTCGTGGTTGTGCCCACTGTGAAAAACAACAATTTTCATAGGTCCGCCATTGCTGAACAACTTAATTCTTGCCATACAGCCAATACGACGGACCTTAGTTTTCCTTTTTGGTTCCTTCACAATGACTCCCTCTGCCGTCTCCTTGACCGCTTCCCCCTTCGATGTCGCCTCCTTGGACGCCGCATCTTCGCTGACTTTCTTTTTCTTGTTAAATCCCTGCCTGTTACATACCAGCAGCTTTGATTTAATCTCACCACACCGCCATCTTTTCGTTGTGTGCCTCCTCACATCGAACCCGCAGGCCAATGCGTAGATTTTATAAAAGTTTACCGCCTCTTCCTGGTCTTTGAATATCTGCCCTACGTATGGCGTGAAACTCTCACCTACATCCCTGCACCATTCGTGTGCCGCTGCGTCATCTGGAAAGCAAACCACTGCATTGAGTTAATCAAATTACCAGAAGATGCGTATAAAATAGACACACATTAACTGATGAAGGTCGCTAAAGTAACGGGTGGTGTGCATTAAAGTAACGACTATTGTGCACTAAAATAATGCTATTCAGATTTCATTCACATTTTTTAAAAATTATGTGGTAATACAGTGCTCATACAATGAGCGTAGAATCTGATAATAAGGAGTATTGCCTTCATGGTGTCTACAGTATAAATCAAAGACAAAAAAATTACGGTTTATTTGTTTGACCGGTTGAATATCAGCCATAGAGGGAGGTTTCTGTAGCGGCACAAGGTGGAAGATGAATGACTTGACGTCTATTATAATTCGTTTACTGAAGTTGGGTATTTTGATTGTAGGTTATTCTTATTGGATGTTGTTGACTATAGTAACGCAACATGTTTCTCTGAATGGGCAGTTAATATTTTTATTTGTTTCCTATTTTGTTGGGAATCACGTCCCACCATTATAGGAAACAATATCTTTTTAAATCATTATTTTAATACGACTGTTTCATATATCCCAATTACTCTCTAATGCGCTACAATAACAGATGGTAAGAATTAAAGTAACAACCTGTATAAATTAAAGTAACGGACCATTAAAGTAATTCTATTTTGGCATTAAAATAACAGACTCTCTAAACCAAAGTAACACAGTATGTGAACTAAAATAACCCAACATATTTATAACGTATAAAAATAGAAACTAAAAAATCAGTATCATCTTAATGACTCCCTCCAATTTAGGAAACATTATCTTTTTTGTTTATTATTTTAATACGGCGATTTCATATATCGCAATGACTCTAATGTGTTACAATTATAGGCGTAAAGAATTAAACTAACAACTTAGATGAATTAAAGTAACAGACACTCTACACCAAAGTAACACTGCATGTTAACTAAAATAACAAAAAAAAAAATTGTGTGCGCAGATATCATTTCATGAATATGCAGTTCATTTTTAAACAGAATCTGATAATTTGCTATCATTTTAAACAGAAACTGGAAATTTAGAAACTACAATGTATATACTAACCGCTTGTTTTTCCTATCATCTGCATATCAGCCATTGAATGAAAAGTAGAAGGCGACTATTGATTGAATGTCTTCCCGATTGTATTTTTGAACGTCTTCGCAATTGTTGTTTTGAAATAAACTCTACCTTCGCTATATGAGGACGGTGACTGAATGAATGAGGTCTTGATTGTGTTATTTTGAAGAAAGAACGGCGAACAACAGAAAGAATTAGTTGAGTGAGCGAGAGAGAGATGAAGAGGAAGCGATGGAAACGAGAGAATGAATGATTGAATGTGTGTGAATGATACGTTACTATAATATTCTCCTTCCTATTTTGTTGGAGCAGTATCTTCTTAATTTTTTATTTTTTTTATTAATCTAGTGATTTATCTCGTCCCTTGATCCATCTCCCATCCGACGGATGGGAAGAGGACTTAGGGACTCAATATATATAATGGACTCATAGGAACCCACCTCTATATATATATATATCAGTTCTACATTTTATTTATTTATTTATGGCTTGGTATTAGTTACGTTGTCACGTATTCCTTGCTATTAATATTTTATCACATGTTTTGATGAACTTTATATGTTATCATGGTTTTTTTAATTGGAGTATATATTATCTCTTATTATATTCTCGTAATTATGATTAGATTTTCATCAATCATGACTGGGAGGACTCCTAGTTACTCCCCACTGACGGTGGACTTTTTTTTTTTTTTTCAGGTTGATGTGCTACTTGGTCATGAATGGGGTTGAGTTGAGAGAGAATAAATAATGAATTATATGTTTAATAATTGAACCTTGTAGTTTTATTTTTTATCGGGTTTCAATTCCGAGAGTAGTTGTATGCGTTAAGACATATTAATTATCTATGTTGGTAACACTCGGATTTAGTTAACCATGGTGTTTCCGCCACCATGGTGTATTATTAATATAAGACGCTATAAATATCTATCTTATTCCTTTTGTTTAAATCCGGGGAGTTACAGAGCATATGTTATTCTTATACTTTCAAAGTCTCAATTTTCTACTTAAAACATACATATGAATTAATATTAACAATTGATTACTCATATGAGTAATATAATCTTAAATTGTTTGATAGCACATTTAAAAAAAATACACTAGTTTTATGTTTTTTTTAAATTGAAAAGAGATCATAATTGTACGTTATATTTCAGTGTGTCTATATATGTATATAGATCATAATTGTACGTTATATACACGTTATATACTCTTGGAGTACACATCATTATACTATTAAGGGTACTCTAATATTATTACCCTTTAAAAATTATACTGTCAAAGATACTCAGAAATACACAATTACTCTAAAAAATCATTAATATTATTAGTGTTTGTAAACTCTAATAAAATTCGGAATTTATGGCAAAATAATACGGAAAATTGCATGCGTATTGATATGTAGCATAATTATATGGATACTATATATTACACATCTTAGACATAATTACTGGAAATTGATATCTAGCATAAGTATCGATATTATATGAAAATTGATATGGAATGAAATATAACGTGATATAATAATTGTGTCATATATATGGATTGTTGATAAAATTTATGGAATAATATATGGAAAATAATATAGATGCATATTATAAGGAATTTATGCACTATATAAGGAATTTATGCATTACATGATGTGATAATTATTATGCCATAAATTCCATCATGTAATCATATTATATCACGTTCACAACCGTCTTAATTACCAACAATTAAATGATCACCGCCTTAATTAGATAACGTGATATAACATTTGTTATTTATAATAAAAATAGAATAGCCCATAGAGATAAGTCAAACAATAAAAAAATGTGATATGACCCAATTAAGAGGAACCCAATAAGTGGTCAAACAAAGTATGCGGGAAAACTTATTAGTTTTGTTATTTGGTTAGTGGAAAGGGGATGATATATAGAATAAAATATATCATACTGTTAAATATATACCAATCAATTACATATGATTATATATGATAGTATACCAATCAATTAATTAGTATTCTATATTCTATATGATATATAGAGTACTAAGGTACGTGTTGTATAGCAATCAATTATATATGATTATATATGATAGTATAAAATTAAAAAAGTCTATCAAAATCAATAACACAAATCCTGTCAGTTATACAAAATCAAAAGATTGATCGTCTTCTACAATTAAAAGATTGATTTTAAATCAAAAAGATATACAATTATATCGTATAGAACTAATTATTATAATATCTTCTAGTATAGACTCAATTAACCAAAATGTCATTTCTAGTATATTATTACACTCTAAATATTATACTGTCAAAGATACTCATAAATACAATTATCGGTATTACATGAAACTTGATATGGGATGAAATATAATGTGATATAATAATTATGGCATATATATATGGAATGCCGTAAAATTATGATATATTTAGCATATATTTAGCCTTACGTATACTGTTAAATATATGATAATATATATAAAATTAGATTGTATTGTCAATTAATAAATCAATTAATTAGTATGATATATAGAAAAAGATTTATACTATTTTATGGTATAACAAAAATGGTAGTATCTTTTAATCATATAGCTATTGATTGCAGTTAACATGCATGAGTAATTTAGATATAAGCCCAACCAATATATATTAAATAATCCAAAAGTAAGCCTATATGGTAGGCCCATATCACTACAAGAGTTAAAGTCAGTGGCGACTGATCTTAGCTACTGACATCTGTCGCAAAAATCAGATGCGCGACCGTCAACAGTCGCTAAGCGACAGTGGCTACAGTTAGTCGCTTCTAGCGACTGATTTCAGTCGCTAAAAAAGCGCGCGACTGAAATCAGTCGCTAAATTTAGCGACTGAAATCAGTAGCTAAGGCCTCAATTTAGCGACTGAAATCAGTCGCTATGGCCTCATTTTAGCGACTGAAATCAGTCGCTAATAGCGTCAATTAGCGACTGATTTAGCGACTGATATCAGTCGCTAAAAGCGTCAGTTAGCGACTGATTTCAGTCGCTAAATGGTGCGACGTGGCATCATTTAGCGACTGATTTCAGTCGCTAAATATAAAACTTAGCTACTGATATCAGTCGCTACCTTGCCAGAAATAGGCCGGTTACATTTATTATTTTTCTAGCCAAAATCTGCACAATAAAACAAACCAACAACCACAATACATCCCAAACATCATTCCAAATGTTATTCCAAACGTTATGCAAGCTTCACACTCCAAAATTGTCAAACAAGTACGCAAACGTCGTGAATACACTAAATTAAAAGTGTTGTTACAAACAGTTTTTTCAACAAGCATTCAAAAACTACAAATTGTTTTCATCCAATCAATTCAGCCAACAGGAAAACTAGCGGACGCACCACTACCACCGTCACCGAAGGGGTCTCTAGGATCCGGGAATCGGGGAGTGGGGCCGGAGTTGCAGTTATATTGCTGCGTGTTCCTAAGACGCCGTATCTCTTCCAGAATTTGCAGGTTAATGGACTCCTGCGTCTTCAGCCTCTCATTCTGCTCCCTCATCTGCTCGGCCATAGCTGCCCGTTGCGCCCTCTCCTCTCGAATTTCCGCCCTCATCTCAGCCATCTCGGATGGTACACACTCGGTCGTGGTAGCATGGGCCCCCCGAACATTGGGTGGTGTCCAGTACAGGGAATGAGCGTTCCCCGTACCGTACACCGCTCCCTTGCGGTATCCCTCCGCGACTCTAAACCAAATCGTGCTCGGGTCCACACCTTCATTCTCGGGCGCTCTAGTGGCCGCCAAATACGATCTCTAAAAGAAATAGAAGTCATGATTAGGTTGATTGTTTAATTTGAAGAAAAAAAGTAACAAAGTATTGTGTTTGAAACTTACCCAAATCTCCAAATCCTTCTTCGTGGCGAATGATCGACCGGTGGCATCGTCCCCCTTACTCTTCGCTTCGAGAAATAGCTACACAGGAGGAGGGAATTCTCCGGTTTTCTTCTTCGCCTGTTGACAGTACATGTAGATTTTTCATTTATTTTTATAATGAAAACATTAAATAAGAATCCAATATAAAAAACAAAAGTACAGAAATACTAACGTTCATGGCCCGCTGGTGCATCGACTGCGACCCACCGTAGTGGGTGCACTCCGCCTCCGCCTCGGGGTCCCCTCCCCGCCTCTTGTTCTTTTTCGCCTGAACGGATCTCTTAAGGAAGTTCGGGTCGGAGCGGGCTGTTTGGAACTGTTGGATGGCGTCACCTACAATTTATACACTTTGAGATCAATAAATGTTTTGAATATATATACAACTTTCTGTTCAGGTACTAACACCAATTTAGTAATCGAACCTCTAAGGTGTTTCTGTAACTTTGCATCGCTCGCCATCTTATACATCATGTCTTTGTATCTCTCCTTCGCGACATCCATGTATCTGTTTCTCACCGCCACCTCGAGACCATCGTTGTAAAAGTGTTTGTAATGCAAGATAGTTTGTTGTCATTGTATTAGTAATCTGTAAACAGTAACAGATAATTAATAAAAATCAGAAATTGGTGTACCTTGAAGTTGGCAAACCACTTCTCCCGTTGCCACAGAGGCAACTTGGTCCAACTCGTGCAGTAAGTAGTCAAGTCATTCATGAAGCTGTCCTTGACACCAGTCACCGTCGCACGAGTACGAAACCTACACCAAAGAGTGAAATAAGTTGATGTCTCACAAAAAAAGGAAATACAATGTCTCACCATGTGGACTCGGGGCCAATTATTAGGCGCCCGTCGTCTGTGTAACGAAGCACTTCATCTTGTTGTGGTTGCGGTTGTTCTGGTTGCTCTTCATTGCCCTGCAGCTCCTCCTTGTTCTCCACTTGTTCGTCCTCTCGCCTGTTTTCTTCTTGGTCTTCCTGCTGTACCCGGTCCCTGCTCCTGCTGCTGCCGCTGCTCGAACTACCAAACCTCAACCTGCTGCCCAACGTCATATCTGCAGACATGTAATAGTTGAAAGTTAGGAACTGACATCATAATATTGAAATAATCTCGAAAAAAAATATGTAATGCAGATTACTATGTACAAATAATATAACTTACTAAAACTATACCCTACTATCCACCATGACAAATCCAATAATAGTAATTTGGGCTAAACTCATCTGAGATAATATGTTCCTTAATCAAAATACTATCCAAGAATTTGATGTTCTTACATTTCACACAAGGACACCTAAATCTACCCTCTGACGCGTATTCGGGATGGGTATCTGCGAACTCAAGAAAGCGATTAACACCCTCTAAAAATTCCTTTGTGGGACGTCGTTTCTTATTGAATCTTTCCCATACATCCATTTTCGTTCCTATCTCTTCATTTTTTTATCTAAAAAAATTGAGAGAATAACCACATACAAATTATTTCCTCCAAAGTAATTTTCTAATATATATATACACTAGTCAAATATTCTGTAAAATTATCAATTCACCTAAACATAGTACTATTTCCACCCAATTCGTCCATATTTAACTCACTAAATCGGCATAATTGTATTTTACTTCCAATTTCCTAACACATCAAAACAACCCAATTCATTCAACTACTTAACCACAAACCCTAATTTTATACTAACAATCTACATATTTCAAATTGGGGAACCTATTGGGCGATTAACATTCTAACTACACTAAATACTCCAACACTAACAACAACACTACACTATAAAAACATCTAACTCAATAACTAATCTATTTATATCAATAAATAAAAAAATTAACAAATAATTTAAATTAAGTATAGATAAAAAAACATACCGTAATTAAAAAAAATGGAGGAATGAAGAAGGAAGGAATGATAAGAAGGTGGAGACGGATTAGAGAGAAGGGAGAGAGTTTGTAGAGAGAGAGAGTGAAATGGCGAATGTGAGAGGGGAAGGGGGGCTGTTCGCGGATTTAAAAAAATTGACGCACTTTAGCGACCGAAATCGGTCGCGCGCCTCTTCGATTAGCGACCGATTTCAGTCGCTAATTCCGTAGCAAGTTCAACAATTTAGCGACCGAAATCGGTCGCGCGCCTCTTCGATTAGCGACCGATTTCAGTCGCTAATTCCGTAGCAAGTTCAACAATTTAGCGACCGAAATCGGTCGCGCGTCTTTTATTTTAGCGACTGATTTCGGTCGCTAAGGGTAATTAATTTTTTTTTTCCGTCTCCTCGTCCAGCGACTAATATCAGTCGCGTGTTGTACTTTCAGTCGCAAAATTAGCTACTGAATTTATCAGTCACGCGTAATTGGTAGCTATATGAAGTATTTCTTGTAGTGTATGTTAGTAGGCGGGAAATTTTGAAGATTTGTTATTTGGTTAGTGGAAAGTGGGATTCTATATTCTATATGAGTATATATGAGTATATATTATACTCCGTATATGATAGTATCCAATTAAAAAAGTCTATCTAAACCAATCACACAAATCCTGTCAGTTATATACAAAATCAAAAGATTGATCGTCTTCTATAATTAAAAGATTTATTTTAAATCGAAAAGATATACAATTATATCGTGTAGAACTAATTATAATAATATCTTCTAGTATAGATTCAATTAACCAAAATTTCATTTCTAGTATAGACCCCGTGCATGTATGCACGGTATTTATAGAAATTTATATATTTTTAGTTAATTATTTATACAAAATGGATTTTAATTAACAATCTGATAATTTTTCATTTTTTTCTATCTTTGTTTTTGGATATAATAAAATAATTTGAAATTGCATAATTAATCAAAATAACGACCTCGACTAATATCATGAAATATGTAGTCCAAAAAATTATTATTACAATCATTTCTCGTTTAAATATTTTTTATTATAAAATATGAATAAATTGTGAAATGTATATTCACTTTAAATTTATTTTTAAATAGAGTATATAATTTTCTATTCTTGATGTTTAGATGTACTCACTCCGTCTCGTTCGTTTGTTTGCCTTTAATTAAAATACTACTCACAATAAATATAAAAGACAAACAAACGAATGGAACGGAGAGAGTAGTTATTCTCTATGATCTCAGTATATATCATTTGTTCATAAAAGTTCATAGTTGTTGTTCGAGATTCAAGCAACTATATTTCTGCAATTTATTTTCAACGATACACCCATCATTAGTTTTTAAATACGTAACTTGTAAATATTCTTTATATGATATGATTCATAATTGAGTGTGATTCTTTTCTTATTGATTATATTGATTTTATTCAGATTAAGTGCTTAAAATTCATTCGGGAAAAAGTTTTAAGAATTTTTATTCTCTTAGTAGCTAATAAAGGATTACAATATTTAATTACAGAGCTATATCAGTTATGATTATTACAAAAATAAAATGTATTTCCGTTGGTATTCATATAGTGAAGTTTTAAACAAACATATTCTAGTTTGAGGATTGATTAATAATGAATAATTTGGTTATGTTTTGGTTAATTAATACGGAGTAATTTAATACTGTAGAAACGGATTATTTTCTTAATTTTTCTTAATTAAATTGTTGAAGTGTATAGCTTTAGGATTAATTTAGTGATAATTGAAAAAATGAGATATTGTGGTGTAGTGGTAGAGAATAAGTACTACATATCTAAGGTCAAAGGTTTGATTCGCATATAACTCATTTCACTTGCTTTACTAATTCTTTTTATTTTTTGTAGTGGATAACTTTAGGCGGGAAAAATTGGAGGATTGTTATTTGGTTAGTGGAAAGGGGGATGATGTTCATCAAAATATAAAGTCTTGTGTCTGTGAGCAATATCAATGTCATCTGCTAGGAACAATAAATTTTTTTTTTACGAAATGTAATGGTTTTTACATAAAATTGTAATTTCTCCCACCTTATTTTATCAAAAATGTAAATTTAATTCTATTAGAATAATTTTATCTTAATAAAAAATATATCTACCTGTAGACACCCACATTTTGACCGCCAGGTGTCTATAGCAGTTTCCGACAAACACCCGATGATGATCGGACGCAAACGTGCTTTAACGTACTCGGAAATGGGCTCGAAATCATGGATATTTAGCTTGGGCTTTTTACGGAGTACAAATTTCACAAAACCAACCTCAAATTCAGGCCCAGTGGGTCGTTTTGAGTCAAATAAGACTAATTTGGGTCGAATCCGACACCGAGGGTAAAACCGTCTTTTAGCGACCGAGTCAAACCCGGTCAAAGATATTTTCTCGAGACGCGTGAGTCAGCCGTGTCACCTCACGTGGCTGATTCGAGCTCAAACTCCACAAAAAATCAGCTACACAAATATTAAACAATTCCGTTAAAGGTAGAATTCGATCTCAAGTAGGAATCCTATCCGAATACCGAATCGAGCATTCGACCGAGCATGAGATACCTGACCGAGCAGGCTGTTTTCAGCCGGTTTCCTTTTCTTCTTTTCCAAGTAACGGAATTCTCGTTCCTCACAACTTCTTACATTTCCTATCCCGATTGGTATTTCTTGTCGTACAAGCAAGATACCTCTCTCAACCTTCTTTTCCTATAAATAGGACCCTTTGCATACACATTATTCACACACAATTTTCATACACAATATTGATACACATTCCACACATCAACTTTCTTATTCATACACCTCGAGATCCTTACACTTAGCATCGAGAAACCGATAGTGCATCCAAAAAACCGACGAAACCGGCCATCTCTTACCCTTTACACGTCCAAACCAAAAACCATCATAACTCACCGACACTAACTCGACGCTCCCGTGCCCTAGCCACATTCCGACGAGCCCCGATCCGAGTTAACAAAGCATGTAGGTTGAGGGTGTAAAATCAAACCCGATTTCTCTTTCTTCTCTTCTTCTCCTTCTCGTTTTTTTTATTACGGGTCGTTCGTCACATATTTTTTTATTATTTCTAATATCGATATTATTAAAAACTATTTTCATAACAAACATTCTTAAAAAAATATGATATCGATTTTCTATAATCGAATATTGTATCGAAAAGAATTATATTAAGATCTCGACGATGTCAAAAATCGTTACATCTTTTTTTTTTCGAATTCCTTTTTTCAAACAATTTTGCAAAACCTTTTTTTTTAAACTCATTCCGAATATTCGATATCGATTTCATAATCGAATATCGGGTATGACGAATATCGAAAACGTAAATCGAATACAAATTAATTCATATTTTGTAAGCGATTTAATTAGCAATTTTCGAACAAAAAATTAAAAAAACAGGACAGACCCGCACGCGAGTCGCGCCACGCCCAGGCGACTCGCGCACGGGCCTGAAATCCGGGACCTTTTTTTTTAGCTTTTCGTTCGTTTTATTATTTATTCTACGAAGCGATTTCTAAAAATTTCATCTTTTCTAAAACTATTCCAAGTATTTGATATTGATTTCGTAGTCAATTATCGAATATAACGAATATCGAAAATATTAAGTCGAGTACGGATCATGCAATATTCATACGCGATTTAGTCATCGATTTTTCAAAAAACCGCTCTCGGAACCAGCCCGACACGCGACTTGCCGGCGTCCCGGGCGAGCCGCGCGGCCGGCGTCCCGGGCGAGCCGCGCGGCCGGCGTCCCGGGCGAGCCGCGCGGCCGGCTGCCTTGGCGCGCCTTTCTCGTTCTTTTTTTATTATTTTTTGAACTTCGTTATACAAAACAGCGTTTTAGCAATATTTTTCAGATTTCGATTAATATTTATTTTCTCGATCTCGTATATTTATTTTATTTGCTATATTATTATTTACAAATCGATACTAACTCGTTTGTTCATCTTGTAGCAAATTAATTCTTTTTTATCATTTGTTTTATTATACTAAAACGAATCTCACATGCTAAATTCAACTTTGACGTTAATTTTCATGCATTAAACGACTTAGCAACCCATTCAATTCATCACATGCTTAGGAAAACAATGTTTGCATATCATTCATCGTATTACTAACACGCGTATTAAAAAATCATTCGATATCCTAGTAGAGGCCGCTAATGTGCGGGCGGGGTTGGGTGTTCTTAGTGAACTTCCCAACACGTACCCTCACCCCTTACTCAGAACCGTGGTTTCCGGATGTCCGAAACCATTGGCAACGAGAGTCATTCAATATACGATTAACCGCTCAAGTCGGCATCTATATCGAACTGCAAAGGGACGAGCCCAATAAACTCTGACATCGGAAATGGGCTGTATTTTGTACACGGCCCACTACGACATAGAGTGGGCTCGAACGGTTCCGAATAACCATAAAATTCGGTGGCGACTCCAACTTCGATTTAAATTTCAATTTGACCATCTCATATGGAGATTCATTCGCCTCCCAAACCCGCGCGTGGCCGCGTCGGGGTGGACCTATGTCATGTCCACACTACCATATTAGGATAATAATTTTATTTTATTAATATTTATTTAAAAATTTTAAAATTTTACTCCTTCCGTCTCGTTCATTTGTTTGCCTTTGATTAAAATACTTCTCACAATGAATATAAAAGGCAAACAAATGAACGGGATGGAGGGAGTATATTTTTAGAGTTTCTAATATTTTCTAGAGGGTGAATAAATAATAATAAATATTATATTAAAAATTTATGAAACCGAACTGAATACGTGTTTCACGCGGTGTTTATTCAAAGTTTGTTGTCTTTTGAGGGGATATATAATTGATAACTTGTATAAGGGTAATTCTTTTGATTCTTAGGTGTGTTAGGATTGTTTTTTCTAATACTAAAGTTTATAGTAGTATTATTTATTATCTAATACTAAAGCAAATGGGAGAATTATTTATCTTATCCACTTTTAATATGAATAATATTTAAATTCTTAGTGTTTAAAAAATTGGATTCTCTCACGTCGCTCGAAAAAAAGCCTCTTTTGATTATATTTATGAAACCGAACTGAATACGCGTTCCACGCGGTGTTTATTTAAAGTTTGTTGTCTTCTGAGGTGATTTATAATTGACGGTTTATATAAGGGTAATTCTTTTGATTCCTAGGTGTGTTAGGATTGTTTTTTCTAATAGTAAAATTGATAGGTGTATTATTTATTTTCTAATACTAAAACAAATGTGTGAATTATTTATCATATCCACATTTAATATGAATAATATTAAAATTCGTAATGTTTTAAAAAAATTGGATTCTCTTATGTCGCTCGATTAAAGCCTCTTTGAATTATATACTAGATTAGTTGACTTAATTACATTAAAAAAAGTTATATAGAAATAAAAAATCTCATATGAATATTATAAAAATAAGGGTAAGTTGATATTTTATACCTTAAATAATATCATTTTTCAAACTTTATACCGTGAATAACTTTCTCTCAAATTAATACTCCGTATTTAATAGATTATTAAGTCAAATTAATACGGAGTATTTAATAACACAAATTTAAACTTTCTTCCAACAAATTTCACTGTTGTGGGGATAAAAAATAAAAGTCGTAATATCTCTCTTTAACACAATACTCGGTAAATATTTGGGTTGATAGTTGATATGTCGATGTGGGATAATTATTGGTTGATGTCACCTTGCTTGAAAGTTTTTTTAAGAGTCAAAAGATTGTTGATTGATGTCTAACGACAAGTTATTAATAGTCTTATTTATAATATAGAATTCCATCACCTTATTGTAATTTTTTAAATTAATGTATAGTATTAAGAGCTTTTCTAAGACTCAAAAGAATTTTGGTTGATGAAACTTTATAATTTTTCGAATGTGGGATAGTTTTACTTAAGTTTATAGTTTTAAGATAGTTTTAAGACTCAAAATATTTTTGGTTAATATATAAGAGTATATGATTACTCTTATTTATAATATAAAGTTTCATTACCTTATTATATATTTTCGATGTGTGATTATTTTTACTTAAGTTTGTAGTCTTATTAAGAGACTTTTTAAGATTTAATTTTTTTTATTGATATTTAAGAATGAATGATTAGTCTTTATTTATAATATAGAATTCATCAATTTATCATAATTTTTCAATGTGGGATAATTTATTTAAATTTTAGTCTTCTATCATCTCGTCATAATTTTTCGATTGGAGATAATTACTTAAGCTTATAGTCTTAAGAGCTCTTTTTAAGACTAAAAAAAATTGATCACTCTGATTATTTATTATATAGAATTTCATCACCTTACTATAATTTTTCGATGTGGGATGATTTTAACTTTGTAGTCTTATATGTTAAAAGCTTTTTTAAGACTCAAAAGTTTTTTGGTCGATATTTAAAACCGAATGCTTACTCTTATTTATAATATAGAATTTCATCACGCCATCATAATTTTTCGATGTGGGATAATTTAAAAAAAATTCTTGGTCGATATTTAAAATCAAATAATTACTCTTATTTATGATATAAAATTTCATCACCTAATCATAATTTTTCGATGTAGGATAATTTACTTAAGGTTTATAGTCTTATAGGTTCACATAAGGCTAAGATACTCTATATGTCCATAAATATTGTTGTTAGCCCTTGGATCAATATATTTATTTATTTTTCAAAAAAAAAAAACTCAATTCTCTATCCTACCTTATCACCTAACAGTCTAACACCATCAACCACCACCACTCAACACTACCGCTGCCACCACCACTCATGCGCCGTCCGCCACTCCGGTGCCACCACATCACCGGCAACCACCACCACGTTACCGACGACCTCCACGTCTCCGGTGACCACCACGACCACCACATCTCCAGCGACCACCACAACGTCGCCGGCGACAACTTTTAAATTTCTAGGTTTTAGTATAAAGTTATAAAGTTAAGGATTGAAGTTACCAAATTATCGGTTAAAATTACATAAATTTAATTTTCAGATGGTTGATGGTGAAGTGAAAAAGTGTAACTTTAGAACCATTCCGTGTAACTTTAAGCACTTTTTGTGTAATGTAGGCACTAAAAATTTATTAAAGTGTCGAATAAATAAAATTAATTAATTACATCGAGTTAATACGAAATTCTAACTCGATTTAATTATTTTGCCCCGAGTAACGAAATATGGGTCGATCCGAATTACAAATTGACTTATTTGTATCATTAAACTCGAAGAGAAGACAAATTGGGTCAATAATGTCACTCATAAGCCCATAAGTGGGCCTGTGACTACAAAAGTCCACCAAGGACAACCAAAACTCTATAGAGTCCTTCTCATTCATTTGAGGAGATTGGAAAATTTCTGAAGCAAAGGATCCTGAGAGAAAAAGACACAAGTCGCTACAAGCTCTCCATCAAATCCGTCGCAAGCAGTCGACAAGTACGATAAACCATGCCGCCTGCTCAGAAGATCCAAGACAAATTCAAACATTCAAGGGAGATTCAAGTCATCGCGACCCTCCCAAGAACGTCAAGTTACACCGCGCGCAAAGCAGCACAAGTCGGCTACGCACACCTCCCTCAATCACGTGTATCGCATACACGTGTTCTCTAAACAACGTATTTGTAGACACCCGTATTTTACTTCTAGTGTCTATAGCAGCTTCCGACAAAACACCCGATGATGATCGGACGTAAACGTGCTTTGACGGGCTCGGATATGAGCTCATTAGTATTTGGCTTGGGCTTTTAGCGGAGTACAAACCTCACAAAACCAACCTCAAATTCAGGCGGGCCGTTTCCAATCAAATAAGACTAATTTGGGTCAAAACCAACACCGGAAACAAAACCATCTTTTAGCGACCGGGTCAAAACCCGGTCAAAGACAAATCCGACAGAAAAATCAGCTACATACGTTTCTAAAAAGAAACCCCAACCACCAAATCTCTTCAAAAAAAGTATAGAATTTCCTTCTTAAAATATCTCACTCCGTCCAGACCCACTTGATCGAGTGGTTCAGGCCCACTCGGTCGAGTAGGCTTGCGAACCGGGCGAACCAGCGTTAGACTGGGCACTCGATCGAGTGCACCTACACGACTCGATCAAGTGGTCTCTTTTTACCCTAAGCCGGAGTATTTTCTTATAAATACCCCATCACCCATCACAATTTCACAACTTTTTTTAACCTTTCAATCCCCTTCAACCCTTCACATCTCCATACATACTTAGGCTTTCTTAAAGTTCTCATAAACTCTAGTATACAAGCCACTCCCGAGAGCAAAACTCGTCAAATCCCTTCCCTAATCATACACACCATAACTCTCCTATATACATCTTGACGCTCCCTTGCCTAAGCCACTAATATATGAGCCGATCTCTGTGACAAAGCATGTAGGTTGAGGGTGTAAAACTCAATCCCGACACTTCTCCGTTCTCTCTTCTCTTCTCCCTTTTTTTATATATTTTTATTTACTTTTTTTTTTTATGTCTTTTCTTTTGTTACTAGTATTATTTATTTATCGTTGCTTTTAAATACAACCGCGCATACATAAATTTATAAAATAATTTTGAATCGAATATGTTTAAAAAACGAATCCGTAGAAGATCCTTCCCCTTTACGAGTTGTAACAGTGGTGGCGCCCTTTCGAGGCACGCCGCTCTAAACACTCATGGGCGTGATGCGATCGCGGATATTCGTCATTAAATGTATTCGATGCCCTTTTTTCGAGTTAGTACGGAACCTGTTGACGCCGAATCGGACACCACGTAATTCGTAAGGATTAATAACGGTGTCGTGACGCGGAGGGAATCAATTTCGTCATAATTCAGTTCAAAACAACATTATAACACTTTTTCTAAAATCCCCGATACTGATCTCGTAAATAATTAAATATATGTTACGAGAATCAAAAACTGGACCGAGTATAAATTATATCGTATTTTTATGCGGTTCAGTTAGCTATCGATTTAAAACTAGAAGCAATTCCAAAATCGACGTCATTTCGAAATGGATAGCAGTCCGGAATTACAGAGGGCTGTGGCACTCGATCGAGTGGCACCCCAAAAAACAGGCAGGAAGTTTTCACGTAGGGCACTCGATCAAGTCCCTCCCATGACTCGATCGAGTGGCCTTTGTCATGTCAAAAACGTGAACTTCCTACATATAATAAGCCTTATCAAATATTTTTACGACTTCGGTCATCACGTGTAAAGACTATCACGTGCTCCCCTTTTCAAAATCTTGCATTGTTGTTTTACTTTCGAGTCATTTAATCTGCTTACGTTACCGTACGAATTCAATTGCACCGATTTTCGCGTTTGTTGTATTGTAATTCCGGGTTGTATTCCGCCCGTGTATTTGTACTCTACTTTCGCGCTTTTATTTTTGTTGTTTGTTTTATTGTACTAAAACGAACCTCGCATGCTAAACCACTTTGACATGAATTAAATGCATTAAATCGACATAGCAACCTATTCAATTTCTATATCTCGTAAAACACTGTTTGCATAACATTTTACCGGATTACTAGCGCGCGTATTAAAAACTCGAACGATATCTTTGTAGAAGCCGCTAAGTGTGGGCTGGGTTGGGTGTCCTTTGTGGGCTTCCCAACACGTACCTTCACTCCTTACTCAGAACCTCGATTTCCGGATGTCCGAAACCGTTGGCGCACGAGAGTCATTCGATATACGATACCCGATAATGTCGGCATCGGTACCGTAATGCAAAGAGACGAACCCCACAAGCTCTAGTATCGAAGTGGGCCATACTTCGTGCACGGTCCACCCAAAATATAGAGTGGGTTCGAATGGGCCCGAACTCCCACAAAGTTTGGTGGCGACTCCTATTTCGATTTAAATTTCAACCCGAGAACCATCTCACATGAGATTCATTCGCCTACCCAAACCCGCGCGTGGCCGCGTCGGGGTGGACCTATGTCATGTCCACAATTTGGCGACTGCGCTGGGGATACCTGATGTACCACTTGTCATCGGGGTTCCTAGGGTGAGACTCGAAAAGAAATAGTTCGAATATTAATGTACGCGTTTTAGTTCGATGGTTCATCCATAACCCAAATTTTTCCCGGGCCGATTATTTGTGACCGACGTCCCACTATACCACGGTGCATCCCTAAACGGATGCGCTAAAAACTTCTATGGCCGAACTCGTACGGGTTTCGCGGCATGTTCTAAGACCAATTTGGCTTAGGAAGTCCGTCCTGATTTACGAGAAAACCGCCGTTGTTGGTATATACCTGATTTCGACCGACCGAGACTTAGTATAAAGCATACATAGCGTCATTATAATGCTTACGTGACTATGTGCTACTTGGTTTCCGCGTCGTTTTAAAAAACCGTCATTTTCAAAAATGCATCTTTTCAAAAAATATTCAATTTTCAAAAATCGGAATGTTGCCAAAATTTAGACTTAAGATTTGACTCAAAACAAGCATAATTTTTAGCCGGCATGCTACCCATTTCAATATTCGAATTCCATTCCTCATTCGATTTTCGAATTTTCAAAATTCCATTTTCGATTTTCAAATTTTCAAAATTCCATTTCGATTTTCAAATCTTCGAGATTCCATTTCGATTTTCAAATCTTCGAGATTCTATTTTGATTTTCAAATCTTCAGAATCTTGTTTTCGATTTTTTTAAATTTTAGGAAATTTATTTTCAATATTCAAATTTTCAAAATTCCAAATATTCCAACATTTCAAAAAGCTCAGTCCTGTCGTCATGCTGCCAATTTCTGAAGTCAGGACCATCCTCCAAATTTTCAAAATTCAATCTTTTTCAAAAAAACTTCCTTATTTTAGGAAGTCAACCTCTTTTCAAAAACCTTCCTTATTATAGGACCTACCGTAATCCGTGTGTCGGGTCTTTTCATAATTTGTCGAAGGTCTGTAGCGTCGAAACTTCGTCGATCCTACATCACAGGTTTCTTCCCCATCCTAGTCCGCCTTTTTCTAAAGGCATAACCGACCAACACGGGTCATACACTCGTAAATAGAAGGTTCGTCTAAATTCGAGTCCTAACTAGAAAGTCCCACGCGATCTTTCCCTCTAGCAGGACGGTCCCCACGATCATTCCTAACGGAATTTCGCCCATCAACTTAAAGGTCTGCCCTAATCACAGGGTCATCCTTATTCGAGTCGATTCGAGGGTCTCTAGCGTCGAAACTCTGTCGCTCTTACATCACAAGTTTCTTCCCTTACCCCGTTTGCCTTTCCTCGAGGTCGAGTCAACCTTTTAAAAGGCATAGCCCTATAACAAAAGGTTCGTGATCCTTACGTCTAAGGGTCACTTGTCTAACACTCGAGTCTTAACAAAGTCTTCGATCCCACTCGGGGGCTACCCTTCAGCAGAGGGATCAATCACGATTGCTCAAAGGGTCATGTCTTACACGTGTTGTCACACGTACCCCACTTTCAAGTCAATTAGATGTCACATCATCTGAGTCCTTAGTCTTACTTGGGGGCTATTCTCCGACAGAATGATTAATCACAGTCACTCCAAGAAACACACCCTACATATTTGTCTTAGAAGAGTCTAACCGAATCAAACCAGAGTTGTCTTTCCTCCCGCGCTATTTCCTATGCCTTGGTGTATTTGGGTTCCGAAGCAACATTTCTGATTACGTGGGTATTCTCGTAGAATATGGCACCCACAACCGGAAATAGGGACATGGAAAACACCATTGACAAAATGAAGGCTTTGCTAGAGACATTGGTTAGTAGAAAGGTCATGGTCGAGACCCAGCTATGGTTCTTGAAAACCGACCTAGAGGCCACGAATGCTCGTTTAACTGTCATTGAACGACAAGACCTCAATTTTGGGCCGTTGAATACTGAGCCATCTGCCAAACTGATCAGCAGGGTGCGTGAGCTCGAATAACAGTTCCACGCCCTTCAAGGGAATAACATTCGTATTGAAGACTCCCGAGACTATACACCCATTAGTGAGAAACTACCAAAGGATCTTGACTTAGAGGGGTTACCTATATTCGAAGGGACAGAGGATCCATTATTACACCTCCGAGCTTTCAAACAATTCATGGCAATCAAGGGGGTCAAAGCCGACATGTTCATCAATTTGTTCGGCGCATTCCTCGGGAAATACCCAAAAGCCTGGTTCTATAGGCTTAATACAAAAAGATTCCCAACTTGGGAAGATGTGGCTACCGAGTTCACTAAAAACTATTCTGATAATAATGAACTTCAGACTACCATGCGGACCTTAGAAGTCATGGCCCAAGATCCAACAGAGGGTTTCACCAAATACCTTCAACGTTGGCGGGTTGAGAGTGTTAAGCTGGTAGACAAGCCCAGTGAGAAAACACTAGTGGAGGCATTCATCAATAACCTCCTACCACGTCCATCTTAGGTATGCCGGCATTTCAAACTTTGCGATGCTTACCGAAATGGGCACTAGGATTGAAGACGATCTTCGACATAATGAAGATCTAGGTGAAGCTTCTACTGAAGGCTATACTGGACATCCACTTGAGTCCTTAGAAGCCGACGACTAATGACAACACCATCCAAGAGTCCAGATTTGATTTAAGTTCGAGTCTAAGATGTACTATTTCTTTCAATTTCAAAGTCAGAGTCAACTGTATTCTGTCCTCTTTTCAAAATTCAATAAAATTAGCTTTTCTATTTCTCATATATGTTTTCCTTATGTGTTTCCGAGAACATGATGAACACTATCATACACTGTGAGTACACGCACGTGACTATTATAGGCACATCTATAATGACTGCAGGAAACTGAGACCCATGTTTTCCTTTACCTGTTCCATGTCTGGTATAGAAAGCCACATAACTACCCTTAGCAGGAGCGGTATCGAATCCTATGACAAGTCTAGGTAGTCTTCTAGTTTGGGTTCAAGATGGGAGGCAAGCTCATTTCCCACAATAAACACCCCTCCAATAAGACCGGCCAATCCCTACCTTAGGTGTTAGTTCGACCAACAACAAAAAAAAAACAGAAAGAAAAAAAAAAATCAAAGGTCCAAGGTAAAAGCAAAAGGCCAAAACAAAAGAGCTGGCCATGATCAAAAAGAATTATCAATATTCCCCGACCAGATATGGTCATCCCCTCGACCAAAGTACGGTCAATCCCTTGATCGGGGCACGGTCAACTCAAATAAAAAAATCCATTACTGAGATTAGCGGTCAACTCAAGTGAAAGTCCCTTGACTGGGGTACGGTCAATTCAAAAATTCTCAATACTCATACCATCAATAGAAGGGTAACAATCAGGCTGGTCAGCTAATACCCACATTTAGCCTTCCCACATTACAACCCTCAAGACCTTCTCGAGACCTAGGCTAAGAGACAGCCCGAAATTTTGAGGATTCAAGCTTCATAGGATACACCCTAACCATTAGGGCCAGACATGGAAACCAGATCCCGCGTTATCAAACCTACCCCGATCGAAGTTCGAGTCATTTTTACTCGACTTCCCCCCTCTTCCTACCACATTACAATACCTTACCCTCGAAGCCTTAGCTCCACAAAATCGAGCTCCAGATTTCAAAACATCAAAGCCACTTACGACCTAGCACCACATTTCCAAAAAACATACAAACTAGTTACCAGCCCCAAACACGGGAACTCAATTTGCATTCGGCATAGAGCATGCCCAAATAGTTCACACCACCTCTGGGAGCTACCCCAGGGAACGCTCACAGTCACATGATCAACATCCTAACTGTTCTAGCCCTTTGATCAAGACATCATTGGGAATGTACCTAGCCTACACCATCGCTATGGCTAGTTACACACAAAGCCCTAATAAACTAGGCACCATAATATATCTTTCAATCCACTGAACTACGGCTTGGTTTGATTTCATTACACGTGAATACGTAGGCAGTCTTTCAACAAGGGTACAACCACCCACATACACACAAATCCAAAAGCACCGTCATTCCTGTCAGGACACTGTCATGTTCTCAACAGTTTGCTTTGTCGTCCTGGGGGCTTCTATTAGACAGAAGTTCTCCTTCCACTCACAAAATCTAAAAGATTTTCAAATCTAGCCACCTTTCTATAGTATGTCCTAGTACTTGGCTAAGTCAAAGACAAGAATTTGTCAGGGACTCGAAGAAGGACCTACTTTGGGAACGTACCCCGAAACCAAAAATTCAAAAGAGCACTAGACTACAGCATCGCTACTGCTAAGTCCTGTCATACAAAAAGCAGTCTCATTACAAACTACCGCAATCCCCTATAGCATATCTATCCCATTTCAATGTTTGACCGTGTTGTCACTCGCCTAGGCTACGGAATAGCGCAACTTAAGACTTGTCATCTTAGGTGGCCCACCCCCCTACCGAGTCACGGTCCAACCCTTCGAGAGTCCCAGTCGTGTCTGTCAACTCGTCCTGTCGCGTCCAGAGTCGAGCGTGCCGGTAGGCTCTCTCTTCAAATTCTTGCTTTGAAATTTGCAAAACTTAGCCATTTGAAAAAATCCTTTTCGACAAGGTCAAACTTCAGTTTTGAAAACCTATCTCCTAGCACATGAGTTGCTTTCGGGACTTCGATTTCAGAACTAAGCAAAAGTCATTTTCCCCAGCGCAAGCTAATCTATAGATGCTAACTGCATTTCTTATGTGCTATCTTGCCATCTGCTATATTTGTTATTTCTGCCTATGTATCTAACATTTCAGGTACCAGCATGTGCTTCTCAACGGAACATTAAGTTTTTATCTCCCTAGCGTGAGTCGGTGTTTCACCTAAATGTCGCATGCGAATTGGGATGTGTCTGCAAACAGGCACACACATGACTTCAGAAACAAGTCCCCACGCAACTCTCCCCGGCAGAAAACCCGAGCGGTGTCTCTCTTGGAATATTACTTCCAAAAATGGGATGTATTTGCAACCAGATACACCCAGGGCTTCAGAAGCAAGTTCCCGCGTAGTTCCAAGATGGAATGTATTTGAAACCAGATACACCTAGGGCTTCAGAAGCAAGTTTCCGCGTAGTTCCGAGATGGGATGTGTCTGCAAACAAATACACTCAGGGCTTCAGAGGCAAGTCCCCGCGTAGCTCCAAGATGGGATGTGCCTATATATAGGCGCACCCGAGACTTCGAAGGTAAGTCCGACTTCCCACGGAGTTATCAACACCAACTCAGGTATGATTTCTATCTTATGGCTGGCGAGCCCTTCACGCAAGTCTAATGGACTATAAACGACCCGACCGGAGGCTGCCAGGTCGTAATCCTCGATTGGCCTAGTAGCTACTCTGACTTTCGCCTTGTCCAAGCCTCAGTCAGAGTGTGGGCTCTGTAGACACCCACATTTTGCCTGCTAGTGTCTTTAGCAGCTTCCGACAAAACACTCGATGATGATCGGACGTAAACGTGCTTTGACGTGCTCGGATATGAGCTCAAAATCATTAGTATTTGGCTTGGGCTTTTAGCGGAGTACAAACCTCACAAAACCAACCTCAAATTCAGGTCCAGTGGGTCGTTTCCAATCAAATAAGAATAATTTGGGTCAAAATTAACACCGGAAATAAAACCGTTTTTTAGCGACCGGGTCAAAACCCGGTCAAAGACGAATCCGACACAAAAATCAGCTACATATGTTTCTAGAAAGAAACCCCAATCACCAAATATCTTCAAAAAAGGATAGAATTTCCTTCTTAAAATATCTCACTCCGTCCAGACTCACTCGGTCGAGTAGGCTTGAGAACCGGCGTTAGACCGGGCACTCGATCGAGTGCACCTACACCACTAGATCTAGTGGTCCCTTTTTACCCTAAACCGGGGTATTTTTTTACAAATACCCCATCACCCATCACAACTTCACCACTTTTTTTAACCTTTCAATCACCTTCAACCCTTCACATCTCCATACATACTTAGGATTCCTTAGAGTTCTCATACACTCTAGTATACAAGCCACCCCCAATAGCAAAACTCGTCAAATCCCTTCCCTAATCATACACATCATAACTCTCCTATATACATCTCGACGCTCCCGTGCCTAAGCCACTATTATACGATCCGATCTCCGAGACAAAGCATGTAGGTTGAGGGTGTAAAACTCAATCCCGACACTTCTCCTTTCTCTCTTCTCTTCTTCATTTTTTTATGTATTTTTATTTACTTTTTTTTAATCTCTTTTCTTTTGTTACTAGTATTATTTATTTATCGTTGCTATTAAATACAACCGCGCGTACATAAATTTATAAAACAATTTTGAATCGAATATGTTTAAAAAAAGAATCCCGTCGAAGATCCTTCTAATCCTTTTACGAATTTTAATAGTGGTGGCGCCCTTTCGAGGAGCGCCGCCCTAAATACTCAAGGGCGTGATGCGATCGCGGATATTCGTCATTAAATGTATTCGATGCCCTTTTTCCGAGTTAGTACAGAACCTGTTGACGCCGAATCGTACACCACGTAATCCGTAAGGATTAATAACGGTGTCATGACGCGGAGGGAATCAATTTCGTCCTAATTCAGTTCAAAACGACATTATAACACCTTTTCTAAAATTCCCGATACTGATCTCGTAAATAATAAAATATATGTTACGAGTATCAAAAACTAAACCGAGTATAAATTATATCGTATTTTTTTGCGGTTCAGTTAGCTATCGATTTAAAACTAAAAGCAATTCCGAAATCGACGTCTTTTCGAAATGGACAGCATTCCGTACAGGGGGCACTCGATAGAGTGCCACAGCCCACTCGATCGAGTGCCACCCCAAAAAACAGGCAGGAAGTTTTCACGTAGGGCACTTGGTTGAGTCTCTCCCATGACTCGATCGAGTGGCCTTTGTCACGTCAAAACCGTGAACTTCCTACATATAATAAACCTTATCAAATATTTTTACGACTTCGGTCATCACGTATAAAGACTATCACGTGCTCCCTTTTTCAAAATCATGCATCATTGTTTTACTTTCGAGTCATTTAATCCGCTTACGTTACCGTACGAATTCAATTACTCCGATTTTCGCGTTTGTTGTATTGTAATTCCGGGTTGTATTCCCCCCGTGTATTTGTACTCTACTTTCGTGCTTTTATTTTTGTTGTTTGTTTTATTGTACTAAAACAAACCTCGCATGCTAAACCACTTTGACGTGAATTGAATGCATTAAATCGACATAGCAACCTATTCAATTTCTATATCTCGTAAAATGCTGTTTGCATAACATTTTACCGGATTACTAGCGCGCGTATTAAAAACTCGAACGATATCTTAGTAGAAGCCGCTAAGTGCGGGCTGGGTTGGATGTCCTTTCTGGGCTTCCCAACACGTACCTTCACTCCTTACTCAGAACCTCGGTTTCCGGATGTCCGAAACCGTTGGCGCACGAGAGTCATTCGATATACGATATCCGATAATGTCGGCATCGGTATCGTAATGCAAAGGGGCGAACCCCACAAGCTCTAGTATCGAAGTGGGTCGTACTTCGTGCACGGTCCACCCAAAATATAGAGTGGGTTCGAATCGGCCGAACTCCCACAAAGTTCGGTGGTGACTCCTAATTCGATTTAAATTTCAACCCAAGAACCATCTCACATGAGATTCATTTGCCTACCCAAACCCGCGCGTGGCCGCGTCGGGGTGGACCTATGTCATGTCCACAGTATTAGAATTAGAGGATACACTAGAGATTGTACACGAACTTTTTGATAAATAATTAATAAAATTTATTTGTTTCCTTGTTTTGTATTTCAGTTTTCTGCAGTACAAAATTTGTCGTTACATGTAACTTTAAGCTTGTGTGGCTAAGATTAGGACTTTTAGCCACACACGCTTAAAATTACACAAAAAACTTTTAAAGTTAGATGGAATGAGTCTAAAGTTACACTTTTTCACTTCACCACCAACCATTTGAAAATTAAATTTGTGTAACTTTAACCCATAATTTGGTAACTTCAACCCTTAACTTTGTAACTTTATACTAAAGCCTAGAAATATCAATTTGTCGTTGGCGACGTTGTGGTGGTGGTCGGAGACGTGGTGGTCGCCGACGACGTGGTGATGGTCTGCCCTTGCGGATTTTCACTATACCTTTTTTTTTTCACTCACACTACTCTCGTGGCACGCAACTCGATTTTTCTTTTTACCCGGAGCGCCCATGCGGGTTTTCACTCCATCCTCGGCCACATTTTCCATTCTTGCCTAGGCGTCCTTTCCGGGTTTTCACCTAGCCGAGATTTTTTCTTTTCTTTTCTTTCTTGATTTTTTTTTTCATTCATCATTTTTTTTCTTCAAATTACATAATAAATACAACACAAAAGACGGTTACGAGACGAGACAAATATAAATCTCTCCCCATGCTTATTCTGAGCATTGTCTTCAATGTGAGACCAAGAACATGAATAAAAATAAGCGAAAATTACACATTACAGGCTTATAAAAGTCACTTTTTTTCAATTACAGACTTATAAAAAAATAATCAACAATTACTACCTAATAAAATACTTTTCATTTGCGCTTGCTACCTTAAGTGGACTCCGTTGGATTAGTAAGCTAATTTTCGTCCAAAATTAGATTACGCCTAATCTTGTGACCATTTTGCCCTTGAGTTTATATACTCTTTCCCCAACCTTTATCACTCTTATAAGTCTTACTGCTCTTCAATTTCTATACTCTTCAATTCAAATTTTTCACTTTTCAATTTCTTCACCCTTCGGCCTTCTCTCCAATGTTTCTACCTCTTCATTATTTTAGCCACCATCAATGACTACAGTGTATTGAATTCTTGATACAAACAAGGTATGTAACCCTAATTAATGTAACATCAACATACATTTGGCTAAACAAAATCAATAACAAATTGCAGAAACCCTAAAAATTGAAATTATCTAATCGACAATCGCATTTGGCTCTTAACGTGCTAATGAACTGCAATAACACTAAAACTACACTTAATTCATATAAGAAAGACTAAATTTAAATGCAAATTTGATTGTCGTTTTATGAATCGATTAAAAACCCTAAATTAACGAAAAAAACCCTAAATTAACAAAGGATTTGGGGTTACTTACTTGCAGATTTGTCGTTTCCTTCAATTGTGCTAGAATTTGGTATGAATTTTGGATTCATTTGTCGATTAAATTAGGGTTTAGGGGATGGTTGACGAGGAAGGTACGGAGTGAGCAGATGAAGAGAGAAGTAAAAGGGGTTAATGAAGTAAAAAGAAAATTTTAACATCGAGGGTATTTTCGTCGGTTAACAATTTCGGAAACGGAAATCAGCTTACTAATGAACGTAGTCCACTTAAAGTAGCAAACGCAAATGAAAAGTTATTTATTAGGTAGTAATTGTTGAATTTTTTTTTTATAAGTCTGTAATTGAAAAAAAGTGATTTTTATAAGACTGTAATGTGTAATTTTCGCTAAAAATAATAAACGGGGAACAGGATCTTGAACATTGATAAACAACCCCTTCACAAACATTATTATATCAAGGTACTCCACACGGACCCTTCACAAAATGGCCGTCTCGATTGACTTCATAAGAACCACAAGCCATATTCAACTCTACCGTTAAACTCCAAGGACATAACCTGACTACATGGTTGATGCCATACCGACTTTTGATTTGTGCTCAATTCTTGCGACCCATATAAGCTTTTTAGGAGCAATGACAACAATGTAGCCGTTATTCTAGTTAAACATACGACAATGGCACCAACCCAAGACACGTAACAATGGACACACAACACGACTTGACAAGAAACCCCCGAATCCCAAGTGACACAAAACAGCAGGGTACACACAGACAGGCGTGAAATTCACAGTTATTACAAACTGCGTAAGCAAGGTGGTACACAAATCAGCAACAAGCAAACCGAGTGATATCAACAGTAAGACACTCAATACCACCTATAGGAACTGACCCTACCCACCAGCAATGACGACATGGCGGCAACACAGACACCGGTGGCGGACTTGACGGCGACCTGACGACCGGCGACACAAATTGACGACCGCCAGAAACGAATTGCAGTGGGATTAGAGGATCGGAGTAGGGAGTGGAGGGGATGGAGGTGAAATTAATGGTGGAGTAATTGAAGTGGAGATTGAGATGAAGAGTTGTGGGATTTATTGACTGAAATTAAGGATCAATGGAGGTTGGGATGTAGGATTTGAATTGAAAATGATGAATTGAAGAGATGGATTAAGGTATGGAGATGAACTAAAGAAGAAGATGGGGAACGGGAAGGGAAATTGGGGATGAAGAGGAAGAAGGAGAAGATGAAGATGGGGGATCTGGGTAGTACATATTTTTGGTTTTTTTTTAATCAGAAAAACAAACCTGTAGGTGGATTGAGGTGCGCGACTCCCCGGGTTTCACGCGACTCGCACGGTTCGATGGAATTTCCTCCCCGAAGGTGAATTTTTTCAACTTTCCTTCGATTTTTAGTACTCCGTCATGCTAGTCGCCCCACACTCATGCTAGTCGCACGAGATTCTGAAAAATCCATCTTTCTCCTTCCTACAAGTACTAAGAATTAGGACTCGACATAAAATAAGAAATAAATATATTTATGACTTATTCTATGAAAAATACGAAAACGATTATTAATCTAATATTATGAAAAATGACCCTTAATAAAATTCGAAAAATAAATAAATAAATAAATAAATAAAAAGATATCAGACTCGGGTTGCCTCCCGAAAGCGCTTTTGTTTGATGTCGTTCGCTCGACTTCTTACAAAATACTGACCCGAATTAAAATAGTACTAAATTACTTACCTCAACCGACAATGGAGCAATCGAGCGGAATGAATGTATGGAACAACTCATTATCGCAAATAGATTAGAATAGTGACGATAAGAGATAAAAATCAGTTTACACCACCTATAAATAAGCACATCATAATAATCATGCAACGAACATCTTTCCGACTCTTTATGCTCAAAAAAATGAATTAATATCAATGTACTCTTCTTTATAAGATGGATTTTTCATAGGTATAGTCAAATAGGCTCGAGGATGAACATAAAACTTTCCCGGAATTAACACCGATGAAGACTCGAAAGGTATTATTGGTGGTTCTTCTTTGTGAATATAAAATTCAGTAAATATGCCCCATATTTCTCCCACCATGTCACGACAGCTCATGCTCACTAATTCACGTCTCCCACAGAAATCGTCTTCCACCTTATCAAAAACAGTTATCTCTGTAAGATAAGGTAATGCGTTGATTATTTCATTGAACTAACTCGGTATATATATACCGGAGGTAATAACTAGGTACACTAATGACGGGAATGTCAAGGGACTCTACTAATTACTACTATTAACTACAATATATTAATATCGTCTAATACACCCCCTTAGTCAAAACGGTAGTTTGCGGACGCTTTGACTGGACCAAAAGATAATTGTAGATGCCGCTGAAGATGAACCAAGTCGACCTTTTGATGTCGGAACCGCAACTTTGTGCCTTGAACGTATGTCTCAAACTTTCGCGCATGCCGAAGAAAAAAAAACGCTAGCAAATCTAATGGTCAACGAGGCCGAAACGGCAGGTCGTGACACAAATAAAAAGAAAACGGTGTACGGGCGCATGACAACCCGTAAGGCACCACAAACCGGAGTAAAGCTCAACAGTATAAATTAAAAAGAAAAGAAAAAAAAAACGGTGTACGGGAGCGTGACAACCCGTAAAGCACCACAAAGTGGAGCAAAGCTCAACAGTATAAAATAAAAGGAAAAAAAAACGACTAAACCGAAACATAAAACACCCGACCGGGCTCTTCAATCCAGTGTCGGCTGGTTGGCCATGCGGGTCGTAGCCGGCGGAGTCAGACCATCCGGCCCGTGGGGCAGGGGTAGTTGCTGGGGCGAACCTGAGACGGACACGGAGAAGGCGATGATGGGATGGGATGGCGGTTTAGTGCGGCCGGCGGTTGTCGAAACAAGGACAAGGGTATGAGCGGTATTGGCGAGGATCAACGGAGAACATGTCGGCGACAACATAATATGAAAATCGGTACGGAGGGTATTATTATTTATTTTTAATAATATTATTATTCATAATAATATAATATTGGTGATGAAGGTGGATGGAGATAAATGGCTATGGAGAATTGAACGGCAGAAAGCACTAGTAATAAGTAATAATACTAATTATTATATAATTATAAGAGATAAGTATTATCTAAGAATTATTAGTAGTATTAGCGGAGGATTATTGCGTAATATTATAGGGAGGCCAATAATTACCCGCCGGAGATGGCCATCTCCGGCCGACGGCTAAGTCACAAAGTTGTGGCAAACGGAAGGAATTTTGAGGGGATCGATTTAGGCTGATACCATGTAAGATAAGGTAATGCGTTGATTATTTCATTGAACTAACTCGGTATATATATACCGGAGGTAATAACTAGGTACACTAATGACGGGAATGTCAAGGGACTCTACTAATTACTACGATTAACTACAATATATTAATATCGTATAATAATCTCTTCTTCTCCCACTTCAACTTCCATAGTCTCCTCAATGGTCACACACATTTCCTCTTGCTCATTCTCAACCATCATAACTAGAGAATCCTCCAAGATAGAAATATCACTCATATCATTGTGACTTAAAGAATTTTCCAAAACGTGTGTTTCGTTAGTGCAAGAGGGATCGATATGTGTAGAAACAGTGGAAGAGGGTGAGCAGTATATCAAATCATCATAGTCATCCTCCTCGTCATCCCAAAAACCATCATCACTATCATCATCGCACTCTTTATAAGAGTGACATTCCCCATCGGGTTGAAGGGGGGAAGTGTCATCAAACTCTATGTTCTTAGTAACTCCAAACTCCTTTAAATTAAGAGAAAACTCATCCTGTGCTTCAAGTCTATCATTAGATCTTGTTATATGCACTACATGACTCTCAAGGTTCTGGATACTAGCATTGTTCTCTCGCTCGTACTGAGTCATACTTGCTTGAAGGGTCATCTGAGCAGTAATCAGGTCTCTAATCATGTTTTCCGTGGATATACGAGAATCATGTTGAGTGTTAAAATTTTCATTGACACGCGTTGAATGTGCCCTAGAGGGTGAGTTTTCCAACTCCCATTCTTCAGTGTCGTGAGCCAAGTATATGAAAAGTTCTCACTTCTCCTCATAACTAAGTCCATCAACGAATCTTTCCTCACTTAAAGAATCAACATGCATCAAAGTTTCATAATTTAACCCATTGTATACCACATGACAGAGTTCCTAAATTTCATATTGGTGACGACATCTAGAGACATACTCACTCAATCTATCAAAATATTTGTAAAACAGTTCATGCTCATATTGAGGAAAATATTTTGTCGCCATCTATAGGATAAACTAAACACTCAAAAAAATAAAAATTAAAACTAAACTAGACTCTAAAAAAAATTAACGACTAAAAAAAACTAACTGACTAAAAATCTCTACACTAACACACAAAAACAATTAACGCCAATTCCCCGACAACGACGCCAAAATTTGACAAGCTAAAGTCGTATGCCTCAAATTATAATTTATAAGCACTTAAATCCAAATACTAAAAACGTAGTAAAGTAGAAATAATGGTCGAACCCAAGGGAATCGGTTTAACAATAACTGCGTACTAATGTAGAACGATAAATAACTAATTAATTAAACAATAAGAAAGAGGGTTTTGAATAATTGTCTAATAACTAAAACTAATAAAGATGAAAACTTTAACTAAATCAAATGAATAAAAGGTCTCGGGTCAAGTACAAATCCACAACTTAATCACAATTGATCATCAAAATTCGGTTCAAGTTATTATTCTTGACTACTTTATCGTGAATCGTAGATTCTAATCCTCCTAGTTTGAGTATTTCTCTCACTTTCCTTTTTGAGCTTAGTTTGGTTTTCTTCCCACTTTCCTTTTTTTGGATGTACTTTTAATCATTCTTTATTCTTTCTTCAATTCTTTATTCTTTTCCTCCACACCTAAACCCAACACCTTTTCACTTCATACCCCACCTCTTAGACTTTATACCCCACTTTTTACCCATTTCTTAATCTCTCCTCAAAAAAAATTGGGGAGGAATACTTGAACTAGGAGGGAGTAGATGTTACTCAGGTCAAGTTAATCAACAAATCCTGTTCAATTAACAAAACTAACAATAGAAAGATGCAAAAGATAACTAGTTGATCATTCTAGAAATCAATAACAACATTCATGTAATTAAACTGAACAATTAATCAATAATCAAGAATAAAGATTAGAACTTTCAAACTCACAATCGATAATTAAGCGCTTCAATGTCTTGAACCGAGACTAGTTACACAGACTAGGGTTCTTCTTATTCTGTCTAATGTTACGTTCACTTGTGATGAATAATAATCTGATCTCAACTAATAATAATCTCTACTAATAGTGGTCTCATAATAATTAAGGTAAGTTTATTACTTACCAACTCTAATAATAATGTAAAATAAAATAATAATACTAATAAATAATAAGTTGAGACGAAATCCAACACGATTCAAGATCCGTCTTCAGTTCTCGAGCTTGTTCTTCCGGTTCCTCGTTTTGGGCCCACCTTGTCTCTGTCTTCTTTTTTTTTCATTCACGACCCGAACCGAGAATCCTCAAATAGGCTTATAATAATGACATCATAAATATTACACCAACGGGACATAAAAACGCCGATTTAGTCAACCCAATTACATTTAAATCGTCATTATAACCATGACTAAATACGACCCATCAAAGAAGCATAGTTATTTTATAGTTAACGCAATTGGTTATTGAGAATAATGTTATCAGGTTATTTCAATGTGGATACGTAATGATTTCAATGTAGAAAGTCAATTATTGTATGAATAACTTGTGTTATTGTATTGAGATGAAACTCAAATATAATAAATTTTAGAATAATGTTATCTGATGTTACGTAGTTATTCCAATGTAGAAACTCAGTTATTATAACTCGTGTTATTGTATTGAGATGGAATTCAAATATAATTAACTTTATAATTATGTTATCTGATTTTACGTAGTTATTCTAAAGTAGAAACTCAGTTATTCTAATGAATAACTCATGTTATTATATTGGGCTGACACTCAAATATAATCAGTTTTAAAATCAGTTTTAAAATAATGTTATCTGATTTTACGTAGTTATTAGTCCAATGTAGAAACCCAGTTATTGTAATGAATAATTCATGTTATTGTATTGGGATGAAACATCTTGCATATCATTGAGGGTACACCCAGCAAAAGACACTTTACTGAAAGGCAAACGTAAAGAGGGGGTTAGTTACAGAACACAAAATTGAAGTATAATAATCACATATATGCTATTGAATAACTATAAAACACTATAAAACAACCCTGGTTATAAAACATAGTAACTAATATAATGAAATAACTTCAAGAATAATTTAGAATAACTGCAACAATAGTATAGAATAACTGGAATAACATAATAAAATAATTGGGTATTTCGTAGTAATAATAATGTACCAAAACCAGAAATTCATGCTATGAAATAATATGTAGTTATTTCAATGTGCATATTCAAGTATTTCATTGTTCATATTCAAGTATTGCAATTTTCATAATTTCAATTTTTAATCTTGTAATAAAAAATTCAGAAATTGATTTTATTGAAACAGCAGATTGACGAAATCAAACGAAACTACAGATTCAGAATCAAATATTACCGCACTTTGCAACAAAAACGAAATCAATGATAGTGAGTAAATCAACGCACAAACTACATTAATTGACGAAATTACCGCACTATGCAGCAAAAACGAAATCAAACAAAAATTGGAACGAAAATCAAACGAGATTGGAACGAAAATTGACGAAACCAAATGAAACTATAGATTCAGAATAAAAAATTACCGCACTTTGGAGCAAAAATAAAATCAAATTGACGAAATCAAACGAAAATTGACGAAAATTGGAACGAATATCAAACGAGATTGGAACGAAAGTTGACGAAATCAAACGAAAATTGGAACGAAATTAACGTGCGTGAATTTACCTTAAGTTGGGCGTGCTTCAAATTGGGCGTTGAATCAGTTTCAACAATTTTGAATCGGTTTCAGTTGAGGAATTAGGTTTTCGTGGAGGTTTCTTTTGTTGGGGAAGGGATGTTCTGGTTAACGTGGAATTAGGTTGGGGAATTAGGTTTTCTTGCTATTGGTAGAGTATAGGGTTTGGGGAAGGGATTAACATGATGTTCTCGTGTAATCTTGGCCTTTGATATTACTGTATTTGATTGTCATAATATAGTAGGTAAATTGTAGCAAAATGTAGGAAATGTATATGATCCCACTTTTATATATATAGAGGTAGGTTCTCTTAAGGTCAAGAACTCTTATAAGTTCATAAGTTCCAATGTTAAAGTTACACAAAAAGTGCTTAAAGTTACACGGGATGGGTCTAAAGTTGCACTTTATCACTTCAAGTGATAAAAGTGCTGAATGTTACAGTTACATATCAATTTTGAACTAATGTAACTTTATCGTATGTCATCTGTAACTTTAATATAGACTTACTTAAAACAATTGCATTACTCCTACTACAAACTCTCTCTCTAAAAACTTTTCTCCTTCTTGTCTCTATAAAAAACCCCCAAAACCAAAACCTAATTGACCATCATCACAGCCGCCACCACTCTCTATCTTCCTTTCTTCCATCCTTGCCGAAGATGGGGTTTATCAGCTCCCTCTCCGGCCTCTCAGTCATTCCACTTCTATGATTGATGGTTCTCACACCACTTTCCTACTGTTTATGCACATTGGGTCCGTCGCCTGCTTTTCGTCCTTTTGTTTTGGTGTCTTGTCGGTCTGAAATATGTCGTGCCCGCTCGCCTCCGATCGCCGACTTTTTCTTCCGATCGTGCTCCGCTTTCCTCTCCCGGAAGTTCGTCGTCCTTTTTCTCCTCTCCCATCGGTCCATCTCTTTGGCCTTTGTCCGGTCATCGTTGGGGTGGGCCTGTGGTCTGCTCTTTTGTTGGGCTTGTTGTGGTCTGTTGTAAGTTTGCAGTAGATTCTTCTTCTCTACTTATGATCTAAGTAGCTCTGTCTGAGTGGTCCTCTCTTCAATTTCTAGAGATGTTCCCCTCTCTCCTCGCCCCCTTCCCCTATCTCTAGTAAGTTGTTGAGTTGTCGGTTCTTTTTTCTTGTTCGGTCTCGGGGTTGTCTTGCATGGCTGGCTAGGTGTTCCCCCTCCCCTCACCCCCTTCCCCCATCGTAGCCATATGTAAGACTGTCTGGGATTTGTTTTTTAGTGGTCGTTTTCGGACTTGGGAGGGGAGTGGCTCTCGTATGGGTCCGTTGCTGGGAGTCGTTGTTCGTCGGTCGATTTTGTCGTTCTTTTCGGGTGTTTTAGGAACGAGCCTTCCTTCTCTTTCCGTCTTTTGTTTGGTCTTTTCTTTGTTGGGAGCGGTGATGGTGTTTGAGATTGTTTCTTGGTGTGGATCGTTGCTCATTGTTGTGGTTTGATCGGGGTTTGGGTATTTTGGAGTTAGGTTGGTTCTTGGTTAGTGTGGCTGGGTGTGATGGTGGATTGCGTTCAATCGTAATGACGCTTCTTGTTTATTTGATGTCATGTTTGTTATTCACAATAATCTCCTTTAGGAGTCTTTATCACAGGTTACTTGTTCTTTGTGAGATGAGTTCGGTTCTCGGGGGTCTTGGGTGTGTTGGTTCAACTCTAGACTCTGTTTCTAGAGTGGTGTTACTCTGTAGAAAGGTTGAGATGTGGCGCAGTCTTCTTATCGTCATCTCAGTTTGCTCTTGGATTTGCTGTTCTAGGCGTGTTCGACCACCAAAATGCAGGAGTCTTTACTCCATTGATGACAGGTCACCTGTTATTCACCCTTCCTTTCTACGTCTTTATGGCGTAAATGCATTTTGTTTGGGTCAGTCGTCCCATCAGAGGTCATGTGGAGTCTACACCTTGGATGATGATGCGGTGGATGCTAATGCTCGTGATCTCTCTGCTGCTTTAGGTCAGCATGCTTTGGCCCTTGGACAACGTAGATTCGTCATGTTTAGACTTGATTTAAGTTTCATTATGTTCGTGTTGTTTCATGTACTTCCCCGATCCCTTAACAAAAGAGCACACTTTATAGGTGTGACTCTAAACTTGTTGTAGGGTGGTTTCTCTTCGTTGGCAAAAAAAAAATAGACTTACTTTATATGGTGAACTTCTTGATCTCTACTCTATATATAGAGGTAGGTTCTCATAAGGTCAAGAATTGAATGGATTGGAGGGAGTACTACACTTCCACTTATATTTATTTCAAGAAATATCTTTGAATAGAAACCTTTTGATGTTGAAATCAATATATATATGTGTGTGTACACACACACGTGGGGGCCATTTTTGTTTACGTGGGGGCATAACTTGATATCGTCAAGTACCATGTGTGATATTCTATAAAATCTTTATCTTTTCTAAAAGGGGAAATATCTTTGCAAGAATAGCACGTACTAAATTGAGTAAAAAATCAAGACAATTAGTCTCCATATATAAATGATATCCAAAAAGTATCTTATCTCTTTAAGGTATCAGGAAATTATATAACAAAGGAAACTTAGCACGTGTAATATTATCAAATCATAAACTTCACTAAACAAGGAAGCTTAGGAATATGATTGATACCATTGACTTATTCTCTCCTTTTTAGATGAGCATTCCTTGTGTGTGTGTGTGTGTGTGTGTGTATATATATATATATGAGTAATCACTTACACTTATACTCAAAACTTATACAATACAATTCTTTATTTTGCAAAGCAACATAATTTTTAAGTAAAAGATTTTTTTGCAAAAGTTTTGATTAAGTCTTGGCTATTTAAAATCGTGTTATATTGATCTAAGTTTGAAGCCACGTCGTCTCTTTACCTTCTCTAGAATCAATTTAATTGTATTCTTGGTCTTGAGAAATATTGTAAACTAGTAATAGTAAAAGTACACGAGTCGAGTAGTGATTTATACTCAAACGAACGATTGACCTCGTTTACAAATTGAACGCTTGACATCGTTCAAACCCCAAGGGCTTCACATCCCTTACACCGAAGGCTTAACATCCTTCACTATTGTGGACTTAACATCCCACACCCCGAGGGCTTCACATTCCTCACATCAAGAGCTTAACATCTCTCATATCGAGTGCTTAGCATCACTCAGACAATCACGACTGATTTAGTTGTGAAATTATTTATTTTTAAGGGAATCCGGAGTAGGTACTCTTACATATAAATAAAAGACATCGGTGGACATAGGCTTTTCAATTGGGCCGAACCACGTTAAATTCTCGTGTTATTTACTTCTACGTTGTTATCTCTCTTTGTTATTTCATGTACTTAGGGGTCGTTTGGTTGCCCTCTTAAATCATATGAAGTAGAACTTCCCATGAATTGATAAATTCTTATGGTGTTCGGTTGCCCAGGTCATTTCATGGGAATTACAACTTCCCAAGGAACTTCAATTCCTGCATAATGGGGGAAATTGTTCACCTACCCCCTCCCCTCGGTGTGTACAACTTCTTACATGAATTAATTTCCCTCATGACAGCCAAACAATAATTTTGTAATTCACGTGAAATACAAATTCATGTGAATTTAAGTTCCCGGTAACTCCATCTTCCCACGATGAACCAAACAACCCCTTATACTCTCTAGTAGTAAGTATAATAGCATTTAAATTGTCGCTTTGCGCATAACAAAATTCAAACAAATCAATCTCTAATGGCTCTTTAGTTTGATCCAATCAAATAGTTCAAAGTCAGATCCAAGTAATTCGAGCCGAGTGATTAAAGTTATTTGGATCTAATATCTTTTGTCAGGTCTGATTTAAGAGTTCGTTTGGATATAGAGAAAGGGAGAGGAGGGAAAGGGAGAAAGCAAATTCCTTTTTTTGATTAGAAAAATGAGGGTGAAGGGATTTGGAGGGGGAGGGACCTCAAAGGCAAATCATTTCTCTACCTAAAAAGACAAGATTTGAAGGAAAACTCCACCTCTTCTCTTTTCCTCCCCTCCCTTTTCTTCCCTTTTCTTTCCTTCCTTTTCCCTCCATTTCCTTTCCTTCCTTCTCCCTCCCTTTCCCTCTCATTTTCTTATCCAAGAGGTAGATTCACTGTGTGTATTCTAAGGTATTAACAGACTTAAAAAAAAGATGCTATGAGAACCAGGCTATGAAAAACAAATCATCAACTTTAACCTGGTTGCACTGGGGTTCTAAATAGGTTGGAATCAAATATTTACTACATCCATCATGGATAAACAACCTATATTACGTGTACAAATATAGTGATACAAGACGTATGTACGGTTGATTAGCGATGTAAAAACCTGTTAGAACAAATGATCGTGAAAGTTCACCAATGCTCCCGTCGAGGTCAACTAATAAATCCAAAATCACAACAAAAGATTGAATTTTTTTAGGTAGTCTCCATTATAAACATCTTACTTATATAGGTATAGCAAAAAACACATACCTATTCATTTTATCAGGAGGCCTCAGTGATCATCACTTTGAAGTTCAATAGGGATGAATACTGTACTGGGCTCGCACAACTATTATTTCTACAGTCCACTGGCATTGTTCCACACAATATCCAACAACTGTTAACAATAGGGGAGACATGTTTAAGGATCAATTCTCTTAGCACTTCATGCAACGGCGATGCATATTCTTTATAGTATTCACTATTCTATATTATAAATGATATACTTAGTATGCAATTCTTCAATAAAATAATATGACTGTACTAAAAGCAAACCTGTAAAAAAATCCGCGGCCGTCTTCCCATTACACTTGACAATAACATCATTCTTTAGTAGCCTAGCAAACTGAGCAGAAGGCTCTGTAATTACCTATACAAGTTTATATCAAACAACACAAGTGTGAAACCAACAAACATGATGACAACGCACTACATCATGGATCTCAAGATATACGTACGTCAAAATCACAAAATAGACCAAGAAAAGGCAGAGGCAATATTCCACGTAATCACAAAAAAGACCCAAGTCTCAAATTGCAGAAAAAAAAAAATTACCCTTTTTACGATAACACCATCAAAATTCAAAAATACTTGGTACATTTTTGAACACTCTCTTTATGAGATCATGATAGAAACAACATATAAGTGAAACCCCAATTAGGAAGGGTGATACAACGCCCTATTATATAAATAAATAATCATCAGAATCAGAACTATCAGGGGAGATGATAGCAAAAATAATCAGCAAATAACCCAAAAATTAACCACCTTTTGGATAAGACCAAATAACATTGACATATGACTAGTGTATTATAACTCCTCAAAACTTGCTTGAACAACACAAAATCTAGAGAAAACAAGCAGGTTAGAAATAAACTTGCATGATCAATTAGCCCTAAACCAATAAAATCAAGCGTTTTGACAATAGAATGTTGTAAAGAACAAGACCTTACCTCTGACTATGCAAGCAGGGGCGAATCCAGGATTTAATTTATCCTTTGAAGGAAGTTTTAATATAAAAACTTGATTTTTCAACAACGGTTAATTTGTAGCTACCGATAAATTTCAATTTGTAATACGATAAAAATATTTCATAGTGATTATTAATGGGCTACGATAAATTTTAATTAGTATTGTATCGCCCATTAATTTTATGTGAATGATATTTGTAACTATTAATTCTAAATAACATATTAGAATATGGTACATACTCTTAGCACGAAATAATATCTACGAAGTAGATTATGAACTAAAATGAAACTTATACTATTTGAATAAAGAAAATGTTATACTCGGTGTTAGTTAATATACCTTTTCCGTCTATTTTTCCCTCTTGATAATAAAATGATAATAAGTTGAGAATAAAAGAATATTAAATAGGATAGAATTATTTAATTTTGCGAGAAATAACTAAAAAGGCCGGAAATGGAAATTGAACCTTTTACATTCAAGGGCCCATTAACTACTTACCCATCACTTTACCACTAGACCAAAGCATTTATCTATTAGATTTGTTCATGTTTTTATTTTATTCTATACCTAGTTGTATTTGGGGTAGCATAAATTCATCTTCTTCATCAAATTTTTTTGGGTTTGGGGTAGCGACCGCCACCCATTGCTACTAGGTAGGTCCGCCCCTGAATGCAAGTCATCATCAAAGGAAATCAAATAGGGGCTTTGGGAAAAGAGTTACCTAAGCTATATATAGTTGTCAACTGTCAAGAACTGTCTTTCAATAGAGTCCAACATAGACTAAGAGTAGTTTATGTCCAGTGGACAATAGCAGAAAATATTAGTTACGGAGAATTGACTAACAATAGTTTGTACGTAAGTAGTTTTGTATGCTCATTTGCAACACAAAAATTACAACAATTATCTTCAAATGAAATAATATACAATTCAATGCTCAAATCTCTTCAATATCTTCTATATCCTGCAACTACATTACATTCAATAAAATGTGTTGTCCAAATAATCAGATGGTTGTACTCCCTCCATTCATAATCTGTTACTCTGTTTCATCATTATTTGTGAGGAGTATTTTAATGAAACGGGGCAAGATAGTGAATGGAGGGAGTATTTACTAATTAACAAACTGAATATACCACTTAGTTGATGAGGGTGATGATATAAATAATCGAATTAAACCATAAATCCCAATTATATGAACTTTACGAAGTGTGCGTGCGGAGTACTTGAGCGAACAGAACAGGCGGCAGGCAATAAGTGTACAGAGGCGATGAGCAAAGGTGGGTGAGTTGTGATGGAGGTGATGACAGGCGAAGGAGGGTGTGTGGGTTTGCTTGGAGGGGATGATATGAAGAAGTTCCGTCGGTTTAAGAAGATGGGGTAGAATGGGCAAGGTAAGTATGGAGCACCTTTAGTACGACATGTGTAGACACCTGCATTTTGCCTGCTAGTGTCTATAGCAGTTTCCAACAAAACACCCAATGATGATCGGACGTAAACATGCTTTAATGCGCTCAAATACGGACTCAGAATCAATAGTATCCGACGTGGGCACTTAGCGGAGTAAAAATCTCTCAAAACCGACCTCAAATTCAGACTCATCGGGTCGTTCCCAATAAAATAAAGCTATTTTGAGCTAAAACTATCACCTGAGACAAAACCGTCTATTGTGACTGGGTCAAAACCCGGTCAAAGTCGAAACCCGAGACAAAAAAGGCCTCATGCCGCGTCCAAGTGCAAAATAAAACAAACAGAATCAATTCAAATAAAAGTCAAAATAAGATCCAAACATTCCTAAAAAGGCTCCACTCGATCGAGTGCACCCTAAAAAAACGACCAGGGACCCATTTTCAAGGCCACTCGATCGAGTGCACTTAGGGCCACTCGATCGAGTGACCCTTAGTCGGGGGTAAAATCTATAAATCCCCCCCCCCCCCCCGTCTCTTCGTTTCACATCACTTTTTCAACCCTTTCAACCCTCACATTTTCACTCTCTTCTTCACCCTTTGAGAGCATCACACACATAAAGCATCCCGAGACCGAACCTCCCAACAACCGAGAAAACCGTCTCTTCAACCATACATACCCTAACTCACCCTACATTCTCGACGCTCACGTGCCTACGTCGCCACTAGACGAGCCCGTGTTAGAGATTATTAGCATTTAGGTTGAGGGTGTAAACAAACCCCATTTTCTCTGATCTCTAATCCTCTTTAATTTCGCATACAAATTATTAACTATTACTAACCTTTATTTTACCGTTATACTAACATTTACATTATCGTACCGCTAACTACTAACATTTCATTTTTGCATCCAACTTTTAATTTTTGTTCCTAACATTACTAACAATCTAACATTACTAACTACTAACATTACCATTTTTTTATATTCCGTCACATATAATACTGCGTATATTAATTTAACAAAACTATTTTAAATCAATTCGAGCAACATCCAATGACGCTAAATTGGTAGTCGTAAGCTTTAAAAGCCAAATTAGGACATTGAAACGCAAAGGATTTAAGTTTGTGACGACAATCTAATTTTCAAGTCGAATATGTTCGATAACGAATTTCCTTAAAAGTCCGTTATAATCCTTTGAAAAGTCATACTGGAGGTGACGTCCTTCGAGGCGCACCACCCTAGACATTTGAGGGTATGTAGACACCCAGATTTGGACCTGGTGGCTGCAGGAGTGCCCAACAAATACCCGATTACGATCGGACTGCAACGCGACGCGGGTTCACGATGTTTTAGATAGTTTTCCTATAGAACGGATCAAATAGTTACTCGGAAAAATTAAACGAACATCAAGGCAGCCCTAGTCGTGTCATTACGATCGCGTAGACACTAATTATAGTCAATTTCGACGCCGGGACACCGAGTCGGTCCCGAAACTCGAACCGAGTCAGCACCGCGCCAAGTGAACCTCGGGATGCACACCCGAGGCCCACTAAACACCACGGCGCTAGGTCAAAGCGGGGAGGACTTAACCCCCAAGCATTGTATTATACACTCGCCTCTCGGTTTTGGAAAGTATCAAAATCGTATCTTCAAAATCTCGGGCGCCTCACCTGGCGCGCCTGAGTCTTCCCACGCCTAAACCCAGGCGCCCGAATTCTAGTGCGCCTGGACTTAGGCGCCTATCCTGGTGACGAGAGCCGAAAACACCTATA
The DNA here is from genome assembly GCA_958450325.1 of Agrostemma githago. Classification (NCBI taxonomy): domain Eukaryota; kingdom Viridiplantae; phylum Streptophyta; class Magnoliopsida; order Caryophyllales; family Caryophyllaceae; genus Agrostemma; species Agrostemma githago. The sequence goes on along the minus strand of OY288253.1, from coordinate 15,658,558 downwards.
AATACCCCCCTTCGTCCCCTTCATTCGACACAATTCATACATTTCTCTCTTCCCTCTTCACTCGTAAAGAGTTTCTCGCTAAGGGCTCGCACTCCGACACCCAAGGCAAACGATCCACTCGATCGTAGTTCCAATAAAGCGACATCGACGCTACTTCTCACCTTTGAGCACTCTACTCGATCCCAAGGTGCCTGTGTTCGACTAGCCATTCAGAGTCTAGTAACGGAATTCTGCCGGGTTATCCGCAGAATCAGTCAGTGGCAGCGGAGCTCTGCTGGAATAGATGCAAGAAGGGCCGACGGTAATGGAACTCTGCCAAAATCACTAGGCAAGCTAGGAGGATCTGCCTTTTGAAGTCGAATCGTCACTAGGTTGTCATCTAAACAAAACTTTACATTTTTGTACTTTTAATATCCACTACGATAATGTCAAATGTGGACACTAGGTCCACTACACATACTAAAACACGTAACGTCCCAACTTCAACCACAAATACTAAAATACTCTAAATAGACCCGAGTAGTTCCGAGATCCGTTCTCAACTATCTATGCACTGTGTCCCGTTTAGTGTATACTCCGAGGGTGCAACTTGTGGACATGACATAGGTCCACCCCGACGCGGCCACGCGCGGGTTTGGGTAGGCGAATGAATCTCCATATGAGAATGGATCGAATTGAAATTTAGGTCTATGTGGAGTCGCCACCGAATTTTGTGGTTATTCGGAACCATTCGAGCCCACTCTATGTCGTAGTGGTCCGTATACAAAATACGGCCCATTTCCGATGTCAGAGTTTATTGGGCTCGTCCCTTTGCATTTGATACCAATACCGACATTATCGGATATTGTGTATTGAATGACTCTCGTGCGCCAACGGTTTCGGGCATCCGGAAACCGAGGTTCTGAGTAAGGGGTGAGGGTACGTGTTGGGAAGCCCACGAAGGACACCCAACCCCGCCCGCACATTAGCGGCCTCTACTAAGAATTCGAATGACTTTCCAATACGCGCGTTAGTTGAACGGGAAAATGATATGCAAAGATTATTTTCCCTAAACATGTGAATGGAATTGAAAAGGGTTTCTAAGTCAATTTAATGCAATTAATTCTACGTCAAAGTGGAATTTTAGCATGTGGGTTCATTTTAGTAAAATAAAATAAACAAAAATAAATTGACAAGAAAATAACAAACTTGTTAGTAACGGTATAACGATAATAACGGTTTGCGAATAATGTAGTATGATGCATGGTTTTGAAAAGAATAGTAGGTCACGTGATGGATTAACACGTGTTGACCGAGGTCAAGGAAAAAAATATATCGAGATCTAAAAAAAATGTTGTGTCTAAAAAAAACGATGTTCGAAGAATAATAATAAAAAAGAGCGAAATTGTTTTCTTCGGAAAATTGATGATTTTATTAAATCGCGTACAAATATTGCGTAATTTGCACTCGACTTAATATTTTTGATATTCGTCGTATTCAATATTCGATTATGAAATCGGTATTAAATACTTGGAATAATTTATACTCGATTTTAATTTTGATGCTCGTCATATCCCATATTCGATTATGGAATCGATATGGAATACTTAGAGTAAAAAAATAAAAAAAAAATAAAAAAATAAAGAGATTTGAATCGTTTAAAATAACCAAGACGATATAGATATTCCTCCGCGTTTGTAGTGTCATGATTCGAACGAATTAAATAACTACGTTAGCATCAACGAAAAATTGAATTGGCTAAATTGTTTGATTAGATTATTAGACTCGACATCCAATTATGGAATTGGCATCGGATCTAACGTATCGACACTTTGCTTGAATGGAAACTTGATTCCCTCGGCTTTTCCGACATCGAAATAAATCCCTAAGGATTAAGATGTCAGATCCGCGTCAACGGGTTTCGACCCTTATTTAATATAATGCTTATTTTTTGATAATTAATGTAAATATACGACTAATGATAATGATGCAAACAAAATAAAAAAAATATTGTTTAAGTTAACTTATCTCAATAATCAAATAATCGGGGTATTGGAACAAGCGACCGTCAACGCTGTGTGCAGTACACTTGTATATTCGTGTTTCCTTATTCCGATACCCCTCTTATTCGACACAAATCGATAAGTATTTTAGTGTTTTGTATTAGTTATTATCGATATTATGATGCAATAAAGAAAAAAAATAAAAAAATAAAAAAGTAAGAAAAAGCGAAGAAGATGACGAGAGGAAGAGAAGAAGGAGAGAACGGGGTTTTGACACCCTCAACCTACATGTTCTTGTCTCGGATCGAACTCGTAACCGTGGCTTTAACACAAGAGTCTTCGAGGTTTTATGGAGGTTAAGTTATGGTGGCTCGGGATTGATTCCTAAAACTAGATTTAGGGTTTTTGCTAGTGTAGGATTGCTAGGGTTTGATTAAGGTTGCATGTGTAAGATTAGGCTTCTTGAGGTTGTGAAAAAGTTGAATTAGGGTTGAATTTGATGTGTAAAAGATGTGTAATTGTGTGTGCATGGGGTTGCTTATATAGGCATTGTCCATGTACTTTGGTGTCTAGGGTTTTTGCTCTGACGGATTTGACCTGATGGCCCGTCTGAAGGGGGATTGTTGGTTTTGCTTCTTGAGTTGGACTTTTTGTATTTGAGTGGCTGCATTGATGTGTCTCGGAAACGGCTTTGACCAGGGTTGACCCAATCGCTAAAAGTCGGTTTTAATTCCGGTGTCGGTTTCGGCCCAAATTAGCCTTATTTGATTGAAAACGGCCCACTGGACCTGGATTTGAGATCAGTTTTGTGAGATTTGTACTCCGTAAGTGCTTAAGCCAACGACTAATGGATTTGAGCCCATATCCGAGCGCGTAGAAACACGTTAGTGTCCGATCATCATCAGGTGTTTTTTGGGAAACTACCATGGACACCTGGCAGTCAAAATGCGGGTGTCTACACAACTCCTCGCTATGTGATTCACTTACGTTCGCATTTACAGTTTTCGTATGATTTATTGCTTTTATGACTTTATAATCGCATGCTAAATCACCTAACATGGATCCCTTATTAATACCGAGCCGACGCATCTTAAGTAGAATACCGGGTAAGGTATACCACGAGAACGACTAATATTCGTATTATCGCGTTAAAACTGACTTGCTAATACCTATAATATTAGTACACTCTACTCTCCTATGTGCATCTTTTCATGGCCTGCTCGTCACGTGAAATCGCAAGCAAAGAATGTGAACACAACTACTTCGACGACAAAACTTATTTGTCCTTAAACAATCGACATAGCAAAAGGTATAGGGTGAAATCAATGGATGTTACAGTACTTCCACCACAACAAAGGAACAAAGCTATCAGCCCACCGATTGATTAGTAGAGGCCGCTATAGTGCGGGCAGGATTGGGTGTCGATGTCTATCGGATGTTGGCTTCCCAATACGTACCCTCACCTCTTACACAGAATCGACGGTTTCTAGATTTCCGAAACCATTCGCAATGAGAGTCATTCTGGACATGGAGTGCTTAAGGGTACAAGTCTTTATCTTTAGGTTCCGTGCCCCACAACTTTGAGTCGGCTAAGGATCAAAGTACTTGAACGGTTTCTGAGTCCCCATAATTGACTCGGTGGAGACTCCACAAATCGGCAATGAATTCAGTTCACTTAAAAGGTCGCCTTACCAAACATATCGACCTTTAAACATTTACAACCACGACTCGATCGACCCCAAACAGAAAGCACGGGCGCACGCGCCTGTCCAGTACAAGTTCGGGTCGTTATCCGAATCGAAGTCCGAGACATCACCCCGTACGCGAGATCGGACCGGCCCCTGACCGGGAGGGAGCCGTATGGGTGGCCGCCGCCATTGGAAAACCAGGTCGGTCCCGCACGGGCGGTGCGGACGGACGTCCACAGTTTGGCGACTCCGCTGGGGATTTGGAAACAAGTTTCCAGCGATGGTGTAACTCGAACGAGGTTGGTGAAGCTCGTTTCCTAGTTCCTAGTTGTGGTCAGTATAGGTTTTCGCCCTAAATAGCCCACCCTAACCGATATCAGGACCAATCGACCTCTTCACGGTAAGATCCTTATGGACACGCGGAGAGTTCCTCGGTTGACGCTTCGGCCTCCTAACACGTACCCCGTGGATATACTAAGCGAATGGTCTAAGCCAATGGTACGACACTCATCTCCCCAGATGACCTGTCGACACCTAACTGTGGACATGACATAGGTCCACCCTGACGTGGCCACGCGCGGGTTTGGGGAGGCGAATGAATCTCATGTGAGACGGTTCTTGGGTTTAAATTTAAATCGTAGTTTGAGTCGCCACCGAACTTTGTGGGAGTTCGGGCCCATTCGAACCCACTCTATATTTGGTGGACCGCGCACAAAGTACGGCCCACTTCGATACTAGAGCTTGTGGGTTCGTCCCTTTGCATTACGATACCGATGCCGAATTTTCGGGTACCGTATATGGAATATAATGACTCTCGTGCGCCAACGGTTTCGGACATCCAGAAACCGAGGTTCTGAGTAAGGGGTGAAGGTACGTGTAGGGAAGCCCACAAAGGACACCTAACCCTACCCGCACTTAGAGGCCTCTACTAAGATACCGTTCGATTTTGTAATATGCGCGCTAGTGATTCGGTTGAATGTTATGCTAACAACGTTTTACGAGATGCGAAAAATTGAATAAGTTGCTACGTCGATTTAATGCACCTAAACTAACGTCGAAGTTATTTTAGCATGCGAGGTTCATTTTAGTACAATAAAACAAACAACAAAATAAAAGCGCGAAAGTAGATTACAAATACACGGGCGGAATACAACCCGAAATTACATTACAACAAGCGCGAGAATTGAAATAATTGAATTAGTAACGATGACTAGAATAAAGATGCGATGCATGTTTTTGAAAATATAGGCACGTGATAGTCTTGACACGCGACAACTAAAAGTCGTAAAGAAACATTTGACGACACTTACACGACGTAGGGAACCCGTGTACTCTGCGTAAAGAGGCCACTCGATCGAGTCACAGACTAGACTCGATTGAGTGGTCCTGCTACGGACCTTCTGCCGGTTTTTTTGGAGTACCACTCGATCGAGTACCTCCTGTACGGACTGTTGTCCGTTTCGAAAAGCGTCGATCTCGAATTTGCTTTAATTTTAAATCGATAATTTATTAAGCCGCGTAAAAATATGGTTTAATTTATACTTGACTTAATGTTCGATACTCGCAATATGTATGCTATTATTACGAGATCGATTATCGGAAATTTAGAAAAGATGTTATAAATCGTTTTAAACTGAATCAGGACGAAATAATTCCCTCTGCGTTATAATGTCGTAATCAATCCTTTCGGACCATGTGACAGTTAATGCAGCATCAATGGGTTCGTGCTAATACCGTTTACCGATTAATTCTTTTAGACATGATATTCGACTACGGAGTCGGTATCGCATCTTTAGAATAGACGTTTTTACTTGTTTGATTAGAGCGAAAGTCGATTTCCTCCGTATCACAACATCGTTAATAATCCTTGCGGATTATGTGATGTTCGATTTGCATCAACAGGTTTCGTTCTAACCTTAAAAGAGGGAAACAAATATGTTTAAGGAGGAATATTCGTGATCCCATCACGCCCTTGAGTGTTTAGGGCGGGGCTCCTCGAGAGGGCTCCACCACTGTTACAACTCGTAAAGGGGTTAGAAGAGTCTTATGCGAGATCCATCTTTAAACGTATTCGATTCGAGATCGTTTTATAAATCGATGTATGTGCGATGTTTTAATGTTAATTCGATAGTAGTAATAATAACGATAAGTAGTACTACGTAATACTAGTGATATTAGAAACGAAAGAAGAAAATAAAATTAAAAACGACGAAAAACAAAGAAGAAGACGGAAAAGACGGAGAGAAGAGAAGAGGGGAAAGGAGAAGTCGGGATTGAGTTTTACACCCTCAACCTACATGCTTTTGTCTCGAAGATCGGCTCGTATAGTAGTGGCCTAGGCACGGGAGCGTCGAGATGTATGTAGGAGAGTTATGGTGTGTATAATTGGGAAGGGATTTGACGAGTTTTGCTCTCGGTATATTTACGAGTTTTGATCTCGGTATGTGTGTATAGGGTTGAAGGTGATTGAAGGGTTGTGAAAAAGATGTAAGTTGTGATGGGTGAAAAAGTTGTAAGGTTGAAAAGTTGTGTATTGTGTTGAAGGGTGATGGGGTATTTATAAGAAAATGCCCCGGTTTAGGGTAAAAAGGGACCACTCGATCGAGTGGTGTGAGTGCACTCGATCGAGTGCCTGGTTCACAGCCCAGTTCGCCCAGTTCGCAGGCCTACTCGACCGAGTGGGCCTGAATCACTCGATCGAGTGGTGTGAGTGCACTCGATCGAGTGCCTGGTTCACAGCCCAGTTCGCCCAGTTCGCAGGCCTACTCGACCGAGTGGGCCTGAATCACTCGATCGAGTGGGTTACCACGGATGGATAGAATTTAGGAAAAATTTTTATCCTTTTTTGAAGAGATTTGGTGGTTGGGGTTTCTTTCTAGAAACGCATATAGCTGATTTTTGTGTGGGATTCGTCTTTGACCGGGTTTTGACCCGGTCTCCAAAAGACGGTTTTATTTTCGGTGTTGGTTTTGACCCAAATTAGTCTTATTTGATTGGAAATGACCCACTGGGCCTGAATTTGAGGTCGGTTTTGTGAGATTTGTACTCCGTAAAAATCCCAAGCCAAATACTAATGATTTTGAGCCCATATCTGAGCGCGTCAAAGCACGTTTACGTCCGATCATCATCGGGTGTTTTATTGGGAAGCTGCTATAGACACTAGCAGGCAAAATGCGGGGTCTACACTAAGTAAGGGCTATTCGTGGGCGGTAGCCTACCCTAACCTACCAGTATCTGCATCCAGCATGAGTGTATGCATTCCTAGTTATATGTAGCGTGTTTGAACAACCCAAATAAAACACTAAAATCTGGATTCAACCGCACCCAACTCCGTTTTTGAAAAAAAAAATCTCTCCTTTTCAAAACGACCTTTTAAGCACCGATACTCCAGTAAAATCTTGGCTATCTTCGAAAAAAAATAATTTAAGTGTTGTCATCATGGCAAATTTTACACTCACTATTTTCAAAAAAACCTTTTTTTGAGCGCCATCACCTTGGACAAAGCGAAACTCGTAGTTTTCCAACAACAGCGATGACCGTTATTACCACCAAAACTCCCGATCAATGGGATCAAGGTACCGTACCCTATACGGTTACATTTTTATTTTTCAAAACAATTTTCGCACATACCGTTAACACAACCGAAGCTTCAATTAATGAAGTCAAGGAATCCGAAACGGTTACATTCACAAAACATTTTCACACGCCGTCCCCACCATCGAAATTCTAATCAATAAGTGGGACAAATACGGTCATACATTTTTAAAAGTTTTCTAAAAACACTTTCACTACCTAAATTCAGTAATAAGGATTTGGTCACACCTTCAAAGTACCGTCATAGACATCACATTCTTTCACGAGCACCGTCTACACCACAAACGTCGAACTAACTAATCAATAGTAGTCTCAACAAACGCACAATATTACCATTTTCAAAACCAGTTCCTTTAGAACCGCGCTTCTTTTGCAAAACCACCCTTTACATTTTTCTATCATCGAGTCCTCGACGACCACATAGTAACACCTTTTCACACCACAAACGATGTCACCACACCATCGTAACCCAAATTTCATAAACTCTCATTTTCGAAAAAAGGGGTTTACTTTTCAAAACTCGTCCGTTTTCAAAAGCATCAAAACTCTTTGATTCCGAGCCGGGATCGCGATCAATTCCTTATGTCGTACAACCGTATGATTAACTGTCTGTGTTAGTTACTAGGCTCGCCTCTGTTCGAGGTCTTACATTTTGGGTCGTCTCATCTCGAGAAAGTCCTCTTCCCTTAAATCTCAATCCCATGATTTATGCCAATTCATTTCGTTATGGAGACAAATTCATTAGGCGCTTCGCCGAATACACCGAGAGTCTAAAGCACCTGAGTCCCTAAATTGATGACCGCAAACACGCACAAATCAAGGGTCTTATTCCCGTGACGCTCTACTAGGAGCATTCCCCGAGTCTTTAAGTCATCCGGTGGATCCGATCTGACCTTTGATCTTTTCCCACTAGAATCACTCCACAACATGTCGGTAGATTCAAGCGACATCAAAAGCATCCGCAACGATGTCAGTACCCTAACCAAATTGGTTCGCAACATCCATACTTCGGTAACCCGTTTGACTTTCTCCGTTCATTACATCGATAACCGCCTCAATTTCCTTGAGAGTAGAGACCCAGAAAGCGAAACAAACGCTAATCCGAGCGATTACCATGCCCAAGAACCTACCGAGGGCGGAGCATCCCAATGCTCCGCCCGATCAAAACTTCCTAAAGTCGATACGGGAAAAACCTCAAGACCTTATAAAACCGCATCCAACAAAGTAGAAAGGTCACTAAGGGAATTCACCTCAATCAATTCTTCCTACACTGAAGCTCTCGAGCATCTGGTCGATCAAGGGAAGCTCGAGCCCATAGGTTCTACTGCGGACCCACCCGCAGACAAAAGGGCAAAGTCATGGGATGCTAATAAATATTGCCATTTCCATCGTGGCAATTGCCATAATACTGAATCTTGTTTTCGACTTAAACACGTCATACAAGACATGATCGAAAACGGGACAATTTCTCTCCCTCCACCCGAGAAACCAAACATTACCACAAACCCCTTTAGCATTCGCGCAGTCTTCGACGACGCCATCGATTTTTCCCACCTCGAGCCTATAGAGGAGAATGTACTGAATATCGAGGAAGATCCCGACAACCCACGGGCACCCGTCAAGACGAGTAAATCTGGGTCCAAGTCAGAGTCTAGTTCATCTTAGGGCGTGGACCTAATAGTATAACAAATGTCTTTTGCTTTTACATCGAGTCAGGAGGTGCGAGAGGATCTGTCCTCCACCTCCCCGAAAACAATATCTCGGGCGCATAGCTCGGTTATTACTATCAATAAAAAGTAATAAACTTTTCTTCCTTTATAATGCGCCTCGGCAATCGCTTGATTTAGTAATGCACTTTCTTGCTTACAACTCGGTACTATGCCATTTATCGATAACAATCAAACATACCTCGAAACAACGAGGAATTACAAAAACTAAGATCCCGTGTTCTCTTTTTACCTATCCCATGTTTGGTGTAGAAAGCCACATAGACATCCCTTAGAATGAGCATTATTGAATCCTATGACAAATCTAGATAGTCTTTTAGCTTGTGATCAAAGACAGAAGGCAAACCTATTTCCCCGCAATAAATACCTCTCAAATAAAGATCGACCAATTCCTACCATAGGTGCTAATCTGACAAAAAGAAAAAGAAGTTTGAAATGGCCAAAAGGAGCCAAAGAAAAAATGAAACCAAGGCCAAACTAAACCGGCCCAATTCAATGATCAAGACCAAACTCAACGATCAAAATGAGACTCCCAATCATTCAATTCGTCTTTAAGTGCAAAGTCCGAACAAAAAGCAAAAAAAAAAATGAACAGACCAGTCAACTAGCACCCAAATACTAGCCTCCCTACATTACAACCTTTAAGACCTTTCTGAGACACTTGTTAGGAGACAGTCCGGAATTTTAAGGATTCAAGCTCAATAGGATAATCCCAACCGTTAGGGTCGGACATGGAAATCAAATCCCACGTATTTTACATCCCGCCCGTTTGAAGCCTGAGTTTTTTTTACTCACCTTCCCCTTTCCTACCACATCACGAAACCTTAGCCCATAGTCTTAACCCGAAAGGGCGCCCTGGGCAAAATGAAGAATCGAGTTGCGAGCCGTAAAAAAAAGAGCAAAACAAAGAACGAAAGGTGAGCCGAGGACGGAGTGAAAACCCGAAAGGGCGCTCCGGGAAAAATGAAGAATCGAGTTGCGAGCCATCACAAAAAAAAAATTAAAGAAAATGTGCTTCTCATTAATGCAAAATTAGTTAAATCAAGCCTTTGTCGAGGCCCTTTACATCAAGCATCTTACATCCGGCCACCTCGGAAAATGACAACATGTCAAGCAAACTCCGCAAAAACTAATACTAATACGCTACATAATATCAATTAATAGAACATAGTACTAAATGGCTGGGCTCTACCTGTCCGACTTTCCCCGTTTCTCTCCATTCAGGTGTGCTTGTTCGGGTCTCTCGCCATCGGCCCCTCCGAACACAAGCTTCCACTGCCCTAGCTAAATGCGAGCCCAGCCAATCCCACTTCCCCTCGTCACTCACATTCTCAATATGAACTGACGAACACTAGGATCGGTAACGCCGTCTTCGGTCATGCGCTTAAGCGACATTAGCCCACATGGCTTCCTTATTCTGTAGTACGCTCATCTCCACAATCCTTAACCTTTCTCTCACACCCGACAACCCCGGACGTCAGGAACGACCTCTTGAAGTCACTAAACCCCTTTCCAAAAACCGGAATGTCCGCGCAAGAGTGACAGGTCCATGCGGATACTACATTACGTCCTTTGGGTTCACCAGACTTAGACGTTTTGTTTATTTTCTTTTTAGGGGGATAAGCTACCCCACCTAGGCGTGTTGTAGCCCCGAATGACATCATCAATTCGCGTCTATAGCATGAACGTGCAAAAAGTGGTCTAACTTTTTTAAAGAAGACAGCCTCTAGCTTTTTTTTTTGCTTTTCACCTCATCCTAAATGTAAACAACGCGACAACTACACTTGCCTCCTAACGCACTCGGTCAAAAGGTGCCGACATTTTTTTACGTGTCGCACCATGTCAGGTCAAACATTTTAAACGACGTACTACCCGATCTGATTCCCGGCTCAAACTAATGCATTTCAAAAGTCCAAAAAACCGTTTTTGCACTCCCGTGCAACCCCATCGCATTTTAAAACGCCCTAAACTACGATTAAATCGCAAATAAATCGAACGCGAAGTGATTACTTGTCAATCTAGGTCAACATTTCACCAAACGGAAAAACAAGACCAATCCAATTAATTCAAACACTAAAAATCTTTAGAAAATATACAAAACCTATAAATTCGTACACAAATCGAGTTCATAAGACTAGGGAGGACCCCTATAAGCTGCACCAATGGCTATCACGAACTCACCGATGTTGTCGTCCAAACCTAAGTCCTCTAAAGCAAAGGTAGGAGACTCGCTACCGACCATTCCTGACAACATGTCTAGGATAACTGTCTCGAGAACTTCTTCAACCTCCTCAGTAGCACCCGTAGCACGACCCATAGCCTCAGCCTCAGCCTCTCTCTCCCTCTCAACCCAATGCCTAGCGTCACCCCGCGCGGAGGTCTCGCCCTAAGACCGAGCCAGCCGCTCCTTAAGTTGAGCAATCTCGTCGGCCCGAGATTGCAGGAGTTGTCGCGCCTCAGCCGCTTCCGCCTCAAGCTCGGTCACCCGAGTCTCCAGCTGTCCCACCATATCGGGAATGTCCTGCAAACATAACCCGCACTTGAGGAAAACACTCAAACAATCTAAGAGCCAACCCTAGGTACACGCACTTACCGATTGAGGTCCTGAAGTGTCACGGGAGACCCTCGAGGCATAGACCCTGAAGCAGTTGGTAGTCTGCCACAACCGCTGATCGCAAGCCGACGAAACCTGAAAGGTGAAACCACGCAAGTTAGCTAAACAAAACCTAACCTTTAGAATCCAAAATAGAAACCGGAACTTACCCGGTATACCCGGTCAAGCCACTCCATCCCAGCCTCCATCTCCTCAGCGGAACACGGGGAAAGAGGCTACGTAAAGGCTACCCCAGCCACATCGACCCTCAGCAGTGTCAAGGGGAAGTCTGGGGGCTGAACAGCATCAGCCGAGTCGGCCAACTAAAAGAAAAGCGAACCGTTCGAAATGAAAGAAAACACTAGACCATAGGACAAAACAAACGATAAAACCAAAACCGACACTACAATAATCCTAAACCTTGGGGGCTAGTAAATAAAACAAACTGTAAGAAAGAAACTTACATCTTCAAGGCGCAACTAGTTCACCAGCGCATTCTCCGACGAGTAGTGACTCATCATGCTCTTAGCCTGAGCCAATCTCCATTCAATCCCCGCCGGAAACCTAACCGGACGAGCACGCACCGTCTTAGATGCCAATCGAGGGAATTAGAAGTAAATTCAAACCCGTAAACAAGCCTTAAAACCTCCTCTAGTCAAAATTGACCCCCAGCAATAAACGAACACGAGAACCATGATTAATAAGAATGCTCGCGCTTGACCACGTGATAAACAAAACAAATCTACAATCCCAAAGCACTGGAAGCAATCTGTTAGTCTAAAACAAGCCCCAAAGCACCCGAAGTAATCTGTTATCCTAGCAAGTCCTTAAGCACTCAATTTACATCCTAGAGGATTATTATTTTAGCACATTCTCGGAATAATTCACTAAAGAAATGCAAGCCCAAGAACTAATACAAAGAGCTTACACGTCAACGCTAGTAATTTAAAGGCAAAACAATCACTCATCAATAGGCCAGGGATAGTCAGAAACTTTCCCGAAGAAAGCAGTAGACCAGGGATAGTCAGAAACTTTCCCGAAGAAAGTGATAGACCAGGGTTAGTCAGAAACTTTCCCGAAGAAAGCAATAGACCAGGATTAGTCAGAAACTTTCCCGAAGAAAGCAGTAGACCAGGGTTAGTAAGAAACTTTCCCGAAGAAAGCAGTAGACCAGGGATTGTCAGAAACTTTCCCGAAGAAACTAACGCAGCCACCCGAGAGGGATAAATCTAACGCAGCCACCCGAGAGGAATAAATCTAATGCAGCTACCTGGGAGGGATAAATCTAACTTAATGCAACCACCCGCAAGGGATTAAATCAAAAACACCAATAAATGCTTAAGCAAAAGGTCCGAAACTACCGAAACAACAAAATCGAGATGAGACGACAAGCACGGGCCCGGGCCCCGACAAGCAACCACAGGCGAAGACGTCAGGTATGATTTCTAAGCCTTGGCTGGCGAGCTTCACCACGTAGTCCAACGGACTTAAAACGACCCGATCGGACAGCCATCAGGTCGTAATCCTTGATTCACCGGGGTGGCTGTACTTTGACTTTCGCCTTGTCCAATCCTCAGTCAAAGTGGGGGCTTCTGTAGACACCCGGATTTGAACCTGGTGGCTGCAGGAGTGCCCAACAAACACCCGATGACGATTGGACTGCAACGCGACGCGAGTTCGCGATGTTTTAGATAGTTTTCCTATAGAACATATCAAATAGCTACTCGAAAAAATTAAACTAACATCAAGGCAGCCTTAGTTGTGTCATTACGGTCGCGTGGACACTAATTAGAGTTAATTATGGCACCAGGACCCCGAGTCAGTCCCGAAACTGGAACCTAGTCAGCACCGCGCCAAGTGAACCTCAGGATGCACACCCGAGGCCCACTAAACATCACGGCGCTAGGTCAAAGCGGAGGAGACTTAACCCCCAAGCATTGTATTATACGCTCACCTCTCGGTTTTGGAAAGTATCAAAATCGTATCTTCAAAATCCCGGGCGCCTCATCTGGCGCGCCTGAGTCTTCCCATGCCTAAACCCAGGCGCCTGAATTCTGGTGCGCCTGGACTCAGGCGCCTATCCCGGTGACAAGAGCCAAAAACACCTATAAATACCCCCCTTCGTTCCCTTCATTCGACATAATTAATACATTTCTCTCTTCCCTCTTCACTCGTAAAAATTTTCTCGCTAAGGGCTCGCACTCCGACACCCAAGGCAAACGATTCACTCGATCGTAGTTCCGATAAAGCGACATCGACGCTACTCCTCACCTTCGAGAACTCCACTCGATCCCGAGGTGCTTGTGTTCGACTAGCCATTCTTAGTCTAGTAACGGAATTCTGCCGGGTTAGCCGCAGAATCAGTCAGTGACAGCGGAGCTCTGCCGAAATAGCTGCAGGAAGGGCCGACGGTAACAGAACTCTGCCAAAATCACTAGGCAAGGTAGGAGGATCCGCTTTTTGAAGTTGAATCGTCACTAGGTTGTCATCTAAACAAAACTTTACATTTTTGTACTTTTAATATGCACTACGATAATGTCAAACGTGGACACTAGGTCCACTACACATACTAAAACACGTAACGTCCAACTTTAACCACAAATACTAAAATACTCTAAATAGACCTGAGTAGTTCCGAGATCCGTTCTCAACTATCTATGCATCGTGTCCCGTTTAGTGTATACTTCGAGGGTGCAACTCCTCGCTATGTGATTCACTTACGTTCGCATTTACAGATTTTGTATGATTTATTGCTTTTATGACTTTATAAACACATGCTAAATCACCTAACACGGAAATCAAAATGTAAATCAACTAAAATTGAACAAAACGATGGTCGAGTTCCGTATTAGTCCCGGTGCTCGCCATACATGGTTCAACGCATCCCTTATTAATACCGAGCCGACGCATCTTAAGTAGAATACCGGGTAAGGTATACCACGAGAACGACTAATATTCGTATTATCGCGTTAAAACTGACTTGCTAATACCTATAATATTAGTACACTCTACTCTCCTATGTGCATCTTTTCATGGCCTGCTCGTCACGTGAAATCGCAAGCAAAGAATGTGAACACAACTACTTCGACGACAAAACTTATTTGTCCTTAAACAATCGACATAGCAAAAGGTATAGGGTGAAATCAATGGATGTTACAGTACTTCCACCACAACAAAGGAACAAAGTTATCAGCCCACCGATTGATTAGTAGAGGCCGCTATAGTGCGGGAGGGATTGGGTGTCGATGTCTATCGGATGTTGGCTTCCCAATACGTACCCTCACCCCTTACTCAAAATCGACGATTTCCGGATGTCCGAAACCATTGGCAATGAGAGTCATTCCGGGCATGGAGTGCTTAAGGGTAAAAGTCTTTATCTTTTGGTCCCGTGCCTCTCAACTTTGAGCCGGCTAAGGATCAAAGTTGACTTGAACGGTTTCCGAGTCCCCATAATTGACTCGGTGGCGACTCCACAAATCGACAACGAATTCAGTTCTCTAAAAAGGTCGCCTTACCAAACATATCGACCTTTAAACATTTACAACCACAACTCGATCGACCCCAAACGGAAAGCATGGGCGCACGCCCCTGTCCAATACAAGTCCGGGTCGTCATCCGAATCGAGGTCCGAGACATCGCCCCGTACACGAGATCGGATCGGCCTCCGACCGGGAGGGGGCCGCGTGGGTGGCCGCCGCCATTGGAAAACCGGGTCAGTCCCGCGCGGGTGCGCGCGGGGAGTCAGGTGGTGCGGACGGACGTCCACAGTGTATAATGCGATCGCGGTAATTTGTTATCAAGCGTATTCGACGCCATTTTCAAAACATTACTCTAAAGGTACGATATTGACTCTGTAGTCAAACGTCATGCCTAAAGGGTCATCGACATTTGAATTAGCACAAAACCCGTTGACGGCGAATCGATCGTCACACGGTCCATAAGGATTGATAGCGACGTCGTGACGCGGAGGGAATTGATATTCGTTCTAGTTCGATTAATTTTGATTTCACACATTCCACTCTAAAGTGCTTGATACCGGTTACGTAACCCAGTATCGCGCATAACGAGTCATCGAAGATCGAGTGAGTATAAATTATGTAATATTTATGTTTTGCTCGATTATCTTTCGATTTGAATAATTAAATTACAAAAAGGCTCGTTTCAAAACGAGCCATCGCTCGTTACAAAGGGCATTCGATCGAGTGCCTAAGGGCCACTCGATCGAGTGACCCCCTCAAAAATGGGCAGGAGGTGTTCACAAAGGGCACTCGATCGAGTCCGCTCAATGACTCGATCGAGTGACCCCTATAGGTCTCCAACGTGAGCCTAAAAGTGACATAAAGTCCCATTAATACATTTTTACGACTTTAAGTCGTCACGTGTTAATTCAATCACGTGTTTCCTTTTTCAAAACCCATACATTATATGCGTCATTTTCTAGTTACCTTTACGACTTTGAGCAACGTCTCGTAAGACTAGTCCTATATTGACGACTCTTTAGTCGTATCCAATATAAGATGGGTCGAGACATTCCCGTTTCGCTATGATAAGCCGGGACAAGACTCCGAGGCCCGGGATCAAGCGAGTACTACGCTTCGGTCCCATACGCTAAACGTGTATTAAAGTCTTCGTCCTCCAATCAGTACACAATGCAATGTGTAAGCAATCGTAGTTCGTCCATCTAGTCAGTTTACGGTTTCAATTACGTTTTCTATTTACGGGTTCGTTTATAGATCACCATTACCGTCACTAACCAATTTATATTATCGCTTTGTACAAGTATTGTGAATTCCGGGTTGTATTTCCGCCTGTGTAATTTGTAATTTATTTTCGAGTTTGTTTATTTTCGATGTTTGCCATTAATTGCTTTTAAATGAACATCGCATGCTAAATTCGACTTCGACCTAATTTAAGATGCATGTAGTTAAAAATGCTGTTTGCATATTCATTTAACAGTCTTACTAACGCACGTACACGAAAACCGAATGATATCCTAGTAGAGACTGCTAAGAGCGGGCGGGGTTGGGTGTCCTTCGTGGGCTTCCCAACACGTACCCTCACCCCTTAATCAGAACCTTTGGTTTCTGGATGCCCGAAACCGTTGGCGAACGAGAGTCATTCGATACACCATACCCGATAACTCGGCATCGGTATCGTTATACAAAGAGACAAACCCCCATAAGCTCTAGTACTAAAATGGGCCTTGCTTTGTGCACGATACGCCTAGGTAAAGAGTGGGTTCGAACAGGTCCGAACTCCCACAAAGTTCGGTGGCGACTCCTATTTCAATTTAAATTTCGACTTGAGAACAATCTTACCACGAGATTCATTCGCCTACCCAAACCCACGTGTGGCCGCGTCGGGGTGGACCTATGTCATGTCCACAACATGTGAAATATTGAACCATGCTGGTTAATCAATGAGGATGGTTATATTGACTAACTGTTCTCGTTGTCATGATAAAGAACACTTCTTTTATATTAACCAACTATTCTATTTAACGTAGCACAAAAGGGGGCAAATTTGATCAAGTAATTGTAGAGAACAATTCTGTGTAGAAGCGTTCTATTAGGGTAGTTCTTTAAGTATAGAATTGTAGTAGTAGTAGTAGTACATGGCAGTAGCAAAAGGAGTGAAGGAAGCATGCTGGCTGAGGGGTCTTCTAGATGATTTTGGTATGAAGCTAGCGGGATTATGTTATGAGTTGTGACAGTCAAAGTGCGATTCACTTGGCTAAAAATCAAGTTCATTGCCCGGACCAAGCATATCGACGTAAGGTATCATTTTGTACGGGATGTCGTGGACGAAGGTCATATTTCTCTCATGAAGGTACATACTATAAGAATCTAGTTGATGATATGTTAAGCAAAATTGTGACAGATAGTAAGTTCCAGGATTGTAAGGACTTGGAACACATTTTCGCATGTTAAGTCATGTGAAGGGATTGATTGAACTACGATTGGCTTGATTCCGGTTCATGGTACGTAGGCAACCATGTGATGTAGCCGAATAAGAAGACACAATTTGTTCGTTTAAAATTTGAGGATTTCAAATTATAAATGAGGTGGAGAATTATGGGAAAATAAGAGAAATTTAGCATTTGCTAAACATAGAAATAAAAAGAAAAACAAACCCAGAAACATTACAATAGCAATGGTTTTGCTCTTTTATCGTTTAGTTTTTTTTCTATTTCATTTTGAGGTTCATCTTGAAGTGAAATCTTGTTCACTCATTTTATAGTATGTAGTTGCTATAAATTCTTCAATAGTTGTTTGTAAATAATCACAACAACAACAATTACAAACACATTTGTAATATTTCTTAGAATTAATACTGAGTACAATTTAGTTTTCGTCAATCTTTCTTACGACACATACATTTCTTTATACAAGTTTTGTTCAAACTACATTATTTCTTGCAATTTAGTGAGGGAAAATATTTCATAATATTCTATTAGAAGGCCATAAATTACGCTGCTACTCCAACATTGACATCATTTTAATGTCTCGTATGAGACGGTCAAGATCACAATAGGAGGAACCACCTTTCATAATGCTTCTCTCCGCTGCTTCCGACACCCTAGCCATTGATGTTTTTAGCTCATCCATCTTCTCGTTTAAAACATCATTCACCATCCCAGCCACCACATTTCGATCACATTTATCCTTCATGTCAAACCCAATCTTCCACACTTCACCCACATATCTACTGTTCACAAATTGATCCGCATAGTAAGGCCAACACAGCATTAGTACACCCGCTGTTATACTCTCCAAAGTCGAGTTCCATCCACTATGAGTCAAAAACCCACCCACAGCTGGATGGGCTAAGACCGCCTCCTGTGGGGCCCAACTCACAATGCACCCTCTCTTCTTAGTCCCCTCCAATAGCTCCGGTCGGGTTAAAGTATCTTTTTCACCTCCGATGATCAAGTTGGGTCTAATCACCCATAGAAAGTACTTGTTACTCTGCACCAATCCTTCCCAAATTTCAAAGATTTGTTCCCTTTTAAGAATTGTTACGCTCCCAAACCCAACATATATAACAGATTCTGGTGGCTTCTGGTCTAGCCAAGATAGACAAGTTTGATCAACCTCCCACAAGCTACTGGACAAGTTGTGTAATTTGGTTGTTTCTTCTTCGTTGAGTCTATGTTTCAGGTGTGAGTGTAGAGGGCCGATAGAGTATAGTCTTGGATATTTTGATCGTAGGAGCGTGAGGATAGACCCCTCAAGGTCCTCAAAAGTGTTAAAAATGACACCATTAGATTGACTCGTAGGTTGTTTTTTGGCAGCGAAGGCTTGTCCGAGGCCCAAACAAGCAGCTTTTCCTTTGGTTCTACAGAAACTTGGAAGGTCACGGTTGCGCAAGAACGTATCCATTCCGGGTATGCTACCGACTAGCTTATCTAGGTCCTCATCTGCAGTTAGCATGTGTAATTAGTAACAAAAATGCATCAAAAATTTGGAGTGACTAAGCCAAAGTGTGGATTTCTTATACGATTGTCTCACGTTAAAATAATGTATGAAATTATAAAAATACGTTAAAAATTGATAAAAGGGGAAAAACCTTAAAAGTTATTGAAAAGCAGATACTCCCTCCATTGTTTGCCTATTCCATATTGGGGCGTCTCAATGAATTGTTTGTCTTTCTATTTTAGGAATGCTTTTTATGTGTAATTTGACTCTTGGCTCTACATGTCACCTTTTAAATGGATCTCTTGCCCTTTGTGTCAAAAGCAAAGGCAAACAATTCATTGGAACGGAGCGAGTAGTTAATACTCTATATATACAAAGTAACTTTTTAAGAAAAAACATAACAAATGACATTTTTTTTCAATATGATTATTGCTTACACAACTATTCCTATTAAATTTCTCGTTATATTACTTAAGATTCAGCTCATATTCTTATCGGCTGAAATAAGTTCAGCTCATATTCTTACATTATCACTGAATTCGATTGACCTAAATGCACTAAATTAATTGTGAAAAAGTAAACTTAATGGAACGAGACAGAACTAAACGACACTGGAGTAAGTTGAAGTGAACTTAACGTTTGACTTTTACAGTTTCCAAGACACTACCCTATTTATTTCTTTTTTTTGGTGCTACGAAGTGGCTACACTTTTTGTTTCTATAAATATGTTGGTTAAGAACATATAAAAAAAACTAAAAAATACATTAATTTAACATTTTTTTCTATTTTGTTAGAAACTACTCCCTTCGTTTCATTTAATTGTTTGCGTTTGCTTTTTCACACTTGTCAATGTACGTTTTCTTTTGTCTATATCTTTAGTTATGTATTTCTAAAAGTTATAAAAATTTGATATTTATAACGTACTCAATTATTAGATAATTTAAACAAGATCCCACATGACTATATTTTATCTTATATATTAGAAGTTACATTGACGATTTCACCCACCTATGAATAGTGTTCAAAAAGCAAATGCAAACAATCAAATGGAACGGATGGAGTACTACTTTTTATTTAAGGTGTTCTGAGCAACTATCTCTTATTTTATTTTTGACTTTCAACTGCCTTTTATTCTCATTTTTTGTGAAAAATTACCAAAATCTAATTTCCAGTAACGGAAGTCAACTTTCCGACCTTAACTTATCTCTCACTCATGCAAATTGATTGAGCTACTAACAATTTTAACCCCATTTGTCATCCACAACCATTTAATTTTTTTCCTCCAATTTCATTTCCCTCCATTTTGTTTCGTTCATTCATTCTTCTTAATGTTATTCCATATCTCTCTTTCATCCTCTAACTTCTGCAATTATATTGAGAAAAGTAATGTCAACATCTCATTTGAGCTCCAATAAAGATGTGTGCATGAAATGTACGTGTGGGCTTCCTTATGCTTAATGAAGAAGAAGAAGAAGAAGACGTGGCAGAGGATAGTCATCAATGGTCTCTAAGTGAAAATAAACGCCTCAAATCCAAATTCCATCAAACAAGAAAAGAGCATGATGGAATGAAATGCTAAAGTGGAGTCAGATGAGAAGACGATTACATAGATTGAGATTAGCTAGAATTGAGAAGTCCTTAAGTTGCCCTAAAGTCACTACTAATCCTAATTTCAATGAAATTGAAACAAAACAGTTCAAGAATTTACAACAATAACCACGGAATTTGACGAAAATAAATAATCATATCATCGAATACAACCACTACAACTAATTGAAACCAAACATAACATAGACCCTAAAATTGAAGGCAGATGAGGTTAGAAATGGAAGAGAGATGAAGATTAATGCTTGAATACAGGGGCGGATTTTGTAATTGGAGGATGGAAGAGAAAAAATTGGATTGTATTGAATAATTGCAGTGTTACAGATTGTGTTTATGATCTAGCCTTGACTATGTATATATAGATACATGAGTATGTAACTAACTATAACAACCTCTTACCAACATAACTAACTAGAGTAGTTAGACCATATTTATTCGGGTTCTTCACCAAGGTCTAACTCATATTATATTATTTTTTATTTACAACCTCACACTAAATTTTCTACATTTATTCACACCTCCTTTCACCATGGTCTTACGCACATATTATTCTTTATTATTTTTCTCATCTAAATTTAAAAAATTAATATTTATTTTACGAAGTTAGTTATATTTATGTTAATGGAAAATATTACTTTTTACGAATTTACATTTTTATTATTTTTTAAAAAACATATTTTTTTTTATAAAAAACGAGACAAATATATAAGTAGCTAATTACGAGACAAAAAAAATTGGAGTAAAAGTATGTCAAAATTGGTCTCTATTTATAGACTATGAAAAAATATGAATATGGTGAATATTTTATTTTATTTTATTTTTATAAAGTAGGTTTTAAAATAGATTCATTTCAAAGTTTACAACAAATACAAAAAATAAAACCAATTAGAAAATGTCAAGTATGAAGGTGGAGAATAAGGTGGGAGAGGTCCTATTTAGACCAAATGTTAAACAAAATAAGTTTGGGTCCAAATTTTTTATTATTTCTTTATCTTTCACCCTTCACCCTTCACCTAGAGAGAGAGAGGGGGGGTGGGATCTGATACATTTACTCATTTTGGTACAATTTACCTTCTAATCTAAGCTATTGAATTTCATGGGATGAAGGGCTAAGATGTGAGTATACTCATTTTGGTACAATTTACCTTCTAATCTAAGCCATTGAATTTCATGGGATGAAGGGCCAAGATGTGAGTATTTTACATTAAAAAACCTCCTATATTCTTAACAGTTATCCATATTCTGGGTATCAAAATCTCAGGATTCTTTTGAGAAAATATTGTTGACTTCATTATACGCTTATCGATCAAAATCACTACGTACACTGTAATTTATGCATAAAAGTGACATTCAATTTGGTTGATTGTTCAATTCAATTAATATTTTGATTATTCAATTAATGTTATCAGGTTATAAGTATTTATTTCAATGTAAATACGTAATTATTACAGTGTAGAAACTCAGTTATTGTATTGAATAATTCGTGTTACTGTATTATATTGGGATGAAATTCAAATTTAATTAATTTTAGAATATTAATAATATTATCTGATTTTACGTAGTTATTCAAATGTAGAAACTTAGTTATTGTAATGAATAACTCTTATTATTGTATTGAGATGAACTCGAAATAATCAATTTTAGAATAATGTTATGTGACTTTATGTAGTTATTCCAATGTAGAAACTCAATTATTTTTTAACAGTGCATGACTTCCAATTAGCTTTTCTGCACCTCACTGAAAAAGAAAAAAAAAGGGAGTTAGTTGAAAGTAATTATGTAACTAATCAAATATAATAATCAACTATAAGTATTAGAATAACTGTAACAACACTATAAAATAATTGAATATTTAGAGAAATAAAAGCATGTTGTGTCATAATAGAGCAATAACTACGAAGAATTGAAATACAATAATCACATACATGTGTTACAATAACTGAAACAACATAATAAAATAACTGGGGATTTCAAATACATAATAATACATCAAAATACAAAATTTATATTCTGAAATAATATGTAGTTATTTCAATGTTCATATTCAATTATTTTATTACTCATATTCAAGTATTGCAATATTCATAATTTCGACTTTCAATCTTGTAAGCAAAATATAGAAATTATTCAAATAATGTATCAAAACATCTAAAATAACACATAAATCATAAATCACTCAAAAAATCAAATGAAATTAAACTAAATCTCTAACAATAACAACATCCAAATTAGCCAGATATATGTAAAAATCAAAAAAAAAAAAAATACTATACATCATAAACCCACAATTAAGAAATTCTAGGGATATAACAAAACAAAATAAACTCTAGAATTCTGGGTAATTCTAAACGTATAATCAGCAGTTCATATTGAAGTATTGTAATATTCGTAATTTCGATTTTCAACCTTATAACCAAAATTAAAAAAATTACTCAAATAATGTATCAAAACGTGTAGAATAACGTAAAAGCCCTAAAAATTAATCAAAAAATCGAATGATTTCTAAATCACTAACAATAACAATACCAAAATTTACAAGATTATGTGAAAATCGAACAAAATTACTATATTGAAATCGATAAAATTGAAAATAAAAATCAACAAACGTAATGTGAAAAAAAAAGATATTAAAGAGTTAAAGATTGAAATTAACTTAACCTAAAAGTTTAATCTTGAGCACAAACTAATTTTGATGGAAAATTGAGAAGCAAAATTGAGAGGTTGAAAAATTGGAACTTTAAAATGAAAGGAATAGATAAAGGTAAAGAGAGGAAACAAGAGGTGGAAGTTGCAAAAAAAATAGGGTTTTACACTATCTTAAGATTTAATATCATCCATTAATTAAGTGAGATCTAATGGCTGGTATACGTAGGTAAATTGTAGCAAAATAAACATGAGATAAAAGATCCTACTTTTATATATATATATATATATATATATATATATATATATATATATATATATATATATATATATATATATATATATATATATCTTGTAAAAATTTACAAGATTATATATATATATAAATATATAGAAGGGATCATATAAGTCTTACATACTCACATAAGTCCATAAGTCTTGTTCTCAACCTTTGGATCAAATGGAGATGAATGGCTAGGATTTGTTGATGTATATATATATTTATTTTTCAAAAAAGAAAAATATACATTACGTTTTCCAAGTTATGCATTCCCAATTCAACTCTTCCTCTTTTTTCACACCTCCTTTTTCCCACCATATTCATTCCCATTACTCTCTCACCATATTCACACCCTCTTCACTCTCAATTACTCTCCCGATTTCTGATTTCCTCTTCCATTACTCCCTTTGTTCTCTCTCAATTAAACAAAAAATAACCAGTTTCTATCGTTTGTCACCAGATCCGTCTGCGCGCGTTCATCTTTTTACAGGTTAATTGTGATTTTTTTTCCTTCAAATTTGTATATTAATGATAAAGGGTCGATTATTAGGTTTGTATAATAAATTAGAGGATTATAATAATTAGTGTTAAAACGGATGATTTTAGGTCGATTTATATTATGAATTAGGGATTCTTAGGTTTATAAGTATAATAATTTGGGGAATTGATTATTTCATCAAAACTATTTAATATTGTATTGTTTGTCTTGTTGCAAATCTGATTCTATACGTTTTTTTCCCATCAAATTAGGGTTCTTGAATATTTCAACAATTTTTGTGTTTTGTGAATAGTGTTTTTTTATTTTGATGTGTTTAAGGAGAAACGTGGGAGAAAATTGATCATTCTGAGTTGTTTCGTCCATTCATACTGCATTATGCACCACTAAGCAGTTAATATATTTTAGTAACTTCAGTTTATATATTATGTAACTTCAGTTCATATATTTTGCAACTTCAGATCATATTTTTGTAACTTTATTTCGAATTGGATCATATATTTGTAACTTTATTTCTAGTCAGTTTATCAACCGAGCTCTTAATAATTCTCATTTTTACGTGATATTGTGTTTTTTTATTATTTATTGCATGTGTTAGTTGAATGTCGTCCATAGTTGAAATGGTTGAAGATGTGGGGAACGAGGATAAAGATGTCGATAGCATATAAACTCATTTTTACGGTGATGAAGACGTAGACTTTGCGAAGCTGATTTCAAAGCTTACTGGTCGACATAAAGCGTCCGATTTCGGTGGGTTGCTGGCACTTAAATTACCGGACAAGCTTTGTATATGAATTGTTTTTTATATATTTGTAACTTTAATTCATATATTTTGTAACTTCAGTTCATATATTTTGTAACTTCAGTTCGTATATTGTAATTCAAGTCCATATTTTGTAACTTCAATTCTAATCGGGTCATATATTTTTGTAACTTCATTTCACATATTTTGTAACTTCTGTTCATATATTTTGTAACTTCAGATCGTATATTGTAACCACAATCCTTTTTTTGTAAATTCAATTCTAATCGGTTCATATATTTTTGTACTTCAGTTTATATATAATGTAACTTCAGTTCATATATTTTGTAACTTCAGATCATATATTGAAATTTCGATCATGTTTTGTAACTCTATTTCCAATCAGTTCATATATTTTTGTAACTTTAGTTTTTATATTTTGTAACTTTAATTCATCTCAATTAATATTTAACTCAAAACTGTCAAATATGGTGAATACAAATTTCGGTTGAAACTCCAAACATCAAATACTAAAATTCGAATGAAAACATTCAAATATTCTGATTTATGCTAAATACTATGGGTTTGAGGGAGAATGTATTAAATTGGGTTGGAAAGAATGTATTAAATTGGGTTGGAGAGAGTGTGTGTATTTAATTGGGTTGTATTGATATTTGCTTTGTTTTGGGGTACTAAGTGTCCTAATTATGATCAAATAAATCTCAACCCTCCATCATCACCCCATCCAAAGGCTCAAATGTGGACTTATGTACTTATAAGGAGGGTTGTCCTTATGTGAACCCCTATATATATATAATATATATGTATGTATGTATGTATGTATGTATGTTCTATCATCCCCCTCAAGTTGGAGGATGAGAAAACATCCCCGACTTGCTTTGAAAGCGCCTATGAAAGGGACCATTTAGAGCTTTGGTTAGCAAGTCTATCGGTTGTTCTATAGTAGGCACATAAGTAAGTGAGATGAGGCCATGCATTAGTTTTTCCCGCACAAAATGACAGTCCAAATCAATGTGCTTCGTCCTCTCATGGAAGTCAGGGTTCTTAGCGATATGTATAGCTGCCTAGCTATCACACTTTATGAGAATAGGAGTGATGTCTTGGACATCTAAGTCATGAAGCAGAATGGTTAGCCATGCTAACTCTGCTGTAAGTCTACATAGCAACCTATATTCAGCCTCTGCTGACGACAAGAACACAGTTTGTTGCTTCTTGGACTTTTAAAAGATGAGACTAGCCCCCATTAAGACTAAGAAGCCACTAACAGAACATTTGGTGTGGGGACATGCTGCCCAATCAGCATCGCAAAAACCTTCAAGAGCAAAAATGGAAGAACTATTAAGAAGTAAACCTTATGAAGTATCCTTTGAGATGTATCTGAGAACATGGTAATCAACCTGCCAGTGAGCCTCTCTAGGAAACGCCATGAATTGGCTTAATAATTGAACTGCAAAGGCTATGTCAGGTCTGGTGTTTACCAAAAAAAATTGAGCTTGCCTACCACTTTTCTGTAATCAGTTGGATTGGAGATGAGATTGCCTGACCGAATATCAAGCTTGACTGTAGGATCTAAGACCTTTGAACATAAGTCATCCCTTTAATCTGGAAGTCACTTAACAAGTCCTTGGTAAATTTACGTTGGGTGATGGCCATGCCATTCTTGACGTTAGTGAACTCCATGCCAAGGAAATAATGTAGGTGTCCTAGATCTTTGATCTTAAATAATGTGTTGTCCAGGTAAGACTTTAAGCTTGTTATTTCTTCTGCGTCGTCATCTGCTACAAGTACATCATCCACATACACGGCAAGATAAACTACCTTCCCATTATTCTTCTTATGAAACAAGGAATAGTTTTAAGGATTGATGGAAACCTTTGGTCTTCAGGGCTGCAGTGAGCTTTGCATTCCACTAGCGAGAAGCCTGTTTTAGGCCATACAATGACTTTTGAAGCTTGCAAAACAAACGCTTATCAACTTGTAAACCTGGTGGAGGCTTCATGTAGACCTCTTCATCGAGGTCTCCATGGAGAAAAGCGTTATTTACATCTAATTGGCTCATGTGTTAGTCATTTTTTACTGCGACTGCAACAAGACTCCTAATTGTAGTCATCTTAACCACTGGCGAAAATGTCTCTGTATAATCTATACCCTCCTTCTGAGTATAGCCATTGACAACTAATTTGGCCTTGTATCTTTCAATGGAACCGTCAGATTTTTGCTTGACCTTGAACACCCATTTGCAAGAAATAGACTTCTTTCCTTGGGGTAAAGAAACAAGAGTCCAAGTCTTATTGGCATCCAAAGCCTTGAACTCAGCTGAGATAGCCTCTTGTCACTCAGGATAAATAGATGCTTCCTCATAACTGTGAGGATCTTGAACATGAAGAGAAGGAGAAGCATGGAGAGCTGCAGAATGGACCACTAGTACATGCTATATTTGCCACAGCCATGGACTCACATAGTGATGTGAGTGTGTTACAACAAACTATTGATGTGACGGAATGATGACAATGTCTAAGAGGGTGAACATAATCATGTAAATAAGTAGGTGGTCTGGACTGTCTAACAGAGGGCACCACAACATCAGTATTAGGAACATGATTATCATGTGAAGTATTATCAGTGTGCATAACATTAGAATTATCAGCAGGAAGAGACACATATGGGACATCAATTTGCACGGAGTCAAGAGCAGGAATAGGAAGGAAATTATTAGCAAAATTATCAACATAGGGGAAACACATGCTCATGAAAAACAACATCCCTTAAGACAAGTAAAGAACGATCAACTAAACTCAACAACTTATAAGCTTTCTTACCAAAAAGATATCCTAGAAACACACAAGGAGTTGCTCTGGCGGGGCCATGTGTATCAAAGGTGTAGCAATAAGAAGAAGAAAAATTGATGAAGAAAATCAAAGTTGCTACACCATAATTACCCATTAATTGCTCATTAATTACCTCATATACTCACTAATTCTTTGCATTTTTGCAATGCAAGTCTCAGCACTTTCCTCTTAGTCCAACTTCAAAAACTTACAATTTACTATTACATTATTAATTCTGTCATCAATTCTTTATTATCTTCTGATAAAAATTACCAATATGCTAGCTCAAATTTTCAAATGGTTCATTCTTGCATTCGAAAATAGTGATTTTTATGTCACATAAGTATCATATTTTAACCGATTCTAACAATTTAAAAAAATTACGTTGTTTATATCCTTGTTATTGTATGACAATATAGATAAAATAATACTCATAAAAAAATATGAAGGATGAACTTAGGGTAAAATAAAATTTGCATTGAATATGTGTCTCAAATACTATACTTCCTCCGAGTCTAAGATATGTCCCCTAAGATTTTTCGGGGAGATAATAAGAGTATGGGAATGTGTGGCTCAAAAATAAAGGAGGAAGAGAGAGCAATGAATGGGTAAATATGAGCCACATATTCATGACTTAAAAAGGAAAGATGGAAGAAAAAATGACTTAGTCCAAAAAGAAAAGAGAAAACATAAGTCAGACTCGGAGGGAGTAACATATTCATTATAAATATAATCATTCTCGTTTTGGCTTATATTTTAACTACTCCCTTCGAGTCTAAAATATGTTTCCCTATGATTTTTGGGGAGAAATAAGGGTGTGAGAATGTGTGGTTGACCAAGACGGAGGGAGTAGTTGAAAGCCAAAATAAAATAAAAGCTAATTGCTCACAAAACACGCTAAATAAAATGTACAGTAATTTTCTTACAAAAAAATCCTTAATCTTTTTTATTTACTTCGTATAAGTTATTTTCTTTTTTATCTTTATCGGATCGGGTCAACTCAATTGTCGGGTCAAATAAACTTTTGGGTCAGGTCTAGTCGGATAATGTATCGGGTCGACTCGGGTTATGGGTCATCTCTGGCCGGATTCGATTTCGTGTCGGCTGAAGTGGGCCGCATCGGAGTACAAGTCATCATCGCCTCATCGGGTAGGATCAGATCGGATTTTATCACTAAATTTTTGGATCGGGTTGGAACATTTTACGGGAGTTTCGGGTCGGATCAGATCAGGCTTGCCAGCTATACATGTAACTAAGGTGAGGGTGGCTTATCCGCTAACCCAAATCAAATAAGCTAGGGTGAGAAATGAAAAATTTACTATAATTTATATAACCGACAATACTAGTAAATAATATGAGTAAAAAAATATTTAAATAAAATGATTTTAATCTTTTATGATTTATCTTAACTAGCTCATATAATTTGAATTTAATAATTGTACTCGTAATAGTTAAACGTTAGTTAGTTTCCATTATTTTTGAAGGCCAGGGAAGAATTTTCACGTGAGAATGAGCCATCAAGTGATCAACTCCTAACAAAGTTATGGAGTACAGTAATATTTTATTATGTATGGAGTAATTCTTAAAGGGATCAGATTACATACGTATGTACCTTGGAAAGGGATATGTTCATCTTGAATGAGCTTTGAAACAAAGGAAGCTACCCAATCATAAGACGCGCCGAAACACCTCATTTCAATCACCGGGATCCCAACGTCTTGTGCTAAATCATGAACAAAGTTCGCCCCGTCAACAATTAAACATGTAACAGAATGATCAGTGGATAACATCCCTCTGAGCAGGGGTTCTGCAGCAGTGCAGAACCCCTGTTGCACAGCCCAACACCCGTTCTGACCCGTCCGAGGATGGTCATCAGGCAACCCGTCCGACACAACCGCAAAATGAAACCCCGGATAGGGGGAAAATCGCACCTCGATCGAGTCCTTAAGGCGTTGGTAGATGTAGGTTGTGGTTATGAAGGTTACGTTGATTTTTGCTAGGCAAAGAAGCTCGGTTAGATGAAACATTGGGGTTACATGGCCTTGCATAGGGCTCGGAATAACCACGACGTGAGACGAAATCGAGGCTTGATTTTCCATGTTTGTGTGTTGTGGGTGTATGAATTCCGTATGCACGTTTTTGAAATCTTCAAAGGTTAAATTGGTTAGGTTTATTATTGGTCTTTCTTGTGGTTGCGTATGATTATGAGAAGTACTTTGTACTTGATCACCTTTGGACCTCATACATCACGTTCCAGTTTATCTGACTTTAGTTAATATATGTACGTAACCATGGCCATCTGCACCGGTCTGAATAGACTAGATACTAGACCCATAAATAGATAGGAATTGAATGTTTAAATACTTTTTGTGCCCGTGAAATTTATGGTCTAGCGATGTGTGTGTATATATATATATATACGATTTTTTTTTTATTATCATACTTTTATTTGTGACCTAATTTTTTCAACTTACACACCATTTAAAAAAAAGTAAACATAGTTTTTTTTAAGCAAAAAAATAAAAATAGTTAATGATATGTGAAAATAGTATTTAAATGATAATAATGACTCCCTCCGGTTTCAAATTATTGTCTCATTTGGGTAATATATGTGAAGAGTATTATAATGAAACAGAGCAATCATTTAAAGAAGAGAGAATAGTATTCTAGTACAACGCATACATGTTCGTTTGTGTTAGCTATTTAATTAGGTAACTAACAATAATATGTAAATAATTTTCAAATTTTGTTGGTAGACTCCTTGACTAACAATAGTATGTAACAGTAGTCTCGAAAGCTTTCCAGTTCTAGTCCCCTCCGTGATTTTTTCTTCCCCTTCAGTCCATCTCTGCGATGCATGATACACATACTCGGTTAGTTGGCATAATCAGACATACAGCATGATTATTTGTAAATGTAATTACAACAAATTTACTCGCAAGGTAGGGTGAGGTGGTCTGGATGCGGTAGATGTTGACACGCAAATTTGGACCGTTTTAACCCTCATTTAGACTCATATTTGACTCGATTTTGTATGCTTAAACGTCAATATAACTCATTTTGTATATATTTTGTATTTTCTAGTTTGAGTTTACTTTTGTAACACCCCGGCCCAATCCTAGGACCGGAAATGTTAACCGCGGTAGCTCGCCAGGCTTTGTACTGGTCCCACAGACCAACACGAGTCCTTTCCAGCACATTTTGTGCTCACTCATGCGAAACCTTCCCAGGAGGTCACCCATCCTAAGATTGCTCCCAGTCAAGCACGCTTAACTGCGGAGTTCTTATCATGGGCAAATCAGAAAAGAAAGTGCACTTTGTTGATATGAGTAGTACTTCAAATCCCTTTAAGGGAAGCTCATAAATAGGACATCTTCAATCAATGTGGGGTGTTTCAATCACTCCCACTTGAAGAACGCAACGTCCTCGTTGCGCCTGGCAGCATAACCGCTGACCCAGAATCCACCCCCGCTAGGTGCCAAATGCACGGTCGAAGGGTTGCTCTGATACCATTTGTAACACCCCGGCCCAATCCTAGGACCGGAAATGTTAACCGCGGTAGCTCGCCAGGCTTTGTACTGGTCCCACAAACCAACACGAGTCCTTTCCAGCACATTTTGTGCTCACTCATGCACATCCCGGAAACCTTCCCAGGAGGTCACCAATCCTTTGTCAAGCACGCTTAACTGCGGAGTTCTTATCATGGGCAAACCAGAAAAGAAAGTGCACTTTGTTGATATGAGTAGTACTTCAAATCCCTTTAAGCAAAGCTCATAAATAGGACATCTTCAATCAATGTGGGGTGTTTCAACTTTATTCGTAATTATCGTTAGTTTTGTAAATTTTGGTACTGCTTTTGTTTGTTTTTGTTTTATTGGTATATGTTCGTGAATGAAGAGATTGAGTCAAAGCCATCCGAATCAAATCTGACTTTGACCTAGACCATATAATCCACCCATCACCTAAACCCACTACCATCTCATCCCCTATCAACCCATTTCCTAACCCACTTTCCACTCACAATCCTTGCCCATTTACATTCAAACTCATAACCCACTTCCCATGACCCAACCATTTACCAACTCAACTCACCCTAGTCATAGGTCAAGTTGACCCATGACCCATGACCCAAGACCTCCCCTTACCCAATATCAGACTACCATCATCAACTTCATTCACCAACTCCTTCCCCTGAAACACCACCGTGTTCCTCCGTTCCACCACCTCAGTTGACGCTGCCCAGATTCCAGCGTAGCACCAGCCTTGCTCGCCCTTCGTCAATTCCAAGGCGCGCCCTAGGTTCAGACGACTCCTCGTCGGACCTCCGTCGTTCTCACGCGCAGCAGACTTGCCAAGATGCAGCCCTCTCGCACCATTGTTGACCCCGGACCAAAATATTTTCTTTAGGGTCCGTTTGGATAATAAAATATGAGGGAAAGGGAGGGGATGGAGAAGGATCGGAGGGGAGGGAAAGGGAGGGAGAGGAAGGGGAGGGGAAACAAAATGATGGTTGTATGGATAACATGAATGATGGAACGGAGGGAGAGGGGGATTGATAAAAGTGTCTTTAATTAGGGAGGAACGAATGTATTACGATTATTAATCATAACTTTTGTAATTACGATTATTAATTTTTGACTCATTTAAATATAACAAAAAAATGAGATAAAAATTGATAAAAAAAAATAAGTTTTTTTTTAAAAAAATTATTATTATTTTTTTAATCAACTCAACTCAGTGGCTCACTCGTAATTTTTTTTATTCGCTTTATTATCCAAACCGACTCATCCGCGATGAAAAAAAACATGACATAAAAAAACTGAATTGAATGTATCTGAACTGAACAAAACTGAATCCGTCTAACTGGAGTGAACTGAATATAAGTCCACAAGAACAGAGCTTTATCTTAACCCGACTCACCCGTAAGGACCATTACGGAAAAAAAAACAAAGGCGTCATAATTTTTTTATCTTAACTCAACTCAACCACAACGAAAAAAAAAGCATCGTAATTTTTTTATACGTTTTCTTATCCTAACCCAACTCACATGTATCAGTGGAAAAAAAGTCGTCGTAATTTATCCTAACTTGACTCGCCCGTAACGGAAAAAAAAACATCGTAATTTTTTTTATCCTAACCTGACTCACAAGTATCGGGAAAAAAAACAAATTGTCGTAATTTATCCTAACTCGACTCACCCGTAACGGGAAAAAAAACGTCGTAATTTTTTTATTCCAACCTGACTCATAAGTAT
Source organism: Agrostemma githago (assembly GCA_958450325.1). Taxonomy (NCBI): domain Eukaryota; kingdom Viridiplantae; phylum Streptophyta; class Magnoliopsida; order Caryophyllales; family Caryophyllaceae; genus Agrostemma; species Agrostemma githago. The sequence continues at coordinate 15,625,687 of OY288253.1, read as the reverse complement.
CGGGAAAAAAAATCATCGTAAATTTTTTATCCTCACCTGACTCACCCGTATCGGAAATAAAAAGTCGTCGTAATTTTTTTTTATCCGAGCCCGATTTATCCGTATTGGAAAAAAAACAAGTTGTCGTAATTTTTTATCCTCACCCGTAATTGAAAAAATAAGGCATCGTAATTTTTTTTATACGTTTGTTATCCTAACTCGAAACATTTGTTTAGTAAGTATAAATTTGTAATTGTATGATTAGTGAAAAGATAATCCATTTTCCTTCCAAATCTTGCCAACTTTGGCAAGATTTTAGTTTACTCTAAAATGATAAATCTCATCCCTCCATTTCCTTGCCCCTCCATTTCCCTCCTCTTCCTAAATGGTATCCAAATGAATGGAAAATACATTCCTCCCTTTCCCTCCATTTCCTTCTATCCAAACGAACCCTTAGGCTCATGAGAAAAAGCTTAACATATCCTCTGAGAAACAGGAGGAAAAAGCCTTCCAAGCCAAGTTTGATTCACCTAGAGAAAAGATTGGGCAACAACAAGGAAGAGGAAGAGGTAGAGGAAGAAGAAGAGGTCATGGAAGAGGCATAGGTGGTCGTGGCATGGGACAATGGACTGAGGAAAATAATCAGCCATAAACCAGTAAAAGCACGATGAAGTGCTATTCTATGACAAACCAGGCCACAAAGCAGCACATTAGTTGGATAAAAGAGAAGGATCAAACTGAGCAGAATCAAGATCAGAATGTGAATGTTGTTGAGCAAGAAGAAAAGATCTTCCTCACAAAGGAAGGATATCAAGAGGTGGAACATGGGATGTATTACATTGATAGTTGTTGCTCCAACCACATGTCAAGTACTAGAGAAATGTTCAAGGATCTTGATGAATAAAAAAGGGGCAAGGTACGTCTGGGTGATGGTAAGAAGCTGACAGTAGAGAGCATTGGGACTATGGTTCTCAAGACTGAACAAGGTAAAAGCAAACTTCTGCGCAATGTTCAGTATGTACCTTTGTTATTGGCTTAAATTTTGCTAATTGTTAGTCAACTACTAGAATATGGATTTTCTTTACTCTCTGATAAGGAATCTTGTATAATTAAATACAAGCCCACAAATGAAAAAGTAGCTGCAACACTTATGGGAAGAAACAAGATGTTTTCACTAGACCTCTTAAGAAATGTGAGTAGGGCACTCACAATAAAAAAGGATGATAATGCAAAATTATGGCACCTGCTGTAACCCCCGTTATTTTTCTTAGCGCTATTAATTATTCTGTTATGACTCCGTCATGACTCAATGTCAATTCTGCTTTTTGTCTTATTATTTTTGAGTCAAACATTATTTATTTTCGTCAAAGGTTTTTAATCATTTTATGTTTCTACAAATTCATGTACTTAAATTTTTATCGCGAACTATTTATTTATTCGCAGGGAATTATACTTTTCAACGAACCAACGTTATGAGCCCCGGTTTGATTTATTTATCTTTTCTCGAATTGTCCAAACATATTTGTATAATAGTTCCAACTAAGAAATATTTTTATTTACAAAAATTTAGCCTTGAATGATTTTATTACGAAGTTTCGTAAATAATTATTTTCTAATGCATGGTTTACTCAAATTATTTTGAAATGCTTTTAATAATTTTACGATTCTTATTTTTAAGGGTTATTTCATAGCAATAATACCAACTATAGGGGTCCTTCTTAATTTAATACCAACTATACGAAATCCCATTATAATACCAACTGTTCCCTCATTAATCCCTTATTATAACACCCAACCGGCTACCTTAGTAACCGGTTACCCTTTACATTTAATTACCACATTTAGTACCCCTCTCTCCTCCTCTTCACTGTCCCCTCCTCAACATTAATCAAACGCCATTTTTCTTCATACTCGGAGCTTCGAAAAATCGACCCATCACCAGAAGTCGTGTTTTCGAACAATGCCGAAGAAGAAGGTATGTATTTCACCAGAAAACTACTTCAATTTAATTTCCAAAAATCCTAATCAAACAAGCACCACAACAAAACCCTAGAATCCAATCTCCAAAATTTCTCTTCAACAAACAATAAACAAAAACAACAAATGCAATCCCACACAAAATTCGATAATCACTCATTCTTTCCCTCTCAAGAACACCCCAAATCCCCAAACCAATCGAAATCCCCAAAACAATCAAGAACCCTAATTTTGACTTTTTCCCTCTTCCTCCATTTCCCCATTTCCACCACCTCCGAACCCACTCCCGAATCGATTTTTTCCGCCATTTCCACTACCAGAAACAATCCACAATTCCTTAACAACCGAATCGAAAGGCTCAGGTAAGATCTTGAGATTTGATGCAATAATTGTGATTGCATTGAATATAAGCTTGTTATTGCGAAATCTTTGTGACCCAGATCGTTTTTTACCCCATTTTGCAGAAATTATGGGGTTTTTGAGGTGGGTTTTTGGATTTAGGAGGTGGGTCGATGAGATTAAAGGGAGTAATGCAGTGGTTTTGATGGTGATTAGTGATTTCATTGCAATTTGATTTGAAGTATAATGAAGAAGAAAGAATAGCCGTTTTAACTTCTGAACGACGAGAGGCGGGATTTTTAGATTAGATTACAAACATTAATTTCTGAGGGAAGATGAAGAACAAGCGCAGTAAACCTAACCAGTCACCATGACCGGCTAATACCAGTTAAAAGGGCGCTCGTTATAATAAGGGATTAATGAGGAAATAGTTGGTATTATAATGGGATTACGTATAGTTGGTATTAAATTAAGAAGGACCCCTATAGTTGGTATTATTGCTATGAAATAACCCTATTTTTAAGCAACCTACAATTAAAATAAACACTTTTGACTCCTTTTTGGACCGTGACACCCTTGGTCACACACATTCACATTTTTTTACTCTTCGTTTTATTATATGATTAAGCCTTAGATATTCTCTTGTCCTACAATCAATTTAGTGAATTATTACAAAACTCTTCACACTCCCTCCTTAATCCCTTGGCCGGTTGATTTAGTGGTGCTAACATAGTTTTTATCAATTTTAAAGACCACATTCATTCTCTCATTTCACATTTTTTTTCATTCATTTTCATTAACCGCATCAAACAAAGGAAATACTCCTCATTTCCTCCCTTTGGCCGTGGGTTCCAGCAGTATTTTCCAGACAAGTTTTGTCTCAAATCGAGTCTTGATCGTCCCATTTCCATCTCCAAATTAATCGTTATTCAAATTTCTTCGTTAAGGTAATAATCGATGTTATTTTTGATCGCTATCTACCTCGATTCTTTTAGTTTTCTCATGGTATTTTTGTACCCTGTATGTTGTGTGATTTAGGATTCTTGGACGATCCCAAAGCCGATGAATTTATCATAGACTCGGATTTAGATGGAAGGTAGCGTCGATGTTACTCGGTATTGCTTGATTTTATTTGTGTAATTGCATGTATTTTTATAATTTTATTTTTGACTATATATGTATGTCTCATATTCTGGAAATTTTTAAAAGGCGTAAAAATTTGCATGTTTCGGTATTTTTATCGCTTTTACGAGATTAACGATTAAATTGTTATATTATTTGTAAAAATGTAATATTCGGTCTAAACATGTAAAATATGAATATATTCTGTAAAAATGAAGTTTTTGATGATTTTTAATAATTTTTATTTTTATGATATTTTAGGTATCAATTATTGAATTATTACCGTTTTCGGACAAAAATGATTAAAAGTCGATCTTTAGTTCTGGCACTTAAATATTTTATTTTAATATTAAATTTGGCATAGATAACCTTTATGATGAAAAAGAAACTTCTGAATTTTTTCATAATTTTTTGGAATTGTTAAGTGGGTGAATTAATTAATCACTTTAAATCGTCGTTTATCGTTAAAACTGTGTTTGTCATTTTAATTTCCAATTTCTGATTTTTGTTTTGAATCTGAAAAAAAACGTTCCTGGTGGTTTCTTGATAAAAAATTATTTTTATGATTTTTAGTGCCTTAATAAAATATTAGGAAAAACAAGTTTTAGTAAGAGAATCGTTAATTGTAGAAATGGATTTTAAAAGACGGTTTTATTGAAACTTGTGAAATCTGAAATTTTGGAAATCTGGAAAAAATGATAGTTTCTGGAAAATCATAATTATTAGGTTTAAAAATAATTTTTTGATATTACTACTTAAATCGTTTTGTAATTACTATTTTTATTAATCTTTATTGTCGAGATTATACGATTAACGAGAAAACCCTTTCAAAACTGAGTTTAAAGATTCTAGAATTTTTTTTATGGACAGAATGTTCAAATAGGTATTTTAACTCATTTACATAATTTTTATACTATTTATTGAAGCCTTTAAATGTTAGGATCAATGTTTGAGCAAAGTTACGAATTACAGATAAAATGTCCCGTTTCAGCCAAATAAATTTTTTTTCCATCTATTTTGAGAGCTTTGAGATCGTAAAGTTTATAACTTAAATCACCCCATTTGATGTCCTAAATTTGTTTAAGTGTTTAATAAATAAAAGACGTTAAATGATTTGTTTTGATATTTGCCGTAAAATCCTATTTATGCTTGTTTTGTCGAAACTATTAGTAATTAGGCAATTTTAGTTTTATAAATTTTGGAAACACCCTAATTAGTAGTATTAAAAGTTTAAGATATTTTTAACCATTTCATAAACCCTTGTACCACATTTCAATAATTTTATTTACACGATTGTTCTCATTTTAACAATTAATATCGTTAGGGCAGAAAGTATTAGTTTTATAAATCTTTGACATTATTTATTAAAAATGTTGTGATAGTATGAACTAATATCTTTGATACTTTGATACGATTCTATTTTTAGAAAGTTTTCAAAAATAGAAAGTTTCATCTTTTAGAATATAATGATTATTCTTTTATCCTCGTGTTGTTTACAATAATTATATCTTTTGAATATCGATAATGACTTGTTTTGGAGTTATGGAATAAGGACAAGTGTGAGGTTTAGAGTAATATATTCTGGGGTTTACGTTTTTGCCATCAAGTGTAAGGCTAGTGTTTCTATATGGGGCACACTGTTTGTTGAAACGAGCATATATGGTGTTCGGGAGTGTGTGTATATTTTCTTAAGCTCGTGCCTCGCAGTAAGACGCCGTTGGGTTGAACTGGACATATATGGTGTTCAGGAGGGGTGTACATATCATCTTAAACTAGGACCACGCATTTATAAGTTGTCGTTCTATTATGGTTGAGTTGCCTAAATTAGAGACTGAAGTCCGATATGTGTTAAGACTGAAGTTCTTGAAGCTAGTTTTAGTATTTTCCAAGTGAAAGTCTAGCCGTCCACACTGATTCTATCCATAACATCATTTTGAATATTTTATTATCATCGATATAATTTGGATTGCAGGTTGGCGAATGTTTTATGTTTTCTTCAGAAAACTCATTTTTATTATATTGTTTCGATATGTGATGTTTTTCACTGAAAACTTATTTTTATTATAATGTTTACTGTTTTCTGTTTCTACTATTTTTCTATAATAGTAATTACAGTTTTAAAATCTTGTAATACGGCTGGGAGAACGTTGACGTTGCTCCTCACTAATTGTGGCTGTTATGTTTTAAACATGACAGGTATACGTGATTCTCTGGGCGTGGGCTAACGAGCAGTTGTGGATCCTCCTTGTTTTAATAACATCACTGTATTATGGATTGTTTAACCCCGTTTATGGATTGTTTAAATTTTTGGCCATTTTTATTTATGGCCTATTGTTTGACTTTACCTTTTTAAATTACTAAGACATAATTACAGTGTGTTTTAATCCCGACTCTACAGTGTTTCCGCCACTGTATCGTGTTTAATTTTTTAGGGGATTACAGTTGGTATCAGAGCATCACTGCTCCCAACGCTTACACCTGAAATTAAGAAAAATACCAGTAAATTATTTAAACAGTAAATAAAATTATTATTAGAAATGGGTAGAAACAAATAAGGACTTATCTGTTTAAAATTCCTGTTCCTGAAAGTCGATGATTAGCATTGATTATATGTTGTTATCTGTGATCTTCAAGATGGCCGGAAGAAACACCCAAAAAAAAACAACAATGACAACAATGATCAAGGCGGATTCAACGTGGCACTGGTCGACACGCTGAACACCAGAATGCAAACCATGAACGAGATGAATAACAGGAACAACCAGAGACCCTTTAGCTTCTCTCACGCAGCTGAAGGAATGGCCAAGAGCAGGCTGGATTTCTACGATGGCTATGTTGATCCAGAGGTCATGAACTACTGGTTCCGATTGATGGAACGGCAGTTCAGAATTTACTCCGCCCCCGAGGACCAGAAAGTGGGCTTAGCCGTACTGTATCTGTCCGATGAAGGAGACCAGTGGTGGACCCAAGTTGGCCTAACCACACTGCGAATTCCAGGGTTCAACTGGGCTCAATTCAAAGCTCTTCTAGAGCGAAGATTTTATCTTGAGAAACTAAGGCATCAGAGGATGACTGAATTCGGCGCTCTGCGTCAGGGCAATATGTCTGATGCAGAGTACATTACTCGATATCGTTCTCTGCCGCATTACGCTGGAGATCTGCTGCACAACGAGAACGCCCGAGCTTTCTATTATCGAGGTGGACTCCGAGCCGATATTGCTCAGAACCTTCCCCGGAGTCTCACAACGCTTAATGAGCTCTACGACGCAGCGCTGTTCGTAGAGACTTCAATCGAACGAGTGGAGACGATGAATCCTTTCTCTGGTTATAAATGACCTTTCTCCCATTCTGGGAATCTCTTCATCTTCTTCAAAGAAGTTCAACTCTGGAGGTCTGGATTACTTTTCCTTTCCTTTCTTCTGTTATTTCTTTCTTTTAAAAAGTTCTAAATCTACAATATGCATTACAGGTAGTGGTTTTAAGAAAAACAACTTCACACCGAAATTCAACAACAAGAAGGATTCAACATGCTTCAAATGCAGACAACTTGTGCATCCTAACAAGAATTGTGATGGTACCCCCGTTGTTTGTTACACCTGTGGAGAAGCTGGGCATCGCTCTACCTACTGCCCGAAGAAAGCAACAACCAACACCGCTACTGCAGCTGGCGTTGTTGCTACCATCGCCCCTCGTAAAGGGTGTATCTTTGTGATGTGTCGTGCCAATGTTGAGGCTAATCCTGAGGTGGTTATGGGTACGTTTCAAATTTCTGGTGTTAGTGCTTATATACTATTTGATACTGGCGCTTCCACATTTGTTATATCTTCTATCCTGGCATCAAAATTAGCCTTAACTCCATGTCAAGCTGAACCTATATCTATTTCCCTTCCTTCTGGCGAAATTGTCGACTGTTCCAAGGCTTATCAGAATGTACCTATTCTCTTCACTGGTACTATTCTTCCTTCTACTCTCCTAGAGTTCCCTCTCACCGAGTTCGATGTTATTTTGGGAATGGACTGGTTAGCTCAGTATGATGCAAGGTTTCAATGCCGAGATCATAAGATTCTTCTGAAGACTCCCGAAGGTGTTCGAGTGTCATATCTTGGAGGTCGACGCCAGAAGGGTATCAAGATTATTTCAGCCATGAAGGCTATCAAATTGCAGAGAAAAGGTTGTCAAGCGTTTCTATGTACGGTAACTGTAAATGCTGAACTTCCTAAACTCGAGAAAGTACGTATAGTAAGTGATTATGCAGATGTATTTCCCGAGGAGTTACCGGGTATTCCCCCTGAGCGAGATGTGAAATTTACCATCGAGCTCGTGCCTGGTACTGGTCCGATCGCCAAGGCTCCCTACAGAATGGCTCATGTTGAGTTACAAGAGCTACGTAAGCAATTGGATGATATGATTGAGAAAGACTTCATTCGTCCAAGTTCTTCTTCTTGGGGTGCTCCTATTACTATTTGTCAAGAAGAAAGATGGTACTATGCACCTGTGTATTGATTATCGTGATCTCAACAAGGTTACGATCAAGAACAAGTATCCTTTGCCCAGAATTGATGACCTCTTTGATCAACTTAAGGGTGCTTCTGTATTTTCCAAGATCGATCTCAGATCTTGATATCATCAAATCTCCGTCCAAGAATCAGATATTCTGAAGACAGCTTTCAGATCGAGGTATGGACATTATGAATTCAAAGTCATGCCATTTGGACCAACCAATGCTCCAGCTGTTTTTATGGATCAAATAAACAGAGCTTTCAGGGAGTACTTGGATCAGAGTGTTGTTGTCTTTATTGACGACATCCTAATTTATTATAAGTCAGAAGCTGAGCATGCAGAACATCTCAAGATTATTCTTGGCACCCTACGAGATCAAAAGTGGTATGCTAAGTTTTCCAAATGTGAGTTTCTGGCTTTCTGAGGTGGCATTTCTAGGTCACGTTATCGCAAAGGAAGGTATTAAAGTGAACCCTACTAAGATTTCAGCTATCGAGAATTGAGCAAGTCCCAAAGATGTTGGCGAAATCCGAAGTTTCTTAGGTCTTGCTGGCTATTATCGAAGAATTGTGCAGGACTTTTCTAAATTAGCACGCCCTATGACTCAATTACTCAAGAAAGAGAATATATTCCTGCGGAGTCAGGCCTATGAAGATGCTTTTTCTGAGCTCAAGAGAAGGCTTACCTCCGCTTCTATCCTGACCCTACCTGAAGAAGGCGTTGGATTCAACGTGTGATCGCTTATGCCTCGAGACAGTTGAAAGTTCATGAGGTGAGTTACCCCACTCACGATTTGGAGTTAGCCGTCGTGGTGCATGCCTTGAAAGTTTGGAGACACTATTTGTATGGAGTAAGATGCAAGGTTCACACTGACCATAAGAGTCTGCGATACCTCTTCATGCAGAAAGATCTAAATGCGAGACAGAGGCGCTGGGTCGAGTTAGTGAACGACTACGACATTGAATTGGTGTATTCTGAGGGAAAAGCTAATGTAGTTGCTGACGCTCTTAGCAGAAAGACCCTTCATTCCTTAACTCCGTGTTCTGGCTTATCTGAGAAGTTGGCCCGAGAATTTGCAAAGATGACTATTGATGTTGTTGATGAAGGTTCCGATGGTCATATCAATGCCCTTGTTGCTGAACCAACTCTTTTCCATGAGATTCGTGAGAAGCAGTTGGAAGATCCTTTTGTGGCCAGTATCCGACAAAAGATGAATTTTGGTAAGGCTCTCGATTTTGCTGTGGACTCCAGTGGAGCACTGAAGTTTAAGAACCGTTGGGTAGTCCCTAGTGATGCTGAGGTAAGAAAGCAAGTTCTAATCGAGGCACAAAAGACGAGGTATCTTATTCATTCGGGAGGTGACAAGATGTATCAGGATTTGAATCTCCATTTTTGGTGGCCTTATATCAGAGAGGACATTGCAGAGTTTGTGAGTAAGTACTTAACTTGTCAACAGGTGAAGTTCGAGCACAAGAAACCTGGAGGTTTGCTTCAACCGCTCCCTGTTACGGAATGGAAGTGGAATGGAGTTCGTGATGGCATTACCGAGAACTGTGAATGGAATGAACGATATTTGGGTTGTGGTGGATCCACTACGTCAATATTCATCCCTATTCGCGACACTTGGAGTCTGGAGAAGCTCGCAGAGGTGTATGTTGCCGAGAGCGTCCGTCATCATGGTGTACCGCTCGAGATTGTTTCGGACCGAGATACGAGATTCTGCTCTAAATTCTTGAACGCATTGCAAGATGCTTTGGGAAGCAAATTATTGATGAGTACCGTTTTCCATGCTACTACTGATGGACAGTCCGAGAGAACGATCCAAACTCCGGAGGATATGTTACGGGCCTGTGCATTGGATTTTCAAGAGAATTGGATCTGACATCTTCCGCTGGTAGAGTTTTCCTATAACAACAGCTACCATGCTTCTATTAAGATGTCCCCGTTCAAGGCACTTTATGGTCCAAAGTGCCGGAGTCCTATCTGTTGGGACGTTCCTAGTGAAGTAAAGGTTTTGGGTTCAGATTTGTTAGCTGAGACTATTGACGTAGTGGAAGTCATCCGTTCTAGGATAAAGGCTGCCCAGGATCGACAGAAGTCGTATGCCGACATTCGTCGCCGACCCTTGGAGTTTTCGGTTGGTGATCTTGTGATCCTGAAGGTATCACCCATTAAAGGGGTGAAACGATTTGGGATTAAGGGCAAGCTCAGCCCTAAGTTCATGGGTCTGTGCCCTGTCGTCGAGAGAGTGGGCGAAGTTGCTTATAAGCTGAAGTTGCCTGCTTCCATGGGTAAGGTTCACGATGTCTTTCATGTTTCTCAGCTGAGGAAATATGTTAGCCTTTACCCCATATTCCATCATGACGCCGTGTGATTTAACAATTAATCAGACTTACACTGACACACTCTTAATAAAAAATTAAGGACACTGACACACTCTTACTCACTCGTTCACTTATTCTCTGTCAACCTTTTCACCTTCTTTCACCTTCTTCACTGTACAAAAAAAATGGCAAACAAAACTTCAACACCATAACCTAGCTCGATCATTCTGAAATATCAACTTACTAAAACCATCATCCATCTACGAAAGTTCATTTATGTGATTAAAATCATTTCTTTCAATAGGATAAGTAAATACTAACCCTCCTTTTTTTCGCATTTATGTGATTAAAGCTTTGTTTTAATATTCTTCTATGATATTATGTGATTAAATTGTGGTTTATTTTCGTAGATTTTATATGTTTAGTCTATAAATTTTGATGTTAAATTGTGATTAAATTTGGGTTTGAATTATATGTTTCAATTAGGTGTTTTTATATGAGAGTCATAAATTTCAATTCTCAATCTGATGCTATGTTCTATGGGTGATACTAGATTGATTGTTAATCCCATATTGTTCATTAAAATAGGGGTAGAAATTGGATATGATACTCTCTAATAATGGAACTATAGTATCATCAACACTTTCAACCCCTACTTGAAAATTGTGTTATTTGCAAAAGTCAGGTGACTATAAATCATGTATGGTTAGAAGTATGTTGGTATAAGGATAATAGATTAGCTTCCCTATGACTGAGGAAAAGGGGAGAGCCAGAATTGTTGGTACGTAGATTGGAGATGGAGTGCTTTCTTTTCTTTGGTTGACAATGTAACAACCCGGGTCTTCCAGTGACATTAATTAACAAAGCGGAAAAATAATTAAGTCATAAAAAGTGGTAAAAATTAAAAATCGTCGACTCATGTGAGTCTTTTACCGATAAATGAACCGTTTGTTAAAATACAACAACTGAAAACTGAATTACAAATTTCTAAATACAATAGTCTGATAAAATTTGTGTTTCAGGATTTATAGTTTGACACTCTCATCTGCTACACTGTATCTCTTGCACTCATGCATGCCCCCATGTCCAGTCTTGAGGGTTCGTCAACCTGAATGCATATTTAAATATACATGTCCCACTTAGTGGGAGTAACCTAACCGTCCTTCTAACACGGCCCCGAATAATCAATGTAGTATAACGTTTAGGTTGTCTAATTAACAGATAAGCAGGCTTGTCACATTACAAATCGACATGTATACAATGTGAGATACACATGATATGATTTTAGTTAACATGCGAATCAATTTAAATATATAAGACATGTAGGTTATATAGAAATAAGTAATACATACATCATATGAGTATCATGTGAATAATACAGTAAATCATAGATCACGGATTCATAGAAGTGTCATGTGAAAATAGAGTAAGACATACATAATACAAATCATATGAAACATAATATCAATCATAATCAATATTCAAGCAAGACATATAACAAAACATCACTTCCCATTATCAAGCATTTCAATCACATCATTAGTCATAAGAGTATAGAACAGTAACGAAGCATACTAACACATGTGATTTAGAAAATTGTAGTCATTTACTTTTAAAAACAATGGTTTTCTTTCACATAATGCACGGGACGTGACTACTAATGTCTCATGCACACTTAAGGCTTGCATCTCACCATAAGTGCGGATGGGAACATCAATCCCGCCAATCATATCGATACTAGGAGGTTTACATCTCACCCCTAGTGCTCAATAGGATCGAATAACAGCTATGATTTGATTTAGAACTCTAATCGCGGGGGAGAACAGACTGCTGATGATGTAGACGACAACTCGCAGAAGCCTACCCACACCACCTCGAGGCCCACTGAAAACACGCAGAAGCAGGGATAAGAATCACGTACACAACTGTGAATAAAAGTGCCAAGATATCAGAAAGAGAGTAGAGTTGATCAGGCCCTTGTCAAATACATGCGCACGTACCCCCTAACACAACTTTCGGACTCCCGCAGGCCCTCAGTGATAGCCGGTGACTACTACTATAACGACAATCCATCCACACGCAGCTTTAGGATGTGCTGTCCGTACTCTCATAGCAAAAGCTCTCCGAGCAATCTCCCGTCACGTCGATCTCTAAACCTCGGCATAACATTGCCCAACACGTAACAATACTACGATATAGATTGTCTATAGGAGACATATAAGGATACTGAACACTTAGACTCCCGTAGGATCATTGGTTCAGACAACCAGAATGATCGCATACCGTCCCGAGGGTACAGTTGCATGCTACATATGGGTCACTTGGTATCGAACGGTCAGACTCCCGTAGAACCTTAGTTCAGATAACCGGAAGGATGCATATTGTCCCGTAGGTACAGAAGCCCCAAGAAATGGAACACTGGGAAAGTCCTCTACTGATTCATGTAGGACACTGACTGACCCGAAGGTACAACAGTTCCTTAAGCTTATTTAGGAACGATTTACTAAACGATCATAACAATTATATTAAGTGTATTTTACTTGACTAAATATCTTAAGTCTATTTGATGTTAGAGATTTGGAACGTTTTATTTGATATATATTATTTGAACGTTCATTATTTGAGATTTGATTCAAATTCAATTATTTCTAAGTACATTATTTAAGATGGGTTCTTTTATCTTGACTTGGTCTATGTTGACTTAAAAAGCCAAAGTTTGACCAAGATGGACTAGTCAACCCTTAGTTTTGACTTAGTCACTAATTAGTCCTTAAGTGCTTATTATAAAGTTTAAGTGTTGTTTTGCACATTTAAGCATTGTTTAACTTAGTACTTTTGGGTTATTTGTCTTTTAGTACTCTATACTTTTTGGGCACAACTATTTAGTACATTTATTGTTCAAGTGTACGTATTTACTATTTTTATACGGTTTCGTATTTGTACAAGTATACTTATCTTTTAAAGCCTATTTATACTTAGTAAAATATTTCAAACACCATATAAATCAATAATAATTATAAAAATCATTTTTAACCTTAATAGGTATCATATTTCTCAAAACATAGAGTTTTACAAAAGTAACTTTAATTAATAACAAAATCGATAATATTATTAAGGATACTAAATGAGTCATTTTTCAAATGTTATTTTGAACTTTCAATTTTCATATTAAACATACTTTTATGAGTTAGGTTTTCATATATAAATTCATTTATCAAAAATAATAAGTTTTATTATTTTTAACAAATTAAAAACGAAAACAGTACGGTTTTCAATACTTTCTTTTAAATCGTTTAAAATACTTAAACATGATAAAAGTGAACCAAATTTTTATTTTTGATACATATACTTTTACATAACTTATCACCAGAAATTTAGATTAAAATACTTTATAAATGTTCTTAAATAAAATCTTCTTTCCATATCTGACCCGTTTTAGTAAATATTTTATAAATGAAAATATATATAATGGATTTATATGAAATTAGACTTACACATAATAGACATCATCAGAAACATAATATAAATTTTCTAAGTCCAAAAAAAACGTTTAACATCAGAAAACATATTATTTTTCTCAGATAGTACATAAAATCATACAGTACCATTTAACAAAATAAATCATTAGTAAATATAAATTTCATAAAAACTTACTTTTCATGTTTTTATCATACTCAAAACATTCATATCTACAACTTTCATGAAGGAACCTAAGGCTAATTTGAAACATATGTTACACAGAAAATTCGTGAACATACATCATACATCACAGAATCCATTTTACAGCATGTATTGTTAAGTGATAAATCAACAAACAGTTAACTTTAAACTTGGTGATCTATTGATTTAGTCATAAACATGATGTTATATGTTAGTTAGAGTCTAAACACTATACTACAAGATTTGAGGGCGAATAAAAGTTAGGTTACCTCAAGCAAAAATAATCGATTCTAGAACATATAAGAAAACGAAGATCGATGCTCTTTTTCTCTTGCTCCTCTTCATAAATTAGTTAGAATGACACAAAAATAAACGAAGTTAGTAGTTATACTATTAAATAGATTTGAAAATAAGTAGTATAAGATAAGAAAAATAAGGGATTAATGCTCTTCAAAATGGTGGTGTAAAGGCTTAAGAACTTAGTATTATTTTGATGGTTTTTCTTTGGTTTTTAGAAAGGATTTTAAGGACGATGTTAGGTTGATGAAAACATGAGCTTAAGGGTCATATGAGGGTGATTATAAGGGTACTTGGTCGTGCCTTTGGTGAGGGAGCAAGCAATGGACAAGGAAATGACAATTGCTTCAAATGGCTAGTCATACTTTTGAAGGTACATTACCCTATTTGATGTTTTTGATTAGAAAAGCATTTTTTTTAGGCTTGGACATCAAAGTGACGGTATGGAATGCCTTAGGGTGATATTTTTAAGTTTATTTGGTCACACAATGGTTAGGAAAGAAGTACGAAAATCGAATGTCGAGAAATGATTCGTCGGGTGACGATTTTCGTAGTAAAGGAACTATCCAGTACAGTATCTTTATGAGGCACTTATAAATTGTAAATTTGAATATCTCCAGTGTGTATATCTTGGAAAATTAATAAAGTTAGGCTTTTGAAATGCCTCAATCGGAGTCCGTATGAGAAAAGAGGAACCGTTTTACGAAATCGCGCAGAATTGCGATAACGATAGAAATTTCAGTTTTGCAAACAATGAAGTGAAATAGAAAGGTTCCAAAGGCCCAAGAATTGAATATTATTATATAAAATAGTTTGTCGAGACTCGATTTATTAATATTAATCGTTATTATAAATAACTAAAATGGTCAAAAAAACACGGGGTGTTACAGACAAAATCCTAATTTTGGATTATGCTACTTTGGGAAATAAAGTGTATACTGATATCAATATTGCAATTCGCAAGTCAGTGTCATACTCATAGCCATAATTAGTTGATGAAGAAAGGAGAGTGTGTTCTTTCATACTCCTATTGTCGATGCTCCCTTGAATTTACTCCGTATTAATTAGAGTTGCTCTCTCACCATCCATTTGAGTCTGGCCAAGACTCTCACATAGTATTTTAATTGAAACTTGTAATTAATTGTCAGTCTGACTGATCATTTATTCAACAATAGCGTTCTTGTCATCAAGAGCAATCCTGAGAAGAGTAATTTCCTCGTTGTAAAAGAGTAGTGTTCTTGTTGAATGATATCAGGTTTGTCATCAAGAGCATCCTGTGTAGTTGAAGTTCAGTTGGCTTAATACAGTTAAGAGAAACGCACATATGGATGTCATGTTCTTGTTAGAAACGCACAGTTAAGAGAAACGCTATCAATTTACCTATAACTGTGAAAAAAGAGGATGAAGAAAAAGGCAAAACATCCGAATACCACATAGAATGGATCTTCTCGACTTTGTGGGCTAAATATTACTACCCCCGAATTTCAAAAAGTTAGGATTTATGTTCAATTACGGATGTTTATGAAATATTTTTGCTTTGAATTTAAATTGTTTGTTTAGTTGTCAATTTTCGTAAATGCATCATGACTATTGAATATTTCAAATGTGTTATATTTCATTGTGTTATGTTCTTATTTTGATTGTGTTTACTGAATTCTCATTTAATAATGTTGATGTTTGTGTATAACTAGAATGGCAGATGAAAAATGGTTGGAAGTTCAATATAATGGAAAGTCCTTTGATTATCCTGTGTACGACGTTGATTTGATGCAATTACTGGATGTAATTGCCGACTAAAGTACATGATCGAACCAATTATGATGCTTAATTTTACAACTATGACATAGAATCAATTTTCCTATTGATGCATATCACAAACTATTTTCATTTGTTTCTTCATCTTTTTCTTCAAATCTTGTTGGATGGGCACTTGATCAATAACTACTCCCATTGCATTGTTAGAAGTTGTTTCTTCTGTTCTACCTTTGCACCATTGAAACCATCCACATTCATCACATTTATAGTATAGCTTAAATGTATTTGCAGCTGTTGATCTGGATGCTCGAATATTTGTTCTTCTATTGCATCTTAAACATGTTTTGTTTTCCGCATGAGTTTCTCTTAGAGTTGAACTTGATGTGATGAACTGACATTGTTGGAAGTTTGATTTGTGTGGATTGTTTGTTCTTCTTCTGCCAAAATAGCAAGAGAAATTTATAAACACATGTCTAACGGCTAGTTCAGTAAACTAGTCGTTGTTTTCTTTTCAGGGGTATTATGGGAACAACTATGAAAACTTAGGGGTACCATGGTTACCCCTCTCCTTTTGAACTTTTTTTTTTGCCAGCAATGAAAATAAAAGTTTAACAATTCTTCCGTGCATCAATGGCTAGTCCATGAGCCCGTTTATTAAGAATTCTAAGAATATATTGCAAGGATAGACAATGGAAATAAAGAGAGTAAGCTAGAAAATCCTGTATAAGCCCTCAGAGGTCATTGATATGGTGTTCATGTTCAGCAAAAGCCTCAACGAGATTCAGGCAGTCGGTACGAATGTTGACGTGGATAAGACCTTGCTTAAGTGCCCAAATACAGGCTTGAAGTAATCCATAAGCTTCGGCAGAACGCGGCGTGTGGGCGAGGAATACACGAGTGTCCGTGACAATGAGATTACCCCACGTGATGTTGCAATCCATCCGCACGAAGAAGATTTAATAAGCCGATGCACCCCCAATGAGTTGGAGAGGTTCACCATCCCGTAATGAGGATCTTATTCGTTCAGCATCAGTAATCCTTGGGGGACTCTGTCATGGCTTGTTGAGAGAATTGGTCAGGTGAATGATCGAGATAGCCTTGTCAGGAGGCCATGAATGTCCATAAAAAATACTCCTATTTCTAGTAACCCATATTGCCCAAAGAGTCCCAACAAAGCAGTGAACAAGAGTATTATCATAATCCTTATTCTGTAGATATTTAATCCAGTTGATAATCCAATTTGATAACGGGATGTTGGAATCAATATTGCCCCTGATATCGAGTGGGCTACCCATCCAAATCCTCGAGGAGAAGGGGCAATCCCGGAAAAGATGACTGTCAGTTTCAATTTCCTCTTTGTCTGCGTTCCTGCAGAAAGTACAATATGGGTCAATATTGATATTTCTTTTCCGAAAGAAGGCTCCAATGGGAAGACCATTATTAAGAATTTTCCAAAGGAAGATCGTCCATTTATTAAGGCAGTTAAGCTTCCATAAGTGTCGACGATAGAAGATCTTCACATCAGTGTCCCTCCTATTTGCATCATATAACCGTGAGTGCTTATTTTTAAATTGATTGAAAGCTACCCTGTAACCGGACTTGACAGTATATTGTTCATTAGAAGTCGGAAGCCAGAAAGGTTTATCATCATTAACAAAATGAGGTATGTGAATGGAAGCAATTTCCCTAGCCCAGTAAGGAGTGAAGTAATGCGTGAGGGTGTCTTCATTCCAGTTTCTCGATGAGGTCATAAGATCTTCAATTATGTTGGGCATCGAGATGAAGTTAGTTACATCTATTCCAGTTTTTATGACCCGGATGGAACCATTCACCCATCGATTATCCCAGATATTTACTTTTGATGTTTTCCCGATGTTCCAAGCAAGTTGTTGTTGTATCAAATTTATACCCCATAGGATACTCCTCCAACCCCAGGAACTGTCATTGTATTTTCTTCTAATACAGCTATCAATAGAGAGGATGGAGCATTTGTATTTAGCTGTGAGAGTTTTGCTGAGAAGGGAGTCGGTGTCAGTAAGTACTTTCCAAGCGGCCTTAGCCAGGAGAGCTTGATTGAAGCACGCAATATTTCGTATTCCGAGACCCCATCGCATTTTGGTAAGCTAAGAAAGTCGATACTCCTCCAATGTATAGTCTTAGTTGCTCTGTTCCCAGCCCACCAAAAATGCGCCAGAATAGAATTGATTCTTCTAGCCACACTTACCGGAATGCGAAAAACCGCTAGAAAATAGATGGAAAGTGAGGAAAGAACAAAGGAAATAAGCACCAGTCGTCCAGCATGGGATAATAGAGTACCGTTCCAAGAAGATATTTTGTGTTTAACCCGATTAACAAGATCACTGTAGAAAGATCTTTTATTGTCTTCAATAAGAAGTGGAATACCGAGGTACTTTCCCATGCTATTGTTCCTGCTAATGTGAAGTGAAGAGAGGTTGTTGAGAGCACTTGCTAGAGTAGTCGAAGGGCCAAAATGGATGGCAGATTTGTCGAAGTTAATTCTTTGACCCGAGGCACAGCAGAAATCATTAAGGATCGATTTGAGAGTATTAATGGATCCAGAGTCGTTGTGGGTGAAGAGAATGGCATCATCTGCAAAAAAGAGGTGGTTAATTAATAGGGGCTGCTTCGCGACTGATTTTGATTCCTCGTAATAAACCTGATTCTTGAGCAGCTGTAAGTGTTGCGGAAAGGACCTCCATACAAAGGATGAAAAGATATGGGGAAAGGGATCTCCTTGTCTAAGCCCCCTATTAGGTTGAAAGCGGGGCAAAGGAGAGCCATTCACAAGCACTTCATAGGAGACTGATTGAACACAGTTCATTATTAGTCGAAGAAGCTTGTCAGGGAAGTTCATCGCAAGAAGGGTAGCATGAAGAAAATTCCAATCAATTCTGTCAAATGTTTTGCTCATATCAATCTTGAAGGCTAGCATTCCACTTCGTCTAGAACCCTTTTTATTAATATGATGGAGAACCCTTTTATTCATCGCAAGAAGGTTAGTATTGAACTATTATAATGTAGGGTTATGACTTATGAAAAGTATGTAGTCATTGAGTGATGTCATTAATTTTGGGTAGTCATTGAGTGATGTCATTAATTTTGGGTAGTCATTGAGTGATGTCAGTAATTTTACCACCAAAGTTAATTAACAACTAATCCTCCAGCTCTTGGTTATAATTCAACGGTCTCATGACAGAAAATTGGGTAAGGGCAAATCGAGAACCAAACTATAAAATTCAAGGTTACCATGAGGACAATCTTAAAAGCAGGTACCATGTGTAATGTCATATAGTTCGAGGATACCATGGGACTTTTCCCTTTAATTAGTTTTTCCTTTTGGTCGATTAATTTCATTATAATTGATTAGGATGATAGTTTAGCCTCCGCATTGGTAGTACGACCTTGGATAATAGTTTACGGAGTTGGTTTTCTTTTTACAGTTTTAACGTAATTAACATGTTTAATGATCGATTTTACATTGAAAAAAAACGCAAAAACACGTAAAACGTTGGATTTCAACGTTATACGGGTCCGTAAAACATTGGATTCCAACGTTTTATGGGTTATGACCCAAGATACATATAAGACAAAACTCCCTCCGAGTTCCTATTTTTGTCTCACTTTTTGAGCTGAGTTTGATCTTTGTCTCAATTTTCTTTTTAGGTCATCAATGTGGTTCATATTTACTCTCTCATTTCTCTCTCTTCCTGCTTCTTTTTTGAGTCACTCAGTTTTCTTTAATTTCATCCCAAAAGTAAATGGGACAATAATAGAAACTCAGACGGAATATATTTTATTCAATTACATGTCATGGTACAGTGGTAAGTGAGTTATATTGTGTACCTGAGGTTACCCGCTTTTTTACTCATTAACTAGTTTTGTGTCCCGTGAAATTCACGGGATGTCTAGAACCTTGTTCAATTTTATCTCGTTATTATAACTACAGTATCTTGTTTGATATTAATGATTTTTTGTTGAAAAAAAATTAGAATTAAGTATTAAATTGATATTCATACATGTCATAAGACGAAATACCTCACATATGTAAATGATACAAAAAAATTACTATCAACCGTGATATAAATTTATTACAATACCAAAAAATGTTTTATGTTGATCCTCAGTACTCTATACCAATCCGCAAAAATCACTTAACCAATAGAGAAAAATTGAAGTCATCTATTTGTGAATTTCTCCACTGCGATAATTATCTAGAAAAAAAAAATTCAATTAATACTTAATGTGCAGCATTTTTTCACATGTATCTAATACATGAAAATTAAAACTTATTGATGACGAAGAAACACTACTAAGAATTTAATTTTAAACCAAATTTTAGATGATATAAACCCAAGAAAGAAATTCTTACTTAGTACTTATGTGTCATACATGACAAAAGACTACTTTGTTTTACAGATCCTCAACTCCTCAAGCACAATTGAGATCTAATCTATATAAATATATAAAAAGGCAAGTTTACGGTCATAAATGTATTATAAAATTTTACGGTCAAATGAAGCAAATTATATACTACGTACTTAGTATAACTTGGATCGGTTACGCCAAAATGTTGTTCATTCTTGCTTGAGCATCTAAATCGTCAAAAAAAAAGGAAAAAAAAAAGGGAAGAAAAATATTGAAGAACCTAACGACATTTACTTGTTAAATTTCGTTGGGTGAACAAATATTGTCTTCCCTCAGTCTCTATTATTTATTTATATTTAAATAAAATATTTCTGACAAATAATATAAAAGTAAGACACATGATGGAGAGAAAGACAATATAATATATGGAGTATTCACTTAAAAATTCTCAATTATCTAGTTTTCTCATGATTGAAATAAATTTATAGCGCTAATTTTTTTACCGTGCAGAGGGAAAGTTAATAATTAAAGTGAAAGTAGTTAGGGACTTAAGGGGTAGTACAATAGAAAAGTTTGGACACGGGAAAATGAAGGGATAGAAATTGGCAATTACTCGCACAACATAATAAATTTGCATCTAAGTTTAT
Organism: Agrostemma githago; assembly: GCA_958450325.1. Lineage (NCBI taxonomy): Eukaryota > Viridiplantae > Streptophyta > Magnoliopsida > Caryophyllales > Caryophyllaceae > Agrostemma > Agrostemma githago. Next base: position 15,604,701 of record OY288253.1, on the reverse strand, counting down.
TAACTTTATTTTACTTCTTACTTTATCTTGATTCACCAAACCTCAAGTTATATTGAAATAATGTCACATGTCATTCAATTAACTACACAACTAACTACCCAACTTGTCACATGTCATTCAATTAACTACACAACTAACTACCCAACTTGCCTTTTTATATATTTATATAGATTACCCACTTTTTTATTTCATTACTCATTAATTACCCATTTTCTTATCCCATTTAAATATTTAAGAAAACATCATTTAAATTCCTAGGGAAAACAAAAGGACGATTTTACGGGAAAAAAAAATCGTTACATTATTGAGTTTTATTAACACGATAAATCGTTTTACTGTAAGTAGTAATGTTAATGAAAGTAATTAAGGGCAATGTTGTCTTTCCATGCTATAAAACGTCAACGACCTGGCTGAAATGTCGACGACCAAGAATAGGTTCGAGGCAGACATCACGGCTCTTCAATTCCCTCTTACTTTCTTCGCAATATGGAAACACCAGAACAATGTTATTTTCCGAAGAGAAGACCTTCAGCCGCTCTCTATTATCCACTTAATTCAGTCTTTTGAGAAACACAAGCTTGGATTTTAGCATCACTCTAATAGGTAAGTGATTCCTTTGATAAACCGTATTGTTCAGCAATGCTAACTTCCTATCAAGGAATGTCCCTAGACTCCATTCTGATCTACACTCTTTCTGTTTTCTTCCGCAAGAAATCGATGCAAGGCTCCTACCCAATGGATGTTTACTTGTTTCCTCTTTTTCTTTTCTTTCTTCCTCTTTTGTCCAGGTTATACCTATGCTTTACATCGGACTATGAGACACGCTTCTTCCTACCACCAAGCTGAAGCCTACTTTCACTGCCCGAGTAAAGATTGCAGCTTCTTGTGCGGAAGCTAGATACGTATTACCCCATGTGATCCCAGCAGGTTTAATGTTTACCATTACATCACTAAGAATCTCTCTCGGTTATAATAAGTCTCGGTTCCTAATATATAGTCATGTATCTTCATCTTACGTACTGTAGTAAATTCTATTGTTGCCAAAAAAATGAAAATTATAAGTGTCGTCTCTATCAATGGCATCATGTCAATTAACTCATAGCACTTCATCCAACTTTGCAAATAAATTCGTTCAGCATGTATTCTTTTACCAAAATTTGACATGTTTTATCCATAGGAAAAGGACCCAAGCCATTACATTCAACCATGTAACAAAGATGCTAAATACAAGAATTCACCATATATAAAGTAATTGTCCAAAAGAATACACCTGTATACGTTCTCTACAGTTATAATTTATCACAATCCTACATACATAAATAATACTCGTAACTAGGTTTGACACACCCGTTTGACTGGAAAGCTGAGAGTTTGAGCCAAAAAAAATAAAGAAACATAACTCAAGGGTCCTCCTAACAATTAATACCACATTGATTTGCGGCAGCAATTTTATTTGGGTCCGACATGAAGGGATTGATCCTGACCCAAAGCAAGGAGAAGATGGACGCTAATAGGATGGACCAAACAATGACGATGGTGGGAGTCCGGTTTTGCCGTCCCAACAAACCCTTGAGGAATGGATACAAGTGGACTATCACCCAAAGAGCAAAGAAAAGTTTCCCGAAGAGAGGTCCCCACGACTGGTACCCGCTGTTAATGGCATATGAAACACCGGCAACGACACCAACCATGTTGACGATGAGGACGGTGGTGGGCGGGATGAGAAGTGACGTCCACTTGAATATGTATAGCTCTGCAAAGTCACCATCCTCATCGGCCGCCTTGGAAGTGACAGTAAAGTTGGTGTCTATACCGGCAAGCACCTTTAACAAACCCTGAAAGACAGCAAACAGATGGGCCGAGGTACCACCGATGACCCAAAACTGTTCATTTCTCCACCAGTCTTCGATGGAGACTCCACTCCACCTGAGTTCCAGAATACCGGTAGCGGCAATAGACACGAAAAGCATGATAAACCACAAACTTGCCAAGTTGCTTATCTGCAAAAGAGCACAAAATCAAAAATAAAAGTTTTGATATCAAAGCTGGATGATTCAATATATTTTCAATATACAGAATAACAAAACGTCATTCTTATTATTTTCTCACAATATCCTCCAGCAACAAGTTCACATCTTTTTGACAAGATAATATGAAACTGATGGGGCAACATTAGAAGTACATTACACTCCGTATTGATATAATTGGAGGGTCCAATGATTATACCTACCCTTATATGAGTTTCCTTTAGTAATGAATTATGAGAAATCGCAAGACAAAAAACATCCCGGAAGATATTTATGAGAAGTTATTGGTCAAACATATACGCACCTCGGGAATAATAAATCTGTCAGTAAGGAGACACATAGCAGGCAGAATACAGTAGGCGATGAGAGGAATTGACGTCAAGGGATATACAACGGTGTTGATGTACGCCAATCTCTCCAAAAACTTAAGCCTTCCATTGTAGCCATACCATATGGGACAATGCCTGCTGAGCATAATCTCGATGGATCCCAAAGCCCACCGAAGGACCTGGTTCAAACGATCCGAAAGATTGAGAGGAGCTGAACCCTTAAACGCGGGCCTTGGTGGCATGCAGTAGACTGAAATCCAGCCTCGGGCATGCATCTTGAACCCTGTCAAAATATCTTCGGTGACGGAACCATAAATCCACCCAATCTGCATTCAAAGTACATGTCAATTACACAAATAGGATTTTCTACGAGTAAACCAAAGCCCAGGAAGTTAACAATACATGAGGAATTCACATAATACATTTCACTTAATAAGTCAGATATGCTATTCTATACGACGACAATATTGAATGATATGGCTAATTATGCGTAATAAAACAGCATTTAATGATATAAAGTGCCCATCGTCAATGTAAAAAATTTAAATTGTCAAAATAGAATAGAAGTTATGTAAATACAAGTTATTTCCTCTTGGACTACTCTCCATATGGGTCAATCTCACACTAGCACCGTCGCATACTTTCATAGGAGAGCAGTTGATTAATATAGAGTGGAGTTATAAATTTACTTCAATCAAATAACAACCATCCAAAAAAAAGAGCAGAGGTGACAGCAGATTGCTGCTAATCTCACCTCTTTTCCCCATTCTGTCTTGTCCTCGTATCCACAGCTGATGACATGGATCGCTTCTCTTAAAAGAGTTGCAGGGTTTGTGGAAGGTGGAATACCACCCATCTCCATGAAAGTGGCTGCAATAAATACTGGAGACTGACCAAAACGCTTTTCCAGTCTCTTCTGAGAAACAAGAATAGACTTCTCGTCGTCATACCCTGTGTTTTTAAAAAAATGTGAGTGTTTTATATTTGGATAGTTTTGAATTTTAGCTTCAGCACATGACACTAGTATTTACCCTTTCTTGCTATGATAGAACAAAATCTTGTCCAAATAAAAACAAGATTCCTTTCTTCATTTTGATCAAGTACAATTCCACATGAAGTACTCCGTGGGATTTAAGGAAGGTTTACTTGGGAAGGGTGTTTATGTCAAGTGGATAGAGGTATGTAAAATCAAGTAAATGGATACCGGAACCTAGACCTTTATACAGCATATTTGTCTTTAGCAAGTCAAAATTTACCCCCAACGAGAAGAATGCAGAGAAACCAAGGCTCTAGTGAGTGGAGGAAGTAACGGGTGCGAGATATTACCTTATTCACTAACAATGCAATCCGATTAAATAATGTAAAGATAGACCATTGGAGTTAAGAATGCAATCCGATTAAATAATGTAAAGATAGACCATTGGAGTTAACAAAGGGGTCAAATCCATAAACTTAATTTACTTACCCTCAACTCCCTCTTCAATGTCTTCCATGTTGAAAATAGGTATCGACGATTCACTTCTTTTAGGTCCCCTCTTTTTATCCATGTACTTTTTGTTCTTTTTCTTCCTTGATCCACAGCAATTCTTGACTATGATGTTTGGCTGCAAATCCTCTTCTGTCAAGACTGGATCATAACCATAGAGAGCCTGCCTGTTGAAACAGCATCCAGTTCCCACATAAACAGGCCCTTGGAGGCCATCCAACCCTTTCATGTTTACCTAATGAATGCAAGGACCAGAAATTATTCAAACTAAATAGATCAGAATATGATTGAAGTAAAACTTGGATGAAAGAGAGGTAGTCAGTCACACACATCGAAAAACACAATATTTCGGTTAGCATATCGATCATGCAAATCTATGCCATCAAATCTCTGTGGAAACTGCACATAACAGGTTTTCTTTCCATAAGCTGGATCCATCATGAAACACATGGCTTCTTTAAGACATTTGCTGTTGTTGAAGTAGTGATCACAATCGACATTTAAAATATATGCACCATTGGTCAACACTGCAGACACACGAATCTGCACAACAAACATAATCAATCTTAAGTAAATGGATGGTGCAATATAAGCTGTGCAGAAGATAAGGGTGGTGCAATGATTAACAAATGAAACAAAGAAAGAAATATGTCATTCGTGGTCTTAAATCTTTGTTTGTGACATGCTTTCCGTATAAATTGTAGCGACCTGATCTTAGTTGCCGCGACATAATTTTAGCCAATAGCGCCTCAAAACACAGTCGTGGAAACCTTGGCGATTGTACACAATGTGGCTCATGGACAAGAGCTCTAGAGCCTAGTGCAAGGATGTCAGGGCAACTATACTTCTCTAATGACTTGTTCTTTTTGGTTGAAGTAGGCCAAACTGAAGTGGACTAAAGTGAACTGAAGTGGCTAAGACACATGAACCAAACCAATTACTTTCACTTGCTTTAGGAAAACTTTAGATTCATAACTCAAAAGAGAAGTTATCCACGCATAGTGAGGTTTACCAATAATGAGTTATTCGTACAAAAACAGAGGGCAATTACGTCATTTACAAAAACTAACCCTAAACAACATGTGGACAATGGACTTAGATATGTAAATCTAGGAATACTTAAAAAACTGATTGGGCAAACGGAATATTTTCATAGTAATAATGGGACTAATGAAGAATGCAGACACCAAAATGACTACAAATAACTGAAATCACATAAGTTGAAAAAAATACAAACCAAAGCATTCATGGCACCAGCTTTTTTGTGATGTTGGAATCCAGGTCTCTTCTCACGAGAAACATAGACTAACCGTGGCAACTCATTTCCGTCTGTGTCAAGCCCTCCGCTGTGGCCCAAAAACACCTGGAAAAGAAAGATTATAAGATTTCGATATTAGCCCAAAACTGACAGGGTATTTTTATTGTTTTAAGATATGCCACTTACTTGGATCATTCCTGGATGGTCCCTTGGGTTGTTTCCAGGCCATGCTGTACCATCTTGCATTGTCCACCCTTCTTCAGGAATCTTCTGTGCTTTAGCAACGAGAGAATTGATTCTTACTTTGAACTCCTCATATTCTCTCTGCAAAAGAGAAACAACCACACACACAAAACGAAAAAAGATGTGAATACTATGGTTAGCATGAGGGAAAAAAATTCTATCATACTCTTGATAGTATAATGAGAACATTGACCATTGAGTTAAGATGTACATCTGTCAAGCCTCGTAGTATTCAAAATATTATAATCGCTAAACTGTCCTCTCCCATTTCAGCCAATAAACCCCAATTGCAACATTAATTTTATGAGGGCAATTTTGAACAGAGGGCTTATTGGCACAATGGCTCTTAAGACCACATATGCCTATTAATAATGTACCTTCATTGCTCGGCGTTCCTTGACAAAAGAAGGCTGAATCTTGTCTTTTAAGTAATCTATCTTCTGAGCGAAGTAAAATTCTGGAGCCCTCGGCTCAATAGTGAACTTTTTACAGAATGGTACCCATTTTCTTGCAAACTCTGCAGTTTCAGAAAGAGCCTCAAAAGTCAACATCGCTGACCCATCATCAGAAACATAGCAGGAAACTTTGTCAACTGGGTACTCCACCGCCAAAATGGACAGCACGGTATTAGCTGTAATTATAGGCGGCTCTTTCATAGGATCCACTGTACTGACAAAGACGTCAATAGGAGCTAATTGTGAAGGTTCTCCATCGCGGTCATACCTAGCAGAATAAGAAAGAAAATTGTAAACAACCTTAAGAACTACACTCTAATACCCCAAACAATGCGTTGAAAGCCATAACATTTATATGACAGAGCAAGTTTTGTACAAAACCATCTCATGTAAAAGGTTCTTAATTTTCTTAATTTTACCCAATAATATTAATCTAATTTTATGCGTAATTAGTATTTAGTATAGCCTTACCATGAGGTGGTCTCATACTTGGTTGCATTCACAAAGAACAGCATACAAGTACTTGTGTCTAAAGAAGGGATGTGCTAAGATTAAAGGACAAACCTCAATGCAAGCTTGTCAAGGAATGTCTCACGGTTGATAGGATACCATTTTGGAAACTGATCCAAAAGCCAAGACAAAGCAAACCAGATCTCACAAATTACAGATGTAAGCCATAGAGGATATGCATTTTTGACAGGATGAGTAATACGATACTGTAAGAAAATGGCAAGGATGATGAGACGAAGGATGATCACAGCACGGTAAGGAGTGAGATGGGCTGAAGAAACGGGGACGATACGACTCATAGGTTGACGAATATCATCAGCCCTGTAAAACAAGAATTGTCTTAATCATAAGAAAGAGAATTTTAAAGTCTGATATTATCACAGTACTCATGCATGATTTTCTTGTTTATGGCGGTCCAGATCATGGTGAATGGTGAAGAAAAATCTTATCAAATATGAGACTGTAATATCAATTAGCAATTAGTCTCTCAAAAAAACAGTTTCATGGGACTATAATGTGAGAACAGTCCATTTAACTATAAACTCCACCCAGTTGCCTATTACTCCACCAAATTGAAGAATACCTACCCATCTCAAATGGACTTGTGCAGTTGAAAAACCTTTAATACACCGGAACCCAAAAAATAAAAGAGTGAACTTAACACTGGAATATGCAGCGCAAGGGAGCATACAATACCGTAATACAGATAACTATAGTCCATTCACTATTCAAAACTATCAAGTCAAGCCACAAGACAAATAAAGGTTGCATACGCAAAAAATATTGAAAACCACATGAGAGATACTCACATCTGGAGTTCTTCACCATTCGAACCAGAGCCTTCAATGTCACCACCTTTACCTTCGGAGTACCGAGTAGTGTGCACCATATTCTTCTCCTGCTTGAGCTTCCAACCTTCAACCCTTTCTTTCCAATCAACGCTACCAAGCCCATAGGAATTCAAGTCTTTTGAAGGGTCCACTATTCTCACAGGAACTGTCACAAACAAATCCATTTCAGTTCATGACGAAGAAACTACACCATAAAATGAAAAATGAAGTGCTTACAATAGTAGTATCACTGAATTACCTGGTTGGCATGGGTCAACATAAGGAAGCGAGTGGTTACCACGTTTCTCAGGACCTAGAGGACCTGAATTGCTTCGAACAGAACGGTTGTCTGGTGTAGCCATTGGTATTTCTCCAGACACCTGGCATATGCAGATTCAGATTAATAAACCCGCAGAAAAATCAAACAGGAAACAGAGGATGTGAACTACTCTGTGTCTATCGATACCAGATTAGATTAGATCTCAATCCTTAAGTAACTAAAGCATCCCAGAGAAGCTAAATGCAACTACTCAACAAACATAAATCTCCACTGAGCAAACCTGAGGATGAAATTTCTCAATGATGCGTCCTATGGAGCTTACAAGAATGTGGAAACCCATGCCTTTAGGCTTATCACATAATAACTTTGAACACAGATGAAATATAAGGTCTAATAACTTGGTATGTAATTTCAACTCACCTACAAGTGTCGGATGGAACACAAAGTAGAAGTGTCGGACACAGATAAAGTAATGAAAAAGTTCCATGTACTTTAGCCTAACATGATGTGTTGATAATATCTTATCATGGCGTATTGCATAAGGTGTTGAACACTTAACATGCCTCCAAAGTGAATGTGCCCAAGTACTATAGACGGTATATGCCTTTAAAGACAACTTATAACAATGCAACGAATAAGAAAAAGGAAGGACCTGAATACAGGAAAGGAAGCACAAAAACTGTGTTTCACCTACCGATTGACCATGAGTTAGAAGAGGAATCGGCTGAGATTCATGCCTAGATGATAAAGAGAGGTCTATATCATCTCCATCCCATTGTTGTTTGGCTTTGCTAGCTCCTCTAGCATAATTGAATTCATTCTCTATATCGTCAACATCCTCCTCATCATCATCACCTTCCACTCGAGGACTCCCTGTGAAAAAATGCTGTATCAGCTTCATTCATCATAGGTGACAAATATACCCTGGATCTGTCCTATTTATATTGTCCTCTTTTGACTTCAACAACCAATGGACTTTATCATATTAACTTTGAACTTCTTCATATATAACTTTTTTTATTCCAAGGGAAAAAAACATTTCAAACTTGTATTGTATGGGTACGGATACATGGACAAATTAACAAATTAACGGTCTTCAACATTGCTCGAATATCAATTCCAGAAGAATATAAATGGGAAGAGGGAAAAGGGACGGCCAAAAATGAGTCACCTTTGAGTCTCTTGTATCTGGTCTTGCACTGAGGGCAACATTGGATTCCATCTTTTCTCTCGTATTCATAGCAAGGCCTACAAACTGGAAATGCACATTCATTGCAAGCAACAAAGATATCACCACTTGGAGTAACTCCAACAGTATCTCCACAGATTTGACATAATTGCCCATCCAAATTCTTCAAAGGTTTGGACTGCATTCTCCACAAAAAGTTAACTTACATCAAGTCAATATAATAGCAAAAAACGGGTCACAACTTACATGACATACACCATAATCTGAAGCTTATTCAAGAGAGTTACCAAGATGACATAACCATATAACAAGTAACAGTCCAATAGGCAAATGTCACCAGCATTCGAAAGAGATTTTACAGAAGCGTAAGTATCTATGCATTTGAAAGAGGTTTTACAGAAGCATAAGTATCATTGGATCAATACTCGAAACATATTTGAAGTTTGAACAGTGATCGAATCTCGTGTAGGGGAGACAGTGAGTATTAGGAGTAGTATCTAAGATGGGCAATAAGAGCAAGAAATTTGATATTGATTCAGAACTGAGTGATGAAGCATGCAATCAAGTACGGAGTAGTATTAAACCAACCAACCAACCACCCACCCAGGCAGGCAGGCACGGATCAAAATGAAATAGATCGTAGTCATAGTTGTAGTTTATATAAGATCTTAACTCAAAACAAAATGCGTAATTCTACACTCCTCCATCATATGACATGACAGTACTAGAAGCATCAGCCTTAAAATAAACATTCACATCAAAATAGTAGAGTACTACTAATATTATGGATGAACCAACCACCATTCCTAAACTGAAGTAGAAGAATAGCAGCAAGAATTAGCATCACCCCCACCCCCAGATCTTTGAGCATCAAAACAAAACCAAAATAAAATTAATGTCCTCACCCCACTATCAGTACTATCATGACGAATCCTGACAAGCTCCTTCCTTTGGTAAGATCCAGCAACCATTCCACCTGTTGCCTCCATTGCTCTCCAAATCCAACCAAATTTTCAGGCAGATCTGAATTGGGCACCAATCTAACCAACCCCCCCAAAATCAATGGTGACTTTGTGGGTGAGGGATATTTTGAGGAGATCTGAAATGAGTAATTGCTCAAATTGTGAGCAAATGAGATGGGCACATATCACACACCTCTCTGCTTCTTCGTCTCCCTCCTCTCTCTCTCTCTATCACTTTATATGAGCTACTTAAAAACACAAGTATGTGTGATTGAGTATTATTATTATTATGATTAAGTAACACATGAAATGAAATGAGAGTAGTAGTGTTTATAATCAAGCATTTGTTTAGATGTGTTGGGTGACAGACTGTACTTAACTAGTAAACAAAAAAATGAGTGAGTGTCGGTAGTACGATTGCCCCGTCGGTGGACTCAAATGTTTGGTGGACTGTCCTATTATTATTACGCTTTTACCCCTCACTTATTCTTAACATTATGGAGTATTATTAATGCATAATTTTTCGAAATTACTTTTTGCTAACGAGTCTTTACTCAATCCTAACGACTTTTTACCAGTTTATCCCTCTCATTTCACCCAACAAAAAGTTAAATGTTTTTGTTTTCTCTCTAAATAAAAACACCCATAAAATGAACCACCATTGATATCGGGGATCGATAGCCGAAATTGGTGGCCGAGAAGGCAGGGATCAAGTCGGCAGGACTTTGTGGGTGGTGTTTGGTCGGAGCAGTGTGGGTTGGGTGGGCGGGTCGACGGGGTCGGGTGAGGGTGATTGGGATGTGGGTCGTGATGTGTGGTGGTGGGTGAGGGTCGGATTGTGGGCAGTGGTGGGCGGGTGGTGTGGGTAGTGATGGCGGGTGGGTGATGATGATGGTGAGGGTGATGGTGGTGGGTGGGTGGTGGATGGTGGTTGTGGTGGGTTGGGTGGTGGGGTGGGTTGGATGGCGGTGGGTCGGGTCAAGGGGTAGGTTGGTTGGTGGTGGTGGATCGGGTCGTGGGGTGGGCTGGATGCGTGGTGGTCGGTGGTGGTGTCTGGTGGGTGAGGGTGGTCGGCGGTTGGGGTTAGGTGGAGGTCACGTTGTTGTTCCCTGGTTGCCGTTTGTTTTGTTTTTTTTAATTAATCTTTTATTTAAATTCCTTTAAAATTTTTTTTTTAAGTGAAGATCAATATCATTAATAATAAGTCATCCGGCATTTACAAACGATGTCAAATTGAACTGAATATAGATTTTTGTTAGTTGTTGTTTTCTTTTTTTTTTTTTGTCTTTTGTTATTATATATATAATTTTAGTCCAAACTTTAAATTCAATTGATCATATTTTCGTATTACGTAATTTATACACTAATTCAATCATACTATTGACATATTATGTTGAAAGTTTATTGTTATTATTATTAAACAATCATTGTTTGTATTTAAAAAAACAATTAAATTAAAAAAAATGAAACTAATATATCGCCGTGATTTATTGAAAAATATGCTCCGAGTAACAAATTACTACACAAATTTAGTTGAATGTCAATGGCAAATAAAGTTTATATAAGGGTATAATCGGAAAATTTTAGGAAAATTCGTTAGGATTGAGTAGAGGCTCGTTAGGAAAAAGCACAACCCTAATTTTTTTATACGGTTTTTTTGGCAACACAAATAAAGGACTGTGCGTCGGTCCTAGAACGGACCAAAATCGTGGAAAAATTCCGGTTCAAGATTGGACCAATTAGCCCGGAACATCCAAAATTCGTAGTCCATAGGACCGGTTAGACCAGATTTTAAAATAATCAATATATATATACACACACATATATTTTAGACTTTTTTCGAGCGATCTCATTGGTCCGTTTCATTAAACCTCAAAATAGGAAAGTATCATAAATAATAAAAAAAATCAATTAGAGAATCTTTTAATTATTATAATATATATTTAATTTATTATATTAATGTGATGTTTCAATTCTGAGGTAAAAACCTTCAAAGTTCATTTTTTAAAAATATTATCTAAAATAAATTATAAAAATGAAATAATTAGATTCGTGGTAAAAAATGCTTTCATGAGAGTATATATTTCTTATTATTTGTTTCACATTATGTGATGAATTTATTATATATAACAGTTGTAAAATTATCTATGATGAAATTCTATATTATAAATAAAAGTAATCATTTATTCTTCGATATCTATCAAAACTCTTTTGCATCTCAAAAAGAGTTCTTAATACTATAAACCTCAATTAATTATCCTATATTAAAAATTGATGATGAGGTGATGAAATTTTATATTATATAAAAATATTATGACGAGGTGATGAAATATTATAAATAAGAGTAATCATTCGGTTTTAAATATCGATCAAGAAAAACTTTTAAATTATCTCATATCGAAAAATTATGATGGGGTGATGGAATTCTATATATTATAAATATTAGTAATCATTCGGTATTAAATATCGACCAAAAAACTTTTGAGTCTTAACAAAACTTTTAATGTATAAGACTACAAATTTAATTTAATGCATAAGACTACAAATTTAAAATCATCCCACATTTTTTAGTCTTAAAAAGAGCTGATGTAAGACTATAAACTTAAATAAATTATCCCACATCGAAAAATTATGATAAGTTGATGAATTATATATTATAAATAAGACTAATCCTTCGTTCTTAAATATCAATAAAAAAAACTTGTAAGTGTTAAAAAATCTCTTAATAAGACTACAAATTTAAGTAAAAATAATCTCACATCGAAAATTTATAATAAGGTGATGAAACTTTATATTATAAATAATAATTCAAAGTAATCATGTACTCTTAGATATTAATCAAAAATCTTTTAAGTCTTAAAATATACTCCGTATTAAGACTATAAACTTAAGTAAAATTATCCCACATTCAAAAAATTATAAAGTTTCATCAACCATAAATCTTTTGAATCTTAAAAAAGTTGTTAAGAATATACACTTATATAAAAAATCATAACACTTACATAAAAAATTATAATAAGGTGATGAAATTTTATATCATAAATAAAACTAATAAAAAAAATTCCTTAGACATAAAAAGGTCTTAATAAGACTACAAACTTAAAATTATTCTACGGTGATGATTCTATATTATAAATAAGACTACAAAATTTAGTTAAATTATCCTACATCGATAAAAATTATAATAAGGTGATGAATTTCTATATTATAAATAAGACTAATTATTTGTTCTTCGATATGATATCAATCAAAATCGTTTGAGTCTTAAAAAGCTCTGAAGACTATATACTTAAAGAAAATTATCGCACATCGAAAAATTATACTTCCTCTCTTTTGAGTCTTAAAAAACTCTTAAGACCATAATAAGACAATGAAATTCTATTATAACTAAAAGTAACCATTTCTCCAAATTATGATGAGGTGACGAAATTCTATATTATAAATAAGACTAATCATTCATCCTTAGATGTCAACAAAAGACTTTTAGTCTTAAAAAAAGTTCTTAATAAGACTACAAATAAAGTTAAATTAAATTATCACATATCGAAAAATTATAATGAGGTGATAGAATTCTACGTAATTTTTCGTTCTTAGATATTAACCAACAATCTTTTGAGACTTAAAAAAAAGTTCCTAAGACTAAGACTATATAGTAAAGGTATAATTATCGCACATCGAAAAATTAAGATGGGGTGATGAAATTCTATATATTATAAATAAGAGTAATTATTCCCCTATAAATAAAAGTTCTTAATTAGACTATATATAAACTTAAATAAACTTAAGTAAAATTATCCCAGATTGAAAAATTATAATAAGGTGAATTTTTTTATTTTATAAATAAGAGTAATCATTCATCAAAATTATGTACTCCAATAAGATGATCAAATTCGATTATATAAATAAAGAGTAATCGTCTATTCTTTAACTTAGATATAAAACAAATTCTTTTAATCTTAAAAATAGCTCTTAAAACTATAAACTTAATTAAGTAAATTACCACATCGAAAAATTATGATGAGGTGATGGAATTTTATATCATAAATGAGTAATCTTTCGGTTTTAAATATCAACCAACAATCTTGTGAGTCTTAAAAAGCTTTTAAAAAGAATACAAACCTAAAATTATCCCACATAAAAAAATTTAAAATAAGGCGATAATTCTATATTATAAATAATAGTAATCATGCGTTTTTCTGGGTCTTAAAAGCAGATCTTAAAACTATAAACCTTGAGTAAATTATCCTATATCGAAAAGTTAAGATGAGTCAATAGAATCTTATATTATAAATAAAATTAATCTTTCGTTCTTAGATATCAATCAAAAAATTCATTCGTTCTTAGATATCAATCAAAAAAAACTTTTGAGTCTTAAAAAGTCTCTTAATAAGACTACAAACTTAAGTAAAAATAATCTCACATCGAAAAATTATAATAAGGTGATGAAACTTTATATTATAAATAAGAGCAATAATGTATTCTTTTGAGTTCTAAAATGAGCTCTTAAGACTATAAACTCAGCTGAAATTAAGTTTGATTACTAATAGGGTTATTTCATGGAAATAATACCAACTATGCGCGTGATTCTTAAATTAACACAAACTATACGTAATCTCATTTTAATACGAACTACGCCTTCATTAACCTCATTTTGTTATGGGTGACCGGCTACCTGTTGAACCTCCCTTTTTCAACTCTTCATCTAACTCTTCTTTTTCTAATTCACATTTCGTGTTCATTTTCGGCCATTGATGAAAAAAATTAAATTTTATGAAAATTCATCTTTCATTTGTTTTTCAATTAGCCTTATAAAAGCTATGAAAAAAATATTTTTATTGTAATTTTGACTTTCACGATAACTGCAACGGACCTAATAAAACCCTAGAAAGTTATAACAAGTCACTATGACCGGTAATAGCAAGTCATAACTTCATACATAGCAAAACAAGATTAATGAATGCGTAGTTCATATTAAAATGAGATTATGTATAGTTTGGATTATTTTAAGAAGCACACACATAGTTGAGATTATTCCCATGAAATAACCCTTACTAATATCATGTGATCATTTTATTTATTGTAATGACATAGTTTTATTAAGATTCTTATTTAACGAATGTACATCATCAATGCAATTAAGCAAACTAACCCGTGCAACGCACGGGCTTTAATCTAGTTAACTATAATTTCGATTTTTCCCGTCCGGATTAAAAAAAATCGATTTGGATAGAACTGGACCGGAAACAGGAATCACCAAAATTGTTGGACCAAAGATCGGATCGAAATTTTTAATTCTGGTTCCGGTCCAGTAGATTCCAATCCAGCCCGGTCCATTTTTCCTGTCCGTACCGGGTTTTGCACACCCCTAACAACAAGGACATAAATAAACCTCAACAACGTCTAAATATAATGAAACTACGTTGTCCAAAGGCCAAAGCATGTTGACGGAAATCAATAGAAAGGGCACGAACTTTAGCATCCACCACATCATCATCTCAGTTGTAAACTCCACACGATTGATAATAAAACAACTGGCACAAATGATGCGCGTCAGATTGTCGCCTATCTAACACGATCAAACAAAATTTATAAATTTCAACTAACTACTACGTAGTAGCGGCAAGTCAGGATCGATCATCAGGGACGGTCTATGTGAAGTCGGTCAAGTCTAAGTCAAAAAATATTTGGAGCGAGAAGGGGGGTTTTGGACGAGAGGAGCTAAACTAACTAGACGAGATAAGGAACTAAGACAAGAAACAATTAATGG